>JAEUBA010000004.1:0-600000 GCA_018257865.1 Stereocaulon alpinum | reverse complement strand
AGAGTAGCCATGAGCTTCAGCGTCTTGGCTGCTATCGCTCCCTATGGTGCCTTAATACGAGAAAGGGAATGTGTCGGTAAGACATGGCCCGGATGGTGGGACACGCTTCGGCATCCATTCGGTGTTGAGGTGGAAGGCGTGGATTTGGATGTACCCTCGAAGGCCAAACCTGTACCGCAAGAAGCCGAGAACCTGCCAATATACTTAATTGGTATGAGAGGAGCTGGCAAAACGACTACTGGAAAATGGGTAGCAGACCTCCTAGGTCGGACTTTTGTTGATCTCGACTCACTATTGGAATCGGAAACCAAGCGCACGATACCCCAAATAATTGAAAGGTCGGGTTGGGAGGGATTCAGGGAGCAGGAGTTGGCAATGCTGAAGCAAACCATGCAAGAGAAGCCTAAAGACCATGTCTTTGCGTGTGGAGGTGGCATTGTCGAGACTCTAGAAGCCAGAAAATTGCTCGTCGAATACCACAAGTCTGGCGGCCTAATTATCCTAGTGGAGCGCAATATTGAGGATGTGATGGCGTTTCTCCAGCTTGACAAGTCGCGCCCAGCGTACGTTGACGACATGAAGAGCGTTTGGCTATGGAGGAAAGCCTGGTATAAGGAGTGTAGCAATTATCAACACTATTCCCAGAGAGCCCCTACAAAATCTCTAGCACGAGCTTCCAAAGATCTTGAACGGTTCATTGCTACGCTCACTGATCAAAAGCGACCCCTCGAAAGCATCAAGACTAAACAAATTTCGTTCTTCGTCTCTTTAACGGTGCCTGATATTGCTGCCGCTCTGCACTTCTTGCCAGAGGTTGTTGTTGGATCCGACGCTATTGAACTACGGGTGGACCTCCTCCAAGATCCAGACGGACCTGAAGGGATCCCGTCCATGGATTACGTCGCTAATCAGCTCGCAGTACTGCATGGCTCGACATCTCTCCCGGTTATCTTCACTGTTCGTACGCGAGGCCAAGGGGGCAGATTCCCTGATACTGCGCACGACCATGCGTTGTCCCTATATGTCCTGGCAATCCGCATGGGCGTTGAGTTCCTAGACCTCGAGCTACAATTGCCTGACCACGTACTTCGCTCTGTTGTTGGTGCAAAAGGCCATACCAAGATCCTCGCGTCTCATCATGACCCCCAAAACCGGCTTTCATGGGGGAATGATTCCTGGAAACCTCACTACAAGAAAGCGTTACTATATGGAGATGTTGTCAAACTTGTTGGGATCGCAACCTCGCAAGAAGACAATCTACAGCTCCAGATCTTCAGAAAGTGGGCAATGGAAAGGAACAATACCCCGTTAATTGCTATCAACATGGGTCGCGAAGGCCAATTATCTCGTATCCAGAACGGGTTCTTAACCCCCGTTTCCCACCCAGCGCTACCATTCAAGGCAGCACCTGGTCAGCTATCAGCGGCCGAGATCCTTACAGCACTGACAGCACATGGGGTAATAGCCCCGAAAAGATACTTCCTCTTCGGAAAACCAATCAGCCAATCAAAGTCTCCAGCCATGCATAACACGCTTTTCAAGGCAACAGGTCTACCGCACCACTATGGTTTGCTGGAGACAGAAAATGTCGTCGAGCTAGAGAAAGTCCTATATTCCAACGATTTCGGCGGTGCATCGGTAACCATCCCCCTGAAACTGGACATAATGCCATATCTAGACGAAATATCGCCCGATGCGCAAGCCATAGGAGCCGTCAACACCATAATTGTCAGCAACACACCAGCCAAGAAGCATCCAGGCAACCACCTCACAGGAAAAAACACGGACTGGCAAGGCATGCTAAAAGTCCTAGAAACCGCAGGCGCCCAAACAAACGGGTCAAAAGCCGGTCTCGTAATAGGCGGAGGAGGAACAGCCCGTGCAGCAATCTACACACTAAACGCCATGTCCTGCTCACCAATCTACATCCTCGGCCGCACGCCCTCCAAACTGCAAACCCTAATAGACTCCTTCCCTTCCTACCCCCTCAAACTCCTAACATCAATGCAAGACATCGAATCCATCCCGCACCTCCCAACCCTAGCAATCGGCACCATCCCCGCCTCAAACCCCATCGAACCTCCCATGCGCGCAGTCCTAGAACACATATTCCACTCTACAGGGGAGGGAATACTGCTGGAAATGGCGTACAAGCCTGCGGTTACGGAGCTGATGGAGTTGGCGCGGGGGTGGACGACGATTCCAGGGTTGGAGGTGTTGGCTGGGCAGGGGTTCTTTCAGTTTGAGGCGTGGACGGGGATTACGCCGTTGTTTGAGACGTTGAGGAGGGCTTGTGGGTTGGAGGCGAGGGGGTAGATTGGGGGTTAGGGACGTAGATGGGCGGTGAAAGAAGGGGCTCAACCCGTCCTTCTTGTTGAGATGTTACATAGATCTTCTTGGATATATCGCTGTTGAGCTCTTTCACTTCTTAGAACGGTAATAGACTGTGGCCAGTAGCCTGATATATGTGCCGAATGTCAGAGACGAGGCATTTCCAAAACACTACTTCAGGGCTCATACCTCTTCCTATGTACCATTGACTCGCGGACGATAACCCATACCCTCTTATATACACCACTCCAAAGTGCCACGTCACATGCCATTCTGCAGCTCATCACCATGCAATCGACCAAGAACTCCAGCTCCTTCCCCAAAATCTCCCAATACCAGCTCGGCGCCATAGCAAAACCTCATGTCGCGCACCCAATATTCCCAAACCCCTCACACCGAACTCCTCGCCCTCCCCTTTTCCCTCATCTTAACTCTCTGCTCCTCAACCTTCTCCTTCCGCCACCAACACTCTTCCGCAAACTCACAAACACCACACTTGTATGCCTCCTCAACCGCAACGCCCTGCGCCTCTCGCTCACCCTTCCACCATCTCATTTCGTCTTCCACGTACCCGCTAATCAAGTTTTCATCGTATAGAAAGGTTTTGATGCCCATTATATCTCCATTGGCCTGGTCGCGGTATTCGGCTTTGAGCACAGAGCCGAGAGACTTGGTTCCCAAGGGTAGGGTGAGCGCGAATTCGGAAATCATAAGGGACCAGAGAGCGCGCGGACAATTGTGGGAGAGCAAAGTGGTCATGCTGTCTTGGGTTGATAGCTCAGGGGTAGATGAGTCGTAAGGCTCATTAAGGGAGCCGATCTGAGCTATAAAGCTATCACTAAATGGGTTGCTGGCATTGATATTGTAGCGGTCGAAGAGGACATCAGCGTCGACTTTGTTAGTTGCGAGATCGGAGAGAAGGCGGTGGTATATCATCAGTTGCATGAGCGTTGGCCGGAAAGAGGCGCCTTTGGGGATGGACCTGGCGCCTCGGGTTTTGACATCGCAGATGTAGATTTTCTCTGTCTTTTTGAGTAAGGAGCGTGTACTCTTTAGCGCTCCGGCACCATCGTTCTCCAGTGTCGCTGGATCGAGGAAGTCGGTTATCGTGGCCTGATTTTCTGGTAACGGAACCATCTTAGGAGCTTTACCAGCTTCGTCCGCCTCTTCTAGTTCGCGATCTGGGCAGATGTACGACAGCTCATCTATAACCCCATTGACAACCAATCCATCAACAGTTCCCCAGATCTCGAGCTCTCTTGTCATTCCTGTGTCTCGGAGTGTTCTCAGTCCCTGGATAACATTCCAAATCCGCAACCCCCACGCATCCTCATTACTCGTAATTTCCACAGCAACAGTCGTATGCACCTGATCCTCCAGTGTCTTGTGCACAGCAGATCCCTGCTTCATAGCCGGCGTCCTTCTCTTGCGCCCATGTTTCGTGAGCGTGTACCAGTACTGTAATTCGCACCACGAGGGGGAGACGAGGTCCGTGACCGAGAGTGCTTTCTTGGGCTTTGTCCGGAAACGCTCGATGGGGGATCGGAGATCTGGGGTTGAGGGTTTTATGTCAAGGGGCGCTTCGATGGAGGGAGTGCCGGCTCTTTCGAGGCGGCTTGAGGAGCTTTCAACTATGCGCTTTATGTCAGTTAGATGGTGGCAATGGCATTCCAGCTGGCGAGGGACATACGGTTCTTGGGGAGACTGCTGTCGCCATCGATCTGAATAGTAACCCTCCTCTGCTCCTGCACAGCGGGCTGTATAGGACCAATATCGTAGCTTCGCCGCTCGTGGCCCAGCCTGCGAAGGACCTTCGCGCCTCGGGGAGCCTCATCATCTTCGATATCTTTTAGCTGCAGGTCTGGGATTGTTGTTGCAGTACTGGATGAGAGAGGCGCTTGCTGCAGTAGTCCGATCAAGATCTCCTCCTCGTCCGGAGTGAAGTCTGAGCCATACTCACTGAGACCATCCTGCTGGCCAGTGACATCCATTTGTTCGGCTTCATTGTGAAAGCGAGCTGGCGCCGCGACGCTACTGTTGTTGTAGCCGTCATGATTCAGGATTGGCGTCAAGGTTACGCGACGCTAACAGTGAACGCGCTCGCAAGGCTGTAAGTAGGTCATGACAAATTTGGCAGTTTCTATACATGCAGCTCTAGTTTGGATATGTCGAGTCTTGGTGGGCATGTTACTGAGGCGTGGCTTTCTTCTATAGTGTTCGGATCATAGTTGAGCACTTGTTCATGTCTAGTATATATTTCTTGGTCTACAAGGTCTAGTTCTATGCCTACAGGCAAGTCCAATTGTCAAGTGTCGCTACTGGGGTGTTGTCACAATGATCACCCGACCGACGCCTGACAAGAAGTGTTCTCTTTCTAGATATCTGGGGTGGGTCACCTCTTCCGTTGGAAGTCGGCGCGTTGAAGCCCATGTTCTTCTGCTGGTGAATCGCAGTGGGGCGGCGAACGCTGCAGCGGAATGGCCTTTTCCCGTCAGTGATATGGGCAGCCTTCCTCGAGGATCTCTTCTTCTGGGTGTGATTCATTCCAGAATGAACATCTCCAGGGACCAAGGCTTCTAGAGCTCACTTCATTCCCCAATAGGCCGTAGACCCTTCTTGACCCTTTCCTCATTCGCAGCCAGTTGATTTAGCCATGACAGGTATGATTGCCAGCCAATAGCAACGACACCTGTTCTAATGTCAGTGCGTGTTATCGTTCTTCTCCAATCACGACTGACCTGCAAATAATGCCCGATACTGCGGTTGTATGTACGTAAAGCTGAAAGCCGTCACAGCAGGCCAAAGCTTACACGAGTTGATGAAACTCGTAGGCACGGTTCTCTTGATCCTATCCCAAGCCTCCAAGGGTGTGTCACCGGACAACAGAGATTGCATCCCGAAGAAGTAGCTGTTGAAGACAGGCGTGAAGACGATTTGATTTACGCCAACTTTCGTAGCGAGTGAGAGAAGTCTCGAGGAGTAATTGAAGGACCGGTTGAGGTACATAAACCTGGTGTCCAGTCAGTATCTGTCTGTGGGACATGGGGGCAACAGGAAGTGGGGAATTCGTACCACGAGTAAGCTGGTATCGAACAGATTGCCCCAATCGTCAAATTTCTCATCGTCCGCCACGGATTGTAGTCCTCGTCTCCTATGTTCTGCGCTGCCAGGTCTCCACAAAAGTATATAACCAAAGATGTTCCCACTTGAGTAGCCCACGGCCGCCTCTTTTGCGTTCGTCCGTAAGCATTGAAGGCGTCTGATACTGGACCCAGTCGCTGCCAGAGTGGTAGTGGAAAGGGTGGAGGGGAGTCATCCTTCGCTGCAGGCGCTTCGGCGCGTTTCTCTTTCAAGGCACGAGGCTGAGTGGGTTTGTCAATTGACTTCTCCGCAGCTGTAGCTTTTTGACGTTTAGGCGGCGAGACGAGGTTGTGCTGCCGCTGTATAGATCTTCTAAATACCAGGCGCGCAGACTGTTGTATGAGTATAGCCATGGTGTGTTAGTATGTGGCAAGAATCGGCCGAATAGAGATTGTCCTTTCACCGAATGCTGCTGACTGCAAAGCGTTGAGAGCGGGCACCCGGGACCCGAGGATAAGCACAATGAGAGATACACTTGTGAGAGAGGACGTCCATCGCAGCTGATATTGATGGAGCAGCGAACAATGTATTATTTCCACTCCAATATGTCAGGCACGAGATACGGTAACGTGGGGGTGTGGACGCAGAAAGTGCACTGGTGGCTCCGTCAGAAGAGGGCAAGTTTCGAAGGGCGGGAATGCTAGTTCTACCCTCTAATAGGCCCCCGCCAACAGCCCCAACAGCCCCAAAGCCACCCGTCTGGTGCCGTTCCCTTAGGGTTCCGCACCCTAGTGACACCACACCCATGTGCGAAAAAGCAAGCAGCATTCACTCGAAATCCAAAGAAATTGATCCATGAGAGGCATCAAGTTTTGCTCCCCGCGCTCGTTAACGGCATTTTGCATTTGCCGCTCTCTTTTTCAATTAGCTCTCCAACGAACGAGATTGAGGCAAAGATGGATATAGACAACTGCTAGGAAGCTGCAGCATGCCGATGGTGACGACACACGTTCGATGCGAGGCTGGAGAGCGGCCGCCGAACCCCCAATGAGACGAAGCACTAATGCACTTTGCGCCAAAGGGTACAGAGTGCATAGAATCCACGTCGTTACTCCTCTTCGAGATGCATACGAAAAACCATAAGGGCGGCGGCAAATGGCTTACCGTTGGCTTTGCAATAATTATCGCTGACCATCTTCACGGCCGAGCACAAGCGAGGTGTGAGAGCTCAGGCCATGTGAAGCGGATAAGAGGCCTGCCCCGCGTCGTCAGGATCGCGAGACGATGAGAGACTCCTCAAAGGATAGAGGGGTAGACAACGGCGGGCGCTCCCTGAAAATCTGGTGCCCATCAATAGTGTTGATACTTCACACCCTACATCAAAAGACGAATCTTCAAGCTTTACTTGACAGACAGCTCCTCGTACAGAGTCACCGGCAAGAAGATTCCAAAGATGAATTGGAACTTGGAAAATGTCTGCTCCGCCAGCCATTCCAACCACCCGCCTCGATGGGAAAGTTGCCCTCGTGACCAGCTCTAGTCGCGGATTGGGTCGCCAGAATGCCCTTGAGCTCGCTCAGCGCGGTGCCCACCTCGTCATCAACTACTCTCGCAGCTCTGGTCTCGCCGAAGCCGTAGTCGCCGAAATTGAAAGGCTCGGAAGCAAGGCGATCGCCATCAAAGCGGACGTGTCAAAGCCAGCGGACATCATTGCCATGTTCAAGCAGGCTGTCGAGCATTACGGTCACCTGGACATGATGATCTCGAACTCCGGCGTCGAGTCATTTGGCCACATCTCCGAGATTACGCCAGAGGAATTCGATCGAGTCTTTGCAGTCAACACGAGGGGCCAGCTGCTCGTCGCCAAGCAAGCTTTCGAGCACCTCTCGATTGGAGGCAGGCTGGTCATAGTCAGCAGCATCAGTGCCCAGGCTAAAGGCGTCCCGGGTCATGCAATCTACTCCGGGAGCAAGGGCGCCGTGGAAGCTTTCGCAAGGTGTCTCGCTGTGGATAAGATTTCAGCTGCGTTATCCCCAGACTTTCAATTCCGCTGATATCCCTGCCTCAGACTTTGGCCGCGAGAAAATAACCGTCAATGCCATCGCCCCAGGCGGTATCAAAACCGACATGTACGAAGAAGTTGCACGTAAGTACATCCCAAATGGTGCATCCATGTCCGATGAAGAAGTCGACAAGGTCTGCTGAACCGCTATTCCCTCCCCACGCTTGACCCCTTTTAATTAACACAACGTTTAGTTCGCTGCCAGTTGGTCCCCTCTGAAACGCACCGGCTTGCCAGAGGACGTTTCTCGCGTTGTTGCATTCTTGTGCAGCGAAGACGGCGGATGGATGAATGGCCAAGTCGTCACGATTGGCGGTGGTGCCGCGTTGTGAAGCATGATGCGTAAGATCGGAGGTCAAACAGACGCATGAATCGTCGTGAACCAATTTGCACTAATCTGTTTCAATCTAATCAACATCCACGGATGGGACGAGAACAGATTGATTTGCTTTACTTAAGTCGGTTTAGAAATCCTCGTGGAACACTGACATTGTTTAAATCCAAGTGTATCAGATGCAACAACATATAGTTCGAAGACAGAAAAGTGGTGGTCCTGGTGCATGTGTCCACCAAAACCCCCATTCACCGATCTCTATCCCATTCAATCACCTCCACAGATAGATTTCCGTAGGGTAAACATGGTCAATGCTAGGCTGACGGCAGGGATCTCTGACCAGATCTGCAGCTCTTGTAGTTTGAATCATGTATCGACATAACCTTTGAGGTGGAGGAGACCGGGCTGTAAGAAGACGGCATTACATGGAGAGTAGGCTATCCTAGATAGGCGGACACACTACTGAATGGTATATCCTCGAGTCGAGCATGTTCATCTGCTTAGGATTATGGCTTAGGATTATGACAGAGTGCTAGCTCCCCTCAAACAGTCCTTTCCGTTGAACCCTTCGCAACAAGTAACTCCTCAATAAGGGTATTTCCTCCCATCATCCTCCTCCGCATAACCCTCACCAACAACCCCCCTCTCAACCTGCAATCTATGCTGCTTATCCAAATACTCCAAAAGCACATCCTGATACCTCTCTCTCCCCTTATACTTCGAAACATCGTCTCCCCAACTCCTCACCGCACTTGCAAGCCTCCCAGGAACCCCAGGTTCTTTAGCAATTGCTGTAATTGGCTCAAAGTATGTACGAATGGTGAAGACTACACCTCCGCTTCGCGGCAAACGACGCAGACTTTGCCGCTCGCTTCTGAAGAAGTGGTGCTCGATGGCTTTGTTCTTCTCTGCAGTGTCCCATCCAACTGCTTGGGTGTGGTCTCCATCTTCGGGGCCTATGCTGCTGCTCCACGCTAACTCGTCGTCGACCTGTAAGAAATAGTTGTTTCTCAGAACAGGGCCATTAGGCTGGACTCTCCGGAAGAAGTTCATCATACCCTTTTCCAACTTCGTCTTGAAGCCTGGTACGTCGCCACTAGTATGTATTTCCGAGAGCGGCATACCAAACTTGTCGCTGAGCCGCCAGAAGCCAGCAAGAAGGATAGCGCCGGCCAAGAGGTAGTACTGGCCGTCGGCGCCCTCGAACATGATCGCTAGGTCGTCTTGGACAAGGCGTGCACTAGTTTGCATGGGATCTTCGGGAAGGGGACGTTGGATGATGTCGAAGCTTTCGCCAGTCACAAGGTTGTCTATACCCACTAGTGTCTTGCGGTAGAGCGTAGGATATCTTTGAGGCAGGTAGTCGCAGCTAAATTGGGAAGGCCATTAGCTGATGCACGTACTGCAAAGACACATTGACTTACAGTTCCTCAAGAAGCTCAATGGCGCCGTCCATAGCCTCTGGTGCTGTTCGACAGTGCGTCGCCCCGCGCTCTTCTATTCGACGTTTTTTATCTGCATGAAACTTCAGGTAATGGTTGTCCAGCTCTATCCAGTCATCCCATTGCATCGTCCGTAGTCCCATAGTGATATGGTAAGGGCCATGTCTAAAGGGCCTGTAAGGCAATGGATCCGTCTTGTATACATCCCAGTCCGGATAAGGTGGCGGATCTGGTCGTTTGAAATCGACTGGTGTCCATACCCCAGGTGTTCTTTCTAGGCCTGTTAATGTGGGCTTTCTGGAACTGGGCTTTTCCAGGTCGAACGATTTCGCTCTTGGCAATGCTAGCTTCTTGCGTTGTATAGATCTGGTGACCACAAACAATATGAGTAGACAAGCAACTATTCCCCCATATAAGACTGGCCTGAAACTTTGTGACACTAGATGAGGGACACTTTCAATCCACTGCCGTACCACGAGGAGAACATTTGATGCCATTGTATATTCTCTGAGTGGAATGATTCGGCACGAAGTATATGGGAAAACGAGGAGGAGAGGGGGGATATCTTGTACCTCTCACGCATGGCGGATGGTTCACAGGATAACACGGCGTTGATTGGATTGTGAGGCAGTGGTGAAGCCGCGAGAGCGGGGCGTCAACGGAGAGCTATCGCGGGCAGTTACTTTATCATCCCACATCTGGAAAATCGAACCTCTTCCGGTTAGCGCATACATGCGAACTCAAAACGTGCGTGCTCGCACAACCTCATGGACCAGTTTGCCTAAAGTGCACAGAGAAGACTCAATTCGTGGACGACTTGCGCCGGAGTAAGCAATATCGACCCCATTTTCTCCTGTAATGTGCTGGGATAATGTTCCAATCTGGGATCCAGAAGATTCGGCTCAAAGGATGGGTTTTCGAAGCATCGAGGAAGCTTTGGCAACGCATCTCTTCCCATATCTTGGTGTCCAGGATGTAATTTGGCTCTAAGATAGAAGGTCCAGAGCCATGAAAATGTGAGTCCACAAGGTATGAGCACTGGGCGATACCAACCTGCATAAAGTATTAGCAGGGCGAGAATGATACATGGAACAAAGTATGTACATATTTTCCTGGATCTTCAATATTTTGATCGTTCATACCGGGTGGAACACGCCACGTAGGATAGAGGCCAAAGTCAGTCGTAACTTCACTAAATTGTCCAGGAAGCAGGCCATCGAAAGCACTTTTGACAAACGCGGCTCTCATCTTCTTCGGCAAGAAGTATGAAGAGGGGAAGCGGTACCATTCTTTTCCAAGACAGACAGTCCCTTCTGTATCGGAAAACTCAGGAGACTGCAATGGCTTATAGATCTCAAGAGGGGCACCATAAGCGCTTACAGTGGCCATGGTCCTCGATAGACTAGCCATGACAGCGAGAAGCACTCCACCTATTACGATGAGGAGCTTGGCCTTTGCTGGTATCTTGACTGAATGGAAAACCTGATTTGATCGTCCGAGGTAGAAAAGCACCACATGCATAGCAATAGCTGCATTGAAACAAAGAAGAGGGTACGCCGGATACATGAACCTCTCCTCTTTGTGAGCTTGCGCCGAGAAGATAGCAAGCCACATATAGAACGGAGTGATGTAGATCGTAGTTCTCCAAAGTGGTGCTCTCAGAATGGAATGCTGCTGAAATACAAGCAGCACTAGAAGTATAGGTCCAGCACACAGGGCAAGGAGAAACCATGCATTGAAATTCAAAAGCAGATTGCGTATGTAGAAATGCCATGGCTCAGTACCAAAGATATGAGGTCCACCTGACGAGCCACTGAAGACGTTGTAGGCTACAATATTCCAGGGAACGAAGAGTATCTTGTGGTAGAAGAATGTGTCAACAGCTATCTGGAATGGCTGGATCAATCAGTAAAGAACCTGCATTACCGAGAGGAGTACAAACCACGATGATCATTGTCCTCATACCTCCATCAAAGATTCTATGGGCCATCTCACTAATCTTGCCAGTCATCTTAGCGAACACTAGTTCTTGTAGGAGAAAAGGCATGACTAGTGCAGCGGCGAATGGCCAGCCAACAGTTGCTCCGAGTCCGAACCACATAATGCCCTTGTTGGTTTTCAATCCGCCGTCGATGTCCATAAAGGCTGCCATACCCATCATTGTAGTGTACATTGCAAAGCTTGAGGGCAGGAAGGCTACCGACGCGTGAAATTTTCCTGAACCCGTGGCCATGATGATCAGGAAATTCACGGCTACCCGTGGGCTGATTGATTGTGAGATGGTCGAGAAAAGGCATGTTTCACAGCATGCGCAGACACATCCAAGAATACCGCGTATAAGATAGAATTCGAAGCGTCTTGTAAGCAAGAAGAATGATCCCAGTTTGCCAGGTAGAGCATGGATCACGATGTATAGCCAGCTCCGAATGGCGTACTCGGGCGAATACTCCCACGTCTCGAACCCGAACCCATGATTGAGGTAGTGCGTAGGCTCCCAGTAGTTGAAGACTTCATCACAGTCTTGAATGGGAGCGTAGGTTGCTGCTAACAGATTGACAACTGCGAATATGGCAAAGGCAGTGGTGGAGGGGATATGTAGATCTGGTAGACCATTGCTCAGTCCTTCCCCTCTCGGTCGACTCTGAGGTATGGAGGCAACCCCTCCGCTTCGAGCCCCCATTGGCTATCTGCCCTCAGGACGGTGTATTCAGAGAGGCCCTACTCCTGCGAATAACACAGATGTCAGGGTCCACTTTAGCGCGTAGCCGCGCCAAGACCGCCTTGTCAAAAAGTTTTTGGGTCTGCAATGATAAAAGATCTAGTTTTCACCACTGACAACAGCATGCTCTAAGACGGGTGCGGGTTTTAGTCTTACAAAGGAAAGGGGTGTCTTACCAGACGTCAGTGCCAGTTCTTTCTGGAGAAAATTCGCATGGATAGAGCAGAGGACTTCGAAATGCCCTCGCCGAAAAGGGCACGATTGAATGCCCAAGAATTAGATACATCCCAGGATCGGGCTACAGACCGTGATGACATGGACGAATTGTACGGTTCGCCATCAAGTCCTCCTACAGTCGACATCCGGAATAGTCCCCAGGTTTTTGCACCAACAGTAGGGAATCTTTCCTTGACAACTCCAAAATTCCCACAGCTGCCGGGTCTAAGCGTGCATTATGACAGCCAACAACCACCAAAAGAAGCTGAGCAGAAGGAAAGCACACCCAGTCAGGAAAGCGAAATGAAATTGGATGTAAAGCTGCAGCAAGCTACCATTGGGGCCATGACCCCTACCAGTGAAACGCAGAAGGAAGGTTCATCAGAAATGGAGACTGCACAAGAGGGCCAAGGCCATGAAGAAACATCAGACTTGGGTTCAAAAGCCGTGGATACTACGAAAACCGCGTCTACAGAACCAACATTTGAGGCATTGGCAGAGGCTAACAAGTCAAACGCAGATGCAGAGTTCGAGTTAGATTCCTCTCCCCTAGGTTCCTCGTCCTCAGACATATCTTCTGATACATCGTCTTCAGACGATGACAGCGATGTAGACGACTATGAGATGCTAAGTCCTGAGGAGCAAGCTCGTCGGCTTATGGCAGAGGATGGAGGATCGGACGATGGCCGTGCTGGCAAAGGAGGCAACGCCGCTTCAGGCGTGTTGCGCACCACAAATGAGAAGCCAGATGAGGTGGTGCCGAAGCCGAACATTACCGTCACTGCAAATATGAAAATAGAAGAGCTTGGTCGTGTGGAGAATCTTGTGGAAAACCTAGCACTCATTAAAGCGAATACGTCTGGGGAATATCAGGTGCTGGAATCTGGTTCGGTGCTCTGCCTGGAAGACAGGTCTGTTATCGGAGTCATTGCGGAGACATTGGGTCGTGTCCAGCAACCATACTACTCTGTACGCTTCACGAATACAGCTGGTATGAACGAAGCTGGGATAAGCCAGAACACAAGGGTATTCTACGTAGAGGAACATTCTACAACCATTTTCACACAGCCGCTGAAAGCATTCAAAGGGTCAGATGCCTCGAACTTGCACGATGAAGAGGTTGGCGATGACGAGCTTGAGTTTTCGGATGACGAAGCAGAGGCTGAATATAAAAGGCAAGTTAAATTACAGAAACGTGCAAGGCATGGCGCTAGGGATGGTCAGACAGATGGCTTCTCGAAAGGACCACAGCAGAGGTGTGGCGGGCCGAACAATCGTTACGGCGGTGGCTTACCTTCCTGGCCGGAACATCTTCGTGGACCTGCGGATCTCTCATTGAACTACGACGATGGTGATGGCACGAACACAAAGAATGAGGACGAGGAGTTATACACCCCTTTAGCAAGGCCATCGAACCTCCATGAGATGATGGCTGGTAAGCCACCATCATTTGAGAGTAACGGCAACCGTGGGAATTCTGCCAGAGGTGGCCATGGCGGTGCCCGAGGAGGACGTCAGCGGCACCGTGGTAACCGTGGCTTGGATAGGGGAGGTAAGTTCGATCGAAGAGAGCATGCCAGCCCTCGAGGGAATGGTCACCATCATGGGCGTCAAGATTCCCCTCCCATGCCTCAAAGGAATGGTTTCAGCCTCCCTCCCAATGGTGGCCTGCCACCTCGTCCGCCTCATCAAAATGGTCACGGGCCTCCATCTAGCCAAAATAATGGATACCAAGCTCAGCAATCGCCAACGCAATCTTCCAGCTATCCACACCAACCGCAGGTCACTCCTTATCCCAGCTACACTCCCCAATACCGCAACAACTATGCACAAGCCTACCCTCAACCACAGCAACATCAGGGCTACCCCTCTCCATATCCCCAAGAACAATACAATTCGCAGTACTACCAACCGCAACACTCGTCTCCGCAAAGCTATCAACCTCAACAGTCCTTCCCTCCCCAGGGACAATACTCAGCTGCGCAGACATCTTCAATTCCACCTTCTCCTGCGCATATCCCCCCAGGTGCTCACATCAATCCCGCTTTCTTCCAGCAGCAAGCCCAGTCGCAGCCGCAAGCATGGCAGCAGCCAGATCCTGAAGCAGCGCGAAAAGTCCAGGAGAGTCTAAATCTTCTGAGAGGCTTCGGTGGTGGCGGATATGCTTCTACATAGTTTCGATTCCCTTTGACTATCTGCAGTCAAGTAACTCGTTCACTACGAATTATCGAACAGCCTTATCATGCAGAATGCCCCCTGGTGGGGCTTTCTATAATTAGATTACTCTACCTGCCTTGCAGAGACTCTTCAGCCTCACCCCCTCCAGACTATGAAGTATCATCTAAACCCACAATACCCATGATCCCACACCCTTCCAATACTCCCAGAAGTAGGGACCGGTCCCGATCCTTGTCCTTGTCATCAAGATGGTCTCAGCTACAGATGTGATTACCTACATTGGTGTGCCTCTTGCAGTGCTTGGAGTGACGCCCATCTTCTATACCTTCGCCTTGGCGCTATATACCCGAATCAACATACAGCGAATTTTACTTAGGGAAGGTCTTGAAGTTCCAATCAGAGCTCGATTGATGACTGGCGTGGTTGAAGTGGATCTGCCAGCTTATCAGCTTGAGCCTCTTCCGCGATGGGATGACCGCTACTGGTCCGAAGCCAAAAGGAAGTCAGAGGCAATCGGCGGTACATCATGGAAACAACTGAATTGGTTCGACAGACAGACCAGTAGCGTCATAGTCAGGCTTCAAAGATCAGACAAAATAACGCTTCCAGAAGCCAGGGTCAACTTCGCTCAGCTCATCAAGTACTTTCAGGACAGAGGCGCGTTCCCGTGCCTGGAAGGGTTCCACATGCTGCGCGATCGAGGTCAACAGACTACTGTGGGGACAAAGTTAATGAACCTTGGCGCACCAGCGGACTCACCTGTGTTGACAATTGCCAAACCTAGCGACCAGCATGGGTCCATATCTTTGAGCATGAATTGGTCAGGTCATCGACCCATTCAGAGCGACCTGCCACCTTCGTTCATCACCGGCCTACTCCCAGATGCGGCTCAAGACGACAATGGCACTCTAGCCGATGTTGTAGACGTTGTCAGTCAAAGGCGTCGATTTGTTGTTGAACTAACGAAATGGGGCGTAGAGTATGTAGGCATTGCAATTATTGACTCGGGATCTGCAAAAGGGACGAAACTTGACTGCCCTCACCTTTCCCATCTGACTACAGAGTCACGGTTACCTTGGAGTTCTTGCTTTACTTATGCAGTCATCGCAGTATATGCCTCTAAAGACCTACGGTATCTTGACTATCACCCCAACCAACAGCTTGTCTATACTGCCCACAGGTACAACATCAGAATACAGGACCTCATCTGCCTTGGATTACTTGATGATTGCAAGGGTTTTAAGAATGATGGTTTATGGAAATGGATGGACCTTAGCACTTACGATACAAGTTCCAACGATGTCCATTTGGTTCCTTTGCAGCAGAACGATCCCTTGGAAAGGTCTCAAAAGATCCTAGCCAACAGTCAAGACTTGGACGCCACGGAAGCCAGACTAACAAGAATCAAGTCGGAACCTGTGTTGATGTCATTTCTCCTTGAAGAACCTAAGCTTACTCTCGGAAGATACGTGACCATGCCCGACTTGAGCCAACTCTGTTTGACCTTCCTTTGGCGACATCCCATCAAGGTCGACTCCCTGACAATAGGCGCAGAGTCTGCGGAAGAGTCCTGCCACTATAACATCGAGACGATAGCCAAAGGCATCTTGACAGCCATGATACTCAGTCCAGCAATCGCCGAGGGCGTGATGTCAGAGGTGAAAGAATGCTTTCAAGGAGACAGGGCAAAGGAAGCTGATAAAGTATCCCATCAACGACATGATAAGCTTCTGTGGCACCGGCACAGTCCTGAAATCACGCAGTATTTCTGCTGCGCCATCATTCTCCTCGAGGCCATCAGACTCAAAACGCGCATCTTGTTGGCCATGGAGGATATAAGCCACTGCCTAGAGGAGTGGCGAGATGTATATCTCTGTTGAACGTCGGAATCTGGGGGCGAGGACATACATTGTCTTGGCTTGTCATACATTATTAGCTATTGCAAAACAAATCCCTTTCTTTAGATTGACGAGCACTTCTCTGTCTCATATCACTGGCTAGTAGCGCGGAAGACAGAATCCCGAGATCAGTGGACAATGTTTTCTTGTAGATCGCTGGCTACTGCCAGAGGATACCTTCTCCGGATCCATGAATGGTTATGATACCTGGCAGATTCGCAGTGGGTGTGCATGCGTGTTGTGAGATATTGTTACTTCGATAGATGGGAAGGGGTATCAGGTGGTGGTGGTGGCGGCAGTCCTGACCGAGCACTCACTCAATACTCCATGTAAGGTATACGTGGACGCACATGATGGTTAGGAAGGGGAAGGCTTAGGAGGGCACCGGAGGCACAATAGTTGGTAGTAATATTAATTTGAGCAAGCTATTAATACATCTCTATCTATTAAAACACACGCAAACTATCTCACAATCCAAGCTCAGCTCTCACCCTCCATAAAGGGGAGGCCGCACACACACACACACACACAATGGACAGCACACACTTAAAACACATTCCGCAAGACGGCAATGAAGCCCCACCATCTCTCTCTCTCATACAAGCATGCAATCATGGTATCATCAATAAAAGCCTAAAGAATCCTTCTGTGCAATACCAGCTGAGGAATGATGATATCTTCGCTATAAAAAAAAGAGAATCCGAAGAAGAAGAAAAGCCTGCCCCATTACGGACTGGACAACTTAGTCAAACACACAAGCCATCCTGTATGTCCGTTGAAGGAAAGCAGTCGAATAGAACTTTTTTTTGTGTCCACCCTTTGTGCATCAATTATCCAACCAAGCAATCATTAAAGCTTCCCTCCCTGTTTTCTAAGATATGAGCGCTTTTTTTCCCGAAACACCTCGCTTGCATGAATGTTGCATGAATCGTAAGAATGGAATAGACCGGCCAGCGGCCGGGAAGAATTGGTACAAATTTTGACATAGAAAGGAAGAAGTCGTAGATCATCGGCCTCCACGTCCACTTTCAATCCTCTGCCTAACCACATCAGCACCTTCGCTGTTGCGGCCTCGCCGTGTCTTGCCTGGGAAGTCCACATCTGGGTGAACAACGCGCATGTGCCGCGTCAAGGCATCATTTCTCGAGAATGTCTTCTCTTCTGTGCAGAGATGGCATCGGACCTTTTGCTTGCGGTTGTTGTGTATGGTATCTTCATGTCTCGTCAAGTCGTAGCTTCTGCTGAAGATCGTGTTGCAAGGCTTGCCAGTTGAGGGGTTGGTCTTCTCGCATTTATGTGGCCCGGGTGCATTGTTGCGGGACACGTTGTTCTGAGCGGCTTGAGGATTGTGAGGGGCGGACGCGGAGGAGGGGGTGTTAGGTGAAGTGACGGCGAATGGTGACTGCTGGCGGTGAGCCTCTTTGCGGTGCTTTTGCAATCTTGCCGAGGTCTCGAAGCGGCCGTGGCAGTCTGGAGTCGTACATGTGTATGTGCCGTGGCCAGCAGACGTATCTGCAGGACGTTGAGTGGGTCCTTCTTGAGATGATGGTGCTGAGCGCTGAGAAGCTTCGGGTATGAGACGGACATTCTCATCTTGAGCTGACTCGCTCTTGGTGGACTCCATTGAGGTCAAAGAAGCGGGGAACTCCGGCACTTGATCAGACCCTCCACTACGCATACTGC
Organism: Stereocaulon alpinum; assembly: GCA_018257865.1. NCBI lineage: Eukaryota > Fungi > Ascomycota > Lecanoromycetes > Lecanorales > Stereocaulaceae > Stereocaulon > Stereocaulon alpinum. The sequence continues at coordinate 582,056 of JAEUBA010000004.1, read as the reverse complement.
TGCTCTGGCGACGTGACTGAGATATAAATGGATATTGCTGTGGCATGCCTGGCACAGAGGGAGGCATGAATTGAATATTGGGAGTGGAGTGTTGCGGGGCGGACGATGACGAAGTCGAGTAGTTGGAAGAGCTCTCGCGTCTGCTTGTTGCCATGGAAGTGAAGCCTTGTTCAATGCTATTCTTGGCCGTATTGATACGACGTCGATCATATGCTCCCGCCAAAGGTTGAGATTCACGCTGTGGTGAGGGGAAGAGGGGCGGCTTGGGAGCTTCGTCGGACTCGGTGTAGTCGAGAAGGGCTTCTTTTGGCGAGATAGTCTTGGGAGGATTCAGCAAGTCATGACGCGATTGCTGGTGTTGTTGCGCATAAGCTTGTGCTTCATCCAGATTCTGCTGTTCTCTGATTTGCGCTGCGGAATTTAAGCGAGTGGCGGGCGAGCTCGGGTTTGAGTGGGAAAATCCAGACCCGGCCGTGTTATAACGTGAATCATTGCGAAATGGTGAAAACTGCCGAGACGCAGTTTGTGTTACCGGTGAAGCTGATCGTGCAGACAGGTGCCCGTTGTTGGCCTGTTGCAAAAGGCTCGAAAACGTACTACGGTGCGGCGAGAGAAGACTACCTGAAGTCGCAACTTGCGGACGCGCATGCGCTGGTAGAGCTGGCGCTTGCGTTGCTGGGTTGTATAGCTCGTCCTGATATATGTCCGACTCTGTGCGTTCAAATTGCGGTATATTACTGCGCACTTCCGATGACGCGTCAGCTTCTCCTCCGTATGGCCCTCTTGGCGAACTCTGCCTCCGGTTCATGCTTGGAGCGCGCTGTTGGTTTCCCATCGCTGTTTGTGCTCCCATCATCGAAACTGCATTGTTCCCTTGAAGGTTGAAATTCTGGAAGGTCGGATAGAAAGACTGGTCGCTGGTTTGCGACAGTGGCGAAGGAAAGGTTGGCTTTGAATATTGTCCGGCGTTTGCGTAGGAGCCGTCGTAGGAATCAAGATGCGCTGAGTGCACTGAGGGCGAGTCCGGATCCACGATGTGCGGATACGTAGATGACTGCGTAAATGGAGAGTCTGGCCCTGCTGAACCTGTTGATGAGCTTGATGAAAGTCGCTTGTGTGAGCGATAGCTCGACTGGTCGATGTACTGCTGTTGCGCAGTAGGTGCTAAATATGATGTGTCCTGTGAAAAGCTGTTCCACGATGGCTGCACAAAGTCTTGCCCGTCAACCATCGGAGGAGGACTCTGCGCCGAAGGTAATCCGTTGTTCGGTGTCGACTGCTGAAGACGAACCTGCGGATACTGCGGTGGGTTATTCTGCATAAATTGCGAGTCTGAGAGACCCCAGCTGAAGCGGTCTGACGGTGTTGACTCGCGAGAGTCGATGCAGTAAATGTCGGTTGTGGTCGGAGCAGTGTAATAATTGAGATCCAGCTCCGATGAGATTGGTGTTGAGTAGTCGGTTTTGTCAAAGTCTGAATCCAGGTAGGTGTGTGAGATGTATGCGGATGTTGTCGGTGGTGAAGGAGACTCTGAAGGTGACAGGTCTTGACGTCTTACAAACGGATGAGCTAATATCATGGTAGAAATTTGGTTCCCGGGTTTAAGAGGAAAGGGCAGGTGGCGATCTTTATAGTAAATTCACGGAAGAGAGATCGAGAAGTGACAAATGAGGAAAAATGACTGTGTCGGTCAAGTATTACTCATCAGTGTCGTGATCAGAATTGAGAAGGATATTAGGGCGATAAGTCGAAGGGTATGGTAAGTAATAATGGACAAGTGTTCAGATAAAGCTTTGATGCTTCCCATTAATAGCGGTCTTTGAAGGGTATATCAATAAAGCCGGCACTGGTACTGGTACTTTTTCCATTATTGGAAGTACGTCATATTCATGCATTTGACGGTGACTTTCTTTGCGCGCCAGACTCCGATGGACCGACGGGGGGCCAGACAATAGCCGGTGATCCCTGCCATTACCCTCGGTAAAAGAATTTAGGCGAGCGCGATTGGTGGAAGATCCGAAGAACTTTTCTAGAAGACACCCGAAAGGACCCTGATCGTCGCCAGTCGACTTGGACTTTCCATTTTTAGCATGCTGCCCAGTGCTTGGTTACCATTGCCAAATTCTTCTCCAGTTTTCTGCTTGAGTTTCAACAGCACATGAGGCGCAGTCAGTGATGCGGCTTCCACTCTGCTTTGTAATCTATGAAAGCAAGAAGATATCCGAGGACGATACACATAGACATTGTTAGTAATCAAGTTTAACTTGATCATGCGGGAAAAATGTGTTACAGAACTGGGTAGGAGTGCGCGTCTTACCGTTACTCTTCAGCTTTCATGGTAATCTAGACGTTACTACGTCCGTAAAAGCCTGTATAGCTTGCCAGGCCACGCAATACCAACTTTATACGGCCCGAGGGCCACGTGAGCAGGTCCAATGACTCGCCTGCTGAACGAATAGAAGTTTCTACAATCGGCAGCCAGTACCGAAGAGGTTGCATGATGATTACGAGTACGATGTCCCATACAGTCCATAGCTGATAACGTACGCTGTGGCTCAACTTGTCACTATTGGCTCCCAATCTTGCACGAGAATGATCGAGTAGCTGTACGGGGAGACCGAACATTGTGGGATGTGTGGCTGATCCTGTCCAATCTATCGAATAGCAATGCTACTAAAGAGTTTAACATGCAGAGCCGCCACGATACCGTATCTAAGTTATGCCACAATGGGCTGCAGGTACACGTGCTATGGCCCGTGCAAAGCTGAAGCCTCGTGTGAATCTGGGGAAAAGCACCAAATTGTCAGAACCCTATCTGCTAGTCTCCTTTTTCGCATATTTTAGCTGTGGCTGAGGCAGCCCTAGAGCCCAAAAGGGTATGTATTTGCGTTCGCAGCCAGGATAGTGAACTGTGGCGGTACCTTAGGAATCACCAAGATCGCCCGGAACCGTCCTGATTGAGGTCTTGGCGTTCTTGTACTCCCTTTCTCCGGCTTCTCCTCGACGACGCCGATATTCGAGTATATTCCACGCATTCCACGCATTACAAACATTCACTTCTTCATGGCTGTGTCTCTGTGTTGTTCGAAGATCAGGCACTGCTGGTTCTGTAATCAGAATCTGGTCGGTGTTGTATTCGCTTCTGTACTGGAGTCCTTCGAAATCCGGTTTCTAACTTATGATTTGTCACTGCTTGATGGCTGAGTCGACTTTGCATCCTTCTTACGTGCATGTCACAAAGAGCGTGGAAGATCTTGCTCAGCTTCGGCCGGAACGTTCTCAAAATGCAAAAGCTGATGCACCCTTGATTCCCACGGAGCATGGAGTCGGACCGATGCCGTCGTTACATCCTGGCCGCTTGGGTGGTCACACTGCTTGAAGCGAGAAATGTTCTCCGCCATCGCGCGGAGCGATGAGTCCTTTTAACTATTGTTGGACGTGCAACAAGCAGTCCAGACTGTAATACCGCCCTGGGTCCGTCTGACATACTCTTCTAGATGCCACGTGGAGCATGGGCGTTCTGCAGGTGACGCTGGCTACTGTCCGTGTCAACGTCCCGGCAGCAAAAGGCGCAAAAACCTAAGTCCACATAGCTGAATCGGTTACAACGTTGCGTTGCTCTGCAAGCCGTGTTTTACCTCCAGCGCTCCACAATGGCGCCGAGTTCGGGATTTGTGAGATAAAAATTCTCTGCGGCTGCAATGCGCGATTTATCAGCACAAGCCATCGTTGTTGTCTCGTCGCCATATGTCTCGCAATAGATCTTGTTGCATATCTCGCGATTTCGTCAACCCTCTACGCGACTACTTTCCGAACTCGCATGCTCTATACAACATTGGGAGATAGTGGTGTGAGAATGTGTTCTTCAATTCCGGCGCACGCCGCCATAACGAAGCCTCTGGTGTCTATGGGATCAAAAATCCTGAATCATCAGCGCTGTCAGAACGATTTTCAACCAATGATTGTGCCATGTCATATGTGTAGTCGTGCTCAGTACCTTTGCCTAGTTGGTAGCCTTTGTTTGGGTGAGCTGACGGCTTCTGTCATTGCTGTCTGAGCATTGAGCAATGCGGAGGTGCTCCCGTGATCACTAATCGAAATCTTCCGATCCCATTGTCAATCTCTATTCGTACCCTATAAACTCTTTGTACCAGGGTAACTCACTTGGCGCGAGTCTTCGCAAGCGCATCGCGTATCGAATAAGAATTCCAAGAGCCATGGAAGGGATAAGCTTATACTGCTTACTCTTTGACAGGCACAGTCAGCCTGTGTTACCTACAAGTGTGCTGAGAGCTCCGTAGATGGCAACTCTAATGTCTGTGTTATGCAGTGTCCGAAAACGGTCCATGCTGTCCTTGAATACGACATGCATATTACCTGACGAACCGCATTGTGTGCTTTGGGTATGAATTGCACTTCGACGCGACTACCTTCTGTTCCGAGAAGCAGGTTCGTAATCCTCTGGACCATTGATATCAACGCAGGAGTCCGTGGTCTCGACTTACAACCTCTTAACATAACAAGTCAATTTGGAACAGTATAAGCTGGAAAGGCCGCTCCAGCTTGGATGTCTCTGGAACCCTTTCTCATCTGGCTGACCGCAAGGCTAGGATCCTTTTACCCTTTCAAGACTTGGTCTTGATTCGCGATATCTTAGTCTCTTCACAGCAGCTCATGGCCATGTGGAGGTCCTGCAGCTACGAGTCTTCATACTCGTACAATCTACCTAGAGAACTACATCCATTTCGAGACTTACGAACAGTCAGATACAAGAGGTGTTGTTACCCGTGAAGGTGCGGACAGATAGAGCATCGTGTCATAACATCGCCAGCGTGCCATGCTTGATTCGTTCTTGCAGAGAGGGGCCAGGAGGAAGGCCATTGCAATAATGTAAAAGCTTGTCGCTGGAGAGAAAATTACCAACAAATGAGACAACACACGAGACGACGAAGACGATCCCTACCCAGCGACCACGCTCCATCCAGCTTCCCCAATAGCTACAATCCCGACGCCCGAGAAGGTTGGCAACCGGATTAGAAGTCTTGGGAAAGTACCGGTCTTCGGTGCCAGTGAGAGTGTACAATACGAGGCATTCTGGAGGATAATGATCTCAGCCAGGCCTAATCTCTCAGTATGAAGACTCCATAGCCATACTCTGCCGTCCATGAGTTCGTAGGCGCAACATCCTTCCACATAGATATATAATAAAATTCACACTCAAGATCGACTGGAGCATTGTCACAGTTATTGCCGTTATGATAGGGGCTTAGTGGGGACTAATGCGAAGACCGCTCTCCTATCGACCAAGTAGAGGGGTCCACCGCCCTACCGGCCAGCCTTGTGAGGCTGACCCGGAGATCTAGGGCATCTTCTCTGTGGTGTCTGTTAGTCCGGGGTTCGTCTTTGGGCCCTTCTCGGGGCGAAATTAGCGACAACTACAACTTGCGGGTTGAACACGTAATAGCTAAATCTTTGGTACAGATATGATGGAGTATCATAAGCGCTACAAGTTCGCCCGCGACAAATTTATATCCATTCCTCTGCGTATGGACTTGGAGGTGGTGGCCAGCATGGCGGTGAACCCTTCTGTCTGCCAAGTATTCCGAGACATAGCGCGAGAACTTTGCCACTGACATCAATCCCACAGCCTGATCAGCACCTGCCCCTTGATTTCAAGATGACTACCTGCTCTCGTCTTCCTTCTAGGCTAAATGGCGTGTGCTCAAGCTCAAGCAGCTTGGGTCCCCGTACCAACGAACAGCCCTTAGGCTCCGTTCGTCTGGTATGGCTGGCATTGGCGAAGCTGGCGCCATTATTAACGTCGCCCAAATCGGAATCAGCCTGTCGAATACCTTGATTGCGTATATTGGCGAAGTCAAAGACGCACCCTCTCGAATACACAGGATTGGAAACGAAGTTCTCACTACAAGTGAACGACTGAAAGATATTGGGGAGCTCGTGGAGAAGAACAGTCAAAGCCGCATCCTCAGCGACGAGAGCATCAAAAGTGCTGTGAGATGCTCATCAGAGTGTCACAAGATCATAGAAGACGTTAAGATAATACTATGCAAGAGCGGATGGCAGGGTCAATCGAGAGCTCTTAATGAGGATGAGATAGATACCTCGCTCTTCTCTACCCTTCGCTGGCCTTTCCTGAAAGTCAAGCTCGAGGTGCCCCGGGTTGAATTGCAGAGGATAAAGATAGATCTATCCCTGATTTTCACCTCGGCAATGGTGTTTACAGCGTGAGTTGATCGTCCAACTCCGTATCTATGCATATCGCTTACGACTTGTAGTTCGAGCGTAGCCGAACAGGAGAAGTTCAAGCAAAGCATACCGAGACTTGCGAGAACCAAACAATGGGCAACTAAGCGGTCGGAAGAAGTCAAACAAAGGGCCATGGAAGCTTCTCGAGATCCATCGCTTTGGGCACGGGAGGGACAATCGGTAGACGACGAGTCGGACATCATCGAAGAATTCGTCTCTTTCCAGCAGCAACGATACGATGAGGAAGAGAATAGAAAGGCCAAGGAGCGGGCTGCGTTGCTACGAGCAGAAGAGGAAGAAAGAACGAGGCTAAAAGAGGAAGCAGAGCGCGAAGTCGAGCGCAGAGCTGTGGAACAATACAAGCAAGAACAAGAAAGGCTTCGGACTCTGACCGCCGAGAAGAAGGATACCTTTCGAAGTGAATTGTCAAAGGTTGGCCTCCATGATGACCAGATTCAGGTGGTCCTCGATAGCCCGAATCTTGACTTCAGTGGAGCTAGCGAATCGACTAATACCTCTGACGTACGGCCTATCCTTATGCCTGGACCGACGCCTGGTGGCAGTGTTACTTCAGAGGACTTCACGTCTCTTGAGAAAGATGGGAATGTATCAACAACCCCTCGTGGATCTAGACGCACGCTTTCGCGGTGAGTGACTTCAATTCAAGGCTTCCAACCCTATGCCAGGGTATTAATGCCTTGTCTTGCTATTCGTGAGATAACAACGGCTTCGCACAACAACCATGAGAGCATTCCCGGCAACTTGTCCTGTTGCAGTGCTCGGGACACTTGCTGATGTAATTGATTATAGATGGCGCTCGAAGAAACCAGTAGCGGACAACTCCTCGGAACGCTCTCTCAAAATCCTATCCGAAAGCAGCAATGTTTCAAGCACATTTCTCGAGTATGAGACATGGTTAATGGATGTGAGCTCGTCTCAGAGAGTCGAGCTTTTACCATCCAACGAGTGGCTGGACGCAAAGCTGAACAACCCTAAAAAGGACCATGACGTCTGGCATTGTTTTGCCAGCTTGAAGCCTGCATGGAGGACTGCTGTCCTTGAGTTCATAAAGCTTAGGAGCCAGAATCCAAATCCCACGTGGAGCCTGTATCACATCGAGGTTCCTCAAAGATGGTCTCGAACAAGCTTGTTCGGACACAAGCGGGACGAGAACTTGGTGCAGTTAATCTTGTGTAGGAGGAAAGATCCTCCCGAGGAGAATGGAAATTTGAAGAGAAAACCAAGGACAGGTGGCTTGGTCAGCAATCTATCTAAAAAGGTATCCTTCGCCACCGGCCATGGTGGAGAGTCAAATCACCATGGCGGCATAGCAGCTTCCAACAACACCGCGCATCCTAGGGTTGAGCAAGAGGTGGGTGAACGAATTAACAGACTGGAAGCAAAACGAAGCACACTGGGGCCCGATGACCAGGAGCGAATCGGCGAGATCGATGATATGATCAATCTACTCCGCGATCAAGAGAAGCTCGAGAAATCCCTGTCCGAGGCACGCACCAACGTTACCACTCACGATACTACCGAACCCAAGCGCATCACCAGATCGGTGTATACTCCAGCCCCACTCCTACGTGAAGATTTTACCGCGAACCACGGCCTCCCATTTCCCAGCTCTTACTCAAGTACAAGAACACCGAGGTCACACCCTCTTCCCGACGCGAGGTTCTATGGGCCAGGAATGTATCCTCCAATGTATCCTCCTCCTCCCGCCCCTGCCTATACCAACATATACGGTATGAGCTACGACGATGAAAGCATGGCCGTAGAACATGATTCAGACATTGACGCGGATATGGGTGCCGTACCTCTTGCTCGGCCTTACAATTATTCTGAACGAGACTCGGAACAGGCCTCCCAGATGCGGCCTCATTTGTCGGGACAAAGTTCTGCTCGCCTTCCTGCGAGGAGGCCCGTCTATGGCTATGACGAGAGAGACATATCGTGGGAGAGGATCCGGCGAAGAGACGATCGACCAACACCGGAACGAAGACCAGTGATCGTAGAAAGAGATCTGGGAGATCTGGGTTTGCCGTATTACCTAAAGCAAGAAGACTTCACGAAAAAGAAAGGTACTTTCGCAGAGGAGGGATCTATGCGTGAAGACGACAGGTATCCAAGGGAAAGGTTTGTCGCCGCCAGACAACGAGAAGAAAGACAGAATTCCAAATCACGCCGGCGATCGTATTCACCGAGCCCCAGCTTCAGGTCTCATGGAACCGGAAGGACCGCGTATGGTGATCAACCTACAACAAGCACCACAGGCCGGCATGGAGCACTTGTCCCTCGAGCAGGAGGGCGTCGTCTCTTACGCGATTATCTCCAAGATCAAATAATGGAAAAGAGCATTAGGGTGCAAGGAGGGTCGAGGGAGATGCTAAGCGAGAGGGGATACGCAGAGGGTGATGATTCCGAGCGAGAAACCGTCTACAGCCTTAGAGACAAGGGGCCGCGGTTGCGCTTTGAGAGGGAGGAGTATGTCTCTCGACCACCAAACCTTATGAGGGAGACGGACAGGAAGCACGATACATCGCGCTCGGGATCTAAATCAGCCCATAGCCACAGGCGTCACCAATCGAGAAGAGATAGCTATCGTGAGACTGACGGGAAGTCTCCGCCAAGGACTGATGCTTTGGACAAGCGGCGTGAAGCCGAAACAAGCGAGGATGATGATTACACATTGGATATCGTAAGAGGTGGTAGTGAAAAGCTGGATTCAGAGACCGAGCCTAGCGATGCCGAAGTGATTGATCGTACTTTGAGGAGATTAACAACATTTGGAGGCGGCACTCTTCCTGCAACAGGCATGAGTGCTCCGCCACTGTCCAACGTTGACGATGAGTGGGCTTCGTCGGCGATGCCACATGGATTAGCGGGTTTAAACATAGAGACAGACAGTGCATCCGGCAATCCGCTTGGCCCTACAAGCGTCGTACCAGGTACTCCTAGCAACCCGAGGACCACTCGATTACTCCAGCTGGACGATGCGACTCAACGTATAGCCTCTGACGAGTCCGGAGAAGACATAGTAGAACTTGGATCACCAGAGAAAGGAGACCGTCTCAAGACAAATGGTATCAGCCGAAAACCCACGGTTGAGGACCCCGATTATGACTGAGCAAGTGGGTTTTAGACCTCGACGAAAGCTTCCTGTAATCTTGTACGGATGGGGCAGATGTTAGAGGATGGTGCCGTGGAGCTTGCGAGGGTTATCTGTATGGGCGAGAGAGCAAGTAGGATCGTTGTGTTAGGAGACGGAGCTGATAGCACGTTACTGATCTTGAGAAGATGAAGCTTAGGACTTCATTGCCACTTGTTCATTGTTTTCCTGCATGTTATTAGTGTGAGCATATGGAACAGCGTTGTACTACTACAGAAAGCCGTATCCTAGTTCCCACGTGGAAGGGCCAAAGTAAACAAGGCGAAGTTCGGTCATGCTACTACGTATATCGTGCCTGCCGTCTAAAGGAATTCAATCTCAGACTTGTCGGCCGCGCCCCCAAAGAGGGCCTAGAGCATGCTGGCAGGGGGATGGATTGGTGTCTGGAGATAACGGCTTTAGTCAGTTTCAAGGCGCCTTGGAGCTCCCCAGAGACGCCGTTCTAGGGGCAAAAGGAATAGCTGAGGGAGTACTACAACTTACGGGGAAAACTGGTCTAAAGTCCTAACTACGTCTTCGATTTTTGGATTACTGACACCCATTACTGCAATGATAAACAACCTCAACATGTCCTTTCAAACTTCCCATCCTGCTTTCGCACAACCTTCAATACCATCATGGCATTTAAACGCGTCGCTGCCGTCACCGGAGCCAACAAGGGAATCGGACTCGCCATAGTCCGCAATCTAGCCTTGGAGTACCCATCATCAGCCTTCAACAACGGACCACTACTTATCTACCTTACCGCGCGCGACCAAGGACGCGGTGAAGAAGCAATCAAGAACCTCCAGAATGACGCGCAGTTGAAGAAAGCGAAGGCTCTGGCAGCAGATGGAGGATTAGCGACAATAAAATACTATGGTCTAGACATCTCAAAGCCGAAAAGCATCACAGATTTCGCAGCTTTCCTAAAGAAAGAGCACCCAGATGGCATTGACATAGTAGTCAACAACGCCGGTATAGCCATGACCGGCTTCGGTATGCCCTCCCCCTACTCCTTACTGTCTTCCCAAGCATCATCTACGGACCTCTACTAACGCTACTCTCCAGATATCAACGTAGTAAAAGAAACCCTCCAATGCAACTACGACGGCACCCTCCAAGCCACCACCTCCCTCCTTCCCCTCATCCGCCAAGGAGGCCGTCTCGTAAACGTCTCCAGCACAGCCGGCTCTCTCAGCTCTAAATACTCACCCGCCCTCCGCTCCGCCTTCGCTTCCACAAAGACAGTCTCAGACGTAACATCCCTAATGGAACAATTCACTTCCGCCGTCGAAGCTGGGCAGGAAAAAGAAAAGGGATGGCCGAGCGCTGCTTATTCTGTTAGTAAAAGTGGTGTTACGGGTATGACGAGAGCGATTGCGCTGGAGGAGAGGAAGAATGGTGGGGGAAGATTGGTTAATAGTTGTTGTCCGGGGTATGTGAAGACGGATATGACGAAGGGGAGGGGGATGAGAAGTGTGGATGACGGGGCTAAGACGCCTGTTATGCTTGCTTTGGGGGATATTGGTAACGTGGTGGGGCAGTTTTGGCAGAATGAGAAGGTGATTGAGTGGTGAACGTGTACCTTGTGGTTATTTCAGAAAATGGGGCATTAGTATAGATACTGTGCACAGAAACAAGACTTACTTCCCTCGCTCAGCAAAAGCAAATGCTACACCCAAAAATAACACCCCTTCCACTTCACTAGAACTATCTACTCACCCCCTCACAATAAACCCATACCCCAAATGTTTTCCCAATATATCCGTCACATCAATTTCGTCTAGACAAACCCATAAACACCATTTCGACTCCCAACCCTAACCCTAGACCCAGGAATCTAAAACCAGTATCCAAGCACGCTTTACTCGCTATTATTATTCCACACTCTTCTCCATCTCAAAAAAAATCCTCCTAACCTACAAATTCCGAATTTAACAACTTCACACCAAACTCCAGTAGTCGTGGTTCCTCTACCTCAAAACATAACCAAATACACCAAATTTCTTTCCACTTCAAACCAAAAGTGCCCAACATCCCAAACCTTTCAGCAAACCACAACCTTCTACATACGTTACATTCCTAAAGCCATGAACTATCTTCCCAATCCCCAGATACCTTATAATCCAATCCATTAAACTAGGTTAAATTAACTTCCATGGTAGATCCAAACGTAGATATCAGATTCCTGGATGTCTAGATTCCTGGACAGGCTATCTACTGTCGCCACCAAATCAGCGCCACTGCCCTTTTGTTTATATAAACACTTATTCCTCCATCGTTGTTGTTGTTCTGATGAAATTATATCTGTGGTATTCTATATAATTGTAAAGCGCTGCGTGTGCTACGGTTCTGGATTGGGATTGTGTGGTGAATGCATGTTTGCGCGAGTTCGGGAGGTAGGGGGTGGGATTGTTGGTGTGTCATTAGTAAGAAGTTAAGGCAGGAAAGGATGAGAGGGTTGAGGTCATGAGGTGTGCGTAAGTTGAGGCGGGATGGAACTTCATCGGAATCCTTTTACGGCAATCATCGGCGAAAGCAACAGGAGATCTGGGCGATCAAAACAATGAGTCACACGCGTTAGGAGGCACAATATTGATGGATTTGAAGATGGAATTATTTGGTATCATTCCATGCCAGCCAGCCACAGACTCCCCAGGCCTTCCTATCAGACCGACTTATGATACAAATCAAACCCAGCAAAAAAAAAAAAAAAAAGAGAAACATCGCAGCCTCCATGAGTCGTCCACTAATATCCACTAATGCTTCTCATGATGTGCAATGGTAGTAGTATGTGGCGAGCCATGAAGACAGTCGTGAGAGTGTGAGCATGAGATGTGAGGAAGCGCTTAACCACCGAAACCGTAGAGTGTGCGACCTTGTCGCTTGAGGGCATAGACGACGTCGAGGGATGTGACGGTCTTGCGCTTGGCATGCTCTGTGTAGGTGACGGCGTCACGGATGACACCCTCGAGGAAGGTCTTTAGGACACCGCGTGTCTCTTCGTAGATCACTGGGAAGACGCGTCAGCATAATGTTGCATTGGTGAGGCAGTGCATTGGGCAAGGGACGTACTGGCTGAGATACGCTTGACACCACCACGACGCGCAAGACGACGGATCGCAGGCTTGGTTATGCCTTGGATGTTGTCACGAAGAATCTTGCGATGGCGCTTGGCTCCACCCTTGCCGAGACCCTTTCCACCTTTTCCGCCTGAAGAGACGCGTCAGTAAGATGCATTGACGACAACGTAGCCATCAAGGCATGCAGTGAAGAGGCGGGATGGTACTCACGTCCAGTCATGTTGATGGTATTGAAGTGATGAAGTAAGCTTTAGAAGCTGTTATGGATGGAGATGAAGTATGGATAGATGACTTCGTTGGGTGGATGCTTTGTGTTGGTAGCGGTGGATGAGGAGGCAAGAGATAGTTCGGTTGGAGTTATTTGAGGCAATGCTGTTGGCAGGCATATCACTGGTAGATGGCGCTAAGCCAGATATAACAGCCAGGTGAGATACCACTAGCGCGGATGCTTGAATGTGGACGCTGCAACTCCAAAGAAGCAGCACAAATTTTCTTCAACAACAACCACAATTGATGAATGGGTCATAATTTTCAGAGCGACTGTATTACATTCACTGAGCGTATCCTCCAAATCATAAGCAATCAACTGATGTTGTTGCCTTGTAATAAATTGTTTCTGTGCAACAGTTCCGAAGTTCTAAAGATTATGTCAGCGCTGTCGGCAACAGTCTAAAAATCCTGATTGGCCAGACAAACAATTCCAACTTGCTCTCTAACAAAATCCCGCGCTAAAATCTCAATTTTACGAGTGCTCAATTCCAGACGGTCAAAACAGTGATTCCCACTAGCGCCTTTTCGCTTGACTGCGCCTGCCTGATCACCCATTTCTTCGATAAACTACTTATTCCCACTTTCTTCCGTCCTCCACTTCTCCCTTCCCATCCACATCCGTCATCAACACCAATCATCGACAAATACCTCATCCATCACATACATCTCCAACTCATCCACTACACCATACAAGTCATCAACAATGGCTCGTACCAAGCAAACAGCACGTAAGTCTACCTCACTGCCCTCACTACCTCATTGTCGCAATCTTGCCTTTGCACCTCGCTGTCGCCTCAGCCACACTCTCACCCATCGCCACAACTTCCGCCACTTTGACGCGTCGCCACTTCATCACAACATCTTACTAACATCTCATCATAGGTAAATCCACCGGAGGCAAGGCTCCCCGTAAGCAGCTGGCATCCAAGGCCGCTCGCAAAGCCGCCCCATCAACTGGCGGTGTCAAGAAGCCCCATCGTTATAAGCCAGGTAAGCTTACTTCGCACTCGCTTCACTCATCATCCAGCATACTAACAACGCGTCTCAGGTACCGTCGCTCTTCGTGAGATCCGTCGCTACCAGAAGTCGACCGAGCTCTTGATCCGCAAGCTCCCCTTCCAGCGTCTGGTCCGTGAAATCGCACAAGACTTCAAGTCCGACCTCCGCTTCCAATCTTCCGCCATCGGTGCTCTCCAAGAGTCCGTTGAGGCATACCTCGTCTCCCTCTTTGAAGATACCAACCTGTGCGCCATTCACGCCAAGCGTGTCACCATCCAGTCCAAAGATATCCAGCTTGCACGTCGTCTCCGTGGCGAGCGCTCTTAGATGCCTCTCCCCCCCCCCCAACATGACAGTCATCTAGCAACATAACATCTCGACACCCGCTCGAACATCACACCAATATTTGGCAAAGATGGAGGAAAGGCATTCTTCGGTCTGCTTTGAGCGAGATTACATGTAGCTAGGCGGCTTTCAAGGCATTTTTCTTCAATGGTCACGCAACTGGTTGTTTCTCATGAGCATAGGGTGATGGATCCTTTTCGGTGGTTCGCAATGGTGTTGATGCTCGGGATGAGCACGGTCTGCTTTGTGTACATTAATCAGTTGACGATGGCGGGAAGGTCGCTGAATCATGCAATGAAAGCCTGACGATTGATTATGATCATTCGTCTTCTCCAAATCTACGTATCCACTTTCCATGCTCTGTGACTTGTAATTCTTGCGAACTTTGGTCTTTGCTACGCGTCCTCGGGCCCTTTGTTTACAACGCCTTGTCGCGTCCCTATATGTGCTCTTGCCCTTGCGCTTTGCTTGCCTTCCATGCTAGATATACCTAATCAGCGTACGAGTACTCTTGTTCCTAGCATTCATTGTGACTGATGCATCCCTACAGAGTTATTATCGTTCCCTTCACTCCGAAATGTCTTCCAGTAAGTTTACTCAGGCGATACCTTTCGTGATTATCCTTTGATTAAGAGTTGCCGTGTTCTTGCCTTCTGCATCAATGATGTGGAATAGATCGATGTCGTTCTGATGTTGCATACGAGATTTTTCCATTGCGGGTTCAGTCTCACTTGTTGTGGGCCGCGACAAGACCTTTCTAGTTTGCGGGTGGATGATGAGATTGGCTCAATGTGCTGAGGATATGGTCCAAGTACCAGCTGCAAAAGGATTGTTGGGAATACTGTCTTGTTGGACTTTGACGTATGATAATATCTTCGTCGTCGAACGTGTTGCGGAGTTGATCAGAACGACGTGTATTTCATTCTTTCAGGTGGATAGCTAAGAGGACTGTCCCGTATCTACGCGTCGTCTTGAAGGAAAGCGTGCTTTAGCACCTAGCAATATTTGCAATCAGTACTATGTCATCGTTTCCTTTTCGATGGACTTGGGACTACTCACCTCATCTGCACTCAACCGTTCACTACTCTGATACCTAACTAACCTCCTAACCAGCTCCCTTCCCTCCACCGTCGCGTCAGGCAATATCTCCTCCCACGACCTCCCCGGGAAATCAACAAAAGTCATCTTCCCCCAATCAGGCAGCTCTTTCGCCTCCGGCCATACCACCTCATCCGGAGTCCCCAACGTCTCGAAAATACTTTTCACAAGAGCTAATTCGCTGCCTAATTCTCCTGCATCGAAAAGACTCCAGTCGTGGCCGCGGCCTTCTATGATTTCGGCGATAACACAGCCGGCGGCCCATAAGTCGATTTCGTGGCCATAGTTTCGACGGCCGAAGAGGAGTTCGGGGGGGCGGTAGCTTGTTGTTCCTATGTCTGTGATTTTTTGGTTTGGGGGTTCGGATGCGGGGTCGTCTTTTGACCAGGCTATGCCGAAGTCTGCTAGGTAGGCGGTTGATGGGGTGGAGGTGGAGGAGAGTAAGATGTTGGATGGTTTGATGTCTCGATGGATTATGCCCAGTGAGTGCAGGTGAGCTAGGGCGGAGAAGAGATCGCGAGTAATGCTTTGGGCTTGTTGCACTCCTAAGGGTCGATGTTTGAGGAGTAGAGTCGCCAGATCGAGAGGTTGGAAGGGGAAAACGAGGAGGAGGTGCGATGATGGGAGAGTGTGTGTTTCGAGTAGGGGGATAATGTTTGGATTTTTGGCTGCTGTGAGGATACGTGCTTCGCGTTTTGGGTTGTGGGGAGGTTGGCATTGGGATGGTGTCGTGAGTTTGAGGGCTAGTGTTCGAGGGGGGTTTGTGAGGCGGGTCTTGTAAATTGTTGAGAAGAGGCCTGTGGTGTGGTGTGTGCAGTTGGGGTAGGGACCTATAATCTGGCCTGTCTCATGAGATTCTTCCGCGGAATCTCTGGTTTCCAAGGGTCGTTCTTCGTCCAAGTCTCCAGTGAGACGGCTCAGTTGGTCGATTTTGGCATTGCAGCGCTGGTAATAGTCCTCCTGTTCGACAGAATGTTAGGCCTAGGGTTAGGGTTGGTAGAGAGATATTGCAGACTTTTGAAGACGCATCTTTGTAAAGAGCTGACTCAATGGCACGGGCTTCTGTTTGAGATTGGGATGTATCACTCTCTGGAAAACCGGTCTTGAAGGACGTTGCGCTAGAAGATGGTCATTATGTTGGTTGAATTTCAAGCCAATATCGAAATTCATCACTTGCATTTTCAAAGTAGTTGCCATACGGTCGGAGAAACCCATTGCAGTCTGCCATCTTGAAGGAGAGTTCATAGTAAAGCGATGTGTATCTTTGGGAAGATTCTTTCTCGCTGGTAGAATCTGTTGCCCAATTCATAAAATAGGGATTTTGATAAACATTTTGAGATTGAAACGAATCAGAAACTAATTACTGTACATTTGAGAAATGCTGATAGTTTTTGCGCTTGACAGATAGACCCAGACGAAAGGTAACTGGCTAGAATATGTATCAACTACCTGAACATCCGTAATATAGTAGAACGAGTAAATGGATCGATACTTTAGAAATTGGTGATCTTTGTTGTTTGATATCCAAGTCATGTCCGTAAGAAGTGACTAAAACAGCTGCCGAACCTTCCGCAAGAATCATGTCGGCTTGACAAGCCTCAACTGTTGCTGCCGGACTCATCCAAGGATGAGAGGAAAACAGGTCGGATCTAGTTAATTGACAGGCGAGGGACATGGAGCTCTCACGCCAAGAGTATCCGGCCTTATTGGTATGTGGATAATAAGCTCCACCAAACACGTGGGAACCATGCGCAATTCCGCTAACAATCACCCAGCGCTCACTATCGCCCAATCAAGCTGTCAACGTACTGGAAGAACGTGTCAAGTTGATTGGGAAGATCAATACAGACATTGCCGACTGGCTGCGGGTACGTTGTTGTTCTTCACTCAGTCCGGCTATGTACTCATGTCGTCGTAGGAGCGACGGGGCGTGGAAGAAGCGTACGTTCAAGGACTGCGGAAGCTTGCAAGCAGGAGGCCTCATGATGCTTCTGTAGAGCTGGGGTATGCGAGCCGAGCTCTATCAGTCTTATAGTTGTTGACTTGCACCAGTATCTTCCAAACACCATGGCAGAACATTGTCAGCTCCACGCAATCCCTCGCGGATTCGCACGCTCAACTTGCCGCGAGGATGGAATTGGACGTGGAGAAACCGTTGAAAGAATACCAACACAAGAACAGAGAGATGCAGGCTATGAATACCATACAAGGCAATCTGTCCGCTGTGGCAAAGGATGTTGATACAGCGCAAAAGCGCGCAGCCAAGCTCTCTGGAGGCAGATCGTCTGCAAATAAAGTCGCCAATGCGACTTCTGATGTCGATGCTGCGAATCAGCAGTGGGAATCCCAGGCGCCATACGTTTTTGAGCAGCTACAAGCTCTGGATGAGAATAGAATCAATCATTTGCGCGACGTGCTCACCCAACTCGAGACACACGAGGTGGACTTGGTGGAAAGGAATCGTATCACGGCGGAGAACTGTTTAAACGCGTTGTTGAACATCGATACCTCAGACGAGATCTCCACCTTCGTGGCTCGGAATTCTGGGGGCGAGCCTTCCATCCCACCACGGCTAGGAAGCCGAAGTGGTACAACTGGTGGCTTTATGGAACCCCCTCCGACTTTAGCTCCAATTTCGTCACGGCCATCGGCTACAGTACCTGTTCGCACTCGAGAGAACAGCTCAGGCGATGCGCCAAGTCCGTTTTCCGCACTGACATCCCGGGCTGTGACAGGTACGTGATATTTGTACGCTTTTTGTGTATCGTAGCTAACAGCGCGGCAGGCCCACCACCGTCAAAGAGCGGCCTTGGAGGGCTGAGACGACTGGGCACGGTTCTGGGCCGCCAGAACAAGGGGTCAAAGGGCATGGATCGTCCACCATCTCCTGACAAGCGATCACGACCTTCGAGGAACCCATTACGCAGAGGGACTAGCTCGCGACATGACATGGAGACTATCCCTTCACCACCCGCAACCTCATCCTCAGACCTACCCGTGTCGCCTCCTCGCCGTGAAGCAGTGTCGCCGGCGGCCCCTCTCTCACGATCAAATGAAAGACCTCCATCGAACCAGGACCAACGGCAGCGGAACGACCAGCTCAATGGGGACGCCATCCTGCCAGCGCCCACAAGGATCTCAAGTCTGCCAATGACCAACGGCCTTTCGACAAACCGTGATCTGACTCCTCCACAAGAAAATCAAATAGCAACCCCAGCAGGACCGCCTCCAGGGAAAGCAGCAGAAGTACGTACTATTGTGTTCAACCACAATGGCTCATGCTAAATATCGTAGACACAGCGCGATTCTGAAGGTTACAGCGTGCCCTCATCGACCGTGGATGATATCACACGTGCTCAGCAAGAAGCTGCAGCTGGGTACGGATATTATTTGATGATATTCCCAAAATGCAATGATTGCTAATCATCCCCAGTGACGCTGACCAACCTCAATTCAAGCTGGCTATACGAAGTGAACCTATACAAGAAAATGATCCTGACGCTGAGAACGCATTTTCGAGCGTTGCAAACACATTACGAGCTGTGAGTACAAGCATCAGCTATTTCATCTAGCCTATGCTAACCGAATTTCAGCAAGCATCACAAGTTGCTACACCAAGGAAACCTGGCACCGTCCGGGGACGTCGGGACGTCAGAAATACAGTATTCGTGCCCTCGGGCCAATCATTGGAGGGTGCAGCTGGATTTGGAGGCTCGCCACTCCCATCCGCGCCGTTACTCAGCCTTGCTGGTTTGCCGACGTTATCTTCGGAAGCCCAACAAGGATCTGATGCGCAGTCTATTCGATCAGCACACTCTATGGGTACACTAGGACATCCATCCACTATAACGCACCCGCAGATGCATCAATCAGGCCTCAATGCATCTATAGTTGAAACTGTCAGTGCGACTTTTGAGAAGAGTATAGTCATCAAAGCAGTCGTCATTGGTGAACTTGCTTTGCAGCACAACCCAAGCAACACGGCTTCGCCTTCAGGCTCGGAGACTATAAGATTGGAAAACTTCCCAGTTCTCGAGAAAGTCGCCCCCAATCCGACCTTTATCACGCAGAGTCCGTCTAACGGGGAGTACTCGGTCAGCTTATCTCAGGTCACTCGCCCGTCGGTAGCTTTCAAGTACCAGGTCCACCTGGAAGACAACAACCTTGCAGCCCACGCACCTGTTTCGATCACACCAAGCTGGAAGCTAGAGCCCACACAAGCCTCCGTGATCATCACCTACGCCTTCAACCCAGCCTTCGTGTCACCTGCGAAGCGGAGTGTATCGCTCAAAAACGTCGTCCTCTTTATCGCAGTCGAGAATGCCAGGGCTTTGAGCTGCCAATCCAAACCGTTGGGCATCTTTTCCAAGGAGAGGTCATTAATTTACTGGAAGTTGGGCGACATGACGCTGGATGGCTACGCTGAAGCGCCTCAGAAACTCCTTGCACGCTTCACTACCGAGGGTGAGGCCAAGCCCGGCAGCGCGGAGATGCGTTGGGAGATCAGTGGAGAGCCAGCAGTTGGACTAGGCAGCGGATTGGGCATCAGCCAGATGGCGTCAAAGGAGGAGGGAGGTAGCGACCCTTTTGCGGACGAGGGTACATCTACGAATGCTACAGGTACTTGGAAAGAAGTGCCAGTGACGAGGAAAATAATAAGTGGTAAGTACATAGCTAATTGAAGATGTATGCGGGGAAGCAGATTAATGTGGTGGCATTGTGGAGACTGGGTATAGTGTGCTCTTTCTATGCCAATATCTGTTTACTGCATACAGTACACAACGCCATCGTCAGGATCGATGTGGGACTCATTGTGGCAAGATCAAGCGGGCAGATGGGACAACGGCGCCACGTGACGGCATACGTAGGTACGCAGTGTTATCTACAATCAGGCGTGCAGCGGCAAGGAGATTGTGGAGATTGCCTGCACACGACGACCTGCGCCTCTATGCTACAGTAAGGGTGAACATACTGATCTCGATGAGAAGCTTTCGTTGTCTCGCAAATGACGAGTATTGACCAATGATTGTTCGAGCAAGCGCTGAGTCTGATGATACTCTTCTGGCTGATGACCGGTCTGTTGGGCCTTGTTCGCATCCTTAAGAGGCGGACTCATTGAAAATTCTGGCTGACTTTGGACGAAACTCTGTGTGACGCGACAATCCCCCTGACTGTCTCGAAACGGTACCTGGCGCTAAATTAGGGCCAATGTTTAGCAGGCCAATCGCGCGTGCGATACTGGAACTAATTACGGGCCATATCCTTAACCCGAGTGCATCGGAAATTGGATTTTGGATTGTTGTGCATTGGCAACGCCTGACAAGACCCTCCATCCCCTTCTACCTACGCCGTCATTTTCTCGCTCTCTCTCTCTCAGTCATCCTTTCGCCACCGTTACTGTTGCTCGTCGCCCTTCGTTTATCGACGTTCAGCACACGGATTCACTCATTCCACCCTCGTGGGGGCCACTCTCTACATTCCTCCCCAAGTGAAACATAGATCAAACTCGTGCCTCATCCAACCGCCAACGGCACATTGGCGGCCCGGAACGTTACATGATCATTCAAGGAGAAAAAGACATACATCAGTCTCCTGCCAACTACGATTTAATCACATAGGAGCATTGCGCAAGCAATCCGCTCGCCCATAATGCATCACAACCACGCTGGTCACCAGCACCACCACGCCGACATAGAGAAGAGGCAGGAGAATCCTGGGACTGTGGTTCAATATGTTTACAAGACTGCCGCAAAGACCTTTGATGGTCCAATTGGTGGATACGTGACTGAAAATGCTCAGCCTGCGAGCACGCCAGATTCAAACTCGCAATCGGGAGCGCAGCAAGCAGCCCAACAGCAAGCAGCGGCGGACGCATCCTCATCAGCGGCGGCGGCCCTGGCCGCATCAGCTTCCGCTGCAGCAGCATCGAATGACAATGCGGTTCAGCCTACGTCTACACCCGCCGTCACGAAAGCAGCCAAGAACTCCGCGACGAGCAGCGACAAGAAAGCAGACACTTCACCAACAAAAACGCCTGCGGCAGTTGCGACATCTTCTCCAGTCTCTGTCTCCTCGCCGACGCCCTTGTCCATTGAACCTACAAGCTCCTCAGCCGCAATAGCAAGCCAAACTGCCGCGCCGCAATCATCATCGTCAAGCGGCATGTCTGGTGGAGGGAAAGCTGGATTAGCCATAGGTCTTCTTCTCCTCTTCGGTGCCCTGTTTGCTTTGGCCTTCTTTATCTATCGCCGTAGGAAGAGCCAGACAAACGAGGATTATGCGAAGGCCGACGATGAGAAGTCTGCGTATGCTGGCGGTTTGGCTAGATCGCAAAGCTCAGTATCTACAAGGACGACTGCGACTGCGCCAAGATTGAGTCTGCGACCAGTAACTGAGTTCCATCCCGAACTTGCATCTCGTGCAGCAGCCGCAGGTGGCGCTGCTGGTGGAGCAGCTGCTGGTGCAGCTGTGGCTAGGAACCAACAGAACGACCCTGCAAATCCGTTTGGCAACCACGCAGCTGTACAACCGTCGCAGAAGGATTTGGACGAGAAGATTGGGCTTCCCATTCAGACTAACACAGAGAATCCATTCGCAGACAACACCGGAGCACCAACCCCAACCAATGGCTCTGTGCCCCTCGCTGATGCTCCTGCTCCTCTCCGGATCAGGACACCATCTCCCGAGACCGCTGCAGTGGCAGGTGCTGGAGCCGCTGCTGCAGGTGTGGGTGCTCTTGCTGGTGCTAGAATCGCTGAGCGCACCAACGCTCCCAAACCACTCAACCTCACGCCTAACAGACCAATCACTCCTGCTGGCCACAGCCCTGCTGTATCTGAGTTTAGCCAGACACCGATGTCCCCGGGTGCCATGGCCAACGGTCCACCTCCCAGCAATGTCCATCGCATCCAACTCGATTTCAAGCCTTCAATGGATGATGAACTGGGACTTCGTGCCGGTCAACTTGTTCGACTTCTGCACGAGTACGACGATGGCTGGGTAAGCACTTGTTTGTTCGTACATATCACAAACTTACGACTAACATAACTTCCAGGCTCTTTGCATCCGCCTTGATCGCTCTCAACAAGGTGTTGCCCCTCGCACTTGTCTCTCAGCTCGCCCTGTCAAGCCTCGTCCACCACCAGGTGCCCGTGGTCCCGGTCCTCGTGGCCCACCACCTCCAGGAATGATGGGTCCGGCCCCACAACGTCCAGCCTCGCCAGCCAGTGGCCGTGGCTCTCCATCTCCGAACGGCCGTAAACCTCGCCCTATGGCCCCTGGACCTAATGGTAGCCAGCAGCGTTCTATGTCACCTGGCCCATACGGCGGCGGACCCCAGCGTCCTGCCAACATCCCAACTCCAGGAGGGAAAAGACGAAGCAATTCCGCAAGCGATGTCCGTGAGCGAAGAATGAGCCCACCAGGCCCAAGCCCTATGAACCCGAACATGCAGCGTGTACCATTGCAACAACAAGCAATCAACTCGCCGGACTCGGCTCCAATTACAAGTCCGTCGCCATCGACGAGCATGATGCCTCCAAGGAAGCCAGTTCCTGGCCAGGCAATCTGATAAAGAACGCATTGGTTGAGGATGTACATGTGGAACAGAATTCTCTTACAATGCTCGGACGGATACGGACTTAGATGCGATCTGGCGTCGCAGCGCCACAAAACACCCTTACTGCTCCCTATTTAATGTATTTCCTTGCCAAGTTTTGATGATGCTGTCCTCCTACCTTCTTGCTTCGTCGTGGGCACCTGGTGCACCCGGATTCTTCTACTTTCACTTCTTGAAAACCTTCTTTGACTCCATTGAGGAGCTTCACATAGATATCACATTCTTGCTGCTCTTGGAATGCTAAGGGCGCAGATGTACGAGTGGAGAAGAGCGTAATTGACCACTGTACATTAGTGAATGAATGGCACTGGTGCCGAAACAACATCGATCCTTTTACGCACACCGTGACTTTGTAAACAAATCGCTTGTCCACGAAAGTTTGACATGTTAGGTAGCCCATGCGAAAGTCTGCTGAACACGTAGAGTCTGTGTAGTAGTACGGCACTTAGTTGTGTAGAGATGGTGTCCTGGCCATCCGTCGAAATCGCTGTTTTGGGCGACCCTCACATCCGAGCTCTTTGATCGTCACTTTGCGCCCGAGTTAACCACGCTCCACCACCTTATGTAGAGCGCGTCAAACTCACATCCGACGTGCAGAATGAGCTCTCCGCCACAGCGAAAAGCTCGGCGCAGCTCTCAGACGCCCCAGCAGCCCTCAGCGCGCTTGCGACGGCCAAGCATTACCGGCAGTGGTGGAGCTGGGCCGTCAGCCATACCTATGGCGAACTCAAGAGTAAGTAGTCAATCAGCCCTGAATGATGATGCCTAACATCTGCCAGCTTGCTGCAAATCGAATGGCGAATACACAGCCTACGTACGATTTCCTTACTGGTGGCTCAGTCAATACGCCTGTTCAACCACTGGGCCAGAGTCGGAGACAATCGACCGTTGTCAAACCTGGTCAGTAACAAGCTACTGTTTCTACATCATGTGGCTAACGATTCTACAGACATTGGAAACGAGGATCTCCGCGCCCAGGTAAAAACACTGCAGTATGAGCTTGAATCGTTCAAGCAAGAGCGCGAGTTGAATAATCTGCGGCACGACAAAGAATTACGGGACGTACAGCTCAAGGCAGAGGAGATCTTTCGGAAAGCTCAGGTACATAAAAACTACACATGGCGGTATACATAACTAACCAGCGAGTTTCATAGGCAGAAGAAAGCAGCAAATATATTCCCAGTCACAAGTACGACTCTCTACAGCGCGAATTGAAAGAGTCTCAGGACCAGGCGATCAACCAGCAGAATGCGCTCGAGAAGCGATTACGGACGACACTGGAGGAATGCCGGTCCGTCAAAGAGGAGGCCGAAGAAGCGATGACGGAGCTCTCGTCGCTGGAGAGGCAGCATAAATACCAGCTGCAAGAGATAGAGTCGAAGCATGCTACGCTGCAAAAGACGCTTAGTGACCTTAGGGATGATTTGACGAATAAGTCCAATGCGCTACAGACTACGCAGGATAGGCTATCGCAGAGGGAGACTCAGGTTGGAGAATTGGAGAGTGAGATCCTGAGGCTCAAAGCACAGACAGGCGATGCGGATACTCTAGCTGTGATTAAGAGGGAATTGTCGGAGCAGGTAGCGCATATCCGGAGGTTGGAGTCTACGAACAGAGAGCAGAGCAAGGAGTTGAAGCATTTCAGACAGATACACAAAGCTGTGGAGGTCGTGGAGGAAGAGAAGAGCGTGCTGAAGAATAAGCTGAGTGTTATGGAAGACTTGGGAAAGCAGCTGCGGGAAGCACAGCTTCAGCGACAGATCTTGGAGGATGAAAGACGGTCATGGACTTCATACCTTCAGAATGAGGCTGGGACAGGTAAGATTGAGTTCGATTCTCCTGAAGACATGGCACGAGCGCTGGTCAAGGAACGATTGGAAAATGCGTCGCTTTTGCAGAGAATTGGTGTCGTACAGCCTGAGCTTCTGGAGAAAGATGAGATAATCAAAAGCTTGGAAGAAGAGCGAAGTAGGATTCAGTCTGAAATGGAAAAACTACGAGCTACTGGAGGGGGAGGCAGCGGTGCGGATGCTCGAGCAAAGCAACGCCTCGAGCGCCAACGCGCACTCGCTGTCAAGGAGGTGGAGTATCTTCGAGAGCAATTACGCACCTTCGACAGCGAAGAGCAAACCTACCATTCCGAGAATCAATTCGATGAGCAAAAAGCGAAGCGCATCGTCGACCTGGAAAATATAGTTGACCAGCACCGCAACGAACTACAAACTCTCAACGCTGAATTCGAAAAACTCGAAAAGTCAACACCAGCACCACCCCAAAGCCCTCGAAAACGTCCTCGAGAAGACGACGACGACCACCAACTCGGCCAACTATCCCGCAAAAACCGCAAACTCCAAGACTCCCTCACAAAACTCCAATCCGCCCACTCCCTCCTCCAAACCGAGCACCTCGCCCAACAAACCCAACTAACCTCCCTCCAACACTCCGCAAAAACCCGCATCCTCTCCCTCCGCTCAAACCCCACCGCCGACGCCGAAGCCATAAAACAAACAACCCTCACAACCCTCCGCCAAGAAAACGCCGACCTCCTCGCAGCCCTCGAATCCCGCCCCACCACCAACACCGTCCCAAAAAGCACCCTCGACACCCTCCGCCTCACCCTCCAAGAAAAAGACGCCATGATCGCCTCGGTCGAAAAACGTATGCTCCGCCTCAAACAAATATGGGCCAGTAAGTCCCTCGAGTTCCGAGAAGCAGTCTTCAGCCTCCTAGGATGGAAAATGGATTTCCGCCCTAATGGAAAGTTTGCGTTGAGTCTGAACACGGGTGATGGGGGGGATGGGGGGGAGGGGGAGGTGGAGGAGTGTTTGATTTTCGATGGCGAGGCGGGGACTATGAAGGTTGCGGGGGGGATGGAGAGTGCTTTTGGGAGGAAGGTTAGGCCGTTTGTTAGGGAGTGGGTTGAGGGGAGGGGGTATATTCCTGGACTTATGGCTAGTGTGCTGTTGAGTAGGGTTGAGGAGGGGGGGGAGGAGGGTGGGGTGGTTGGTTGAAGAGGGGATGGGGTGGGAGTGGGATGATACCTATTTGCTTTTCGTTAGAGCTTACTTTTACGCACAGAGCATGTACAGTACCCTGGGCTTCTATGTGTAAACATTCAGCGCGCTTAGATCGTGAAGGTAGGACATTGGTGGGCTTCTGCAGAGATTCCTCGAAGCAGATTTGAGAGTGAGCACCCGCAGGGGATAACGGATGATCTGGGTTCCACGTTTGTAAGGTGGATAGAGTGATTGGAGCTTCGAGTCTCGGGACAAATTGGAAAGAAGCTCATGTCTTCTGTATGAAGAAGCATGTTGTTCGCTTTGCACCTAGTGATGCAATGTGTCTAGCTACAGCTCCCCTCACGCTCCAGCAATATCGCTGCGTAGCAAATCTCTGACCTCCAAACCATCCCCTTTTCATGGCACACTCTTCGCCAAAGCCCACATACTCCCCAATTTCATCTTCTCCAAATAATCCACAGCCTCCTTATCCGTCTCAACAGCCCTAGTAGTAAACCGATCATTCCGAAACTGATGTCCCTTCTGCTGTCCCTCGAAAATCAATTGGCACTTATTCTCGCTTAGATCCCTCAAGACGCCGTCCTCTTGGACATTTTCCAACCACGCAACTTGTGCTCTTTGATTCCCTTCTTTTACGTTGTTAGGGCTATCGTTTTCTTGCCACTGGATCCTTTCCATTGTTTTCTTGTACTTCTTCATGCCGTGTTCGCCGAACTCGGCTAGTACGAGGGAATGTTTGGGATGGCAGAGCATGAGACCCCTGCCGCCCCATTGTTCGCAGTTTTTGCTGATCTTGAAGCGGTGTTTGCCGTTTGCTAGCGAGTCGATCTTGTAGACTAGGAGATAGATGCCCTTCGCTTCATCCTTGGCCTTCTTTTCATCTAGCTTTTCGTGCCTTTCCTCTTTTGTGAGCTTGCGGTCCTCGTTCATTTGGAGATGAGACTGCTCCCGTTCAGCGATCTGTTTGCGGACCATTGCTTCCACTGCGGTTGGGTCTTTAACAGCCTCTTCTCCGACTACCCTCATCATGTTCTTTAGCTTTATCTTGGGTGCAGGCGTCGGCAAGAGACCTAGTCTCTCTTTTGTTTGTTGCTCCTTGAGAGCAATCATTCGCTCCTGCCTCCTTTTCTTCGCTGCCTCGGTTTTGGTCAGGAAGAGGGGTTTCGGAGCGGGCTTCAGTGCTTCTCCTGGCGGCTGAATCTGAACGGGATGTTGTATGAAGCGGGAAACAATACTATCCTCGGTGTCGATCTTGTTTTCCTTGTCGACGCCCTCATAGCCTTCCTTGACATCCGTGACCAGCCCCTCATCCCACCACTCAATCTCGGGAGGCGCTTCGATCAGGAAGTTCTTCTCCCCTGGATCTTCTGACGGCAAGGCCTTCTTTGAACTCTCCTGGATCCTCTTGCGCATTGCCTCGAGGTTCGCAGCCCGTCTCAGGCTGGCAGCTTGCTGGATGTATTTCCCCTTTGGATTGAATTGTAATTGCCGTGCATTTCTTGACTTCAATGTAGCTGTCTTTGCACCTAGTGAGGCATCGAAGTAGGGGTTCGCCCGCGTCTCTTCCGCAGAAGGACCGGAGAGATCAAGTTGCTTCTTCCCTTTGCCTGGTTTCTGACTTGCCGGAGAAGGGGCACGGAGGTTTGCCATCGTAGTAGGAAACTTCGACTGTATTGCTTGCTTGCTCTTGGATGATCCAGCGCCCTGGGCATTGTCCATCAATGCAGGATGCAAAGCTGTTCCCAAACCCCCTCTAGCACCCATTATTGAGTCCTCGAGGGATGGAGGTGACAACGCATGAGCTGGTGAAGCGGTTCTATTCCCCATGGCTTTCGCTACCCTCGCCTTCAACTCATCCGCTCTTGACATACCACTTGGTGTCGCTGAGGACGCTGGGCCGGACGAAGGAGCAGGGGACCCCGTGCCACGGAGTTTTGCTGCGACTGCTGCAGCCCTTGCTCGGGCGTCCGCCATGATTTTGTTGACATCTGGCTTCGCGCCATTGGCTCCATTTGCTTGAGGTACAGGCGATCCATCGTTAGAGCGTATCTTTTTCTGGGCGCTGTCCCCATTGCTGTTCTTATTCGGTAGGTCATCGCTCGGGTGAGGTCGCTTTAGCGGGTTTTCTGCCATCTTGTCTATCTAGCGGTGGGGCATGTACTCATTCCAGGAGAGACTCACGTTGGTAAATTTGCCTCGATTTATCGTGACTCTCGTGAATGCATGTACTAAGATTGGGAAAGAAACAACGGTAAAGTTCCCACGAGTCATTGCACATAGGCGTTGCCAAGACACGCTACACGGCGAAACCTTCATTCACATGCCGTGATAATCGACACATTTTGTGGTAAAAGTCCCCGCTACGGCCTTGTTTCGAGTGGCTTTTCCCCAACTATATCGATGTTATGGCACACTTAAATCATCATGAATATCTCACAGCCGATAGCTTCCTACATTGGAAGCGTAGACTTCGGCTTCCTCGCCTCGGAGGACATCAAAGCCCTTTCTGTGAAGAGGATCCAAAATCCTACAACATTCGATACTTTACTTCATCCCGTACCTGGAGGATTATATGACGCTGCCTTAGGAGCTTGGAGTGATAATCCGTGAGCATCTTGAACTCGACTTCTTACTGGAAGCTTTATATCTTGCTGATAAGCGTATGAAGTTGCGCAACATGCCATCTAAATACTTATGCCTGCCCTGGCCATGTCGGTCATATCGAGCTGCCTGTACCAGTTTACCATGTCATATTCATGGACCAACTACTCCGATTGTTGAGATCTAAATGTGCCTATTGTAGCCATTTGAGGCTCGCACCCGTCGAAGTCAACCGCTTTATTTGCAAGCTAAGGCTCATAGAGCATGGACTGGTCCGGGAAGTGGAAGAGCTGGAGAACATTCAATTGAAGGGGTCAGCGTCAAAGCTACGCGGACAATCGGCAGCGGACGAAGATGTGGAAAGCGAAGAATCAGAGCAAGATGATGCAGAGTCTTTAATGCAGCGGAGGCTTAACTTCGTCAGACGTGTAATCAAAGAGAAAGCTGGTCGGAAGATTCGGGCAGCTATTGCATCGGATAAGGTTGAAGCAGTGTCTGAAGTGCGGCGAGCCATCATTAAAGACTTCCTAGCATCAATCACAAAAGTCAAGACATGTGGAACGTGTAAAGGGTATGCTGGATAGTTGACATAGATTCAGTACTGGGACTGATGAGTGATTAGAGTTTCTCCAAGCTGGCGCAAAGATCGGTACAGCAAGATCTTCCGAAAGCCCCTGAGCAAGAAAGACAAGGCCAAAATGGTGCAAGGCGGCTTCAAGGCCGTGAACCCTCTCGTTAGAGCAGCGAATGAACGCAAAGCTGTCCAACAACAAAAGCGCGAGGATCGAGAAATCGACGAAGGCATTGTCATAGATTCCGAGGAGATTACCTCTGAGGAGGAAGGGGAGGATATTGAGATACTGGACCAGAGGCCAGAGATGGTTCCCACCGCTACTTTGGAGGAGTCACGAACTTTGAAGCCAAACGAGATCAAGGTCAAAGACGAGCCATCGGATGAATATGTAAACGCCCAGGAGATCCATGCATCAATATCAGAGCTGTTCAACAAGGAACGAGAGATCATGGAGCTCGTATATAACCATCGAGCTGCAAAGAATGCCAAGCCCATTTCAGCCAACATGTTTTTCATCACAGACATACTCGTACCACCTAACAAATACCGACCGGAGGCCAAGACTGGCGATGGCGGAATTGCGGAAGCTCAGGAGAATGGGCTCTACAAGGACATCCTGACTCAGTGCGACCAATTGAATCAGATAAACAAGGAAATGAGCGGCACTGTACCCGACTCACAGTACAGACGACGTGACTTCAGGGATTTGCAGAATGCCTGGGTGCGGCTACAGGATGCTGTCAATTCCATGATTGACAGTGACCGAAACCCTCTGCAGGGCGCAGCTGCCAAGCAGAATGCTGATGGGATCAAACAGAAGCTTGAGAAAAAGGAGGGTCTTTTCAGGAAGAACATGATGGGAAAGCGAGTCAACTTTGCTGCTAGAAGTGTCATCTCCCCGGATCCAAACATCGAGACCAACGAAATTGGAGTGCCCCCTGTATTCGCCAAGAAACTGACATATCCAGAGCCTGTGACTAACCACAACTTTTACGAGTTGAAAGAAGCTGTGCTCAATGGCGTTGAAAAGTGGCCTGGCGCGGCTGCGATTGAGAATGAGAACGGCCAAGTGATCAATCTCCGAACGAAGAACTTTGAAGAAAGACAAGCTTTAGCCAATCAGTTACTCGCACCCTCAAACACTAATGTTACCGGTGCAAGAAACAAGAAAGTCCATAGGCACCTCAACAACGGAGACATCGTCCTCATGAATCGCCAGCCTACGCTCCACAAGCCTTCTATTATGGCACACAGAGCTCGGGTGCTCCCAGGGGAGAAGACTATCCGTATGCACTATGCTAATTGCAATACATACAATGCAGATTTCGACGGTGATGAAATGAACATGCATTTCCCACAGAACGAGATTGCAAGAGCTGAAGCTCTGCAGATAGCAGATACAGATCATCAGTACCTTGCAGCAACAGCCGGCAAACCCCTTCGAGGTCTCATTCAGGATCACCTTTCGATGGGTGTATGGTTGACTAACCGAGATACATTTTTCGATTGTGAAGACTACTATCAGCTCCTATATGGGTGCTTGAGACCAGAGGACAACCAGACTGCTTCAGAAAGGATTGAGACAATCCCTCCAGCTATAGTGAGACCCCGGCCCATGTGGACAGGGAAGCAGATCATTACCACTGTGCTCAAGAACATAACCCCCCTTACTCATCCTGGCTTGACCCTTTTAGGGAAATCTCAGACGCCGGGCGAACGCTGGGCAAAGAACTCGGAGGAGGATGTGGTAATGTTTCAAAATGGAGAATTGCTTTGTGGTATTCTTGACAAAGCACAACTTGGGCCAAGCGGTGGTGGATTCATTCACTCAGTATACGAAGCGTATGGTCATACAATAGCTGGGAAGCTACTCAGTATTATAGGAAGGCTTTTGACCAAGCTTCTCAACATGCGAGCATTCTCGTGCGGTATCGCAGATCTACTACTGACAGGAAGCGGAGAGAAAAACCGCTTGGAAGAGCTCAAACGGGCAGATACAATCGGCTTAGAGGTGGCAGCCAAATATGTAACGCTGGAAGTGGTACCGGACGCCGGCAGTAAGGAGCTAAGGAGTCGCCTTCAGGATGTTCTACGCGATGACGAGAAACAAATGGGTCTGGACCAGGTCTGCAATACACAGACAGCGCAGCTTTCAAGCGACATTACAAAAGCTTGTTTACCACATGGGTTGCAGAAGCTGTTCCCACAAAACCAGATGCAGTTGATGACCACATCTGGGGCCAAAGGAAGCCCAGTAAACGCCAATTTGATCTCCTGCAATCTTGGACAGCAGGTCTTGGAAGGAAGAAGAGTCCCGGTCATGGTCAGCGGCAAAACCTTGCCATCATTTCGGCCATTCGAGACCAATGTGCGAGCTGGTGGGTATGTCACCGATCGGTTTTTGACGGGAGTCAAGCCGCAAGAGTACTTCTTTCATGCGATGGCTGGTCGGGAGGGTCTCATTGACACGGCTGTAAAGACCTCAAGAAGTGGATATTTGCAACGTTGTCTGATCAAGGGGATGGAGGGTCTGAGATCGGAGTATGACAATTCAGTCAGAGACTCAGATGGTAGCATGGTCCAGTTCCTGTATGGAGAGGATGGCCTTGACGTGACCAAGCAAAAGCATCTCACGGACTTTAAGTTCCTGGCTGAAAATTATCTTTCGCTTGTCGCTCAATTGAATATTACGGAAGAATTTTCAATGCTGCCGGATAAAGGAGCGGCCGAATACCAGAAGACCGCAATGAGGAAAGTCCGGAAAAGTGGGCGAGTGGATATCATGGACCCTTGCTTGTCAGTCTTCGGCCCTGGAAGCTCTATAGGCAGCACTTCTGAAGCCTTCGCGTCTGCATTGAATAAGTACTGTGAAGACAATCCGGAAAGTTTGCTCAAAGACAAGAACAACCCGGCAGCCGTCCATGCGCCGATATCAAAGAAGACATTCAAGGCTCTAGTGGACGTGAAGTATATGAAGTCCGTGATTGAGCCTGGAGAAGCGGTTGGCGTCGTCGCTGGGCAGTCCATTGGAGAGCCCTCGACTCAAATGACACTGAATACCTTCCATTTGGCAGGACATTCGGCTAAGAACGTCACGCTGGGCATTCCACGGCTACGTGAAATTGTAATGACTGCAAGCAGACACATGTCAACGCCAACTATGACATTGCACCTCATCCCTGAGCTTGACGCTGACGCTGGCGAAAAGTTCGCCAAGGGGATAACAAAGCTCACAATGGCAGAGGTCATCGACGATGTTAAAGTGAGCGAATCTGTTGGCCGAGGTATTGGGTTCGAGAGAGCCAAGATATACAAGGTCCGACTTGACCTATTCCCCGCAGACGAGTACTGCGATATGTACGCTATAACCATTGCTGATGTCTTGCGGACCATCGAGCGACAACTAATCCCGAAACTTGCTAAAGCAATCAAGAAGGAGCTCACCAGGAAGGGCGACGCAAAGTTGCTCAAGGCAAGCGCTTCTCAGCCAGAGGTCGGCAAGTCCTCAGGTGTCTTGGAAGATGCTCCGACAAGAGGCGAAGCTGATCTCGAGGGCGGTGAAGACGACGAGGACGATGACGGTGACGATGACGCAACGAATAACAAGCAAAAACAGAACCGTGCTGAAGCTATATCTTATGCGGCGCCGGACGAGGAAGAAGAGGCCATAGCAAGGGCTGCTCAACGCAAATCGACCCCGGAGCTGGAGGAACCAGAAGACGAAGGCTTCAGTGGAAGTCCACGCCCATCTCAGACTGACGCTGAGAGCCAGGCTGAAGACGAAGATGACGAAGAAAAGATGTCTCGAAAGGAAATAGCCAAGGAACGAGAAGCTCGAATCAAGGAAAAGAATCGCGACGTCACACGCTTCCGCTTCGACGACGAGAAGGCCCAGTGGTGCGAAATCCAATTCGAATACGACATCACAACCGCCAAATTGCTGCTCCTCCCCCTTGTCGAAAAAGCCTGCCATGACGCCGTCATCCAATCTATCCCCAACCTCCAGGCCTGTACTCTCTCCAAGGAAAAAGCCCTTGACCCGGTGACCAAAACCCAAATCGAAGTCCCCGTTGTCCTCACCCAAGGCGTAAATCTCCCTGCCATGCACGCCTACCAAGAGATCATCAATCCGCACCGCATCTTCACAAATGACATCTACGCCATGCTAACACACTACGGCATCGAAGCCTGCCGCGCCACCATAATCCGCGAAATGGACGCCGTGTTCAAAGGCCACTCTATAAGTGTGGATATGCGGCATTTAAACCTAATCGCGGATGTCATGACGCGTGGCGGGGGGTTTACGCCATTCAATCGGAACGGGCTACAGAGTAGCGTAAGTCCATTTATGAAGATGAGCTTTGAGACCACCCTTGGTTTCCTGAAGGATGCGGTGTTGGAGAATGATTATGATGATTTAAATAATCCGAGCGCGAGGATTGTGATGGGGAAGGTGGGGAAGGTGGGGACGGGGGCTTTTGATGTTTTGATGCCTGTGGGGAATTGAGATCGAGGAGAGAGGTGCGGTACCTGATGATGAGGGCCTGGCAATATGTTTGCTTTCAATTGTGTTTCAAGCATGGCGATGGCATAAGCAAGCTTTATAAGCTTGGTGATCATGGCGTTTAAGCACTGTTCAGAGCTCGAGACAGCTAAAACGAACTTTAGAATCTATCGTTGGTAGACTTGAATGATGAAAATAGTAATTCAAGGCTACGTGTGCTGAGATGAAAATGCGTTCGTAAACAAATACACCTCCCTGCCGTCTAACCCCAGATTACCCTAATCCTTCTCCTCCTTTCCTCAGCTGTAGTTGAAACTGTTCCGACACAACGGACAACTACTCGAGTTACTCGACTTAAACCACCTGAACAAACAAATGCTATGAAAACAATTCTTACACGTCGAACACCGCTTACTAGGCAACTGCCGATCCCCACTAACAACACTATAACAAATCGCACACTCCGTCTGCCCTTTCATAGCCGCACTAACATTCTTCCTCCAAGCCACCAACCCATCAATAAGCGCACTCCCTTCTCCTGCTCCTCCACCTCCAGAGGAAGATGAGAGATTCATGACGCCTTGGGCGTTTATGAGCCAGGAGTTCCATTTCTTTTCCACGACGCCGACGCGGTGGATGGATTTCACTTCTGCGCGGTGGAGGGGGTAGGCGGGTGGAAGGCGGACGGCGATGGCCATTGTTTGTTCGTCGATGGGGATGGAGGCTGTGATTTCGCGGGTTGAGGGGGAGATCTTGACGGTCATTGGTTGGTCGTCTGTTGTTTGAGTTGGGGCCCAGGCGGAGATTGTGGAGAGTTCCGAGGCGATGATTAGGGGTGAGATGTGTTTTTGCGTCCAGATTTCGGCGGCGATGTTTAGGGAGCGGGAGGCGGTGTCGCGCCACCATTCTTTTGAGAGCGTGGGGAGGTGCCGGAGGGAGAGGTAGTAGAGATGGACTAGGAGGTGGTGGGTTTCGTGTTCGGGACTTTCGGAGTGACCTGGTGTGTAGGTTTCGATGTCGAATTTGGAGGCGTCGATGGGACGGGTCCGAGAGATTATGAGGATGTTGAGGGCGAATGTGAGGAAGTCTTGAATGTAGGTACCCTCTTTCAAGGTGGCGACGTAGTCGGCTTGAACTTTGTAGCTAGCATTTTGCCAGTGGTCGAAGGTCAATTTCCAACTTAGTAGGTAGCTGCGTAAGGTAGGCGCCATTGTTCGTCCAAAGTTGTGTTCGGCTAGGGTCTCGAGGGAAGGTGCTGAAAGGATCAAGGATATGAGTTCCTGCGGTAGCTGGGCGATGAAGTCTTTCGTCAACGCTTTGTCTACAGAGACTTGTTCTTGAGCAGCTGGTATGTGGGTGTGTAGTAATTGGTATGCCGACTGCTGGAGGGCTGCAGACTCGGAAGCGAGCAGGGGGTAGAGATCGTAGTTTTTAATGTTAACGTCGTCAGATAGTCCAGAGAGCAATCGGCCTAGTAGTTCGTTGACTGTTCTCCGCGGCTGATGTGATTCATCTGGGGTGTCTTGGAGCTTTATCATCATCCCGACTAGCCCTTCGACGACTGAACTTCTCTTCTCCACCCAAGCGTCGAGCAAGTCGTCATTTGACTGCTGCATATCCGATCTCTTCAGCAGTGACAGTAATCTTAGGCTAGAGTGGATCCCATAAATATCCTCATCTCTTGTGTCGCGCAACCATACTTGTGGTACAAGATCTAGAAGATCCGCCCAGAATGAACCATATATTTCCTTTATCATTGGAAGCACTGCCGTCAGCGCCTTCATTATTTCCCCTCCAACTCCAGGCAACAGCAAGAGCCCGTCCTGGCATTGCTCCACAACATGCTTGACATAAAAGACGAGTCGCTGCTGTGGCACTTCATCTACATAACATTCTGGCCGGTAGATAACGCAATTCAGGACAATGAAGTCCCTCAAGACTTCACCATCTTCGGCATTTTCGCTGAAGTTGCGTCCTGTAAGATCAGCCAAAACACCGTTGCAAAGTCTCAGCAACTCTTTGGAGTCCGAAGCTGATGTCAAGAGGGCCGCTGAGGTGAACAAATCAGGAGACTTTCGCAGTTGCTTGAGCCGATCACTTTCATCGCCATGGCTGACATGGACCCCTTGCGACTCAGCGACCTGAGTACTCAACGCAGTATAAGTTCTTGCACTGTAGTAGGCTGCCGCTGAATGGCTTGAAGTGTCTGCTAGGAGCTGACTTTGCACTTCGGCAATGAAGCTTGACGTAAGCCATGCCGTTAGCAGGACCTGGGCCTCACCAACAAAATCCACTATCTCGAACTCTTGGTCTGGATCAGATACCTTCCAAAGTGGAAATGGTCCGGACACGCTAAGATCATCACCAGCGAGTTGGAGGAATATTGCCACAAATTTGCACACAGCAATCTTAACTTCTTTCGCGACGTTATCAAAGATCTCGGTGCTCTTAATCAGCTTAGTTGCATATTGGGCCATTCTGAAGGCGGGAGTGTACCCATCCAGATCTCGGGATATTTCTTGGCTGGTTGGGGGCATCGAAGCTGAGGGTAGCATATACAAGGCACCCCCAAAGGGATTTGTAATAGCTAGTGACGCATTTGGAGATCGCTTGAGGAAAAGATCCAGGGCAGCATTCGATTGAATAGCACCGGGAAGCAATTGGGCCGCTACCGCTGGAATATCACTCGAAGACGTTTGCTCTAGTAACTTTCGGGCTTGGCCGACAAGCGCATCAACTCTGGTATGTAGTTAGTATGTCTAATAAGTCAAAATACGCGGATGTGACGTACGAGAGACTCTCTGGGCCAGCTCTGTCGAGGCCTTCGTTGACTATGTCTATCATGGAATTTGCAGCTTGACTGCTGCCACCATTGGCAGCTAGTGCTCGTTCTAAAACATTGTTCAAACTTTTGGCCCTTTGAGAAATTGTGTCATCAGGCGAATCAGCAAGAAGTAACAATTTCGATACTAGATTCGAGCCCCTTGTTGACAATGCAAACTCTCTCAATACCGCTTCATTCTGCTTTAGTGTCTTTTCCAGGCCATTGAGACCTGCAAAACTCCTCGCGTTGATCGTAAGGTCTTCCGTCATTCCAGCAAGAACATCATCCGTCAAATTTTGGGGCGCCATCGGGTTGCTTACTGCAGCCATAACGAGATCCCAGCTGGCTCCATCGTCATCCTTCTTTGCGTGGCGTAGGCTATTCATCACCACCTCATTCAAGAAGTCATTGTCGCTAAGACGTGGCGAAGAAACGAAGCTCTGTAAGGCTATAGATCTTTCTGCAGATTCTGGAGCATTGGCTAATATTTGCATGCATTTCTCGTAGCACTGGTGAACATCAAAATTATCCTCCAAAATTTCCAAAAGCCGAACAAGATGTTTGGCAGAAGGTGAAAGTAAGATATTTGGGAGTACATCATTCACAAAAGCGGTCATTGTAACTCTTATCGCATCTTGACTTAGCACGAGCTCAGGCGCACTTTGTAACAAAGCCACTAGAGCGGCGGCAGCAGCGTATGGCTTCCCATTCCGGTCTCTCAGGACTGATATGATAGAAGGGACCTCCGAAGACACAGTCTTCTCAAAGATCGGACGTACGCTTCCTGCTACATTACTGCGAAGGAGCGAGGCTTGCAGCTGATACCATCGATTCGCTTCAGTGGAAACTGTATCCTGTGACTTTGCGAAGTCCTTAGATTGCTCTGGGAGAGAAGTCTTGATATCTTCGATGAACTTCACGGACAAGCTTTGCCATTCCTTGTTGAAGTCTTCTGGATCTCCAAGCAAGGCGATGCTACAGGCTCGTATAAATATGCTTCCCTGTTGTGTCCCCGAAATGACCCACTGAGACTGTCCTGGGGACGGACTAATAAATTGAGTCAGAATTGGAAGGACTGAGGCTCTGCAAAACTGACGATGATCATCAGCATTCTCAAGAGAGGATTGAACGAGCTCAGATACATCCAAATAAAGGTGCCAAGCCGCACCCTGATTCACACGCGGTTCGTTCTTGTTGTTGAGACCTTCACGGATAGCGCTCAACACTGGAGGATATGTTCGATGTTCAGCATTATCGACTTTATCTGCCTCCGCGTCGGCGCTCATGAGAATTGATGGAGGCAGCTTTGATAACGTCGTGGAAATGTGGTTCCAGAATTCTACAGGTCCGCCTTGTGATCCTCTCTTGA
Organism: Stereocaulon alpinum; assembly: GCA_018257865.1. Classification (NCBI taxonomy): domain Eukaryota; kingdom Fungi; phylum Ascomycota; class Lecanoromycetes; order Lecanorales; family Stereocaulaceae; genus Stereocaulon; species Stereocaulon alpinum. The sequence goes on along the minus strand of JAEUBA010000004.1, from coordinate 544,327 downwards.
GGAAGTGACATAATCGATTCTGTGCGGGCTTCTTACCCAGGCCGTTATAGTGGACCGTCCAGACACCCGGGAGTTCGACGGTGGTGACAGAAAGAGCTTTGGCAAAATCAGACGCCGAGCCGACTTGGTTGGTATGTAGACCTGATGTCAGTATGTTGGCGCTGACCAATTTTGGGTTCAACGCATCCTTCTCCTTAGCCAATGCCACGCTCAGCAATCTATATAAAGCGCGGCGGACAAAAGAGTCATCATGGCATGCAAGTTTCCAGACTTTCTCTTCATTCAGAAATTCTTTGATCAAGCTCTGGCTCTTGTCTAAGTCAGACTTAGGCGTACTATCTGTGTCGAATATCAATCACTGGATTGCATCAGGAAGATAGTAGGGTAGGACCGACCAAGCAAGATGCTGACGACTGTTATAGCAGCGCCAACGACTCTTGAGTATTTGGAAGAGGCATCATCGGGGCTCGTAGTTCGTTCATCACTTAGTGTATAGGTCGTCTCTTTCACAATTACATCTCGAGAATACTCCAATATCGAGGACTGATATAGGCGCCACACGTTGCTCTTCTTCTCCTGGGTTCCGAACACACGGTTGAAAGACTCGTTCGCGGCTCGGCTGACAGATTTATCACTGTCATATTGGCCCGCCAGCCATGAGGCTACGATGGCGGGCATATACTTTGCTATTCGTTTACCGCAGGACATGGCGATTTGGCCTTGCAAAGTATGAGCAAGCTGGCGAACGCGGCGAGAGGTATCGATGGAAGTGCGGGGATAGACCTTGATCTACGGAGATACCTATATATTACTATTGTAGGGTACACGACACTGCGAGGAGACACACCCATGCCTCCAGCATAGCCTCCTCCAGGGCTCCTTTGCCCGTCTCAAGCGACGAGACATATGACTGCAAGTCTTCCAAGGCTTTGGCTTTGGTAGTAGCATCTTTCTTTTGTAGGTTCTTGAAGGCAACCACAATGTTGGGCTCCGCAAGCCTACTTAAGTCTGGTGGCTCGTAGACATATGACAGGGGCGAGGAGGCAACTGCCCCAAAGCTGATACCAAATGCAGCTCCATCCGGGGCTCCACCAAATGCTCCTGATACAGCTCGGGCACTTGAAGCCTGTGACTTGAAAGGCTTTTTGCTCATGTCTTCGGTTCGTAGCGAAGGCTTGGGAATCCGGCGGTGAAAACGTGTAACGGCAACCAAGTAGAGACCACCCCCTCACCAAGAAAGAACACTGTCAGGGACAAGGGCCCAATAACGAGAAGTAGTACAGGTAAACAGTGAGTGATAATGTCACTGGAAATCTCGCAGTTATGCCGCCTCTTATCTTATCTTAGCGCTTCACGCAAAACGCGCCAAGCCGCCACAAGGCTTGACTCATAACGTGGCTGGATATCTTAACGTTTGCCTTGGAAGGAGAAATCTCACAGCAGCTTACTGTGACCTGCGACAATTACAAGATGAAGTTCAACATTGAGTCAGAAGTTGTACGTGTATATGAAAATGAGTCTGATCTGACGAGAAGTAGAGATCTCCCTGTTCTTTTCCCATATCCTCGGATATATCCAGGTGAATACACTGTGTTCGATGAGCTTTGTGAGCACTGACTGATACTGTTCGATAGAGCAATATGCGTATGTTCTTTTGATATGCGTCGTCCAGAGAAGTTGCCTGCTGATCACATGTCGATCGAAGCTATATGTGCGACCTCAAACGTATATACCAGGCAAAATGATTCTGGAATGGAAATACTCACTTTTTCAATAGGCACATTGGATGCCGGGGGTCACTGTGTCCTCGAGATGCCTTCGGGGACAGGCAAAACAGTGTCTCTTTTGTCTCTCATCGTAGCCTACCAACAGTATTATCCTGAGCATAGAAAGCTGATATACTGTTCTCGTACGGCTGTCACACCTCTTTAGCCTTGACCAGCTTCTGATGACTTTGGCTAAAGGTACTATGTCCGAAATCGAAAAGGCTCTGGCAGAATTGAAGGCTTTGATGAAATACCGAGCCGACCAACTCGGCTACGAAGAAGATTTTCGAGGCCTTGGATTGACTAGTCGCAAGAATCTATGCCTCCATCCTTCTGTGAAGCGTGAAAAAAGTGGCTCTGTAGTGGATGCTCGATGTCGAAGTTTAACGGCTGGCTTTGTGAAAGAGAAGAAGGAGAGGGGCGAAGATGTGGATCTCTGCATTTATCATGATGTACGGCATAAAACCTGCATGATCGAGTGCCATGGCTGAAAGGATCAGAATCTCGATCTCCTGGAGCCCCACAACCTCGTACCGTCAGGCGTGTTCACGCTTGACGGTCTGCTGAAGTATGGCGAACAGCAGAAACAATGTCCTTACTTTTCCGCGCGCCGAATGGTAGGGGAGGATATGTTCCCACCTTCAACACCTACTGATGCTTGTAGATGCCTTTTTGCAATGTCATAATATACTCATACCATTATTTACTGGATCCTAAGATTGCGGAGAGAGTGTCAAAAGAGCTATCTAAAGACTGTATTGTTGTCTTCGACGAGGCGCATAACATTGACAACGTGTGCATCGAATCTCTAAGTATTGATCTGACTGAGGACTCGTTACGCAAAGCTACACGGGGAGCCAACAACCTCGAGCGCAGGATCACCGAGATGCGTTCTTCTGATGCTGATAAGCTCCAAAATGAGTACGCAAAGCTAGTGGAAGGCCTACGAGATGCAGACGAATCCAGACAAGAGGACGAATTCATGGCGAATCCCGGTATGGCCGACCATTTCATAGGATGGCCCGAATGACTATAACTAACATCCATGAATAGCACTACCGGACGATCTATTACAAGAGGCAGTCCCAGGTAATATTCGAAGGGCAGAGCACTTTGTAGCTTTCCTCAAGCGTTTCATTGAGTATCTTAAGGTAGAGCGTTATTGTTTTATAACTTGTGGGGCTCTTTTCACTAACAAAGCATTATGAGACTCGAATGAAAGTTTTGCACGTTATATCAGAAACACCACCGTCCTTCCTACAGCATTTGAAAGACTTGACGTTTATAGAGAAAAAGCCACTTCGGTGTGTTTCCTCTTGCTCCTTTGAAGCAACGGCGTTTGTTAACATGAAGCCAGGTTCTGCGCCGAACGCCTCACATCCCTCGTCCGTACCCTTGAACTCACCAACATCGAAGACTATCAGCCTCTGCAAGAAGTAGCCACATTCGCCACCCTCGCTGCAACCTACGACAAAGGCTTTCTCCTGATTCTTGAGCCCTATGAATCGGACACCGCAACAGTCCCGAATCCAATACTCCACTTTACCTGCCTTGACGCTGCTATCGCTATCAAACCCGTCTTCGACCGCTTCTCCTCCGTCATCATTACTTCCGGTACCATATCTCCTCTCGAAATGTACCCAAAGATGCTCGGTTTCACGACCGTAGTGCAAGAATCATATTCCATGACGCTTGCCCGGCGATCCTTCCTACCTATGATCGTGACCCGTGGCTCCGACCAATCTGCAATATCTTCTGGCTTCCAAATACGGAACGAGCCCGGCGTCGTGCGCAACTATGGGTCCTTACTAATGGAGTTCTCTAAGATTACACCTGATGGTATCGTCGTCTTCTTCCCTTCTTACCTTTATATGGAGAGTATTATTAGCATGTGGCAAGGCATGGGTACGCTCGACGAAATCTGGAAATATAAGTTGATTCTTGTCGAAACGCCCGATTCGCAAGAAACCTCCCTAGCTCTCGAAACCTACCGCACAGCATGCTGCAACGGGCGTGGCGCCATACTTCTCTGTGTCGCTCGAGGTAAGGTGTCGGAAGGTATAGATTTTGACCACCATTACGGCCGCACTGTGCTTTGCATTGGCGTACCCTTTCAATACACAGAATCCCGAATTCTGAAAGCGCGTCTCGAGTTCCTACGCGAAACCTACCGTATCCGCGAAAACGACTTCCTGTCCTTCGATGCTATGCGGCACGCGGCTCAATGTTTAGGACGCGTCTTACGGGGAAAAGACGACTACGGCGTTATGGTGTTGGCTGACCGACGGTTCCAGAAAAAACGATCACAATTGCCCAAATGGATCAATCAGGCTATGCTGGACAGTGATACGAGCCTGAGCACAGACATGGCCGTAGCAAGTGCGAAGAAGTTTCTGAGAACGATGGCGCAGCCCTTTTCGGAAAGGGATCAGGCTGGGGTGTCGACGTGGGATATCAAGGATTTGGAAAGGCACAAAAAACAGATGGAGGAGGAGAAGATTAGGGAGTTGCAGAATGGAAGTGATGGGACCAAGATGGAGGTTGATGGGCATGCTAACGGTATGAATGGAGCCGATGAGTACGGGGCTGATGACGATTTGGATGATGCTATGATGGATATGGATGCTTGATTGAGCGGGTTCTCCTATCCAAAGTATGTTAGGCCTAGGAGGCTCGAGATTGTATTAGGAAAAAGACTCAAGTGTCAATTGCATGCCTTTCCTCCTCAAAGCATTATGCTATTCTATAAAATTCGTACCCGATGTGCTTGGGTCTACGCTTAGTGAATATTTCGGTAACTCTGAGGCACTTTGATGCTATGTAAATGGAGGAGTTCTACTCGACTCATCCTCCGCACAATCGCGCACTACCTCTCATAGTCCCTCAGCCACTCCACACACTCCTCGGCCGTCCCCTTCACTACAAGTCTCCTCCGGCCTTCCTCCCTTATGAATCCTGCCCCGATAGAACTCTCCATCCATTCTATAATCTTATCCCAGAACCCCTCCACATTGAACAAACAAACCCCACGCCCATGCACACCCAACTGCCCCCACGTAGCCATCTCGACCACTTCATCCAAAGTGCCAAACCCCCCCGATAATGCTATAAACCCTGAGCCAGGCCCACCGGTTGCGACAAGATTGCACATGAGCTTCTTCCGTATCTGCACGTCTGCTACGACTGTAGTCTTCCCGAACTTCTCTTCAGACAACAGCGCACTCTCAGCTTCTGCTTTGTTCTCCTTGGTAGCCTCGTCCTTCATGCCCAGGCCTCTCCTGACCTTACCCATCCAGCCTCTTTCCGGTGCCCTATCCTCAGCCACCTCCGCAGCAACATCCTCAGGTCTCTCAAGACTGATATAATTTCTCGGAATGACACCATGCACGCTATCAGGCCCACTGAGCTGTACCATTGTCTTGGCCAGCTCGCCCATCAGCCCTGTCGTACCCCCGCCATAGACAAGGTGGATGTCATTATCATGGAGGGTTTGGGCCAGCTGGCGCGCCGCAGCGAGATGCGCTGGTGAACGGCCGGGGGTTGTGGAGCAGAAAACGCAGATGCGTGTTGGTGGGGTGGTGGGAGGAGAAGGATTGGCCATATCTTGGATGCTTGTGGTTGGTTTATTGGAGTATCGTGGTTGGGTGGGATCCTAATCAATGGATGAGAGGAGCGGTGCTGTCTTCGTCGAGGTTTCTTGCAGTCTTTCGAGCAATGCGTACCTCCATTAGATGATTAGTGGCTGATAGTTGCTAGGATCCACGTCTGTACGGAAGGTCTGGATCTAGCCCAACGGTCTGAAGTGGGAGTAAATGCTGCTGCTTGCAAGGACAGTGGGATCACAATTCACGGCTCCTTTGGCAACCTATCCAATGAAGATTGCGTGGTCATCCACCATGGTGAGTATTGGTCACATTCTTGTTCACAAATTAGTCCATACATACGCCTTCGTTGGCAATTACAATAAAGGTGAGAGCCTGCATGGCAGAGTTTTATATCGATACGTGTTCAGACCGCGATCTCATCCTCTGACAGCCTGGAGGTCAAGTTTGGGGGAGACAGCCGGATATTATGCAAATCGCGGAGCTTGGGCGGGTATATATAACACTTAGTGGAATGTAAATTACATTCGAGCATACAACCACCAAATGTCAATCATGGCAGCACCACAAATTCCCAACCTCAACAGCCTTCGCAACGCATATGGCGCAGGCCGCGGTCGAGGTCGGGGAACAGGTGGCTTCTCAGGGCCAAGCTCAGAGGAAGACAAAATTGTGCGTGACAGGATCGTGCAGCAAACGGATCAAGATGCGAGCGTCTCTAGGTTGAGCGCTGTGGAGGTGGGATACTTGGACGATCCTTTCGCGAAGTACTTTGTGCATGGGGAGGGGCAGAGGAGGTATCCTATCATCAATAGAGGTAGCGGAACCTTATCTTGATATTCAATGGACTCATTTTTGACTGGCGATATAGGAACCTATGTCCGGACCCAGGCTATTGACAATCTGGTCGATCAATTTCTCTCCCACGAACCCTCTCAGAAGAAGCAAATCATCTCTCTCGGTGCAGGCTCTGACACGCGCTTCTTCCGCCTTATGAGCGCTCACCCTCGCGCGAATGGCATAGGCTATGAACGTCCCAATCTCTTGTACCACGAGATCGACTTTCCAGCCAACACCATAGAGAAGATAGACTCCATAAAGAAGCTGAGCGAGCTCGTTAGGCATGTCGAGCCTCCTTTAAGGCTCCACCGTAGCTCCGGTCAGAGAGGCTTGGAGAATGAGGACACTATAGATGCCGATAACTACCATGTTCACCCAATCGATCTTCGAACGCTTGATCCTTCCAGGCCTCCGCCTCAATCGTTTGAATACATCGAAAAGGATCTCCCCACCCTCATCGTTTCTGAGTGTTGCCTCTGCTACCTTGCCCCAGCCGCTGCAGATGTAGTCGCGCTATATTTCACACAGCATTTTTTTCCGTCAACCACACCCCTTGGACTCGTACTTTACGAACCAATCAAGCCTAATGATTCTTTCGGGAAAGTCATGGTTTCGAATCTTGCTGCACGGGGTATAGTCCTTCAGACATTGCGGAAGTACGGCTCGCTTGAAGCGCAGGCAGCTAGAATGAAAGCCTATGGATTTGAAGGCAGTGGAGGAGCGGACGTGAATGAGCTGTGGAATAAGGGTGTGGATGAGAAGGAGAAGGAGAGGGTAGCCGGACTGGAGATGGTGGATGAGGTTGAGGAGTGGGAGTTGTTGGCTGGGCATTACTGCGTGGCGTGGGGTTGGAGAGGGGAAGGCTGGGACGGTTGGCAGGATGTGGCGAGGCAATTTAGTGATAAGTGAATGAGGTGGATTCAATTGCATAGGAAAGCATGTCGAAGCATTGGAAATGCTTAGCAAAGATTTCGACGAAGTCGCGAAACATGAGGAACGATTCACGGCCTTGGAAGATCTCAGCTTCTGAGTACCAATCTTCAGTGTCCTAGGGAGACAGAGAGCATGAGACCAATAGAAAATATGCATCACATACCTCTCGGCACATAGAAGGACCCATGCCCCCGTAACCACGGAGTCCTGATACTCCTCTCGACTGGCCATCTGCAGCTTCTTTGGATCATCCGGTGGTGCTGTCCCCTTTGCTTGCTGTATTCTCAACTTTCCCTGTCCTAAACGTATGACGCGACTTTTCGCCGGGTCTCTCACTCCAACTTATCCAAGTGCTCCAACCGAGTCAAAACAACCTGCTTACTCGTCTCCTCAATTTCCCCCGCAAGAAACACCTCATCGAGTATCGCATAGACCTAATCAGTCCTTGTATCAGCTATCGTCCCAATGCCTCCCACTTCCCTTTCAAGGATCCCCAACCCCATATCAGCCCATACATACCTTATAAAAATTAAACACCAAATCCAACTCACAAACATTCCCAAAAAAACTATCCAGCACCTCCACAAAGAAATGTATAGCCTCTAAATACGCCAACTCATTATCATTCGCATCGACGCAGACGCAGAAGAAGAGCCCTGCGTAGCGACGGTAGACGATTTTGAGATTGCGGAATTCGACGAAGTTGGATTGGTGCTTTTGATCGCGGGGGGCGATGAGGCGGTGGACCTGGGGTTGTGAGAGGGGTTTTGGTGGGGGGACGAGAGGGAGGGGGAAGGGGAAGGTTACCTCGCCTTTGAGCTTTATTTTTTCTTCATCCTGGGTGGTGTTAGTGTGGAGTGTGGGTTTTGGAGAGGAGGGGATGGCTTACTGAGTATGGAGAATACCATTTCGCAAGTCTGGTTTTCCCTCTGTTGATGGTCAGCTTTCGAAATCTAATCCTGGCGTTGATGTGCTCGAGTCAAGAGGAGTGCGGAGCACCTACTGCCGGTTTTGGATCAGGATAAATGAGAGCACCATTATGGGCGAGCAGAAGCTCTTGAGCCTGGAATAATGGCTGCGAGTGAGACTTGAGACGACTCGCAAGTGGACGTTGAGATCGTTAAGTCCGACGCTCGGACTTAAGCAAGACGTCTTCGTGGGGGGGCATATCGCTGTGAAGCCTCTGTCATCCTCATGCAGTTCCTACTGGTGCCGTTATTATTATCTCTCCAGCCCTCCTGTAGACACATACCATTCTTATGGCCGGTCATATGACTTTTTGTCAATCTAGAGAAGACGAACAACCTTCTTGATACAATTCGAAGCCCTACAATCTGAAGGCTGTAATCTAGCACTAGGTCTCGGGTTTTCTGTGCATACATCACTGTAATACTACCTCGCCGCTTTATGCTCCATCAGAAGTCCTTAGCATCGTCCATACGTATAATCATCGCGTTCCTCACGCTGCAGAGCATCGCCTTGCAATTTCCAGAAGCAGTAGCCTTACACTAAAGACCGTCACTAACCCAACACCATCATGGCTTCCAAACTCTTGTCGCCAATCCACGTAGCAGTTCTGGACGACTACCAAAACCTCTCAGCTTCGCACATGCCCTCTCACCCTAATCTCCACATAACCACATTCACCAAACCCAACGAACCAGTAAAAGACCGCAATGACCACACCGCCCTCACAAACGCTCTCAAACCCTTCAACGTCATCTGCGCCATGCGCGAGCGCACCCCCCTCCCCAGAGAAGTCCTCACTAATCTCCCCAACCTCCGCCTCATCCTAACCACCGGCTCCCACAACGCCGCCATCGACCTAGAAGCCTGTGAAGAAGACGGCATCATTGTCGCAGGAACGGGTCTCTCACCATCAAACACCTCAGTTGCGCCAATGCGCGATAACACAGCACAGCACACATGGGCATTAATTCTAGCTTTAGCGAACAACATATCTCGTGATGACAGCACGGTCAAAAGCGGTGGCTGGCAAGGTGATCTTCCCCTCTCTGTCAATCTTGCAGGGGGGACATTTGGCTGCCTGGGCCTCGGGCGTCTGGGTACAGAAGTAGCAAAGATGGCAGCCACAGCGTTCGGAATGCGGATTCAGGCATGGAGCAGTTCGCTTACTCAGGAGAAAGCCGATGCTCAGGCACAATCAGCAGGTTTACCGGCCGGTACTTTCGCTGTGGCATCTTCTAAAGCCGCGCTCTTCAAGGCTGCGGATGTTTTGAGTGTGCATTATGTCCTTTCAGGACGCTCTCGACTTATGGTGTCTGCTGATGAATTGGATTTGTTGAAACCTTCTGCCATCTTCGTCAATACTTCCAGAGGCCCGCTTGTTGACGAAGATGATTTATTTGAGACGCTTGAGAGGGGGAAGATCCGGGGTGCGGCCCTGGATGTGTTTTGGAGCGAACCGCTGCCGGAGAATAGTCGGTGGCGAACGACAAGGTGGGGAATGGAGGGGAGGAGTGAGGTTGTCATGACGCCGCATACAGGGTATGTGAGTAAGCAGACTATGGAGAGTTGGTGGTTGCAGACTGCAGAGAACCTGGAGAGATGGTTGAAAGGCGAAGAAATACTGTATCGTTTTTGATCCATACTTGCAAATGATGGTCCTCAAGTCTCTGTTCTTATACTCGATACACAGCCTGACGACGATCCCTACATAGAGATGTAAAGGATGCGGACGACAAAAAAGATGGATCATGATACGACAATTGTAGCCCAGTTCGAGATCGATGAGAAGGCTGTAGAAAAAAGCAGCATTCTCGGTTCAACCGAGCTCAATTGCCAAGTCGTGGAAGAATCTGGAAACATGACCAGAAACACATAGGAGATAAAGCCCCTTCTTGGTGGCAAATGCCAAAGATAATGTCGTGATATGTGTACATGACCAAGAAGCGACGTTGCTGCTCGAGTGAGCAACGCGAAGTGGCGGTAGTGCGGTGAATGAGGCTTGAGACGCAATACATGACATGACGACGGCGCAGGAAATTCTTCTCTCAAAAGCCATGTGCTTGAAAACGAATTTGGGCGTGATTGCTGTTGAATGCAATTGTATCTAGATTCATCTAATGTACAGGCTCACGCAAGTTGTGACCTCTCATTTCTTGAAATGCAGCTGGCAGTCTAGATATTTTGTTGACGCCCTGTATCAAATAACCAACTGGTTAGCACATTCTTTCTTACTGAATAGCTCTGTTTGTAAAATGAAGACATAGCTGAACTTAGTGCTGCACTCAATCATGCCTACCCAAGCACACCAAAACCGGAAAGGATGCAAAATGGGGCTTGAGAAGTTCACTCACATTGCTGCAGCTCCGCCTCGCTGATTTCCCTCAATTTGTTAACGTTTGGTGCCGATCCCGTAATAGTACCTTTTATAATCTCTGCTCCTCGTCCCAATGCAGTCCCCGTAGCGATTGCATACGTAGCGGTCACTGCCTTGACCTTAATGACACCAATCCGGGGGTCTTCAGGTCCACCGTCGTGCTTGCCGTCCTCGAGATCTCCCAACCATGCTTTCAGAGTTGGGGAGTAGTATTTGCGGACCACCTCACGATCTGTGACGATTTCGGCTTCACCGGAGACGGAGGCCCACTCGCCTGTGGAATTGAGGAAGGCAATATTGATTTTGGGGTCGTTCTTGAGATCGTCGGTTTTGCCGGATTCGGTGTTTGTGTGGAAGAGAAGGTCGACGCCACCGCCTTCCTATATGAGGACGTTGTGTTAGCTTCTAGGACTAACATACGTTGGTAGCAATGATTGGGATTGCAGGAACGCACTTTGGCGGCCAATGCCATGCATCTCGATGTCAGGAGCCCGCTGCTCTCAATCCTCGTAGTCATCATGCCAAACTTGCATGATTCCATGAATTTGACAAGGTCCTGCACCTTCTCTTTCAATTCGGGCTCAGTGAGGTTGGAGGCCTTGTATGGGTCTGCAGGCTTATCGCCAGGGACTTCGGTGTTGCTAAACTGCTTCTGAGACATCTTGTAGGTTGGTGTAGTGAATACAGATCTCGTCAACGGGGTTGTTCGCAAAGATGTCGATGTAGTAGAAGGTCGGTGAAGACTACAATGCGATTTCGTAAGTACCGAGAAAGGACGTAAGGATGACGCGATGGAAGGTGGGGTGATGAAGCGTGCACAAGGCTTGGGAATTGGAAGCAGGATTCTCATTGCACGGCCACTGAAGTATGGGAGATAAAGGACGGTCGAAATGACTTACCTTCAGCCAATGAAATACCTTTCGTACTAGAAGACTGGAAAGCAATGGAAAGCTACAAAAGGGCATCGGCTACGTCATCAATCACGTCTTGGTGCGGAATTCTTGCGCTCTTCTGAAAAGGCTAGGTAGGAGTTGTGGTAAGGCGGCGAATTTTATAGCTCTCTCAACCAGGTCAATTCCAACAATGAAGACACAATCCCGGTTGAATCAGGCGTTCTTCCAGGACAGTACATATTGATCAAGAGCTATTTCGGCGTTCTTCGTCCCAAAACATGGCCTTTGCAGGAGCATAAGACTACCAATGAATCTGACAGCTAGCCTGCAGTTCCTTAATTTTGTTCCATATTTAAGGTAAACTTACCATACCATCCTTTAACTGCAGAGAGCCCTCAGGAGTAGACCTTAGGGAGGAGTCCGCCATGTCAGCACCTTCGCCGCCAGAGGACGTTAACGAGAGCACTCGTCTGCTCAATGCTGAGAACGGGAGCCAGCCACGTGGTCAAGGCCTACCACTGCAGACTGATGAAAATGAGCAAGGATGCGCCATTGGTGATGATAACCTCGCCGGTCTGAGTGAACCAACAACCTTGCAGTTGCTAAAGATTATGAGCGGAGTATATCTAGGCGCATTTCTTGCAGCTCTTGACTCAACTCTTGTAGCTACGATTGCTGCGCCTATCTCAGCTTCTTTGAATTCGATGTCTCTTCTCTCGTGGCTTGCATCCGCCTACTTCATTGCCAACGCTGTGTCGCAACCTCTATCTGGCAAGCTTACAGATATTTACGGCCGGAAGGCTGGTCTTATACTTTGTAACGCCTGCTTCGCTATTGGTAATCTTATGTGTGCCCTTGCCGGCAGGGGATGGGTCTTGATATTGGGGCGAGTAGTGGCTGGTATCGGTGGTGGTGGCCTTGTTACGATCGCGACCTTCGTCGCCTCAGACTTGGTCCCTCTCCGAAAACGTGGTGTATGGCAAGGAGTTGCAAACATCTGCTTTGGATTAGGGTCTGGCGTTGGCGGCGTATTTGGAGGTTGGATGAGTGATGCCTTTTCCTGGCGTTGGGCTTTTGTCGCGCAGATACCTCTGACCTTTCTTGCCGGCTTCTTGGTATCGCTGATGGTCAAGATACCCATCGAGCATGACGATCGAAATCAGAGGAAGTTCCAACGGATTGACGTTCTTGGCGCGGTATCGCTGATTGCCTCTCTTGTCTTGATGCTTGTCGGCCTCAATTTCGGAGGAGATCTCGTGCCTTGGACACATCCTTTAGTACTTACGACACTACCGCTCTCCATTGTCGTCTTTGTGGCCTTCATATATGTTGAGACTCAGGCCGAGGAACCCATTATACCGGTCAAACTCCTTCTCCAGAGGACTGTATGGTCTGCATGCTTGACCAATTGGTTTATTACAATGGCTCGCTTTGGTCTCTTGTTTTACGGACCCATCTATCTTCAGGTGCAGGGCTACTCGGCAACTCAAGCCGGTTTGCGATTCGTACCTGAAGCTGTTGGCATTGCGATCATGTCTATCGGTAGTGGCGTAGTGATGCGCTGGACTGGTCGATACTACTTGCTGAACACTTTCATGGAGGCCATCTTTGTTTGCTCACTAGGACTGACGTCGACCTTCACGCTAGATACTCCGTCGTGGCTGCCGTTCCTATACTTCTTCCTTGCCGGTATTGGATACAGTGGAATGCTCACGGTGACGTTGGTTGCACTGATTGCTGCGGTGGACCAAAAGTATCAGGCTGTGATCACGTCCGCTTCATACGCATTCCGAAGCACAGGCAGCAGCATCGGAATCACAGTAGCATCTGTGGTGTTCCAAAACGTTCTCACGCCACAGCTCTGGCGAAGGCTTGGCCACGAAAAGAATGCTTCACATATAATCAAGCAAGTAAGAAACAATCTAGGCGTGATCAAAGAATTACCTTCCGTATTAAGGGAGGCCGCCAGAGAGGCTTACATGGATGCTTTACGAGGCGTCTTCCTGACCCTTTTGGCAACCGCTGTTCTGGGTGCAATTGTGAGTCTCTTTATGAGGGAGCATACACTTCACAAGAAGCTATCTCGAAGGCGTTCCTCTGCGTCGGAACGCCCGTAATCCTTTCTGAAATCTACCTGCATTGAGCAGGACGCCAAACGGTGGTAGGATGTGCAAGCCCCCGAAAGCTCTCTACCTTGTCTGATGAAGCATGAAATCTCTACGCCAAGGAGTCTTGCTGGTCATGATCATACAGATGACAACCATGATCCCTGTACATGGAGCTGTGTGAAAATTGCTCTTCAGGGCAGATAAAGGAGCGCAAGCAAAGCCGTATGAATCTACTACAAGACTTTCAGGAGTTGAGATTTACGGCATTGCATGTCGTCTAGTGGCTCATATTAGTCAACGTTAAAGCTCATATTCACTTCTCAGATTCTGTTAACGAGTATCTACAAGATTAGATACTTAGCTTCTTACTGTAGGATCAAAGAGCTTGCTTAGCCCTTTCCAAAGACACTTAATCAAAAGGAAAATGATAGGATACTATCAAGTGTTCGAGAGAAGATATTGGAGGTTCCTCGGAACCCGGCTAGCCCCAAATCTTCCCCTAAGTATTCCCTAGACCCTTTCCCTGAAATTACTTTGTAGAGAACCATTAAGGGATTCGCTCTAGCGCGGACTTCGTTTGAGTGTGCGAACTCGATATGGCGGAGATCTATGCTATAGACCCTCTTGTAACGCCAGATCAGAAACATTGGATTTATAATAGCGTTAGAGAGCGCCCAGTAAGCTCTATGAAATGACTTCTGAATGCTTGGTAATCGGTGTTGTATGTGCAGAAACAGGTTTCCAATTTCATTGATGTGCCTGTTAGCTTGCCCTACATAGCGAGGATTGGAAAGAAGCCTTGCCACGCCCGAAATAATACGACATGATCTGATGTGACTCATCGTGACTCCCTTATTCATGCTTTGGCTACCAACGAATGTCCACTCATATCCAACGTGACAAAGATGCCCGTTCGAGTCAGGATCTCGCTCTTCTTTCCTCTCCTTCCCACTCGCCAAGGTTCCCATCGCTATCGATTGGACCCCCGCATAATTTTCGGCTGCGATAGAATGCATAACAATATGAGATCTCCCAGAGGAATGAATGCACGAAGTCTATTAGTACTTCAAGCTTGCAGCCGATCTTGAGACCGTTTACTAGACAATTCAGAAGACAAAAGCTTGACTCAGGAAGACGGTAGTGCACTGACGAACGAAGAATGTGCCTTAGCTGAGGAAGCTGAGGCTGTACATCTCAATGAGAATTGCTTGATCAAGTCCTTTTTCAGGCTTTGTCAATTTACCATCGCGAAGTCCTGCAGATGAAGTTCGTTGATTGCGTCTTTCAGAAATGTGAGAAGTAGCGAATTTGCAGGGCTGATCTATCTTACAGAGAAGGCAAATATATGCAGCAGGAAAGGAATCAGTAAGGTATTGTACTGGAAGTCATGCGGTTATCTTGGCGCAGGGTTCCTGCGAACTTGCCCTATGCTTGGCCAATACGTCATTTACACCTTCTTCTGTGTAAGTAATGTCGTTGACACTGTACTGATGCAGGCTATGAGAGACTGGTAGTGTGACTGCCTGGAAAGTGCATGCGCTGTAAAACTTCTTTCGCTGTTTTACTATCAACGTGTCTTTTCCGCCGAGTCTGACCATATCAGGATACCTTAGGCAGCAGCAAAACAAACAAGAACACATATTTACGAATACCTTTCCTTTGGAACTTTGTATCCCCATCGCACTCCTTGGTCCAACTGTCTTGTGAAAGCATACAACATGTCTGCTTCTCAAAGTTCCAAAGCGATCTCATCTACAGAATCAATATCATCCATCCTTAGCCTCCCACTCGAACTTCAACTCCAGATAATACCCTCTCTCTCTTACCCCGATGCTCTAGCTCTCAAACACACTCACCCTCACTTCTACAATCTCATCGACACTAATGTCCGCTTAAAGGTAGCATGGCTACTCGAGCGCAAAGAACGTGGACTCGATTGGCCCCAGAAGATGTGTGCTATGAAGACCGACGCAGCCTTCTGTGGTGGACATGGTGAGGTTCGGACTATCATGGCGAAGCGAAGGGCCCATGCAGAATGTACGACTGGGGTGAGAGGCTGTGAGGTCGTTCTTGGGTCCACCTGTGGAGGGGCGATGGCAGGAAATCGGCGAAGGACCGCCCTGAGATTCTGGAATCCTACAATAGGAAGCTCCACAGCGTGGCTGACGGTGTGGATGTTCGACCTTTTTATATTGAGCTTTGTCGTGAATCTTTACTTCGTTGTCAAGTGGTACATCTGCTTCAAATAGCGAAGTGCTTTGAGCCGTTACAATCTCTTGTCGAACCGCCTAGAGAAGCACTTATGGAGCTTTGTCCCTCGTTGATGCCGCACAGCCGTACGGACAATAGGAAGCACATCCTCTCAATTCTTGCAAGCGCTTGGGGTTCTGTTCTTAACCTCATCCAAGCCTTCGTCTTCTTGCATGGCCTGTCTTCAGGAGGTAGCAGGACGAAAAACGATGTCCAAAACAAAAAGTAGCAGAGGGGTCATACTTGTCTTCATCATCACAGAGCGCTGCGGCGATCGATCCGGCCACTGTTGCGGACAGCACTCCAATAGAGGCGTCATTATTCTCCGTTGATCATTACGAATCCATTACGGCTCTGCTGCTTCAGTAAGGTGTACAAAGCTGGCCCCTGAAGTCGCTCGCAGCCAATGAGGTCGGCTTGGGGCGCGACCAGATCCTAGAGCGTAGCTCTAAATCCGACACGAATTGGGACCAATACATTGCACAGTACTATACAAGCCCCACAATATATAAAGGCCAACATCCTGGGTATTGAGCTGCTTAGAATATTCGGCTTGACCGATATTCATGATAGTGGGCATTGCTCGCGTCATGGAGAAGTCGCTTCCCCAATTCATCTCTGATCAGAATTGGAACACTTCCCATTGTAAAATGGTCAACAGATTAGGGGGCTTTGGCGATATATATATGTCCACGTATAAATATTAGAAGATCTGAAAATAACACCTAGAAAGCTACCTAATACACGCTACGGCAAGCAAAACCTCAAAACCCTTGCCAGAAAGGATACGTTTCCAAATACCACATGGCGACAACAGCCCTCCTTCCCCCACCCCATCCTCCACCGCCCCCCCGAAATCCTACCTATCATCCTCCCCTTAAACAACCCACTCTACTTCCTCTCACATTCCCACTACCGAAAAAAAACTTAATATAGAGTTTTTCGACCATATGGACACGTACGACTTGAATGCTTTTGATAGAGACAGATTCAATTCAAGGCATGCGAAACGAAAACAGAGGAATTCTAACTTTTGGCTAGCATCCTTCGCCAACACTAAGATCCACTATCACCCTAGCCCACAATCATTCCGTCATCAGTTTCCCATTGGTCTCTGCAAGCACAACTATACAACGACCATAGTAGAGAGTCAAGTCTTTCCTATCAGTGATGAATCAAATTGACCACCTCCAGGCCCCTGCTCTCCCAGTAGGGTTGATCTCATACGTGTTAACAGCTCAAGATCAACCTCCTGGAGACTTATCGAATTAGATTTTGAGTCTGCATTGCCATTCCACGTCTTCCCTCCCAATGTGACCGATCCGCCCGTTAATCCACCCATCCTCCCTTCCCCATCCCCACCTCCTTTGCAACTTTTCATAAATTTGATCCTCGTGCCCCTTCTTCCCACCACGCCCAACCCCCCATAAGTCGTCGCTCTCATCCTCAATCCCAGCACAAAACCTTTCTCCTCCCGATAACGCACGATTATGGCGAAGACGGGTTGCTCATAAAGTCCACCTTTGCTAATTTCTTCTCGTTCATGTTCCACCTTACACGGGTCTCTGGGCTACCGACGAGGAAGCCGTGGACAAGGTGGTGGCTTTCGCGGGGAGAGGTGATGGTCCATCCCGCAGAAAGACCACCTCTTGGGTCCGGAGAGGGAATAGGCAGCTGGAAATTGATGTTGTATGTCTTAGTGGCGGTCTGGTCATGGCGTGTTGTTCACCGGCTAGGATCTTCCTACTGAAGGAGATGGCAACGATGCTGCCATAGCCGCAGCAGGGGCGACGGTAGTACGTGTGCTGCTTCCGGGCGGAGAGGTGCAATGGGAGGAAGGCTGTCGTGGACTCCTGACTCCACACTTTGACAGGCAAGCTGCGAGAACAAGTGGCAGATATGGGGTTAAAGAGCCGAAAGTGTTAATGAATTATAGCGCTGAGGAGCAGATTCAGGTCGCCATATGCTCAGTTGGAGCTATTTCCGTGTGACCAAATAGGTACAACAAGCGACTAAATCCCAGGTTTTGGGCGTAGACCCAAAGTTTGTGCATAAACGAGACAGTGACTCCTAGTGAGAGTGCTTTCTTTCGTGGAAATGTTGCCTCATAATCGGCGGAGGCATCAGAAGTAAATGCAGTCATTATGAACAAGGACCCAGGACACCCTCTCACTCAAAAAATTCCAGCTACTCAGTACATTTAATGCCCTCCAGAGCTTTCAATGCTCTCATGCCCTCGCCCTCAAATCTACCTACAAGTCGCTCACACTCATTACGCAGCTTCTCCTCTCCCCTCTGAGCATTGAACTGAATCCATTGCTCCACACTCAGCTTCTTCTCAGGGCTCGTCAATGCATTTCGATCCTCCGGGAGCTTGTGCCCAAATATGAAGGGATTGTTTTCCTTGTTTACGGGTGGTGTTCCCTGAAAGATCCGTTCGAGGTCTACTGCAGTCCAGGGTAGTGTGGTCTGCAGCTTCGCGAAGGTTCCTTTCGAAGGGGACGCAGTGGGCGTGGTGGGTGCCAAGGGTACTCGAGTTGTTTGCGATTTCGAGGGTGATTCTAAAGACAACGGAGGGCGCTGAGCAGAGGGCCGCGATGAGGGAGGCTGATTTTCGGCGTCGGACGACTGTGGAGAGAGCGCTGGTTTCGGAGTAGAGTGAGCTGATATTGGTTGTGGTAAGGTTGTTTCTTCAGCTCCATTAATTGGCTCAGCATGTGACGAAGCCACAGACGCTTCTCGAGTGACGCCCTTCGATCTCGCCGCGGGTTTCTTGCCTTTGCTTGCCTTTGTGGCTGCCTTCGTCTCCTTGCGTTGAGCCTTCGGCGTTGGGACTTCCTCAGCCACCAGCTCAACGTTGGCAGCTTCATTATCTATAGCCATCACATCTGGCTGATACTTGGTCTCCTCGGAAGGCTTCTCATTTGGAGTTGTTTGAACGATATCTTCGATGTTGCGGCTGGCTGCAACACCCTTCTTCCCACCTTTCGCCTTCTTCGCAGCGGTAGAGGCTTTTCTGCTTCCTCGCTTTGCACGGCCATTCTTCACTACACTTGCGTCAGTCTCATGCGACGAGTCGTCTTGGGCGCTTTGCGTGTCCAGAATGGAAGAGTTGATATTGGAAGCGAGGTCGGTAGCCTCTTGAGTATCAGGAACACCTGAAGCTCTGGCACGGCGTGCTGGCAGCTGTCGAGAGGCTTGCCTACTCCTTCTTTGCTGAGGCTCTTCCTTAGCGACATCCTGCCGGTCTACATGTTCATTCATCATGGCCGTGACCCCTTCAGGTGAGTCATTCTCCTGTTTCCGACGAGGCTGTCGTACTGAGGCTTTGCGCAAGCTTTTTACCTTCGTATCATTCGCTTTTAACGCTGGTTCAATTGTCTCCTCTGCAGGGCCAGCTTCCGCAGGCTTCTCAGCTATAGAACTGGGCTCATTGTCCGAGACAATTGGTATCAGCGGGTGAACTTCCACAGTTGACATGTCTTCAGCTGTCACAGTGCTTGCCCTTGTACCTCTTCGTGTTGATGCAACCGAAGCTGTGACCTTCTTTGATCCTGGTCTGCTCCTTGTCAACCGACGACCTTTGGGTGGTTCGATTGTGGGAGGGCCCACATCGCCTTCCTCGTCCGTCAGAGGTCTGTCAAGCTCTGCTTCTAAAGCCGCGTCGATCTCTTCGTCATCTGGAACGCAAGCTCGAAGGGACGCTTTAGATGCGGTCGATGCACCCGACACTTTTCGCGATGTGGAAGACGCTCTCTTTCTACTGCTTTTCCCCTTTTTCTTGGAAGCAGGGACAGATGAGGGAGGCATCTCTTCAGCATCTAGCATGTGTGTGTCGACTTCATCTTCGTTCTGCGGTGTGGACTCAGGCACCGCTTGTGCTGGCACAACGCTGCTTCTAGTCTTTGTGGCTCGTTTCTTCTTGGGCGGTACTTCATGCTCTTCGTCTCTAGCTTTACCCCGAGAACCCGTAACATCGTCTATCACCGTGCTCATCTCGTCGCTATTCCTCTTTCTTGACGTCGTACTGGGCGGCGGCACTTGTGCAACTTTCACCTCAAAATCATCGTCCTCTGGCTCCAGGAAACTGCTAGCGATCTGTGACTCTTCTTGCTTCGCCTTCGCAACCTTTCCCTTCGCTTTACCCGCACCCTTCTTGGCTTTGGTGGCCTTTTTTCCTCCCTTGCCAGATTTTGTGGGCTGCACAGCGTCTACAGTAGACATTGTGGTTTCGTCCTGGTTGACATCTGTTTCCACAATAGATACGCCCTCAGTGACTGTTGTACAGTTTGACTGGGTAGACAGTCGAGATGCATTGGAAGCACGCCCTTTCTTCGCTCGACTAGCTTTGGGTTTCGTGGTAGGAAGAGTGAAGAACAAGCAGTCAGGCGACCGCCGCTGATGTTCATTGCTGTTTCCTGTCAGCGGTAGGGAATTTGGTGGTCGATCAAATGGCATACTGTGGGTTATCCTTAGGCTCCCAACCGTCCAGGCTCAGACTGCAATATGAACACTTGACAAAATCGTCGCTCTCTAAGGTTGGACAATAATGCCAACCTGCGTCGACCATCTGGACACTTAATTAGCAATAACGGCTCGAATTGGTGAGATCGGACATATACCTTCTGCGTCTTACACGTCCAGCCTCTTTTGTGTTCGTGAGGCCAATTTGAGCCAAAAGTCATGTATCTTGCGTCGCGCATGTTCTCGGACATTGGATCCTCTAGAGAATGGTTGCCATCCTCGATAGCTTGTTCAATGCAGACAGAGATGGCCCATCCGCAGTTACGCGCGTGTTTCAGATGTTCCTCTATAGGGCTATCGTCCTCCTCCCAGCCATCAAGATTGCTTTGGCATAAGTAGCATGTTGTATTGTCGGGGCATGAAGACGTTGGGCGGTAAAAGAACCCGGCCCGCGCAAGCTGAGAATTGTTATCGTCACTGCGACCAACTAAAGAGCATTTAAGCGTACTTGAGGAGGCGAAGGGTTCTTGTGCGGCCATTTCAAAGTCTTTCCCCCCCTGGTATCCGATGCTCTCTTCTTAATAGTCTCATGCGCTGCATTGAACGAAGCGAGTCGCGCAGCGTAGCTCTCCATTGAGCTTGCCACAGCCATCTTGCAAAGTATCTATAAATGTAACAAGATATTTTGTCAGAATGAGAGAAGGTACAGGTTCCGAGGGTATGTAGCTGTTCACCAGCTTAATGTGATGCAGTCGCAAGTGTTTGTTTACGCTGATGGCGCTAACTTTTGATGAGGCTTGGCGCGTCCGGATCGCCAAGATGCGCTAGTGGGTCTCTCGCCGGTATTTACACGCGGGCGGCAGGGATACTTTCGTACCTTTTTTTACGTCAACCTCGACCCATAAAATTCGCAGCATGGGGAACGTTCCTTCTGGTTCAAACCCCTTCAACTCGCTTATATGCCTTCGTATATGGAGTGGATACATTGTACAAGCAATATTGAGCTACCACGCCATATTCAATAACATTAATTGAAAGCTGTCCTCTATTATTGTCCTACTATGTATAGGAGCTTTGCATCAGTAGGGTCCTCAATTTTTCCAACACACCACTATCTCCTCTGGAGAAAATGTTCAAAGAGCACGGCTGACCCTAAGGATGCTTAGTGTTACCGTACCTCTCGACCACACGCCAATGCCAGCCTTCTCCGAGTCACAGTAGAAAGGCAGTACCGGATACCTCCCTCTTCAATACAATATAGCAGCCGATTCGCTTCTAGTAGCTCTGGTAGCACTTCAAGCCAGAAAGACTCTGAGTCTACGCCTGCGAAAGCTTCGTCTACGTCCTCGCCGGGCACTTCCTTCTTTCCATCTTCTCCAGGATCCTCACCGAGCCCTTCACAAAAGTCGTCCAAGCGACCTGCCGACCTGCCACCAGACTGGGATGAGAACCCTGACTTCAATGTTCAAGCTTTCACAGATCTTCCTTCTTCGAACTTTGGAGTTAACCAGCACATTATAATCAACGACGAGTTCAAGGAAGCTTTACGGCAAATTCTTTGGCAGTTCCGAGCACCCATTCGATATGCCTTCGCTTATGGCTCTGGCGTTTTCCCCCAGACTGCCTCGAAAACTTCCAACCCATTGGCGTTACACCCTAATCCAAGCAAGGCAATAACTACGGTTCAGAAAGGTAGCGGCAAAATGATAGACTTTATATTCGGCGTTTCATATACCCAGCATTGGCATTCTTTAAACTTACAGCAACATCGAAACCACTATTCAGCAGTGGGCTCACTCGGATCTTCTCTCGTTTCTAGTATTCAAGATAGATGGGGAGCTGGCGTTTACTTCAACCCCTACGTAACGGTCAATGGAACCCTTATCAAATACGGTGTTGTGAACCTTGATACTCTTTGCAGGGATCTCTCCGAGTGGGACACTCTTTACCTCGCAGGTCGTCTCCAGAAACCTGTCAAGATTCTCCGTGACGATCCGCGCGTCCGTCTCGCGAACCAGATCAACCTGATATCAGCAGTCCGCACTGCGCTACTTCTGCTCCCTCCTACATTCACTGAACAGGACCTTTACAAGACGATCGCGGGTATATCTTACCTCGGTGACCCCCGAATGTCTTTGGGTGCCGAAAACCTCAATAAAGTTGCCAATATCGTTAATCACCAGCTTCCCAACTTCCGTCGCCTCTACGCTCCTCTCATTGAGAACCTACCGAATGTCTCTTTCCAGGATCCACGTTGTAACAATCCTTCATGGGTCGACGACCCAGATACCAACGCCACCCTAGCGCAAGATATGGATCCTGTCAAGAGAGGCAATATGGTGCGCCGCCTTCCCAAGAACTTCCGTGAGAAGCTATACTTCCGGTACCAATCAAAATATCAAATACCACAGTTGAACTTCAACAAGATGATGGAGCAATCGAATGATGAGGACCCATCCCGAGTCAAGCGGAGGCAGGGCGGTCCCTTCGAACAACGCATCGCTGGCGAAGAACAAGGTTCGCTCAATAAGGAAGTTAGCACAGTGATTGCGCAGATCATCAAGTGGCCAAGCTACAGTCAGACCATCAAGAGCGTTGTGACTGCAGGCGTGCGGAAGTCTTGGAGATACATCATGGAGAAATGGGACAAGAATAGGGAGGGTAAGAAGAAAGACAAAGAGAAGGCGGTTGGGAAGCCCGATGATTCGCTTCCTGAACAGAGCCAGAAGGAGAAAGGTCCTTGAGCGCATATGATTTACGAATTTGTTAATCAAATGCAAGACAAATTGCTTAGAGATCGACCGAATGGAAGACCTGCGCAGCCTTTAAAATGCGCAGCCATTGTGAAACATCAACACGCTGTGTGGAATAAATGACAGATGGTATAAACATCGTTTACAAAGGCCGACCCTCATCCCAAGCACGCGCTTGGTCTATCCGCCGAACCTTTCTTGCTGTCCCGCGTATGCAGGACATACTAGGAACAAGTTTTCCGCACATGCGCTTGCGATCTTTGGATCTCCAGATCCCCAGGTTACAGACATTTCTTACACACTGATGTTTTCAAACTGTACTTTCAGGAAAATGGCATCCCAGCACCAAGCCAAAATGTCAATCTCCTCACTCTTCCTGTCCTTGATCTCAATTGCCAACCTAGTAGGAGCCGCTGCCCTTATCCAACCCACCATTCCCCAGAGGTCCTCAGACTCTCTCCCAGCTCCCATATGCGTCGGCACTAGTGACTGGCTGGGCACCCGCTACGATCGTGAAGACTGCCAACAAGCAGTCGAGCGACTCGTCACCGCAGAAGTCAGAGTCCACGACAAAAGGGAATTCGAATTCCTCGCACCTCATGCTTCGCCGATACATGCCCTTCCTACCATGCGAACCCCAAGACGCTACACTGGAGGTTCGTATCTCTCTTCTCTTCCATCCTTACCTGGCAAGACTCACTAACAAGAGTCATGGCTAGGCGCCTGCACCTTAGTGATTGCCATGCTCTCATCCTTCCCGCAAGGCACGATCCCGGAGCTCCCACGCGGTCCCTATCATCCAGCTGATATCAGCAATTATAGAGAGATTGCTAGGGCGGCATACAACATTGTTGACAACTGTGTGAAGGATGATGGGGGCTCTACAGCGCAATGTGGTGGTTGGATCAAGGTTGGGGGAAGGGAATGTATTGGAATTTTCGTATGGGGGACTTTTAGTATGATGAATCGGAGGGTTGGTCCGAGCGTTAACATCGGGGGCGGTGAGATGGGCGCTGGTGGGAACGGGACTATGGGAGAGGGATATGTTATGGGGGATGGGACGATGGGGTTTGGTGGGGATTTGAGGACAGGGCTTGGAGGGAAAGGAACGGCAGCGGAGAGCTCGTGAGTATAAAAGGGATGCAAAAGGCTGTGCTTTGGGGGGTTTAAGGGGGATGACTACCGCCCATGTATTGGAACGGAGACTTTGATGTGTTTGTTTGGCTTACTCTCGACAGCTATCAGAGTGCTAGCATGTTTGTTCATACGATTCTACAATGACAGAAGATTTGGCTGTTGAGTGGTGCAGCCAAAGAACCAGTGCTCCACTCTCCTATGCGGTAACCCAGTCTCATATTCTAGCTCTTCGTGTACATAATTGCACTGCACTTTCTCCCTGCTGATCAGAATGTAAATGTTACCACGAGACTCTTTCGAGGGAAGTATGAGAAAGACTGTAATAGCTAAGGTCACTAGCCCTTGAGACTATTTAGCAAAGCACTTCTGCTCAGTTGGAACGGCATGATCATTGCTAGCAAACAAGCTACCGAGTGAAAAAGAACGCCGCCTTGTGAGTGTGCTGATAATTCGAATGAGGATTGAAAGCAAAACAGCCCTGGCGTTAGGTATCAATTGATCGTGATGGCATTACCCATTGGATTCCTCTCGATTCGTTCCTTAGTAGTGTTTCATTTCGAGACTCTCTGTATATCGGAGAGGGTGTGTTTTCAGAGCCATGAGTCTACCTTTGCAGATCACAGAGCTAGCAGACCCGACACCTATGGCTCTCGAGATTAATATAATAGATATACAAATAGGAATTTCCTAAGACTGCAAGTCCTGTGGCGCAGTGGTAGCGCGTCGTTCTTATATCGGTCCTGGCACCAATATGGCATACGCAATGCGAATGTCGTGGGTTCGACCCCCACCAGGACTATGTTTTTTGGTATTGTAGCTGTACTGGTTGCTATGTTTTTGCAGTTTCACGGCTTTCTGAGCGGAGAATCTCCTATACAGCCTTCATGACGTGGTTTAGCCTAATGAAGCGAGTGGCCATAATGATCGGCAAAACCGCGGAAGTCGAGATATCAATTCGGGCTGTGTGCTAATCGGCTCGGTGAGAACGCGCCGCACGAATTTGTTTGCAGTCCGAGTTCGAGCTTAAGACGCTTCTCGACAATTCTAACTCCATAGCCTGTGAACACTTTAAGCTCTAATTCAAGGTCCTTTCTGAATTCAACCGTCAAGATGCAGGCTCCAGTGGTGGTCATGAGTAAGGCCCAGCTTTCAGCTCATCTGAAGGAATCAAACACTGAATCTATGTACAGATACTCAGGCGGGCGACAGGCAGGTGGGGCGAAAGGCACAGTTATCAAATATCACAGCTGCAAAGACGTAAGCTCTGAAACTTCGAAGGAATTTGGCAGAGACTGAAGAGTGGCAGGGTGGCCGATATAATACGGTCATGTCTAGGCCCCAAGGCTATGCTCAAGATGCTATTGGATCCTATGGGAGGTATCGTGCTCACGAACGACGGCCATGCTATACTACGAGAGATTGAGGTCGCACATCCGGCTGCAAAGAGCATGATAGAGTTAAGTCGGACGCAAGACGAAGAGGTGGGAGATGGCACAACAACGGTTATAATCTTAGGTACGCAGCGCGTTTGAAATTTTGAAGAAACAGACATTTACTCTACATAGCTGGAGAGATTCTCGCTCAAGCTCTACCTCAACTCGAACGCAATATACACCCTGTGGTCATAATAGCAGCCTTCAAACGAGCCCTCGCAGATGCCCTGGACATAATCGAAGATATCTCCCTTCCTGTAAACATCAACGACGACAAAGCTATGTACCAATTAATATCCTCCTCCATCGGCACAAAGTTTGTCTCTAGATGGTCAGAACTCATGTGCAGTCTAGCGCTGAAAGCCGTGCGGATAGTCTCACACGACATTGGCGGCGGCAAGAAAGAGGTGGACATAAAACGTTATGCCAAAGTTGAAAAAATCCCAGGTGGAGAGATCGAAGACAGCAAAGTCCTCGACGGAGTAATGCTGAACAAAGACATCACCCATCCCAAAATGCGCCGGATGATCAAGAATCCCCGTGTCCTCCTGCTCGACTGTCCCCTCGAATACAAGAAAGGCGAATCACAAACAAACATCGAAATTAGCAAAGAAGACGACTGGAACCGCATCCTACAGATAGAAGAAGAACAAGTAAAACACATGACCGACGCCATCATAGCCCTCAAACCCGACCTCGTCATAACAGAAAAAGGTGTCTCAGACCTCGCCCAACATTTCCTCGTCAAACACAACATCACCGCCCTCCGCCGTGTCCGTAAAACAGACAACAACCGAATTGCCCGCGCTACAGGCGCAACCATCGTCAACCGCGTCGACGACCTGCATGAGTCAGACGTAGGCACACATTGCGGCCTCTTCGAGATCGAAAAGATAGGCGACGAATACTTCACCTTCCTCACACAATGCAAATTTCCCAAAGCATGCACCATCCTCCTCCGCGGCCCTTCAAAAGACATACTCAACGAAATCGAGCGAAATCTCCAAGACGCCATGTCCGTTGCCCGTAACGTCATGTTCCACCCACGGCTCTCACCTGGGGGTGGAGCGACAGAGATGGCTGTATCGGTGCGATTAGCCCAGATGGCGAAGGCGGTAGAGGGCGTACAGCAGTGGCCTTATAAAGCTGTTGCGGAAGCGATGGAGGTTATTCCTAGGACGCTGATACAGAATAGCGGTAGCAGTCCTGTGAGGGTGTTGACGAAGTTGAGGGCTAAGCATGCGGAGGGTGGGAGTACGTGGGGTATTGATGGGGATAAGGGGAGTTTGGTTGATATGAGGGAGTATGGGGTTTGGGAGCCGGAGGCGGTTAAGTTGCAGAGTATTAAGACTGCTATTGAGGTTCGTGAACAATTTCCGTTAGTCTGTGTAAGCTTGCTAACCTTTCCTAGTCGGCATGCTTGCTACTAAGAGTCGACGACATCTGCAGTGCGAAATCCGCGAAACAAGCAGGAGGAGCAAGTATGGCAGGCGGTGGAGAAGACTAATTCACTACGTCTATTGCACAAATGTACAAAAAGCGGATATCCACCATAGATCATGACAGTCATGGCATTCTATTCCCAAAAATAACCGCCCAATCCAGTCTATTTATACCCTTCGAACGCTCCCACGCTATGCAAATGCGTCGCTCCAATCTCATATAACCAATTCACCTTACGGAGCCCTCGAAGCTCTTATCCTCAGCCTCCAGCCTCTTAAGTTCTTTGGCATCCTCCTTGGCATCCTCCTCATCCTCAACATCGCTCTGATCCCCCAATGCATCAGCTCTCACTCTATGCTTGACCCCATCCCCATCCAACCCGCCATTCAATGCCATAGCTAAGCTACTCCTAACAGGCAACGACCTGATACGCTCCTTAACTTCCGCATCCGAGTCTTCGGAGCCAGAGCGATTAGGACTCGTAGCACCAGAGCGAGAACCTCCACCATCGCGGCCAGCTCTGAGGACTTCCAAACGGCCAGGGGATATGATGCGTTTCCAAGGAACAGGCGGTTCCATCTTTACATTCGCGGCGTCGGTCTGGGCAGATTTGTTTTCGTGAAGGTCCTCAGAGGGGTCTCTGCCTCTCAAGTTCGATTTCTGCATGGCTTCAGCGATTTGTTCCAGGTCCGCTTCGTCGCCGAATAGTTCGGCGGTATTTTGCCTCCTGGCTCGCTGTCGTCTCGCGAAGTCGTCTCCATCGACTCCGTCCTGACAGCCAACCCACCTCTTTCTCATTGGTACAGGACTACTAGGCTCCTG
This sequence comes from Stereocaulon alpinum, assembly GCA_018257865.1. NCBI lineage: Eukaryota > Fungi > Ascomycota > Lecanoromycetes > Lecanorales > Stereocaulaceae > Stereocaulon > Stereocaulon alpinum. Next base: position 516,540 of record JAEUBA010000004.1, on the reverse strand, counting down.
TCTACTATTTTCCCTTTCTCTTTTCAGTTCAGACCACGTCCTTAACTGGTTCTGGAGCGAATATTTCCCACTGCCATTGTCCAATTTCATAACCACAAACTCGCAATGATTGATATTCCGTAGATCCTCGAAATATTCTACGCTGAAATGATACCATTTCATCAGAAACACGCGCGTCATGAGTCCGTGTGTGACTAGTACGCAGACGCTTGCGAAATCATCTTCCCCGAAACTCCGCCATAGCGATTCGTTGAAGCCGGAGACGCGATCGTAGGCATCGGCTGCAGATTCGCCGTTTGGGATTCGGTAGAAGAAGTGGCCGTAGTCGGCGCGCTCTTGCCACATGCGACTCATTTCTGTGGAGGAGGGTTGGAAGTTTCCGAAGTCTTGTTCGCGGAGGCGGGGCTCTTCATAGACTTTTATTGTATGTCGGGGGAAGGGAGTGGGGTTGGGGGTCGAGGATGTTAGGGAATTGAGGATTCCTGACAAGAATATCCAGTCAGCCATTGGTCCTATGAATGGGACTTGAGGTGTTTGGATCAGAGGGAGGCCAAATCGACCTCTAATTTCGGGGGCACAAAGCCTCACCTTCTGTTGTTTCGCGAGTCCGGCGATACGGAGAGGTGAAGAAGTGGAGGGTATCATTTGGGCGTAAGAGAGAGCGGAGCTTTTTGCCTGCTTCTTCTGCCTTGGGTGGTAAGGTCGATTAGATTGCGGAAGTTGGATTGGTCGAAATGAGAAGGTGTTTGCGTACTTGCTTCCAGCCATCGGGTGTGAGCTTCACTCTATGGTCCGGCACGGTTTGATGGATGTCTCTATTTTCTGCTTGCATTAGCTGCCTGAGTTGATAGGAGTCTAGTGCATACATACTATTGCCTTCTGATTGAGCATGGCGAACCAGTATTATCATCTACCAGGAAACTTGTCAGCAGACTATCTTGCGGCTAAAGAACTAAGACATGCCCGTGGTTTGCCCATGGGGGATAGATTGCAGTACTGGTGAGAGCACTCAGATACATGAATCACACCTCTTCAGAAGAGGTTAGATGGTAGTTGTACGGTGAACAGAAAGGCTGTTTGTAGACAGAGACGCTAAGTCGTTATCGATAACACTAAGGTAGCGCGTAACCAACGCTTGGCGTCACGTTTTCTTTTGCCGGGTTACGCTAGTGTGCTGGACGAATGCGAATCCTTTGTAGAGATATCTTGACCATGGGGCAAAGAACACTGAGTTACTGGTGTGGCTAGTACATCGATTTGAGCATTGAAATCCGTACCCCGCTTAGAGGAGTACTTCAAGACATTTTCTCAATAAAGTTTCCTTTCCGCCGTCGTCAAGCTTACTAGCTAATGGGATGTTCTAAGTGGCGAGAGACAGCGTATATTGTGGGTCCTCAATTACAGTAATGATGAGAGTTCCGCTCAATGCAGTGGGCGCTGCTACCAATCATGACGCTGTTACTTCAATAATGCGTTATTTGATTGAGAAAATTATGATCAACACGAACTGAGAACGCGATAGAGTACTTAGTGAGTTAATTATAGCTACAACTGACTGTCAGTCTCCAGCAACTCATAGTCAATATTCGAGATTTCCCGTGGATTACATCCGAGAGAGAAAGGGGGACTAACTATAACCTTGGTCCGGTAAACATCCGTGCGTATGGTAGGTAGCGCTCTGCTCAATTCATCCTAAGGTTGACCGAGAAAGTGAATTACCGGGCGTGAACATCAGAATTTGTGAGACTCCAGTCGTCTCTATTTGACCGTCTCCCAAGTTGACTTTCAATCCTTCCTTGAGAATCTCATAAACGAATTGCCGGTGCTCTGGGAATACGGCCATGTACGCGACAGTAGCTGCTTTCGTCCAAATATAACCCCGCATAGCTTCGAATTCTGGGTACCTGTCAGAGTAGACCAATTCAAATGTAACCATCTGAAAAGTCGAAAGCGACGACGCTTTTGTTGAATTGATAAACTTTTTCCATTGGTACGGTCGCCACCACGCAGCGTAGTCGATGTCAATGTGACAAGACTTCCTCATTGTTCCTCGCTTATCAAGTTTTCGAAGCCGGTGGCATGGTCCTAGGGAATGCTCATAACCGCTTCCAAGGCCATCGTCCATAACGATTTTGATATTCTGCAAAGCATCAATGGTCTCCTGACAATCTAATGCTGAGTCCGTCATCGGAAACATGTTGAGGTTGGTCCCAACATCCGGCTCTGCTTCTAAGCGAAACCGGTTTTCTCGATACAAAACAGTCACGGCTTCCTCGCTCACTTGGCCACAAGTACGCAATATGTGAAGCCTCTCAGATAAGCGCCCTGGAAGTCTTAACTCCTTGTATGAGCCCTGGAGGACGAAGGAGTAAATCATGTCCCGGATCTCGCGTGGTAGTCTCAATAGGCTGTTTGGACCCGGTAATTTTGCAATGATCGTCTGGTTGTTCATGTTGAGTGGTGAGGATTTGAGCTTGCTTGCTGCGTTCTTGATATTGGTAGTCCTCTTCCTTCTCCGGTGGGACTTTCGTTACATGATACTGCTGAGTATTCGCTTACGATCGTTCGAGAAGAAACGATGCAAGTATGAAACAATAGAAGGGTTGAGATAATAGTGGGACGATGAGACATTTATGTGGGGAAAAATCATGTTGGGCTTCTGAAATCTCTAACTCGGGCCAAGGAAACCGTCATTTGCGTGCGACATGCCATTCGCTTGTAGCCTCGCCTTGCTAGATCATGCGAACGCTACCGATCTATTCAGCTTGTCGCAAGCTCGTACTCGAATCCCATCTTCCCTTCGAATTAAGTACTAGGAATTCTGAAATTCCACCAGTCAGCGAACCGTCTCCTACTTTCAGAGTTTAACAATTCTTTCAAACATCTCACTAACAATACCCTTCGCTCTACCCATGCCTCCCGAAACACACGCGCTTGCTCGTAAACTGAATAGCCATCCATATACTCGTACCTCCAATCGGTGTCATCTGACATCTACAGCCATAGCAGCCGACTCGGAGTGCAAACGTCGATTCGCACCTTTCGAAACACTGCAAATGACGCTGCCATCTCGTCAAGCAGTCCTGCAATATCTGCCTTCGCTTCTAGCCATACCAATTCAAGCCTATGCCAGTGGTCACTTGGGTGCATGAAGTCGGATATTCTTGGGTCCTGTACTGCTGCACATCACCCGTACCCTTCTTGTTGTTGGCCGTCATTAGAATGGGGTGATGTCTGCACCTTCATGTACCCTGCCGCACGGGAGATATCCTGAAACCAAGCCTCATTCGCTGTATGAAGTCCCCAGGCGAATGAGCAGCCACGGGTTGATGTAGGATTACTTTTTGTGGTACTGTCACGCCAAGATATAGCGCTTATGAGGGAATAATGTTCAGGGGCCGCCAAAACTTTAGCCACTTAAGATATCGTGGGCCTTTACTGTAGCGCTAAGGGCTTGGTCACAGCCCGGAAACGCAGGTTTTCGTTGGGGGACAAAGGGTCCGTCTCTCAAGACATCTTTGGACGACTACCATCACGCCTTCCTGTTCACGTTTTGTTTTAGAGTCCTCACGGAATGTCTGGTGCACATGATCTGGCCAAGGCGCACCGTATTCATGCTAGGTTCCGGCAGCTTGAAGCTAGTGGTATTCGATATCTCGCTTGTTTGCCATGGAGTGGCTAAAAAGCTGGAAGGGGACTAGTAAGGTTTCTATCCGCCCTTACAAGATCCCGTATGATAGCGTAGATAAAGGACAATCAATTAAGTCTAGGATGAGGCATGGTGATAGCAGACGTCAGCTCAGGAGGAAGGAGCTGGCGTTGGGTTCAGGTATCTCAGCTGTGCACCTTGCGAACGGCACAAGCTGGTCTTGTCGTACTCAGAATATGTCATCAGACCGTCACGAGACGAGCCATGATTCTAGTAGCGCAAAGTACGTCCATCCTGAAGGCTTTTCAGCTTTAAAGCGACGATCCATTGTCCAGCTTTTAGGGTCGAGGTTTGGCTTGGCAGTAGTATTGGTGGACGACGTTTGAGTTTAGGCTTGCACCTTCGACACTTCCAACAATGGCGCGAAGTGCGATTGGAACTGTCTGTATAGTATACTTTATTCCTTTAGACATTCGCGGTTCCGCTTATAGCCGATCAATATGAGCGTGAGCATTCCGAGACCCAGTCCATCTACAACACCAACGCAATGCAGTGCAGATCATTTATATCATATCCCCGTATCGCATCAGCTCTCGTCACTCGGCGTGTTCCAATCCTTTTCCTCAATGAAACTCCCGTTGCCGCTCCCACTAGTATCTAGCTTGGCCAGAAATTCTGGCGGCACAGTGGGTATATATTTCCTCTCCCTTTCCCTATTTACACCTCCGTAGCCAGCGCCGTAGCTCAGTCTCATATCCACAGTAGTTGGCAACGAGAATTGTAGCATGTGTGCAGGATCCATGAGCAATCTTTCAGAAGGTGGTTCGTCCTCTTCGGGCTGCAGAGAGCCATTCGACTCATCAGCTGGCGAGGCTTGGGAGAGCGTATGCCCACCAGCCTTGTCCAAGGACGGTGTGCCATTTTGCGGCGAAGCTGGTGAAGCTGGTGGTGGTTGGGATTGCCTTTTCGCAATTCGGTCACGTTCTCGACGCATCTGCTCCCACTTTTTATTCGACTCTGTTTGCAAAGTGATGAGGCGTTTCCGCGCTACCTTGGGTAGAGTTTTCTCTTCCTTTTCATATCGATAGTGACTAGTGGAATGGAGCAGTTGATGTGGTGTGAGTTGTGTAAGCTGCTTCAGAGTATTTTCCAGGGAGTCTTGAGAACCTGTGGAATAGTCTAAGCTTGAGAAACATTGCAGCCACTGAAGTAGTTGAATGACAGGGGTGAGGTGCTTCCGAGCTGCTTCTACGGTAGTTTCGCCTGATGTTGACAGTGACCCGTTCTCGTAATGCTCTGGTGAGCGATTGTTTGTTCGAGCCCAATCCTCAAGAACAGAAATGTTCATACGGATTTGCATTGCCTTTGTTCTCGCCAGATAAATCTTGTTCGACAGGATGTGATTGAATAGCTCTGCGCCTATCCAATAGAAGAGTTGGCCAAGAATTTGAGAGGTAATGACAGAGTGAATATCGTAAAGATCGAGAACGAAGAGTGTTGAAGACAATAACGATGTGACATTTCGGGGTGATAGTTGTGCTCTTTTGTTTGGTGGTGGTGGCTTGTAGCTGACTGGTTCGGGTTGCGCCTTGCTCTTGGATTTGAAAATGTTCCACTCGCCAGCGAATTCCAGATGATCGAACGGGATGGTCTCATGATCGAGAATTGACGCTTTCAGGACCTTGTCCATCCTCCTTTCGGCATCCCGGATGATGAGTATGAATATCTCATTGATAAGCTCTACTAGTTGGACTTGGAACTCTGTAGTCGCTCCTACGAGGCCAGCGTCCTTTTTCAGGTAGTGCAGGAGTAAGGTAGCATTCGAGATCCAGAACGCTAAGACCGTCATATCCCACTGATGTCGTTCGACTTTGGTATTGATCTTATCTGTGGCTGTGAGTAGAAGATTAGCCAGAAGTTCCGGATTTGCGTGGTAATGCGCGTATCTTGCTGCCAGGAATAGGATGTTTGCAGGAACGGGTTTTTGCGATGGCGACCTTTGCGGGGTCATGGTAGTGATGATGATGTCCAGTATTCGGCCCAGTTCATTCTCCTGAAACACGAACATCTGGTCGTTGAGACATCTGTCCCAGACGAATTCATGTTGGTCCTCGAGCTCGTCGGGTGACTGCCGTTCTATTAGCTTAGTACACATGTAAATGCACTTGTTGTAACTTACTTCTGGCCGCTCGTCCATGCCCAAACTCGAGAGATCGACTTCGAGGTTCATGGAGCTTTCCATCATCATCCTTCGCTTCATTTCACTTTCCTCCATTTCTTGTTCGAATCTATCCTGGGAAAAGCCAGTATCGTAGAAGTCATCTTCGACCCCCACATCTCCAATGTGATAGCCTTCTTTCTGTAGGAAATCCGATATTTCGCTATTGGGGGCGGCGAAATCGAAGGCTGTTCGACCAGATGACGACTTGATCGTTGGGGAAGCACCATTGTCCAGCAGCATTTTTGCAATGTCCTTGTGGCGATTAGTCATAGCCCACATTAAAGGCGTCCATTGGTTTTTGTCTTGTCGGTCAACCTCAGCACCAGCTTCTAAAAGCGCCAAGACTACATCTTGATGACCCTAAGAGAGATTGTGTAATCAGCATAAGGTTCGCTATCACGAGTCCTTAGTACGGACATACAAAACAGCTGGCATAGATGATAGGCGCTGTCCCTTCTTCATCTGGACCGTTGATGTCAACGTATTTCCGAGCGGGCCCATTCAACAGTCTACCGACTTGTGCCATATCTCCATTACTCGCGGCATTGTGCAATGACTTTTGTAGCATGGTCTTCTTCTGCGCCTCCGACATCTTCTTGTCCGCCACGATCGCCTCTTCATCTCCAGCAGCTGAGCCATCTTCCCTATGGGCCGCTTGAGCAGCCAACATTTCCATGAGCCTATTATCATTGTCCTCAAGATGATGAGCTGCGGATTCATCGTCCCCATTGTCCTCTAGTGAGAGGTTGAAAGCAAGCGGCTGCGCGGGTATTGGGCTCATTAAGAATTGGGATTGACCTGTATGTACAGTAAGTTTAGAGCCATCGCCTCATCCTCGAATGTTCGGTGAAGTGTGCTTCTCATACCCTGCCAGGCGTCATACATCTCCGTCTCTCCGCCATAATGGCGGACTGGTTGCCTGTCGTCTAGGGACTTTGGCAAGTCGTCTGGAAGGGGCCTTGGGCGGGCCAGCACCTCTTCCTCGAAGCCATTCTCGTCATCTGAATGTTGGGTCCCAAGATCCATGGTGAGAACCGTTAGTCTCTCTTGAAAGACGCAGTGCGAGCATAATCAGATGTCGATAGTCGTGACCTGGACGGTCGCACTACGGGGCCGTCGGATACATTCAGGGAAGAGATGATCTTCTGGATGTCCTCTGCAAGACCAATGCGACAGCTCTAAGCAGGCTTTTGTATGCTCTGTCAATAATTTGTGAGACAGGCTGTTCCCCACTGAGAGCTTTGTGAAAGAAGCTAGCGTTATGCAACGTTTATGTATCTCAGCCCTACGAATGTCCATGACTAAGATCGATGACCCCTCTTTCCTGCTGCCTATCGTTTGTTTACTCGTCCATAGCCTCACCTGCCATGGCTGAATTGCGCCTTCACACCCTTCACGACCTGTAAGAATATACACTGCCATTCACATCTTTGTTTGTTCAATTACAACTTTCACTTTGTCGTTGACTTTATTCCTATTCCAACAGAATAAGACGACTTGTCTTGTTTGGATATATGTACCTTTCTTGATTCTATAGCAGCGACACTATGAGCTCTGCAAATAGGCAACCCGCTTCAGGACAGGATAGCGAGCAGGCTCCTTTGCTTGCAGATGATGCTCCAAACGAATATGATGACTCTGATGCAGGTGATGGTGTTGAAGGAGACTCAAAGCAGGGACGAGTCCGTAGCTGGCTCACAAAAGCCTGGCACTGGCTTCTCAACAATCTCATGGCAGTCGCCATAATAGTGCTCCTGCTAGGTGGGATCATTGCGCTGTGCGTCTATTTCGCAGGTTCGTAGCCCACGACCTTTGCTCTTTCGGCTAGACTAAAGCTTGTTTACCTAGCCGTGAACAATGCCAAAACATCGACAAAGTCAGCAGGTATCTGTCTAAGCCCTGCCTGTGTCTTAGCTGCATCTGAGATTCTCGAGAACATGTCGCCGAGGTATCATGATATTGACCCGTGTACTGATTTCGACAAATTTGTCTGCGAGGGATGGGCAGAGAAGCACGATCTTCGAGCAGACCAGGGAGGCTCGTTCACAGGTACCATCATGGCGGAGAATTCACAGCAAATCCTTCGCCATGTGCTCGAGTCACCGTATCCAATGGACAACCAAAACATTGAAGTCCACTCAGTTGCCAAGCAGGAGATCTTCAAAAAGTTACATGATGCTTATGAGGCTTGTATGAGTGAGGACATCATTAGAAAGGCTGGCTCTACTCCGCTCCTTAGTGTCTTGCGAAAGATTGAGGAACTATTCCCTGCCGCCAGACCTCATGAAGGCTCTGATTCCTTTTCAGCATCACATGACTCGGTCCAGCATGGGCTATTGTTGAAACACGCGAACAATCTTTCGAAAACTATGGCTTATTTGACGAGCATTGGCGTCGGCGCATTAGTGACATTCAATGTTGCGGTTTGTGTCACCAAATATACACCTTATCTGATCTTCTGCTAAATATGTCGATGTAGGCTGATGATAAAGATCCTGACGTGGTCGTTCCGTTTGTCCATGCGCCTCGTCAACCCGGTCTTCCGTCCAAGGAATACTACAAAGATCCTATGCTAGTTGTGAAGTACGCTGAGACTATTGGTCAAGTATTGGAAGCCTTGCTCCAGAAAGCCGGTCCCCACTCAGGTCTCCTCGAATCGATGCGGAGCCACATTGAAACAAAGAGTGCTGAACTAGTCGAAGACCTTGTTGTTTTTGAGTCGAAGCTTGCCAAAGCAACTCCCGCGACCGAGGAAGTCCAAGATGTCACTAAGTACTATAACCCGCTCGACCTTGACGAAACAACGGCATTGATACCCCAGATTTCCATCCAGTACCTAATGTCAGCGCTAGCACCATCAGGTTTCGAACCGGACAGGCTGATAGTTGGGTCACCTTCTTACCTGAAGACGGTGTCCAAAGTTCTAGATGATACCAGCGCGGAGACTTTACAGGCTTACTTCGTTTGGAAGACGGTGCAGACTTACGCCGATAGAATCGAAGACGACGCATTGAAGCCGCTGATGAGATTCAATAATGAGCTGCAAGGGAAGGACCCTGATGCATCAGAGGAGAGATGGAGAACCTGCATCAAAGTTGTGGATAACGGGCTTGGTGCGATAAAACGTCGCTTCACAGTCGAGGTCTGATAGCTAACGCCAAGCTGCAGGTTGGATCCTGAGTAAATTCTTCATAGAAAAAGCATTCTCTGCGGAAGCCAAGGACTTCGGCGATCGTATTGTTTCCGACATCAAGGATCAGTTCATCAAAAAGCTCAAAGCAGCGGAATGGATGAGCAAGGACGTAAGAAAACTCGGTATTGAGAAAGGTAAACAGCTTCAATGAGCTTGGTCAACCAGATCGTACCGGCTAAATCGAAACGTTCAGTGCACAATATTGTTCAAAAGATAGGTTATCCAACTAAAAGTCCAGACATTCGCGACTCTTCAGCTCTCCAGGAGTATTACGAATCCGTCGACATCTTGAATGCAACTTTCTTCGAGAATGCGTTGTCCATGACTCGGTTTGAAACGAAGCGCGAATGGTCGGCACTGGGAAAGCCAACTGACCGTGACGAGTGGGGGATGACCGCCGATACAGTCAATGTCTGTGAAATAATGACCTTTGATGGAAGATCAGACTGACTCTTATAGGCCTACTACAATCCCGCTGGTAACGAGATAGTTTTCCCTGCCGGTATCATGCAAGCTCCTGTGTTCTATGACCCGAGTATACCTCAGTATCTTAGCTATGGCGCGTTTGGCTCCGTTAGTGGGCATGAGCTTTCACATGGTATTTTGACATACCTAAAGGGACAGCGAAGTCTTTGCTAATATTCGAAGCCTTCGATTCCACTGGAAGACATTACGATGAAACCGGCAACTTCACAGACTGGTGGGATGACAATACTGTCCAGTCTTTCAAGGACAAAGCTCAGTGCTTCATCGATCAATATCATAACTTCACCGTGCCCGACCCTAATGGTAAACCATTACACGTCAATGGGAGACTTACTCTGGGAGAGAATATCGCCGATGCAGGAGGTTTGAATGCCGCTTTTGCGGCGTGGAAGGACTTGGACGATGACAAGCCCGAGAAGCTTCTGCCAGGCTTGCAAGATTTCTCTAAGGAACAGATGTTCTTCATATCCTACTCCAACTGGTGGTGCGGTAAGATGAGACCAGAAACCGCCATCAACCTTGTCTATCGAGACCCCCACTCACCAACTTGGGCACGTATTCTAGTAAGTCCTATACAGCGCTTCACTCAATTATGAGATGTCTGATTATCGGCAGGGCACCATGGCAAACTCACGGGACTTCAAACAGGCCTTCAGCTGCCCATCGAAGGAGCCAACCTGTGAATTATGGTGACAGGTGCATCAAGAGCGCGGAGAGATATATGTACATATACTTAGCGTTTTCTTGCCTTATCCTGTATGTATCGCGTGTATCGAGATACTACCAATGTCATTCAAGATCCAAATACACCGAGTGATATTTCGGAAGGGGTATATATAGAAACGGTGCAGTCTTGACTTCTGTACAGTATGATAGGATATGATAGTCCTTAATGCGCCAGTGTCCTAAGCCGTCACTCGGCAACAAATACGAGCCGGTTCAACGCCCTAGAGCGATGACAGTGTCCAATTCAAGCTCGGAGCACCAGGCTATATTAGAACGCAGTATCATGATCGAGTCCCAGAGTCGCGGAAGAGGGTGCACGCTAGTTCCTCTAGCCGTACTAGCGGCAGATGGACAACGGACGGCCCGACCCGTCAAATCGGATAAGAAGGGCTTAGTTCAGGGGACCGCTGGCGCCCGCTTGCTCGTATCGATGACAGCTTGACGTCCTGTTTATGCGAAACATTGCTTACTGTGTAGATATCTATCCTTGTATATGATTGATCGCGACCCTTTCGAAGCTGTTCAGAGAGTCCTTTTCTTACCCATATCCCATCTCTCACTAACGAGTTGATGATGCCGTCGCCACCCGTCTTTCTTGCTCCATAAACAGAGACATTGATTTCGGAACTGTTCATTGACCACTTTCTACTCTATCGAAAAGTGGACTTTGATGAACGATGAAAGAGTACTTCGATGTCACCATGACTGAGCGTCACGAGCTTCTATCTAACAGTGATCCCGAAGACGAAGATGTTGAAGTATACGATGATCGAAGCCCTGCGATAAGCGAGGCATTATTGATCGACGCCATTGAGCCGGAGCCATCAGTCAGCCTGCCTCATCTATTATTATTAAGTTGCGGCGTTGGAGGGTAAGCATTGATGTCTCACCAAATGCGTATGAAGTCCATGCTTAAGTTTCGATGCAGCCTTCAAGTTGTCTGGTCGGTAATTCTATCGAACGGATCGCCATTCCTCGTAACCCTAGGCTTGTCAAAGTCATTGACAGCATTGGTCTGGGTAGCAGCTCCTCTTTGTGGCGTAGTCGTCCAACCACTAGTCGGAACATGGAGCGATCGCACTCAAAGCCGAATGGGACGTCGCCGACCATTCATCCTTGGTGGTGCAGTCGGAGTCGTTATCTCTATGCTTTGCTTGGCCTGGATTGAGGAGCTCGTGTATGGAATTACGAGGGCTCCAGATTACCGAACAAGCGGCACACAGCACCTCGTCATATCCATCGCCATTTTCTTGATATATATACTGAACATATCCATCCAGCCTCTTCAGGCAGGTTTACGTACGCTAATCGTCGAAAATTGTCCAACACATCAGCAGGCTCAAGCAAGCGCCTGGGCGGGCGCCATGACTGGCGTTGGGAATATCGTTGGCTATCTCTCTGGATTCACCGCACTACCAGACTTGTTTGGGTCGAAGACTTTAACGCAGTTCCAGTGCCTGTGTGTAATTGCTTCTGCGTCTTTACTGATCGCAACCGCCATGAGCTGCTCCGTCGTCGAGCGGAATGTGCCACCAGAAAGGGTGGAGCTGAACGGACTGGTGGCATTTCTGGGTGACTTGTTCCGTACCTATAGATCTATGCCGATAAAGATTCGCAATGTGTGTCATATACAATTTTGTGCCTGGATGGGATGGTTTCCTTTCCTATTTTACTCTACTACGTAAGTTCTTTCAAAACAATAAGCGGAGAGAATCGAAACCGGCTGACAAACGTCTCGCTGCCGTAGCTACGTAGGCGAATTTTGTAAGCTTCTGCGCATGCTGGAGCGCTTCCCAATACTAACGAGCAGCAGACGAAGGACGCGTGAAAGCCCGAGATTCGTCAACCCCACCAACGCCAGGAGGCAGAAACTCCCTTAGTGAAGAGGCCATCCGCTTTGGCACATTTGCCAGCTTCCTCTTCGCCGTCGTCGCTTTCATAGCTAACATCTTCCTACCACTCCTTTTGAAAGCCTTTAACGAAGGCAATTCTTCCTCACAATCACACTCAAACAAGCTCCGCATCTCCCAGCTCTGGATATGTGGGCACGTGTTCTTCGCCCTTGCAATGTTTGCCACCTTGATCATCACCTCCCAAGCCGGCGCCACATTCATCGTCGCCTGCGTTGGTCTCTCGTGGGCCCTCACCCTCTGGGCACCGTTCGCTATCATCGGAAGTGAGCTCGCTGCACGGCAATCCCTTCGCGACACGATCAGTGACATCAGTGGAGAAGAGCCACCGCCGCCTTCAAGAGATGTGCAAGCTGGCGCCATTATGGGTTTGCACAATGTAGCCATTTCAGCGCCGCAGATCATTGCGGCATTGGCATGTAGTGGCATTTTTGGAATAGCGAAAGCATTGGGAAGTCAGGCTGGGACAGGATGGGTACTGAGGGCTGGTGGATGTGCGGCGCTAGGGGCTGCGTATTTGACGAGTAGGTTCGATGGATAATATATAATGTTGACATAATAAAGGACTAGACTACCTAGATGATCGATATCAGCTACAGATCCTATCAATGACTGCCGCGGTCCCGTGACTGGAGCTTGCTTCTTGCTAGTGGGACTCGGCGTACACAGTCTACCCATCCCAACACTCTCCCGCCACTCATCACGCCGCGATGATGACCACCACACACCTGCATGTTGCGTGACTCTCGCTACCAAAGATCGAACGAGCCACTTCCGCAGGAGCTAACCAAGTTGAGGTTTCTTGATGTATAGCCGTTGAACGTCTTGCATAGAGTTAAAGATTGGGGCGTTGCGATCGTGTCTTGATTGGTTGCGCAATTGTTGATGTATTGCCACTGGCAGCGATCCATGGTTCCAGAACGCCATCCCGCATGGCTATCCGTATGGAAGATGCTGAAGTTCGATTAATGCTTCTGGAACTTTCAGCCTCTAAACCAGGAACGAGTTGCTTCACTTAACAAAACGCGTCGACACGTCTCCCAATCGATTTTGACCCGGTCTGTTTACTCCGACGTCCAACGCCCAAACATCGACAAACTCGATTTGGTTTAGGCACCTCGCGCATAGCAACCAAGTAGGGCGGTGAGGGGCGGTATCAACAGACACTTGTCCTATTTGAGCGGAAATCTGTATAGCTTCAGAATATTTGCCACCTAATGATACTTAAACATTTGGGGCATTCGATGCCCAACTGCAGCAGTCTAGAAAACCTGGAAAAGCGTCAGTGCCCTTATACCGCGGCGGCGGCCGAGCTGTTCTGATGCTGCGGCTACTATGCGACCTCCATTCTTACAAGATACTCCTCGGTTCAATTCAGCACAGTACTCCGCGCTTCCGTTGCAAAGTCGCTGCAATTGCTAAAGTCGCCTTGTCCAATTCTACGGCTTGGAGGGTCACAACTGCCGATGTTGGATGTTTCCAGTTGGTTAATATCGAGCTGATCTGCTTACAGCCTTGCGTCTACCTTTTCAACGAATTTCAGACTCATGCAGCAATCTTGTGTCTCGTTGTTGCAGTCCGAAGTTGTATAAAGCGAGTCTATCAGAAAGTATGAAAAGATGTATGGCAAGAGTAGAGATGCGAGGATTTGGACGCGCGGGCAGAGAACGCATACAATCTGAACATGGTTGAGTAGCGAAGTAGCATATAGCTTTCAAGTGTTTGTTTGCAATAAAGCAATGCTTTTACACAGTGGAACGCACAATTAATTACACATTGTTTGGTACTTGCATTGAGCGATAAATTCTCAAGGTACCTTATCCACTCGTAGTCCCAAGTGTTGCCAATCGGTGAACTCCGCGTAGATATAAAACAACCCCCCACCTTCGACTCCCCCACCCTCCCACAATAAACCATCCTCCCACCACAACCATGGAAGTCCAAGCTCTCTCCCCAGAAACAATCCAAGACACCCTATCCACACCTTCAGACTCCATCCCCGCCGACCAAATAGACAGCACCTTCAGCTCCACCTGCATTGGTAAAACAACCCCGCTCTGGGCCCCACCAGACAAAGCGCTACTGTTCTTTGACGTCTTGAATACCCGTCTTCCACACTCTACAAACTTCAGCTAACACTACCACAGACCTCATCTCCGCCCCCCTAAACTCCCGTATTCTCAAATTCTCAGACGAATTCTTCGCCTCCGCCTCAAACCTCACAACCCCCACTCCCCCAATCCATCGGCCGGGCCACTACATAGAAACAGGTTAGGTTTCCATTCCCTCTCCGTCTCCACACCTCTCCCTCTTATACGAGAAAAGCTACTAATACCCCTCTAGGCGCCTGGTACGATGGCTGGGAAACGCGTCGGCACAACCCCAACCCAGCAGACTGGGTGATAATTCGCTTAGGCCCCGCAGCCGGCATCGTGAAAGGTGTGGAAATTGATACGGCGTTCTTTGACGGGAACCATGCTGAGGAGGTGGCGGTGTGGGGTTGCTATGAGGTGGGAGAGGGGGCTGATGAGAGGCTGATAGACGATGGATATCAGGCATGGAGGAAAGTGTTAGAACGCAGGAGATGTGGTGCGTCTCGTCGACATGCTTGGAGAATCGATGCGGAAAAAGTAGGGAAACTCACACACGTAATGCTCTGCATGTATCCGGACGGCGGCATAGCGCGCTTCAGGTTATACGGCATCGCTGTGCCGGTCTGGCCTGCCAACCCTGCAGAGGAAGTGGAGTTAAGTGCGGCTGTTATGGGCGGTGTAGCTGTTTCATGGAGCGATCAGCATTTTGGAGTAGCTGGGAACTTATTGTTGCCGGGTAGGGGGAAGGATATGGGTGATGGGTGGGAGACGAAGAGGAGTCGCGGGGTGGGGCATGAGGATTGGGTTGTTGTGAGATTGGGGGCTAGGGGGAGGGTGGGGAGGGTGGTAGTTGATACTATGCATTTTCGGGGGAATTTTCCGAGGGAGGTTAGGGTTGAGGGGTTGGATGCTGGGGATGGGGAAGGGGAGGGGGAGGTGAAGGCCGATGATGAGAAGTGGATTGAGGTTGTGGGTGTTAGTCCGTGTGAGAAGGATAAGGAGCATGAGTTTAGGTTGGAGGGTGGATTTGGGGAGAACGCGAAGACGTTTACGCATATGAAGATGGTTATTGTTCCTGATGGGGGTGTGAAGAGGTTTAGGGTGTTTGGTACTAGAGCGTAGAATGTTAAGCCAAAAATCGTATTGCCCCTTTCTCCACGATGGGTAATGGAACAGCTTTCAATGGTAACCTTCTCGGCGCCAAAAATTCTCTAGACAAGATAAGAGTGTAGGAAATGGCATGGTCGTTGCTCAAAAATGGTAAAGGCGGACGCTTCGTAATAATAGGGATGATAACGCTAGATTTCTAGTACCGGAGGCGTCGAAGATAACCAATGTTGCTCGATGGAAGTGAGAATTGAAGTACTGTAAACCCAAGTGGGGCAAAGAAAGGTATCGGTCTGCTTCAATATCAGATATAGAATGTGTCAACATCCTGATTTTGATGTCTCACATATACCACGAGCGTCATCTCATCTCCTAGGTGTGACCGATTACCAAGTCGGACTTGTTCGCTATGCATGACGGCCAACGCAAGGGCGGATGGTGGGTGCTGGGAGACCTAAGAGCCGGCATATTTGGAGGACTCTAAAGAGCTAGTTCTAACGGTATGTTGTAAACAGTGTCGCGAATGACAACACAGGCCGCAATTTAGAGTTTTGCAGGCCAACTGTTTACCGGGTCAAACCTGGCGGCTCCTTAACGTCTGCATCAAAATAGAGCATTTGCTTTTCAACCGCAAAGAGCTAGATCGGCTCAATTGGTCACTGGAGCTGCAGTGGAGCATTGGACAAGCGTGCTGTCGCGGTCGGGCCACAAGCTAAACCCTTCCTGGCTGACGTGACAAGACCTCGAATGCCCCTGCAGACGGCATTGAGGTCCACAGACCACATTCAGCGTAGCAGCCCACGCTCTGTGAGACTACTTACCTAGAAGCCTTTTCAGTACACCAATGTATTGCAACCAAAGATATCAACCAATCGCGACTCTAATGGGCAGCCATGAAGCCAGCACCACCCTCTCTAAGACCCCCAAGCCAGGAGAGTCTGAAAGGCATTCCATACGAAGAGACAACAGCTGCTGAACCACCAATTCCTATCACCGTCGCTACACCTCCCTCGAGTCCCTCACAGCACAGCTTCACTGGCCTGAGACGGCCGAAGAACAACCAACGTCTATCACCCCAGACAGCCCGAGCCAAGCTATACAAAGATGTTCGGCGAGACTCGGGTCTTGCGCCTTCGAACTCTACAGCAAGAGATAGTCGCACAACGTTGGGAACAGATGTGGATTCGTCGTCTAGTATAAGGCATTCGCCGAGCTTCCCGAGCTTTGCCGCACCGGACGGCCCTCCAATCTCGCATAGCTTCGAGCAGGGACCAGGACGGGATGAGCGCAAGCCGTCGTCCAAGGATCAAAATGGCTCTCCTGCTGTACCCCAGACACCGTTCAAGGGAATATTGACAGAGATACCTACCGGGAGCTTCGAAGATTTGACGATACCGGGACATGTGGAATTCTCGAAAAGGGGTAGCATGTTAATCGCTGGCAGGAAGGCGAACAATACGAATGGTAATGCACTTAGTAATGGGAGGGCTATCGGGAGTAGAAGGCTACCAGATGAGAAGTCACATATGCCTCAATCCAAAGTCCCGTCGAGAATCCTATCCGACGATGATGAGGCGCTTTCCTTCAAGGTGCGGTCTATGTATGAGGGAGGGGGCGCGAAAGAGCCAGTCTGGGTTGCTGAATTACACAACAATATGAGCAATGGCAGAATTGAGGAAGAGCTCAGTCAAAATGGGTCAGCGTCAGCGTCGCATTCAACGGCTGTTCCTGAGATCCTCATGAATGGCGTCGCATCGCTTCGGGTTCCATCACACTGTGATTCTACAACCAGCAAAAGAGAAAGCACTCTGGTACGAGAGGCCACCGAGCTAGCAGGCGGGATCGAAGATTGGGAGGATCTTCATGGGGGCGACGTTGATAGATACGGATTCATTGTTCCACGCAGAATATCTTCGCAAGCATCATCCATCAATTCCTTTCGAGCCAATTCACCAGAGCCACCACGGATACAGCGGGTCTCGACCCTTCTACAGCTCGCATCTGACGCACCTAGACGGCAACGCAGCTCAATCAGGAAGAGAGGCTCCGCAAGAAGTCCTTCTCGCTCTGTCGAAACGCCTTCAACCTCCAGACCACCCTCTGGTGTTATCCGTCCGGCATCATCACAAAGTTCCTACCGAACCATCAATGGCAAAGAGTCTCGCCTCCGCTCAGCTGCGAACCGACTTCCTCACAACAAAGACCGAAGATGTGTAGACGAAGCCGGCGACATGCTGACATTACCGCCTGGCCTTGCCGACATTGCAGAAGATGGAGAAGACAGCAGTACGGCCGATGCGCTCAAAAGACGAGAACGGGAGAGAGAAGACAAATGGAGGAAGATGGCCAAGGTGGTCAAGAATACCAAGTTTGGAGGAGGCATGGTGTTCGAATTTGACGCCAAGAGTCCCAAATTAATTGACCGCACATGGAAGGGCATACCAGACCGTTGGCGCGCAACGGCATGGCATGCCTTCCTTACAGCCAGCGCTAAGAAACGGAAAGGCAGTCCCACAGACGACGAGCTCATCTCGGTCTTCCACAAGCTGCTGGAGCAAGGCTCTCCAGATGATGTCCAAATCGATATCGACGTCCCACGAACGATAAACAGCCACATCATGTTTCGACGGCGTTACAGAGGAGGCCAGCGCCTACTGTTCAGAGTCCTACACTGCCTATCGATCTACTTCCCTGACACAGGGTACGTGCAAGGAATGGCTGCCTTAGCATCGACCCTCCTATGCTACTTCGATGAAGAAATGACGTTTGTGATGCTTGTACGACTATGGCAATTGAGAGGCCTAGAACGGCTCTATCAATCAGGCTTTGAAGGATTAATGCAGGCTCTTGAAGAATTCGAGAAAGATTGGCTGGGCAACGGGGAAGTTGCTAAGAAGCTGGTACGTATACTTCTGATGGGTAACGAACCATGAATGCATTGTACTGACCTGCCACAAGACGGACTTAAACATCTCCGCCACTGCCTACGGCACCCGCTGGTACCTCACCCTCTTCAACTACAGCATCCCCTTCCCCGCCCAACTCCGCGTCTGGGACGTCTTCATGCTCCTCGGTGACCCAGACGTGCCCCTCCCCTCCCTCTCACGCTCAATGTCCAACCCGCACTCCAACTCCCGCAACTCAACCTCCTTCAACGGCGGCCTTGACGTCCTACACGCTGCTTCCGCGGCCCTGATAGCTGGCACCAGAGAGATACTCCTCGACTCCGATTTCGAAAACGCAATGAAAGTCCTTACGAGTTGGATACCTGTCAAGGATGAAGAGATGCTCATGCGTGTTGCGCGCGTGGAATGGAAGATGAGGAAACGACGAAAGGGTTGAGATGATCGATGAACACCCACTTTACTTTCTAATAACTTTCCCTTCCTTTCATCAACCTCTTCAGCGCTTTTACTTCCTATCGCGAGACGCCAGCCTGAAAAGCCATCGAGCCGCTCGGATTGTATGATACCCAGATACCCTTATACCCTTTACGTGGATGTTCCTCTTCTGTTCTCTTCTATCGTCAATGCGGTTTGGGAAGGGCGATTCATGCCTACGCATTGTATTTCCCATGGGGGAAATGTAGGGTTTCATGACAGGAAAGGGGAGAAGTTCATATTTTAGATAATTCAATAATACTTAATATTCAGCTTCAAATGCAAGCATTACCACGTGCCTCTTGTCTATGCTCAGATACGCCTCAAAGCCATCTCGAATCCCCTTGATTCAGCCAATGTTCGCTCCGGCAGATTCCTCATCATACCAACATCCACTGAACCACTCCGAAATTCTGACATATCAGCTCACCAACATCATCAACAACCGTATAATGAAAACCCTCCTCCGGACACAAATAAATTGCAGTGAAGTTGCTTTTTTGAGGCTGGTCGTGGTAGATACCTATGGAATTGTAGTAGTCAAGGTTCTCAGTCACAGCAGCTTGTCTGTAATTCAACAGAGTAACGAAGGCGAAGTACCACATCGCATTCATCAATCCTGCATGCTCAATGCTACCTATTCCTCATACCAGCAGATGCGGGAGTACAACCAACTCTCAAATAGCCAATGCTCCAAAAGCTCCCTTCCTCAAATAACCTAAAAACGTCTGGTCTTTTTCCACCGCAAAAGCGTGCCAATACAAAAACATAGCCATGCCAAAATGTCATCAAGCGTTCATTAACGATCGTAACAGTCATTCCTCCCGTTACCCATCACATCCCGGCCCTTTATACCCATGCTCCACCATAATGCCTTTGCCATGTAATTCCAATACACCAGCGCATACCCTAGGATTCCATTTGAAATGTAGTTCGTGAGGTTAGCGGGGAGGCTCGGCTTCGACCTCTCTGCTTTTAACCCTGATCATGTCGTCGCTCAAACTTGCCATCCAGAGACATCTCTCGATTGCCCCTTCTACGGGTTTGAAGTCGTATTTCGCACTTGCGTCGATGAGTCTAAGCAAGCTCTTGACGATGGTTGCTGTAGTGCGGTAGCGCTCGAAGTTGATGAGAGGTTCGCCATCGCGTGTCGATGCGATGACGGACGGTTTTTGTGCGTTGTATGTCAAGTCGTGGATGTAGAGCGCTGCGTTCTCAATTAGCAGTGTCTCAGGAAAGGCGAGCGTCTGGGGATATATACCAACAACAGGAATACATCCATCCTCCAGGTTAGCCGTCTCCATTTCCTGCCTCAGATTGTGGAAATTTCTAAGTGGCGATATCAAGGTCTCCATCTCTTTCAGCAGAGCCTTGTCCGCCGCTGGCACCAATTCCCATGTCTTTGCAAGCCTTGTGCAGTCTACCGATGTCAGAGCTATCGTGAGTTGCAGCATCGTGGCGTAGTTATGATAATTCCGAGCATGATGCGCCACATTGATGTACTTGATGATTGTTAGAGCGCGTTCCTCCATGCTGTGAGTGAGCACGATCTCTGAAAGAGCCCACTTGACAATAATGTTGAAGCGAGCGGTGACGAGCTCGATACCTGTGGGGTCTCCGTAGCGGAGATACTCGACCCAATTGAGAGTTTCGGTCTTTGAACTTGACCAACGCATGTCAATGAGGTCCTGCCAGTTAATCTCGTTAAGTGCATCCTTTTCAATAATGGTAAACTGCTGTGCCAAGATAGCAGCATCGAATGCCAACGTAAAGGGTATGTGCCTACGCGTAGGAAATTGATGCACGGTGTTGGCAAATGGCTGTAGCACTGACAAGTCGACCTGCCCCGGTGTTCGGCTCTTGCCGGATTCCGTACTTCGACTGACTGGTGAAGGTTCTGGCGTCGGAGGCTTTCTCTGCTCTTGCATCCGGTTGGTCTCTGAATTGGTTGCCATTGCGTTCTCTGTGGTCATTGGAGGTGAAGGGAGGTAGCCTGGTGGGAACCCAGCAGTCGTTGGGAACATGCTACCATGGAACAGGCGTGCTGATGATTCGTAGGCCTCGTCCAAGGCATCATTCGGGCCATCTGGATCTTCAGACAGTTCCGATGACAGATCGCTCAGGAATTCGTCCTCATCAAGGAGAAAAGAATCAGTTGTGCATGTCGGCATCGATGAGCGATATCTGCCTCTCCTCAGGTTCGCTTCATAACTACCTGCCTCAGAATCTTCGATGTCATTCTCAGTGGGAAGGGATGACTCTCGGGACTGATCGTGGGTAGTTCGATGGGGATTGGGATTGCTCGATGTGAACAGCGGTTGTGGTATAGTGGCATTTGACTGCCCAGATGCATTCTGTTCGGAGTTCTTACCAAGACCCCGTTCCAGCAGTGGAGTAGCGTTGTATGAGTCCTCCGACTCTGCATACAGACTTCGGGATTTTTTAGTTCCAAGTCCAACCCTCTGGTCACCCTCTGTAACAGATTGGTTCTGAGACCCAAACCCTTGCTCTGATATTTGAGGCTTTGGACTTCTAGACTGCGAAGGATGATCTAACGAGTCATTCCCCACGACTGTAGTGCCTTCAGTGGGCGGGCGCCCCTGAGAGGAATTGACGGGACTCTTGCGAAATTTGCCTTCGAGCTTGGCTAGTGTGGCCTCGAGGTCTCCTCCCTCGTCATCAGGTATGCGAGCGAATTCAGCCACAGCAGCCTCAAACGAAGGTCTTAAGTCTGGCTTAGACTGGCGAGTGCTAACAAGGGACACGGCTCTGTCAGACGCAGCGGGCGCAGGGCCGTCAGCCACTTGAGAAGACTCTTGATGGGCTGTTTTTCTTGCCGTAATTCTCTTCAAATACATCGAGTTATGCATTGAGTCGCTGTGTGTAGTGATAGAACCTGTTGACCTAGGCCTTCGTAGCTCCATTTCATGCACGTTCTCATTAGCACGTAAATCGCCGCCCGGCCGCCTTCGAAGCATTCTTCCCCCTGGCTGATCGAATTGACCTTTCAAGGAAACTGCAGGCGAATCTGAGGCGCTCGCTGTTCCTCCGTACTCTGGTCCACTTGTTCTCATACCACTTTGATACGACGCGTACTTTCTCAAGGACCTACCTCCTGCTGAGCGGCTAGACCTGTAAGAAGCGAAGGATTTACCCGTTGCTATCGACGGTCTAGGTCCATGGGATGGCGCAGCACGTCCGACTCCCGCGGCCTTGTTTGCGCCCCGTTCTGGGGATGAAATGGGCATCACAGAGTAGTTTGAGCTCTGGTTTGCTGGTGGAGACGTGGGCAAAACTCCATGAGTTCCGGGCACTACAGGGATGGTGAAAGGGGGGAGCAGGGCGGAATGCGGTGTGTCGCCTTCGCTAGGAGTCTGGCCTGAAGGTTGTGGAGAAACGGGCGGCTGGAAGGTTTTTGCTGGTAGAGTAGGGGTAGAGAGGTCTGCGGTTGGATACGGCGGATGGGAGGACTCGAACGAGTATTCTTCTGCTGGTCGGTGGAACTCGGAGGGCAGTGGAGGTACTGGAGGCTCTTCAGCTGTATCGTCAACAATGACTATGGACTGACTGCCGTATGTCATCTCACTGTGACTTCTCTGAAGAGCTTCGTGTTCAGGCGAAGT
Organism: Stereocaulon alpinum; assembly: GCA_018257865.1. NCBI lineage: Eukaryota > Fungi > Ascomycota > Lecanoromycetes > Lecanorales > Stereocaulaceae > Stereocaulon > Stereocaulon alpinum. The sequence goes on along the minus strand of JAEUBA010000004.1, from coordinate 494,152 downwards.
CGTTGGCTGGGGAGGATGCGGTGAGGGTTGTTCTCGCTCATTGCCCGAAGCTACGCCAATACCCATGGGTGCCATCCTTTGATACGGCTCCTGCGTTACAGCACGCTCAAACATCTCAGTTATATCAGCACAGAGAAGGTCTATGCGCGAGTTCTTCTTCAATGCCTCCAGCTGATGATGCTGATCTCCAAAACCCTCAATCTTGAAAGCAATATGCATAGGCAGTGCCGAGTCTTTCGTCTCAACCATGAACGGCGCAGTTGAAAGAAGTGTTGGAGGTGGGACATTAGGGCTCTGTTTGCTTCCAATGGCTCGGCGAATAGTGCCCAGCAGATTCTTGACTCCAGGACTCATAGGTCGAACGGTGACCCTGGTTCCGGTTCCACCAAGATTGTCCATATACTGCTTCTGCAGGCTGGTAGCTGAGCCGTGCGGCGCCAAATTATCAATGAAGGGCGATCCAGGAGGCAGGACGCTGCCACGGATGAGACTTCCCGAAAACGGAAAGGTCATAACAACTTGTTCCGTTGACTGCTCAGCTTGCATTGCTGGCAAGGATGTGCGTCTATCAGCAAGTGCGTCCTGGAAGCTTCCACTCCTTTTATGCTCATGTTTCGACCGAGAGGCTTTCTCGTTGGCTTGTGCAGACGGGGCCGCAGGGGCGATTCTGCGAGCCGTTGGCGGTACTGTGGTGGGTACCGGATGAGGGCCCATATTTCGATGCGCTTGCGTCGACGTGAAAGCTTTCATAGTTTTCCCTGGTATTGAGCACGACATTGCTGGTACACTCAAATCGCTGAGTGGAGAGGCCATCGCAAAGCTGCGAGAGGTTGAGACTGAGACTCCACGTTCTGATCTCGCCTTGCCCTCGACTTCAGCTTCGATAACGCTATCAACCCAGTTGTGTAGTGCAGCAACGGATTTGGCCTGGTCTATCTGCTGGGAGGAAGACTCGGCGATCTTAGCCCAGAGCTCACTTGGGTGCGTCAAATGGCTGTCTCGGCTACCCACGATTCCGCCAGGGCTGATGTCAAGGTCAAAACGGCCATCTGCTTCTGCCGTTGGGCAGTCCCAGTATAGCGCGCAACGGCCATTCCAGCATTTCTTCAGATCAACGATGAGCTTGAGGTCACTTGGCTCATGGGATGACCTTTGGCGAACCTGGCGAGTCAAATTGTTGAGATGTTGGCAGAATTTCACTCGCAGATCGCGATCAACGACGAAGTCATAGGGGAAGTAGTTAAGTACCCAATGTCTTATGGCTGCGAAAGCGCGGACTCGAATGACCCGGCCATCGTCATCGAAGCGATTGACCGCCCATTCGAACCTTGTTAGTAAATAGGCTAGAAGGTCATGTGTCGACATGTATGCCCGGACGGTCAGAAAGAAATCAGAGAGTAGTTCGTAGTCCAGAAAGTTCTTCGACGTAATCTGAGCTATCAAACGTGCCGGAGAAGCCGCCGAAATTTCGCGTGAGCTCAGAGCGTAACGCACAATCGCAGGGTCATCAGGATTGGCAGAGATCGCATCGTATATCGCCGGCACAATGGGTTGCCTTGCCCGCTGGTACAACGGAGATTTTGTGGTTATGGGAATGCGCCCGGTAGAACTCGAAGGAGTGATTTGCACAGTGTGTGGTTGGGGGGCTGCGTGAGAGTGTCTGCGGGAGAGTGTAGTATGGGCCTCCATGCCTGGTGGCACTGGAAACAGTGCATCAAGTTCTGGTCCTGATACTGCGGAGGACTCGTTATCGTCAGCAGTAGATGTCCTGGAATATACTTGGCTGTGTAGAAACGCCGTCCCTCGAGTACTGAAACGAGGTGTTCCGAGTCTGTAGTGTGGAATAGGCACTTCAAGCGTTGGCAATATCTGTTCTCCCGGATTCTTGGCCGCGTGGTTAATCACAACTTTGTATTGTCCCTGCTCTAGCCTTCGTCCAGCGCTGATAGTCGATATTGAATCAATAGATCTCCGCGAGACCGAATTCGAGCTACGGTCAAAAGACTCAGCCGGGCGTGGGCCTGTAGGTGTCTTGGATGCCTGAGTGTCTGACCAACGTTTGGTATCATTCCCATTCTGCCCGTCAGCATCGTATTCGTAGGACATTGGAGGGGTTGCTAAAGGATATGCTGAAGGTGGCATATGGGGTTTCTGAGGCCCTCGCACGATTGGCCTGGTAAGAATGCAAGGTTTAGCATAATGATCCTTGTCGGAGATTGTAGTATTGGAAGACAGAGGACGAAGGTCATGGGGAAATTCGATTCTTACCTGAGGTAGATCTTTCCATTGTTTCCAACGTTGGCCACGGTGAACTGCCGGCCCTCCCGCGTGCTCCCATTGGCCTCCGCTCCGCCATCCTTGCCATCTTTTTTCAGTGACCGTTGCCGCAGTATGTCCGTACTGTTCTTGACACGCTTTAAGGAGTTTTGGCGATTGCCTAGCCGCGGGATATCTGGCGATTTTCTCTGTGAATCCATACCCTGCTCAAGTTCGTGGCGGGCTGTCGAGGTGTTCTCCTGACCGCGCCCAACAAGTATGGAAGGTATCTCGGAGCGATGTTCTGTCCAACCTCTTTTGACTGGGCTTGGAGGTCGGCCTCCAATGCCGGAGCTCTGGAGTGTCGCTGCAGGTGCCATCAGCTGCGGCTGAGGTGGGGAACTCTTATCCAGAGCGCTGGGTCGATTTGATCGCGGATCTCGACTTGAACAACCTTACAGGGTGTTTCACTCTCGTGCAGAGCTTCGCGAAGAGGAGGATGGATCACGAAATTGCCTTCTCGCCAGTGCTCATTTTACTTGAGGGAAGGCACGGGCAGGCTGTGTCGCACGGAGGTCCTCACGGGCGTCATAACAGTGTCAGATGCATGTCGAGAATAGCCAGAGGGACTATGCGAGCTTCAAGTTTAGGTTTGTTGGTACCGAGGTCGATGAGAATTGATCAAAGCAAGTCGTTTTAGATGTCTCGATCGAATTGGGCCGACGTGGTGTGGCAGTTTTGCTTTCTGGGTTCTGGAAGGAGGGGACCTCGTGATCGGCAAACGGATCTTGGCGAAAGACTCGCCAAAGTCTCTTCGGGATTGGTCTAAACGATGACCAACAGGGATAAGTGATGCCCTAGGTCCGTCTCACTGTCGAAGATGAAGATGATGATGATGATTCGTGGATAATAACGATTCAAGGTTGAACCGTTGAACCATGAAGCTTGCATCTCCCTCAGATTTTCCGACCTGTTGGACTGCTGACCTTGCTGACATACACTACGATCCCAGTTCCAGAGTAATTCTAAACGAACAGCCAATTTGGCCATGTTGGTGACCTATGCAGTGTCGCAATAATTAATGCAGAGCTAAAATCCAACCGTATCGGGGTGGGCTGGCGCCAGTCCCTCGGAACGCGACTTCTTATCGTGAGAGTGACGAATGACGGCTCGCGGCAGGAGGCCCTAGGGTACGCCCGTCGCCCACGGAAACATGAAATTCGTGCCGATGCGCGACTTATGAAGGCAAAGGCGTTCACCGTGGTCCACACGACCAAGCATTTGGAAGCAACCGTTCCCATTTCGGTCGAGGCCTAATTTGGGGGCCATGGTCCGATGGCGATTATCAGCATCTCATCAATGGTTCGCTAACTTAGGGCTGACGTGCTTCACAAGCAATATCAGAGGCTCTGTGATGTCAAAGGAGTGCCTATTACTTCCCTACGCATCCGTGCACGCGAACGATCAGTTCGTGTCTGCAACGTTCGTAGCATTCGGATACAGACATATCGGAGCCGTTTATCATACTTCTAGCACCCGAGAGATTTATGGATCGAATGCTTCGAAAGCCTCCTTGCAGCGTTGTGCAGCAAAGGAGGATTATCCAAGTACCTTATATTCTTTACTAGTGACTCAGCTGCGTGGGTTTGCTTTTGACTTTCGAGCTTAACGTCCAAGCCGAAGAAGATCATCATCATCCAACCGTTTACCTATATATGACTACCAGTAGAAATGTCCAGGCAATAATAGTCTTGGCTGCTCAGATCATGACAAGTCCCATAACGATATAAGGGTAGGCAACGATGCTGTTCGTGGCTCAAGACATTCGTTGATCATGACACCACGGCCGGCCATCCACTCGGATTGAAACCTCGAATGAAGACCACTTCGACGGCGGTGAAACCCAAGTATTCAATCAATGGCTGTCTCAACCACAGCAAGGTATCAAAAGTCAACTGATGCGGCAGTCGCAGCAAAAATTAACCTCAATCTTGCGAGCAGAGAGAATGGTGGAGAGTGCAGCTGCACAAGGCGTTGTAAATGATATCATGAGGCCAATCCTCTTGAGCGAATGCTTGACGAGAAATAGCAACAACACTGCTATGATACGCTGAAACGATGCCAGAATGGTGATTGTGATGCTGTTGATAGCTACCAACTTCTTGTTGTATTGCGTGAGACACTTTCCGAATCAATGAGTTTCCTGCTCTGAACCCTGTCAGAAACATACCTAGCCAGGTTCAGCTCTCGGAGCGCCAAGCTAAGGGGTCTTTACATCGCTTCGGTAATCCAATGATAATGATACCAAGTGATGAGATGAGCATTCATCCATTTGGAGAATGAGTCTTGATCTGGTTGTGAACTGCAGATGGTGACCAGATCTGGTGTGTTGACCTCTTTTTAGGTACTTCTCTAATCTACTTCCATTGGGCCTCCTCCGAAGACAAGGCAATTCTGCATCTGCCGGTTTTTGAATTTGCGGAATGTTTGCTGCTTGGAGGAATGCAGCGTCTGGTGTGACGCTGAGTAATGTCATTGGAGGTAATACGGCAATTTTTCTCACATTCCCATCTCGCTGTACGGCTCCATCACTGCTGCTATTCCCTAGTATCCTCAAGGTTTCTTGATGGAAGCCATTGCAGCTAGACCCGGAATCCGAGGCATCCGCATCCGAACCGTTCTGGATCGCGATATTGGAGTTGCCAAGCTAGGTATCATCGATCATGAGAGGTTCAAGACCGACAGGGACAACCTTTAGAGAACTTTTGATTTGCTGAGAGGTCGACAACGGTAGGACTCTATGGGTATACTTAAAAGAGTAAGGTGAGGTAGTCTTCGTAGCCTACCAATCAATTCCAGTCCAATCCATTGCTGCTAGACACACAGTGTGCACTTGGTCAAGTGACTAGACTATCTATATGCTAACATTACGTCTAAGTTGCAAGTCATGTCTCCGCTTTTTTTACGGAGATACTACAGCCAAGGAGATGAGCTTTTTAGATATAGCAGTTGCTTCGGTCAAAAGCCCTTGAACTTTCGTAAAATCGCGATTTTGAAGAGCTGGCTCTTAGCTACTTGGTGCCCTACTTGAGCGATCTGTCGCACATTTCTTGCCTGAAAAGCCTTTTTCACGTGAGGTAAGGGCAATACACCATTGCAAGTTGACATGTAACCAGATACATATTAGCCTTGCAAGGGTTAGTAATCAAGATACGTTCTACGATGACCCTGCATGTACGACCAACCCATCTCGGAAAAGCTCAATCAGTATAGGAATGACCCCGCAACTACGTGACCTCTGTCAGCACTGTTACTAATCTCTGTTATACACACTAACTAGGGCATACAAAGTATGAGCTTGGTTCAAGACTTTCGATGCTTGCTTGACACCCCACAAGAGACTAGTCCCTTCTCCGCACGGCATCCTGCTCGTGGGGGGAGTAATCTGATTGCATGAGGTGGATAGTTGCATGCCGTGGCTCTCTCCGCAGATGATTCTCTAGCTCTTGTTGTTTCTAGAACCCTCGGTTGACACCAGATGCTATGCAAGAGTTGGCCTCGATCCAACCAATTGAAGGCGCCTAGGTACCACATACCTATCTCCTGTACCACTTTTTGAGCGCTTACCCTACACCCATCCTCATTGCATCTTCTGCACTATTTGTCTCACCCCATCCCCTCGCGTATTGTAAGCTATCAGTTGGAGGCTTAGTCACGTTTACCACAAATGCTACGGAATAGCAAGGTGAATATAGCTCTCTCCATCCCCATCCTAGACTTTTCGTCCACCAGGCGTGCCATATCTGCACAGGTCAAATCCACAATGCTCACTCTTCGCCCAGAATTTTGCGTACTCGTCGCCATCCTTACTCAAGCTTACGCCCAACTACTCCCAAACTCGCAAACCCTGATAGTCAACGAACTCGAACACCTCTACTTCGACAACGCCGGTCCACAAGGTTTCAAATCCGCCCTCGTACCCTGCACCAATTATCTTGACTCAACGACCGGACTCAACAATAACTCCCGAGGGCGAGAGACAGCTGCTCAATGGATTCGTACTGCTTTCCGTAAGAGAACCCGGCCGAGAAAGTCGTCTGCAACGTCAGGTGAAATCTTGCATCTTTGTTGGGCTTTGCTTGCTAGTATAAAGCCTTGCCTTTCGTCTTTCTCGTACATTTGCTTGTTGAGATGGTGTTAGAAACACTTGGAAGTAACACTGAAACACCTTCCAGATGATTTCATTACAGCAGATGTCGCTGCAGGAACCGGCGGTCTCGACGCCTCCATTGGATTTGAGACTTTGCGTCCAGAAAACGTCGGCGTCGGCTTCAATGACTCACTATTTTACTTTAGCTTCTTCATGACTGATAAAGCATCCAGTGAGTCCTCTATCCTAAGTCACCGATCGTGGTGCCATCATTGACAAGCATTAGTGGCGGACTTAATGGCAATGGGCGTAGCAATGGCCATTGGTACTTGCGGTGGACCACAAATTCCTTACCGTGGTGGCCGCATTGATGCTACCAAGGCTGGCCCATCCAGTGTCTGCGAACCGGAGACTGATCTTAGAACAACCTTGTCCATCTTTTCTGGGGCAGGGTTCAATCAGGCGGACACAATTGCATTGACGGCTTGTGGACATACTATGGGAGGGTAGGCTTTCTAACGTGGACTGCGCTGGACGTCGAAGTTACTTTTGCTGATAATCATTGACAGCGTTCATCATTCGGCGTTCCCTCAGATCGGTAATGTCCTAACATCCTCAATGATCTACCTTTCCGAGCTCATCGACCTTCATTGTGAACGATGACGCAGGAGCTGACTGAACATCACCTCTAGTCGGCCCAGAGACTGTTTCAGCGAACAATTTGGACGGCCGACACGCATTCGATGACACGGTTGCCACCTACGACATCAATAAGTAAAGTCCTCGGCCTCGTTCTCAACCTGACCTAGCTGACGTTTTCCAGTGTCAGACAATATCTGTCTGGTACCGGAAACCGTGGCGGTGCGCTTGTCACCACCACGAACAAGACCGTTCAATCAGACCTACGTCTTTTCGAGTCGGACAACAACAAGACCGTAGAGAAGTATGTCACTTACCTCCTAAACCTTGCACCTAGTACTAAGGGGATGGTCAGATTGGCACAATCGCCCCAGCGGTTCAACTCTATATGCAGCAACCTGATAGCTCGGATGATCGATGTAGGTGCTCATTATTAGTGATCCAGATTCTCATGCTGATGTTTGTAAAGACGGTACCGAGTGAAGTCATACTGACATCAGTACTCGACCCTGGGAACGTGAAGCATGTTGACATCACGCTCAATGTCGATTGGAGTGGGGAATTGACTCTTGCTGGCTTCTTCAGAGTTTGATGTCCCATCTGTGGATAGCCCAGGCTTTGATGGTTGACTTCTCTTAGTACATCGAGGCCGCAGGCGCAAATTCCGCCCCAGACAGCTTGGAGTAGGTTGCACAAAGGACGTCTGTGTAAAGTGGCTGATACATGATCTAGTGTCACCGTCATTGATCGGAACGGCCACCTTACTGCCAACACGGTAAAAGCAGTGGGTAATCTCACAATCGATACAGGCAATGGCATCTTCGGCCCTACCTTTCCATATCCATTCACGGTCAACATAACAGGAGAAAGTGGCCTCGGGGGGCTTGCAGTCTTCGGCGAAAGGTTCCCATTGCAGGATACGCTCTTCGTCGTGCTAGCACTCTCTTCTATCAATCCTGGCTTGGCTTCGTTCAACATTCTTGATCACGCTAAAGTCTGGACCTTCAACGTCACGGCTGCTGTAAGTCGATTCCTTGTGTATACATCTTGACTCTCTGACGTCCCCGCTACCACCAGTACCTCACCAACACGCCACCCCCTTCGCTAGCCGCAACAATCGCGTACCGGGTCCCGCAACCCGGCAACATGAGCCCACGGATCGACAAATCGACGAAGACGCAGCTGGACCTAATTGGCAAAGCGGGACCGTTCTCGCTCTACTCGGTCGTGCTGCAGCACACGCTTGACGGAGCACAGGTATACTCTAGCAGTATCGACATTGTAGATGAGGGAAGTGGTACTAAAGCGGAGTTCTTTAAACTCTTTCGTATTCTGCTGAGATTCTGTGCCGTGGTTGGGTATGGCGAGTACTGTAAAGCTGTTGGATGAGGGTAAATCTAGTATCGTCAACTGCACTAAAACCTACATTGTTCTTTCCTGTGAATTGTAGGCTGCTAGGTATTTCAGGACACCAGGAAAACCTCCATTACTTCAACACCTGTGATTTCACCTCTGAGCAGGCAAAATTCCCGATACTAGAACTGGCGCTTTCACAGCTCAGAATTAGGAAAACGATTTGCGTAAGGAGCATGAAAATTCCATGACCTCTTACCTGATGCCGCAAGAAGGACACACAACTCAACCTAAAATGAATATGCCCGCCGCGTCAAAGCCGCTATCATCAGCAAGAGAACGTGTCTAGCGCACAACGTTGTATAACTCCAATCACCTAGCGTCCAAAATCATTCACCCTCATCCCTCAATATATAAATTCAAATAAAACTCATCTCAAGCATCAGCCGGGGTAGGTCAATCGGTAGAGCGTGTGGCTCTTATGACAAGATCACCTCAAGGTCGCGGGTTTGAGCCCCGCCTTCGGCTCAGTGCAGTCGGTTGTTGCATGTATTCTTGGGTCAGCGGGTGCCTGGGAGGGCGCTAAGGTAGGTGGGTGGGTTTGTCTAAGGTATCTTGTTCAGGGTGTGGATACTTTTAGTACAGTAGTGGGTGATTCTATATTTGTGGGAGACTATTTTTTTTAGGTCTGCCCTTGCTTGGCCACCGTCGTGTTCTTTTAGCGCCTGTTTACTTGGTGCAGTTTTACGGATCTGTGGTTGTGCTCGTTACTTGATACGTTGGTTGGGGGGGGGGGTGGGGGTGGGATGATGGGTAGAAAGGTCCAGCATTCTTCAATCAATCGAAATCTCAATTCCCGTAAGGCAGCTATTTACAATACAGCGTTTTCATAGACGCGGGCGTGATGTCCCTCCGCAAACTCCGCAGCGGGGCCCACTGCAGCCTCGCAGCCCTCCCCTCCCCCCTCCCTATCCCCCTCCTACCCTTTGATTAGGGGGGCGGAGGTGCCGGATTACATGATGAGGGGATTGAGGTGCTGAGGTGGGAGGTTGCTGGGAGGAAGGGAGGATACGGGTGCGTTTTGGGAGGGACGGGAGAGGATTTTTGGGAGGGTGAGGGGGGGGGTATAGAATGACCAGTGCCAATGCGAGATGATCGTATGGTCAATGAATACTGGGTCTATGGTGTATGAAGAGCAGCAGCTTTATAGAGGAACAGTCTATGAAGTTGGGATGGTTCCAGCTTCGGAGCCGCCTAAGATGGCAGAGAGTCAGCTCAAGTCCGCTTTGGATCTTGAGATGTTTTGGCTGGTCTTTAGTATGTTCTGTGCGACATGTGGCTTGCGAAAGAATTGTAACAAAAGACAAGCAGCTCCAGCGTCATCATTGGTAACAGATATTGGGTTGAAGTAGCTGAGACGGTGGTTTATAATGTACAAAACCTCCATCAAGGCACAGATTCAGGCCTGAGCGAATTGACTGCTGTATCTACCGCCAGGCCCTACTTCCCACCCTGGCCTATCCTTTGCTCTTGTGCCTTTATGGCGATGGGAATGAAATGAATGTTGTTCGCGGTCATGGCTTCGGCTTCGATGTCGATGACGATGTCTTGATGGATCGTCCCCGTCCTTAGTATGATGTCGTCGCTTCTCCTCATATCTCGTAGGACCATCAAGGCTAAAGCCCTCCAGATCCTCTTCTTCGCGCCTTCTCCTTCTCTTCCTCTCTCGCCGTCGTTCCGCTTCCTCGATCTCCCGTATCTCCCTGTCTTTGTCTTCCTTCCACTTCTTCCTCTCTTTTTCCACCTGCCTGACGCCAGCTACCCCTTGCTGAATAGCTGCCAAAGGGTCGTCAGCCGCCATCCTTATCTTTCCCCTCTCTTTCCTTCTTGGATCCTCATTTCCCCAGACATCTTTCGAAGGCGTTTCTACCTCTCCATCTTTATCTCCGTTAGCACCAATATTATGGTACCAAGGTTTTTGGCCCACAGCTTGTTTGAAGCCAGCCGCGTTCGAAAAGCGCATAGTATACTGGTCCTCGTGTTCTTTCTGCTTCTTGGCCTTCTCCGCCTCCACTTCAGCATTCTTACGCACATTTTGCCTCGAGCTGTCCACCGGGAACAGGTTGATATGCCCTTTCGTATCCGTGATAGGAGCGTCGCTGCTCTTCTTGCTCTTCATCTGCATCTCTGCTTTTGCAGGGACAAGGGCGCTGTTCTCCTGCGCGAATCGTATATCTCTATCCGTATCATCTTCCCCTGCAATTCGCCTCCTCTTCCGCTCGCGGCCTGATACATCTCGACTACCTCGCCTATTCTCTTCTGGTTCCTGGACCGCAGCCGGTGGTGCCTCGACTTGCAGCCCTCGTAGAATTTGTATCCTCCGCTCAGCATCTACCTCTTGCATACGCTGCTCTTCGGCCTCTTCGCGAGCAGCTGCGGCCGCTTCGTCCCGCTTGACCTTGGCAATGTTGTCTGCATTGTAGACGTTCCATGACTTCTTACCGAGAAGGTGCCTACAGCAAGTAAGCCCTGTACTAGGATCGTACTTGAACCAGATACTTACAGGGGCATTTTCAACTGTAACTTGGCCCGAGCTCCTCTAAGGGAGAGTACACACCTCCAGAGATGCCAGACCTGGATCTTTGAAGGAGGAACAGATAGTTTAGGCACGCCAAAGCAGCTGTATAGGGAAAGTGCAGGGTGACATATCTCTTCTTGGCGTAAGTTAGTTTATTGAACGGCTACTGTCGGACTTCACAATTGCCGACTCTCCAGACATCCTTCACATGATTCCCAATGCATGAGTCATGAGACACAGTAGATCCTAGCTCCTTGCTTCGTTGAACGTCAGTAGCAAACTTGCTGCTTCTTGCTCTTCCCAGATGGACTGTGGGAACAATCGCTGAACATCTTCGAGAGAGCGAAGGCTTCGGCAAGGCTTTCTAGTTGCTCATCGAGCTTGGCCGTATCAACCTATTCATTGGGTCTGAATCCCGTAACTACTTTGATCAGCGTGAGTAAATACCCAAGGATCGTCTGAGAGACAGCTGTGATCATGGCGGACAAATCGGTGCAGGCCAAATATAGGCAGGAGATTCAGCAGGTATGTTGCTGTTATGTTATCACAATGCAAGACATGAACGTCTTCTCCTTTCTTGAAGAGTCAGAGACAGTATTCTCTGCTTAGTTATGGTTGTCCTTGCGGTTGAGCATATGAAGTGGTGAATTTGTAAGAGCGAAGCAAGCGTCTTTTTCGGCTGCACATATTGATCCCGGCCTCACCACAACGCGGTGACCGGACTTCTCAGATGACCCTGCCCGGTCAGAGATTTCTGTGATCACCATATCAATCAGTCCTAGCCAGTCAGGCTTACTCAGGGGCATAATGTCTCTCTTGAACGACCCCGTCATTGATCCTCCTCTAGAGGAGATCATCGATGAATACAAGCGCGTTGTACTGATCCCTGAAATTGTACAGATGATGTTCGTGGCCGGTGAGACTGGCGAACCTGCGGGCGAGACTACTACTCTCATTGAGAACATTGTGCATGAACAAGTTATAGCAATGGTAAGCACGTACTGATACTGGAGAATGTCATGATATGGGACTGATGTGTGTTATAGCTCCAAAGATCAACTGCACTTGCTACTCGACGTGGTTCCCGCACAATCTCTACGGCTGACCTCTTCTTCTTAATCCGTCACGACAAAGCAAAGACTGCTCGCCTCAAGACGTTCCTCTCCTGGAAGGACGTCCGTAAAACCGCTCGAGATTCTGACGACAAAGGAGCTGACGCCGCGGATGCCGTCGGCGACGATGCTCTTGGTGACGCCGCGGGTGGACCCGCAATGCCTCTAGGCGAAATGGCAAAGCGAACCAAGAAGAAAATCAAATTACCATGGGACATCGCCAGCTACTTTAGCGAGCAACTACCAGATGGAGATGACGAAGATGACGAGGAAGAGGAAGAAGCCAACGCAGCAACTCTTCTACGTCTGGAGCAAGCTGATAAACGTACTAAGGGCATGACAAAAGACGAGTATGTTCATTACAGCGAATGTCGCCAGGCTTCATTCACGTACAAGAAGGCCAAGCGTTTCCGGGAGTGGGCTGGATTTGGAGTTGTTACGGACAGCAAGCCAAATGACGATATTGTGGACATCTTGGGCTTTCTACTCTACGATATTGTCCAGACATTGACCGAGGAAGCGCTCAGGGTGAAGCACGAGGAAGACTTGAACAAGACTCGCAACGGCGATACTGATGCTCAGAGCAAGAAACGCAAGCTTGAGACTGGCCTTTTCGACCCGCCTGAGGAGGGCACGACTCCTGTGACTCCAAAGCATGTCCGAGAGGCTTTCCGTAGACTACAGGCAAAGCCTATCCCGGGGAGATGCACGGTCTGGATGGGTGGTCCAAGGGCTCTTGTGCGGACTGAGTTGAAACTTGTAGGCCACGACGTCAACATTAGTCAGGGAAATTGCTAATATTGTCTAGATCTGATTGACTATCACAAGACTGGCATTCACCGGAAATGAATGGCAGCATTAGCAGGGAGTTTCAAGGAAGATCATGGCACGATACCCAAGGAGTTGAAAGGATTGACACGTTGCATGCGCTAGATTTAAGGGACACAACTCCTCACTGACCTTAGATTACTAGCGAATCGAACGGGAGATCACATTACATGCGTTGAGCTTACGAAAAAGGTTAATTCATCAACATCAGACTGGCCAGTAGGGGCATCAGATAGTCTGGCAAAGGGTATCATAACAAGTCTTGCGCCACCTTTCGCTATGCAGTCAAGAACCTTGATCCATGCTTCTATGCCCCAAACGCCAGTCAAGAGCTCATTGAATCCAACATGTGTAACGCCCGACCACATCTCAACAGATAATCCCACCCCCAAACCCCTCCTCATCCTCTTCCTTAATCCCCACCCCACCCTCAGTCTTCCTTCTCTTCTCCCTCCTCTTAGCTCTCTTCTCCTCTCGCTCCCTCTCGTCCACCTCCTTCCTAACCTCCAGTCTCCTTCCCAGATCAACCACATTCCCCACCCCTTGCATCTCCTCCCTCTTCTTCTGCGCTAACCACTCCAGTCTCTCCCTCACCTCCTGAAGGGTAGCCCTCTTCACCTCCCCACTCTGCCCAATAGCAATCTGATGCTGTTTCGAATTTAGATGCTCCACAAATTGCAAGTTATCCTTGAACGTCAGATCACAATCCGCACAATAGAAACCAGCTCCACGTCCGCGCTTCCCAGTCGCTGCGCCCGCCGGGACGAGAGTGGTTTTGCCGACGTTGTTTGCGACGTCTAGGCGGGCGGCGCGGGATTCGGTTTCTTTCGCATCTGGTGGGGTGGATGCTCTGGGACGGTACTTTTGACCTGCTGCTTTTGCTTCTGCGCGGGCAGCGCCTTCTTCTCTGTATTTTGTCTCTCGTGCTTCGGCTTTTGCTGCGTATTCGGCTCTGTCCCAGGTCTTACGGAAGTTGGTATCGCCAGCGGCGGATTTGGAGGGGCCTGACATGGCTGGACCTGCAGTCTCGAAGCTTAGCGGAGTCTTGAGAGACGAACTACTCCTCTAAGCTGGTACAAGCTCCTTTTTTAGCTGCACATATGTGTATACTTACTTTAGCTTATGGGAGTTTACAGAGAAGGTCGACATCGAAGTTAAACGCGCCAAGCGCCTGGTCTCAAACCCTAATGCCGATGAAGTACAGTTGTTCTCCAGCTTGTGGCATATCTCGGTCAAATTTGCCTTCCCTTTGTCTGTCTGCCCTGGTCACTCTTTATCATGTATCTCAGTCTTTATATAAAGCTAAATAATGCCGAAAGAAGAATTAGCGAAGGAAGAGACGGCGCTCCGGAGAGGACGTCAATATGTGGCAGAGCAGGTTACCGAGATCTGGGATAATTTGAGGAAGAACAACCTCTGGAAGAGGATATTGAAGAACGTTATAGCCACAACCTTGCTTGGTAGTTTCCCTTCTCAATCGCAGTGATGTTTTGTAGCTCATTCTCTCTACAGTTAGCATATCGCTAATTCCAGGTTCTCGAAATACCATTGGCAGAGCAGCATACCTTGGTGCCATTACCACAGTCTTCGGCTATCCTGGGAGGCGCTTTGGCCAGATGGCAGAAGCTCTTGTGCTTGTGATCTCTGGGACAGTATTAGGAATAGCCTGGTCTCTTCTCGGGCTTTATCTAGGTTCTCTGGTGATCAAGGACTATCCACCAGCAGCCTACGCCATCCGCGGCATATTCCTTGCAGTTGCGGCACTTTTCCATGGCTATCTACGATCACGGACGCCGAGGTTGTTCATCTTTGTGCTGCTCATGATTATCGTATCTGTCGTTTCATTAACATCAGTCGCGAAGGCTGCGACACGTGTAGCTGCCACGCAGATCCTCTATCCAATTCTGATAGCGGCAGGATGCATCATTGTTGTAAATCTGTGCATCTTCCCTGAGTTTAGCTCCAGGTATCTAGGTCAGATGACTATCGATACACTCTCTGACACCGCCAAAGCTCTGGAGGATGCAGGTAGTTTCTTTATAGAAGCCGAAAAAGCAAGATCAGAGGCCCATAAAAGTTCACAAACGTCTGCAGATGTACCGAGAGATAAACCTGCGTCTGAATCATCGCCTGGAGCATTGGCTGGAGAGGCTACCAGTCCTGAGAAAGCCTCGGTGTACGCTAGGATTAAAGCCACTATTCAGAAGCTCTTCGCTACTGAGTCTGCAACTATTGAGGCCGAAACCCAATCGGCTAGCCATAAAATATCTCTTAAAGCCCTGACGGGCAGCAAAGCACAAATACGTAAAAAGCTTGGCGACTGTAAGGCAGCTCAGCAGGAATGCAACTTTGAGATAGCTGTCTCTGTTCTGCCACCGCGATACCTGAAGTCACTTAGTGTGCAGGCGATGAAGAAATATGTGGCAAGCACGATTGCGGTGATCAGTGCCTGCGAATCGAAATTCGCCCTTCTTGGTGGTAACGAGGAAGCTGGACACGGAGAAGATGGCAAACCCTTGAATTCAATCCCTCAGAAGGAGGACGTTGCGGATCAAATTGCCCCAAAAGCGTCAGAGGAAGAGTCCAAATTGAGGGAAATGAGCCATGTCATTGACCGTGAAAAAGCAGAACTCGAATTGATCAAGCCTAGACGTGAGATCGAATTTGGGGATGCTCGTCTGCTTAGATACCTCTTGAAAAGGATTGCCAAGCCATACAAGAATCTTCATGTTGTCAAAGCCCGAACCGTTGAGGTAGTGACCGCATGCATCGCTTATGCTTATGTTAGAAACTTTAGATTCTCTACAGGTGGAACGACGCTGAAACAATGCAGGATGTACCCACCTTACCTTCCGGTGCACGAGCCCCAAAGGGTATCTTAGTTGAGGAATTGGACTTGCACATAAAGCTTCTGCAGGAGGCCTTGCTTCAATTCGACGTCGATGCAGTATCTGCTCTCGAAGGGGCCGCCACCATTCAAGAGATGGAGGGTGAGGAGCCGGACATTATGCCGAGAGAAGAGGTCTTCCTGATGTCATCTTTCATGCTCAACGTTCGGCAAGCGGCGTCTGTGTGATCTCTTAAACCCTCGAAGTACAGCTTGCTGACTTTGGCCAGCTCACATGTCGAAGACATGCTGAAGCACTCTCGAGAGCTTGTGCGAAAACGCCAAGAAAGAAATGACCGCCGGCGATTGTACGCGCCACGTATTAAATGGTCGAAATGGCTGAACACGGGCGTCGAAGAGGCTGAAGCCATGCCTGCTTCTGCACGCAAAGCGAATCAGAAGGGCAATGCGGATGAGCCTGAGGACGATGACGATGATGCAGAGTCTCTGGGCAGCAAGCAGAGCTTGCTTGCCACACGAGAACAGGAAGATCTGGAGAAGAATATGGAGGTGGGGACTAAAGTAAACAACAAAACAACAGCGAAGTTGCCGGAACCAACAAACAGGGAACCGCCGAACGAAGATATCTCTCGTGTCCTACATCTACGTGGGCAAGTAGCCGATGTGGTGGAATGGGTTCAACACTCAGAAGACGTGCTATATGCCCTGAAGCTCACTGTCGCCCTCTTCCTAGTACTTTGGCCCTCTTTGATTGCTTCTTGGAATACTTGGTACTCTCTGAATCGAGGCTTGTGGGCAGCACTTCAACTCGTCCTAATCACTGAAGTTTCCATCGGCACATCAGTCATGGTATTCTTTCTACGCGGTATCGGTACCACTATCGGCTGCATATGGGGCTGGGCAGCTCTCGAAGCCCGCAACGGCAACCGGATTGTTACTGCCGTTATGATCACCATAGCACTCTTTCCCTGCGCCTATGTCCAACTAGGTACCAAATATCCAAAAGCCGGCATGGTTTGCATAGTCAGCATCTGCGTTGTTACCCTCTCAGCAATACTAGAAACAGTCCCCGGCTCCGCAACCGAAAACTTCCTCAAGCGCTGGATTGCCTTCATGATCGGCGGTATCGTCGCCCTAATAGTCGAAGTTGTTCTCTTCCCTGTAAAAGCACGCACCCGGCTCGTCGATTCCATCGCCGCCGCCCTCCACCAAATCACCGAAATGGAAAAGTGCATCGCAGCCGGCATAGAATCGGGCATGAAAATCGACGTCTACGCCGCTGGGAATTTCCTACGTTTTGAACACGCAAGTGGGAAAGCTAACAAAGCGTTGAGCGCAGCAGAAACATTCCTCCCCTTCTGCAGCAAAGAGCCTAGACTAAAAGGATCTTTCGAAGGCCTAGCGCTCATCTACAACGAAATGCTCTTCGTCCTCCACCAGATCGTTGACAGAATGGACAACATGCTGCAACTGCGTACTGCCTACGGCTCTGGCCCCCTCGAAGAACTCAATGCCGAAATCTACCCCTATCGCCGCAACGTAGCTGGCTCCATCACATTAACCCTCTTCGCCATCCACGGCGCTCTCACCACAAAGCTCCCACTCCCACAATTCCTACCCTCCGCTCGTCTCGCTCATCTAAGGATGATCAACCGAGTCCGAGAAGTCGTGCTGGAGAAAGTCAGCCAGGGCCAAGACGACCACGAACTCACCACCAAACTCGCCCGCCAGCGCGCCTTGCGTAGGAAGTATATGAGTTGGAATGCAGCATCTGCTGCTCAAGCCGAGATCATTGAGTTTCTAGAAGAACTCATCGATCTTACAAAGCTTCTCGTAGGAGCCAACGAGTTCCGCAGCGGACTCTTGACAAGGCCTACATATCGTGACTACGCGGGTCAAGGCGAGCATATCGAATCAGGCAACGAAGATGAAGCTACTGCTATTGCAGAAGCTAGAGATGAAGTCAGAGAGCCGCTGGGTAGCGCAGGGCTTACGAGAAGGAGAGGAACGGGAACGAGTAGGGAGAGTGATGAAGGTGATGATGTACCGGCTAGTTTGAGGAGGATTCAGAGTCGGAAGGTTGAGGCGGGCATTAGGAGGACGCGGACAGGGGAGAGTAAGGGGAAGCGGTCACAGTGATGTATGGATATAAACCTGGGAAGGAAGGCTTTTCTTGAGTTGTCTCAGTATGGACCTAGTCTCTAAATATATGTATATATATGGCTATCCACTTCCCCATCCTGCATGCCGCTCGCGAAGAAAGTTGAAAGTTAAAAGTTGAGGCAATAAGTGTTCGCAACAATCTGCGTTTCCAATTCACCATTCACAAGGTAGAAGAAGCTTCCAACTTGCCTTTTCGAAGTAAGCTTAAGCTATCAGATGGTCACTTATAAGCGTTGAAAATCTTCCAATCCGCCTTTTTAGGGAAGCTAGGAGTTTCAGACGGCCACTTAAAAGGCGTTAGCAAGCCAGTATCGGTACATTTGAAGGGATAATTACCCTTCATCCAGCAAAAGTCTACCAGCAGCCCACCGCGGTCCGCACCACATTAGGCTGACATTTTTGGTAACACGATATTTAAAGACAAGCTCCTAACTCTACGATCGGCAGATAGTGGTATGATGGTCAAGTTTTGTGACCATTGCTGTAAGCGCGCGGCCCACATAGAGAGCCCCAGCGCCCTTACCTTCTCGCCAACACGAACAGGATTCTCTAAACCTCAAAGAGAGCATGCAGCAGAAGATAAAAGTCTTAAGGAATTGGTACAAGACGGCAAGGCCACGAGAGAAGCCTCAGAGGACCAATGAATCCGAGATTGTGTCATATGCTCTGTTGCAAAGACCACGCAAGCACTGCACGCATGCTGCATGAAGCTGTTGAAGCACACGATCCCGTTCCATCATCGCTTTAGGGCAGCAAAGCGTTTGGCCAGCTCATCAACATCAGGAATTTTTCCACCCACTACATCCTTCTTCGGACCTGCTCCTTCGTCCTTACCAGTACTTTGTGCACCGGTACCGGGCGTCTGCTTCTTCAACCCGCTCATCTTCGCCCCAGGCTTCAGCTCCGGAGGACCGGGAAGCCGGACTCGTGGATTCAGATTGTCAGTGCTTGGACTTGGAGGAGCTACGCTAACGGGAGACCTTGGACCAAGGTCTCGAGGCGGTGTTGCTCTGCTCAGCTCCTCAGTTGTCAGGGGCTCCTCAAGGTTCTTTATTGCTTGACCGCTGGAAGGTTCGTCATCGTCGTCATCATCATCCTGGCCATCGACCGGCTCTGGTCTTTTTGGCCAGTTGATACCATATGTCCTTGCAATTTCTGTCAAGTACATTGTTACGAGCTCTGGCTCGGGTGGCTCCACACGTAACTTCCTAAGGACCCTCTCAGAAACCTTGTCATCAGAGTTCTCCACTGCTAACAAGGCAAAGTCTTTGCCATACTTCTCTACCAGCAGCTGCCTTGCCTGTTGGAGCTCCTTGATCTCTGTGCGTGGTGCTGCGTAGATGATGGACTTGACAGCTTCTTCAAGGCCCGGATCACACTCTTTAGCTTCCATCAATCCCGTCCTGGCTAGAAGCAGCTCGCAGTATAGTTCGAGGATCTCGAGGAGCTCAGTGGTAATGTCCGAGCGGATAATGTTCTCTACACGAATGCGTGCTGACTCCTCTTTCCCTTGCTAGAGCCAAACGTTAGCCTGCCTCTCACAAGGCACGGACCTAGAAGCATGCCTCAAGCAGTACAGCCATCGCTCTTCTTTGCTGCTTCGCGATAGCCGTGTCCTTCTGTTGTACCATACGCAGCCTGGTGATAGCTAGCTTCAGCTGCACCTTGAGCTTCGACTACGCTGGATCAGCACACCGCATTGAATGGACAAGAGATCATACTCACAACAACTGAGGATGGGGGAGCCATCTTGAAGCCTCCGTAACCTATCTTGGTGGGTCCGGCTGAATGACGCAGGATGAGGAGGTGTTGGCCGGGCTGAGGTCTTACCCGATCCGCGCGGTAAAGCTTAAGCGCTTTCTTTAAGAAAGTCCTTCAATGGACAGCCACTTCTACATACGTAGCATTCACTGATGGTTCTGGAAAGAAATTGAGAAGCTCTACAAGATGTCTAGGAAGCTTCCTGTTGAACGCCTGGGACCCTGAGTCAACAGACTGACAGCCTTATCTCTTGTATGGACTCTATAATATCATGGGCTTTGGGTCGCCATGGTATTTTGCATCTTCCTGCGTGTTGTACTCATGCCTATGAAGAGACTGAAGCATGTCAAAGCATACTTATAAAATGGCAGTTCGAGCAAACATTATATCCGACAGGGGGCGGCTGAACTTGGCAGAAGGTGCTTTTGGTCAAATAGCACGAGCAATGAATCAGATCTACATCCCAGTGTAACATCACCCTTCAAGTATTATCCGAACTTACATGTATGGTATCATGTGAAGTCAAGTACATAATCTTAACTGGTCCCAATGCGGTGCAACACGATTGATCTACCATCCCCATCCCATCTTCCGAATCTACCATCCGCGCCTTCATACATCGCACACCCCAACACCCATCCCGTCTCATCTTCCAATTGACCAGTACACCACGTAGTCTAAAGCCGTCTCTTACAATCCCCCGCGACGTACTGAGCACTATCCCCTGGCACCACTCGCGATGGCTGCTTCCCCACACTCCCCCACCCCCACCTCAGACGCCGAACCAGAAATAGACATAGCCTCAGCAATGGGCTTCGCCTCCTTCGGCGCGAAACCCAACCCGCCAAAAAAGAAGCGCAAATTCGACAACCCTAGCATTAGCGTCGACGGGAGTGGAAGCAATAATACGCCTCTGGGTATAAGGGGCAGGAAGCAAGGCGGGCCGGCGCATAGGCGGAAATTGGGGCAGGTTGAGGGAGAAATGCAGGGAAGGGGAGCGCTGGTAGAGGGGGAGAGTGGTGTGACGACTTGGGAAGGGGATAGTGTTGCAGGGAAGGATGACGATGGAGAGGTCGGTGCTGGATATGGGAAGGAGGGGGTGGGCGGGACTGGAGGGGAGACGTTGGAGTTTGTGGATAAGGGAAGAGCTTACGTTGTTGGTGATGAAGAGGTGCGGACAGTATATGGGAATGTGGAGCCCGTCATGGCGCCGCCGATGCACATTGGACGGTGGGAAGGATTACAGCAGGCTGGAACGGGTATCGAACCAGGAAAGAGAGTGAAAGGGGAGTGGGATTGGCAGGCTTTGAGACGGGGTGTTAGGGACGAAAACGGAGACATGGCGTTCTATGATGCTAGTTTCGTGGAAGATCCTTGGAGGGGTCTGCTGGGTGGAAAGGGATAACTACTTATGCAGGAGGCAGGGCTGACCGGAATTACTCGGGCTCATGGACCCAGGAAAAGGATCCTTACATCGAGCTACAGCTACAGGGCGTTTGGGAGGCACACTTGATCTCTTTGGGGTAGGAGCTTTGCTAGGGAGACTGATATGATGTTTCATTGGACGGCGTAAAGGACGATACCCAGATCAACGAGTCAATGACGCATGAGCAAGCGTTACCAAACTTTACCAGGGTGTGCAGCATACAGATCAGGCATAGCAGGCTCTTATTTGACACTGAAGCACCCAGAAAAGGAAGTTGTTCCATCTCTGTTAAGCCTGATTGGTGAAAATTCGACTATATCATGCCTAAACCAGCATAGCTGACACACGTATACCGAAAAGACCCAGGACAAATAGCAGACTATGCCCAAAACGCTTACCGACCCACCCACACAGGCTCCTTAACCCGATCTGGAGAGTCCCAGAATGGAAAGATCCGACGAGCAGCGATCATCCATGCAGAGCGTAAAACCATCGAATCAGCATCATCGCCGTCCCAAGGCAAAGCGAGACTAACAGCCGCGCGGTAGGGAGTGACTTGGACGTCGCAGAAGCCGTTGAAAAAGCGGCAAGAGACCATGGGTGCTGCGGTAGGGCAGAATACTAGCGAGCGTATTTCAACGACATGCGACCACCTTTTGTCAACAATGAGAAGTGAACTACCTGATGTACATAATAAGGCCGTGATATCATAAAGAGAGTGATTGGAAATGGATTTAATGTTCTGGTGATGGGTAGCGCTGGCTGGCTTTCCGATATTCTGTAGGGTGTTTGCGCTCGGTTTTGGTCTTGAGGTTGCTGCGAAATGGTCAGTCTTTGCAGCAAGATATAGAGACACTCCATTATCATGTTCGGGATATTTGATGGTTGTGAACTTACTTGACACGCTTTTGCGTCCACTCTAAATCCTTCTTCACCTCTTTGGCCGCCTTCATGCCGTCGGCGAAATTCGCGCGGTTGTTCTTGAGCCGACGCTGAGCGAGTGCTTGCAATTCCATAAGCTCACGGTTCTTCGCATTTAGTTCGCCGGACCTGAGAGATGTCAGTGTTCCGAGGTTAGAATTTTGCTAAACCCAAAGCCACACGTCGGCGGATTTGGGAGGGAAACAGGCAAACAAGGCAATACTCACGTCTGCGCCTGTTTTGCGAGGCTACGGTCAAGAGGCTCGCGGTCCACAGTCACACTCAGCTTTTCATTGAGTAGTTCGACAAGATCGATGCTAGGCGTGCCGCCATTGTGGCTGTCGCAGTCGCTGGTGTTGCTTCCGGAGTCGGATGTCAAGGAAGGGACGGCTGAGCTGCTGACGCTTACGCCTCGCTGAGGTGGTGAGATGGCGACACGACCATATGGTGCTGGGTATGCAACGGGAATCTTGGATGGTGTTTTGCCAGGCATGGCGACGGACCGGGAGTAGCTAGGAGCTTGGTAACGTGCTTGAGTTGCAGGCATTTTGATAGGATGGTATATGTAGTCTTGGAAAGTTATTGGATGGAGTGTGATGTTGGCAAACAATAATGGTCTTTGGTATAATTGTTTTGGAGACTCTTGTGTAAGATAATCAAGGTTGGAGTAAGCAAGGGTGATACAAGGGGGCAGCAAGGTCCAAGAACGTTTGGGTGGGTTATGTATAGTTCAAAATCTGGAGAGGAAGATGAAGAAGATATAATCAAGAAGAAGAAGAAACCTCAGAGGACCGGTCCTCGACCAACCTTTTATATCTCTCTCAAGGAACCCCCGTTGACCGCCATCGGCCGATGGGGGACGACTGCTGATACCCACAATGCCTAGAAGACCGTCGACCCCGCTTCGGATGAAGAAAAGATGCTTTGTGAGGTCCGGCTAGCCGGAATTCCCCCATCCAACATCCCAGCATGGACCACTAATAGAGGCAGTTGACCCTCCATGTGGATAAACTACCGACCCGATCCCTTGCTGCTTTGAAAAATCTTCAGGGTCTGGCTTCACTTAGACGCGGCCATTGGTGCGATTGGCAAAAGGACGCTCTTTTAGTGCTCCTTCATTGGCGTGGTTACGTACTGATAGCGTTGCATGTCATGCGTTGTGGGTGGTTGATATGTCCGGCCCTTTCAGAGACGATCTTCTGCCCATTCGCTGCATCGCTTGATTCCGATTACTGGAGACGCTATGCAGTAGCTTTACACACGAATGGTCAGATATGCCGATAGTCTGAGCGGCGAATGCAATTAGAGGCTTGTATGTACGATGCGCTGGCACTCGAGAGTGCCTAATCATTGGGTAGCCACACATGGTCCGCCAAAGACGGATTTCTCAGCGGTGCGGCATGCGGACTCGACAGTTGACGTATGGGCAATACACCATCATCATATGGCGTAGCATGGCTATGTAAGGCACGCACCCGTAAACTGTGTCCAATGGTGATGCATTAATTGTCTCATTGTGCGGTCTGAGAGATGTCGTCGGCAAAACCCTGTCATTTCGCTTCACCGAAATCGATAGGGCTGAAATTAGGATGCATCACATGCCTCCTATTCTCAGCAGTGGAACACCTTGTTATAGCTGATCATTACAGAGGCCATACCTAAAGCGCCATAGGTGCGTAAGAGAGATTTTTCATGCGTTATATACAATGTCTATGATGAGTAGCCTAATTGCACTTTCGCTCTGGCAATAGTCTGCGCAAAACGTCCTTCTCTATCCCGATCTTGTTTTGCAGTCTCAATCCCCAGCAAGATCTTCTTGATACCAACGTCCACAGAATCACTTCGTGTCATCTCGCTAAGCTCCTGTATGGCACGTTGGGGATTCGAGAATACCCCAGATTGCTCCATGATCAATGCAAGCTCAGCATGGCCTTTCACATTGGGAACCGCGATGTCCGAGTCGAAAGACGTGAAAACGTCCAGTTGCTGTAACACTGATCTTTCTCCCGTGGTAGCCAGCACTAGTAACCTTCTGCCTTTGGGTGGTTCTTTCTTTAAGAGGACCATAAGCGCTTGAAGCACGCTATTGCTGAAGCGCGGTCCAATCGGCACCCATTCAATTATTCGCTCTATGTTGTCAATGACTACCACACTCAACGGACTCTTATAAGCGTCATCGAATATGCGACGCATGTGTTCGATCTTCATGGACTCATTAAAACCAATCATATTATCTGGACTGCACATCTTAATAAGAGGATACTCGCTGTCCAAGGCAATCTTGGCTGCCAATGCCGTCTTGCCACTCCCTGGAGGACCATATAGGATAGTGCTAAATAGTGGCGTACTGTCAGGTTCCTGGACTTGTTTCACGATCAATTTCGCTTCGTTTAGGATCCCATCAATGGCTTCCGAGAAGTGAATGATACCGCCACGAAGACAGCGTTGCATCTCATCTTCAGATACACCGAAAGAAGGCTTGACGTCGTCAAAGGCATGCTCGAAGTCATCGCGATTGACGGTCATCTTATCCACATCGTCGGATACACCTGCCATCGTCCCAACTTTTACGTGTCGATTTAAGGCAAATGAAGTGGCTGACCTGACTAGCCCACTGATTTCTGCTCCACTGAAATTCTTAGTCCGGTGAGCAAGCTCTTCCAAATTAACATCAGCATCTAAATTGCCGCTCTCTCGCATTTTCGCTGTGTGGATTTTGAGAATTTGCACCCGACCGTGTTCGTCCGGTAGCGAGATTTCCATGTGCACCTCAAGTCTGCCAGGTCGTAGCAGTGCATCGTCAATCATGTCCATTCGATTGGTCATACCGATCAGTAGGATATTGTTGAGCTGGTCAACCCCATCTAGTTTTGAAAGTAGCTGATTGACGACACTGTCTCCAACACCAGTCCCTCCGCCTGCTCCACTTCCTCTCTGCTTACAGACAGCATCAAGTTCGTCGAAGATGATTATATGTAGGCCACTTTCGTCGCCTTTCTCTTTGTACTCTTTTTCTGCGTCGGCGAAGAGCTTCCGGATATTTTCTTCCGATTGACCGACGTATTTGTTCAGTACTTCTGGTCCGTTGATAACTTTGGGTTCTCTAGCATTCAACATTTTGCCTATCCTTCGAGCAATGAGAGTCTTTCCTGTTCCTGGCGGCCCAAAAAGCAAGATTCCTTTGACGTGTTGTATACCCATAGACTCGATCAACCCTGGGGGAAATATGCGGGATGCAAAAGCTCTTCGGAAGATAGCACTAAATTCCTTGTCCAATCCTCCAATTCCCATGTCTTCGAACTTAAAATCAGGCGTGAATATAGCATTAGCTGCAGGTCTTCGTTTCGAGGCCTTCAAATTGACCCTCGACTTCGCATCCTTGAAGAAATTCATCTGACTTTGTCTGGTGAGAATTCCACGATTCCGTGGATCAGACATACTGGGCTCAGACCCAGCAGACGCCTTGTCCATAGACAGGTCGACAAGTTGGATGGCTTTGATAACGAAGAGGAGTGGTGTGCTCTTATAATCCATGAGGACTTTTTGACCCGGAGCGAGAACTTGGTTCTCATAATTCTGAGGCTTGTCAGCAAGGGCATACGCGAAATATCAGAGGTGAATACTTTTGTGAAGATTTGTTGCAGCTCATCTTGGTCTAGAGGCATCTCTGTTTCTTTCTTGCCTGCGAAGCCTAGCTCTGCATCCAACGATCCCAGGTAACGATGTCCACCTTCTTGGAAGGGGTCATATAGTTTCACATATACGATATCTTGAAGACTGATCGAGGCCCATGACCTTTGAAAGTCCGAAAGACTGATCTGACCTTGTGGGAAGCCATCAAGCTGTCTTGCTGTACACACGAATAGATCGTTGAGAATGACATAAAATTCGGAGCTGCCTCGCGGGACAGGAAAATTGTCGAAGGGCGAGACAGCTACTGAGTTGCCATAAGTGAATTGAGGGTTGGGTGATTTCGTTGGCCGTAGCTGCCAGGTATGCCCTCCTTGCCCAGACTGTCTTCGAGTCTGATCTTGTTTTTCTAATGCGCTATCGTAGTAAGGCCTATCGTTGACTGGATGACGGCCTCCGTAACGGTCGTTTGTATCTTGTGGTACGCGACTATATGGCCCAGGGGCTTGCTGAGGACGAGGAGGAGCTTGAGGTGGAGGAGTTGGCCGAGGGTTTCGGTTGAACATAATAGCTCACTTTTATTGAGTGGAATGTTAGAAGCACGGACAAAGACAGCTTAGCAACATTGAGTGCTAGATAGCGGCCTGCTGTATCAAAGAATGATGAAGGTTCTGTGCAGGGTGTCCTCCTCGAAGTGGAAACAATGTGTTCTTTCTCCAAGCTAGAAGCTGCGGCCTGGGGTAGCCAAGCGGAGGGCAAGAATAGGCGAGCCTTTCCAGGCCCCCACCTTTCTTTGCTCTGGCCGCTACCCATCCACGACAGGGACTTTGTCAACATCTGCATTGAAGGAGAAACGACCTAGCCATGCTCTACCTCATCGGCCTTGGTCTGGCAGACGAGACAGATGTTACAATCAAGGGTCTGGAGTTGATCAAAAAAGTGGAAAGAGTGTATCTCGAGGCCTACACCAGCATCCTACTGGTTGATACAGAGAAGCTGGTAGGTCGCATGCTCTTCTTTCAGCTCCCTAAAACTGACGCTGGTGACTCTACAGTAGGAAGCTTACTATGGCCGTCCTATCATCATCGCGGACCGTGAGATGGTCGAGTCCTCAAGCGACGAAATACTAGCTGGAGCTGACACATTCGACATCGCCTTTCTGGTTGTGGGGGATCCATTTGGGTACGTCGGCATGAGAGCAATCCATTGCAAAAGTTAAGAACACCTTGGCTGATCAGAATTAGCGCCACCACACACACCGACCTCGTCCTTCGCGCTCGAGAGTTGAAGATTCCAGTACAGAGTGTCCACAATGCCTCGATCATGTCCGCCATTGGCGCCACCGGCCTGCAGCTATATAATTTCGGGCAGACAGTGAGCATGGTATTCTTCACCGAAACTTGGAAACCTGCGTCATTCTACGACCGACTCAAAGAGAATCATCAGATTGGGCTCCACACACTCGTATTGTTAGACATCAAAGTGAAAGAGCAGTCACTGGCAAACCTAGCGAGAGGCCGGAAAATTTATGAGCCGCCAAGGTTCATGACAGTAGCTCAGTGTGCGAGTCAGATGATGGAGATCGAGGCAGAGAAAGGCGAGGGTATTTGTGGACCTAAGACTTTGGCGATTGGTGTTGCTAGGATTGGCGCAAGGGATCAGAAGATGGTTGCTGGAACTTTGGACCAATTGCATGAGGCGGATTTGGGTGCACCATTGCACAGCTTAGTGCTTCTCGGCAGGAGAACCCATTATTTGGAAAGGGACTTTGTGCGTGAGTATGCTGTTGATATGGCGATCTTTGATGCTGTTTGGGGCGAACTCTACGAGGGCGAGAAGGGGAGGCGGTGATCGACAGAACGAGGCGTTCAAGCACGCCTCACGGATTACTTAGTCCCGCTCGATACCGTAGAATCAAAATATTGATCTTCTATTAATTTTGGGAATACGTTTCCGCGGCCAATGAGGTAAGTATGATTTGGAGTATTATGTTCACTATGCGTGAGACTGTGGAGTAGGCGATCTGCCCCTGAGTGACCGAGCTCCGCCTTCGATTTCGATTCGCATCCGCGCATTCTGTCCATCTCCCCTGGCCTTCATGCATGCGGCCGCGCCACCATATTATCCGGAGACATATAGTAGGACAAGGGCTTACGATCTGTTTGACTTCAGTTTGCATGCTCTTGGACATGTGTCTGAGTCTCCTGCCGCCGGGCATGTCTTCAGAAGTGGGTACAAGGCTCTAAGCCAGCATCCGGTATCTGCACAGATTTATTAGGAGAGAACGCCGAGGAATAGCTTCATATACACAGACTTATTATGGCAACCTATTGAGCTAGTGATCGCTTACGCGCACAATACATATATAGCCAACACGTTGAACCACTTACACTAAACATCGTACCAACCTCGCATCAACCTCAACGAATCCACCAACGAGCTCTTCACACCCATTCCAATCTTCATAACCTACACAACCTCCCAACCTCCATAGCCTTCACAATGCCAGTCTTCATCGTTCACGGCTTCCGATGGGACCGCGTCAAGATCCGCCACCATGTAATCCTCAACGATGTCGACGAAGCAGCCTCCGACTACATCATGCAATCCACCACACCAGATGCCCTACGAGCCAGCTTTACCAAGATGTTCCCAGAGCTCATGGCGGTCCTACCTAACGTTCAATTCCTCGAGCAATACGACCCCGAAGACTGCAGCGACGACGCCCACGCGCAACCATACGCCTACATAGCAGACTACATAATTCAGAGCGACCTAAGTGTCGACATCGCCGAGGTGATATCAAAGGGGCCAGGGGGAAACACGGCGTCGTGGCAGGCAATGGCGGATCTGAGCGACAAGATTGCACAGGGTGCGCCGATTAGATGGTACGCCGTATACAATGGAGACGTGGAGAGAGTAGGGAACCAGAAATTGCGCTCACAGGATGTGGGAAGGGCTAGCAAGGTTGGTGACAATCGCGCAATCAGCTCAAATGGTGTCTTTGACTGAACAGTCTACAGGATACCGACGGAAAAAAGAGCATGGGGACTGCATTTCGGCGGTGGCTGAGCAGGGGTTCGGGGTCGTCGAGGAGCTGAGAAAGGAATGGGCGAGATAGATCCAATTGGCTATCAAGGGTGAACTTCAGGGGTCGGTCACCGACTAATACGAGTGTGAGTGGCACGATTGAGATTCTGGGGTCCTGTACAAATTCTACGATTGCACCAGCACTGAACTGACAAGTGCAGAGAGTTCTGTACGATAGATAGGGTTATTGTCTACAATAGACCAACAAGCGCGGCATAATCGTTTCCAGCGGCTTCATATCTCTCACTAGACACTGATCACGACCTCTCGCGATATTGAACTCGTTCACTAGACGGCGGCTTCGACTGTTCACAAACTCGGGTAGCTTCATAATATTCACGGTGTTCCAAAAGGTGATCAATGGTGGGAGTATCATCCTCGACAGGTTCATATGCGTTCACTACGCATCAGCTGTGGCTTCCGTCATCATAAACAGTTTCGCCCCCTTCACTAAGTACTAGCTACTGTTTTCACATCTTGAGCGACCTCGTACTAATCCCTCAATGTCGGCTGCGATTGAATGTACATGATCAGCAAGCTGAGATCTTCCAGGCGCGTCCACCACGCGGTTTCCTCGCATGCATAAGCCCCATGTCATGACTACTTTAAGGGGCGAACCTAAGATTGCTACAATGTCCGAACGAGTCCAATGGTCTAATGTCGATTATGCAGGTGTTAGGTGTCTCTTAATTGGAGCGCATCGTGATCCTAAGTCAGTGACTTCATTGCGGTACCTGGAATTCTGCCCTATCCCAACCCTGCTTGGCTTTCCCCGCCTCTACCATGCACACTTCCATGCACACTTCCATGCACATTGGGTCCTCTAGCCAGAGTTCCGGGTAAATCGTCACATGTTCCCTATTCGCCTTCTCCTTCCAAGCAAAGCTTTGACGGCACGGGATCCAAGATCGACAAGAGCCTCCGTCGACGGGAACCCTGCAAGTACCCCAAACATTGCGTGAAGCTCGTCACCACGTCATTCAATAATGGATTTTCGGCCTGCATTGTGAAGCTATAAGATTATGGAGCTCCTCCAAGGCGACTCCATGGTCATACAGCGTGTACATTCAAGATCTCTGATGTATGCGTGCTTCCATTATGCATGCAATTGCTCTATTACTGGCTTCGGCTCTCCTAGCCGTTCTCGCTGTGGGACAAGACGTCAATGTGTCAGTAACGTCCGAGCAAGCTCCATAAACAGCGACTAACGCAAGGTTATTTGTCAGAAATCCTCTTCCGGCATATTCGCCAGCTAGACCTCCAGCCGTTCCACTCGCAGTTCGCTCACCCTACACCAGCGCCTGGACTTCCACATCGAACAATGGGACGATCAATACAAATGGTGTGGAATTTTGGTACGTACCCTCCAGTGGCCTGTCGGACAATGACTTTTGGCTGACTGTACTAGGACTGGCGTGTCGAAGGGCTGGGAAGGTGTAAGCACGCATCCTCATCAAGGATAGGACATCAGCTGAGCTTGGCAGATTGTTACCGTAGACGGAATCTCTTATGAATATCTGGGCACTGGATCGACGACACTGCCTTCGCTACCGAACCTGAAACCTGCGGTGCCTTTGACTGTTAGCTACGACTCACAATACTCGAACTTCACGTTCAGCGCTGGACCTGTAGAGGTTACTGCTAGCTTTCTGTCATCCGTATTGCCCAAGGATTACTGCAGGACAAGCATTCCGCTCAGCTATCTAAAAACATCCGTAAGATCTACGGATAATGCTAGCCATAGCGTCCAGTTCTACAGCGATGTCGATGCTTCCTGGGTGGCCTTTGAGAGCAATGTGACAACTCAATGGCAATTCTACAACGGCCCGTCACCAGCTAATGGCAGTGCGAACGCTACCAGTAGGGACTCATCTTCAATCTATAGCTGGTGAGGTGCCTAGAGGAATGGTGGATCTCGAAAGGCTCGCTGACAGCTTCCAGGTTTGTCAACCTGGCCAAGCCGTATGAATTCGCAGAGGAGAGGGATGTGAGCTACTGCTCCTACTTTGCTGTATCTACATGCGAGGACTGACTACGAAACAGGTGCCACTATGGGGCAACTTCACGTACTCGACGGCATCAAACTTTACCGGTGCCCAGAATTTCAGCTACCAGAGTGGGTACTCGAGCAGCCTACGATACAGCTTTATCATGCAGCATACCCTGCAAGACGTCGTGGATACAGACTACCGTCCCTTTAGTACACGCGATCCTGCCTTTGCGTTTGCCCACGATTTTGGTTCTGTTTCCTCAGCGTCCGTTCTGTACACCATCGGTTCAGTCCAGCAGCCATCGATCCGGTATCTGACTCCTCAAGGTGTCGTTCCCTTACAGCCGTGGTGGTCTCAATGCTATGGAAATATATGGCAGATGATCAATTTTCATTTCAATGACTTCGCTCAAAGCCAAGTGCTGGCAAATCAATTCGAGTCACAGCTAAAGGCGGATGTCGACTCCTATTATAGCGCTAACATAGCCATGGTATACAGCAACAGCGCACCAAGCCCAGCTCCCTTCTATTCCAATGGGTCGAATGTGTACACCAATGGGACTGATCAGTACTTAGAGCCTTACATCTTCGATCCGAACAATCAATATGGGTTCTTGAACCCCACCAACTTCAGTGGGATCGCAATTCCAGATGTTGAAGAAGCTCAGGCATATTACTCGATCGTTGCACTGTCGACACGGCAGATTATGGGCGCTTATGTCTTTACAGTGCCTCCAACTGGAGGCTGCATCAATGGCTCGAATATGTCAGAGCCCTTGATGTTCCAAAAGGAGATCTCCTCAGATGGCAATGTAAACACAGTGGACGTTATGTTCCCTGCCATGCCGTTCTTCCTCTATGCCAATCCGGAGTTGTTGAGATTCAACTTGGAGCCCCTATACCAGAACCAGGAGGGTGGATTTTATCCTAATGGCTACAGCATGCATGACTTAGGCTCTAACTTTCCGAATGCGACGGGGCACGTGGAGGGCAATGATGAGTATATGCCCGTGGAAGAAAGTGGGAACATGATTCTCATGACTTACGCGTACTACAAGTGCGTAGACCATATTACCTTGCAACATTGATACCAGAACAGAACGCTCACCGCCGTTAGGTTCTCCGGAAACTCGGCCTTTGTCCAGCAGCATTATGCTCAGTTACAGCGATGGGCTTCATACCTGATCTCGTTTTCCCTGCTCCCTGGCCTTCAAGTCAGCACTGGTAAGTTCTACGTGATCGCTTGAGTCCGCTTCAGCAGGGTTTAACCTTTCTAGATGATTTTGCCGGTGCTCTGGTCAATCAGACGAATCTAGCAATCAAAGGTATCGTGGGTATCCAAGCAATGTCCTTTATATCCACCCTCGCAAATGACCCTACCAATTCCAAAAACTACAGCTCGACAGCTAGCGACTTCTACACCCAATGGGAAGGCTTCACTATCGACCCGTCAGAAAAACATACAATTCTGTCATACCAATGGCGTTCAACTTACTCACTCCTGTACAACATCTATCCCGACCTGCTCCTTGATCTCAACCTCATTCCCGCCTCCCTCTATAAGATGCAATCAGACTACTACCCCACCGTCAGCCAAGTATTCGGCATACCTTTGGACAGTCGCCACTCCTACACTAAATCCGACGAAAGTATGTGGACAGCAGCGACATGTTCCTCCGAGACCAGACGGCTGTTTGTCAATGCTCTGGGCTACTGGCTCAATGAAACCACGACAAGCATGGCTTTCACGGATCTGTATGATACCATTGATATGGGTGGGTATCCCGTCAGTCCGAATCCCGTGACATTCATAGCGAGACCAGTGGCTGGGGGACATTTCTCGTTACTGGCGCTTGAGAGGAAGGGTCAATTGGGGAGTCTAGGGACG
The DNA here is from genome assembly GCA_018257865.1 of Stereocaulon alpinum. Classification (NCBI taxonomy): domain Eukaryota; kingdom Fungi; phylum Ascomycota; class Lecanoromycetes; order Lecanorales; family Stereocaulaceae; genus Stereocaulon; species Stereocaulon alpinum. The sequence continues at coordinate 461,519 of JAEUBA010000004.1, read as the reverse complement.
GGCTTTGGTAACCCTATTGATGAGACAACGCCGCCGTGAGGCAGATTGCGTGAGGCACCAGGAGGCTGTGCAACATGTGTGGTGGACGTCGGAAAGTCGTAATCACTGAATCATAAAAGCAAGGAGCCTAAAACTATGCGTTGATCCAGATGATACAGTCTGCCAAAATATTTACCCATGATAAATTAAGCGCTTGAGTGACTCGCTTAAACTTGATAGGCGTACAGACACCCTCCTTCTCAGGCTGTGGGCTCAAGCATGGCTGAGCCACCCCTGCAGCTGCATACCCTTCCATTCCACAGAATCGCTGCCTAGGGCTTCCCATATGTACAAAACCGAACCCCTCCGCAGCTATCCGATACTCTCAATCCTTTTCAATACAAACACACACGCTCTAATCCTCTCAATCTCAAAGAGTTCCGCACCACTTACACCTCATTAACCCCCCTCAACCACACCACCTCCAGCCAAACCCCCCTCGCCAAACCTCACAAACCCCACAATGCCTCCCCCCTTCCCCTCACTCTTCCCCCAAAACTCCACCAACAACACCAACCTCCGCACCATCCCCGAAGGCCTCGGCCGCCTCCTCACTGAGCAACAATCTTTCTTCGGGCGAGCATTGAATGGGGTAATGAGTAATGGGGCCCGTACGCTGGCCTGGTTCACAAGTGCACAGGCACAGATTCCGGAGCGGTTGAAGAATAGGCGTGAGTTGGACTCTACCCTGTTTGAGGTAGGTATGGGGTAGGAGAACTGACGACATGGGGGTGCACAGGCGTGTGGAAGATATTGCTGGCGCAAGGAGTCGCTTTCGGTGTTGTTGTTGGTGGCTTGTCTGGTGTTGGGTTTGGGAGTGCGGGTATTGGTGCTGGTTGGTCTCACTTTCATTCCTTCCTCTTCGGTCTTGCTTCATTCCTTCTTGCGAGTGGGTTTGGCTGACCTTGCGTTTGTGGTTTAGGTACGCTCGCTGCAGCGTGGCAGTCGGCTGCTTTTGGAGGCTTTACGCCTGCGATGCCGGGTCTCTTTGCTACGCTGCAATCTATGGGTATGACTGGGGCGTTGATGCCTGCGATATTGGGCGTTGGAATTGTGGTTGCGGTTGTGGTTGGGGGGTACTTGTTGTGGAGGTGGTGTAGGGAAGATGGTGATGAGGAGGATGATAAGAAGGAGGATGAAGAGGATGATGATGATGGTGAATATGACTATGATAAGGAAGTTGAAGATGATGACAAGGATCATGATTATGACATTGAAGAGGAAGACGATATCGAAGAAGATGTCGAAGATGGATATTATAACGACGATACCATTGATCAAGAGGAAGATTTCTACGCTACACGGCTCATTGGCGAAGACAGGGACGATAGGAAGTGGGGAAAGGGTTGGAGATGGAGAAATAACTTCGCAAAGCTCAAGGCAGGTCAAATACAGCAAGAGTGACGAACGTCCCGATGAGGTTGGTGGTAGTGAGGAGGATACTGCCTCTTCTGGAAGCTTTGCTCTGTTAAACAGAGCTTGCAGAATATAAAGGCTTGGTACGAATGGAGATGAGGATTGCTTGTGGGTGTTCATTGGGCAGAGGAAATCAGATATCTTAGCATCCTCTAGTCCTAAGCTAAAAAGATCGATGCATCAATGATCCTGGCTCTCCTCTAACGCCCAACCCCACAACCCCACACAATCACTGCAACAACAAAAGCGCTCACAGCAGCTATCCCCACCTGAACAGGCATAAGCAACCCCAGCATACCCATAGACGTCAGCGTAGCAAAGATGCCACCAGCAGGCGTGAAGCCTCCATAAGCCCAGGCTTGGAAAGCTGCTGCAAGAGTGCCTGTTCGCAGTTAATCACTTTAGCACGAGTGGCCATCATCTTGAAAGCATTAGCTGCAGGGATGACTATGAAGAGACACACCAGCTCCAATCCCAATAGGACCAAACCCTACAGCAGCTAACAAGAACAGGATGACGGTGAATGTGATTGCCCAAGCCAGTATTACGGCCAAGATGTCTGTAGTTTTGTCAACTCTTTCTCGTTGTGGATATAATTAAGCTTACGAGGCTGCCTGAGCCATTCCACAAAGCTCTTCGCATGATCAGGGATCCAATTCAAGACTTGCCAGAGGAAGGACCGGTCATGGATGAAGTGGCCGAAGCCTTCACCGAAGCTGCTGGAATTGGTGAGGTTGAAGCCTGCGTAGAGGAGATGCATGCTGAGGCGCGAATTGTTGTCTTGATAATGTGTGTACTATGGTATGACTGTTGTTTCTGAGGAAATAGTGGGGTCGCTTGTTTGAGATGTGGGAATAGAAGGTGAAGATCGGTGAGACGCAAGGGCCATCGATGAATTAATCAGGATGTGGGGCATTGCGGTTGCCTGCATATCAGCTCGGCTTTGTGCAAGGGGGCCCCATAGACGTATGTAACGCTAAGAAACGATTGGAGATACACTACCGCACTTGAGGCATAAGGAAACAGTCAAGATAGCCATCGAGATGGAATTGAGCTTAGTGACAGGGGTTGTCATAGAACATAACCTTCCTCTAATTGATGGATACCCTTGAGAGATTCTTACCTCCTTTCATGCCATTTCTTGAGGTTTCAGTAGCTGTGTATGACAGAGAATGCTTCTAGGAGCTCCAGTGTCCTAAAGAAAGTGCTACTACACAATCTTCATGCGTTCATGGATTCTTCCTCTTAAGCAATTAGGTCTGTACTTTCCTGCGGGAGAGTGGTTATTGTTTCTGCCATGCCACGATTACCATCAAAAGTTGAGGTTCTGAAGCAGCCTAATGCCATTTTCCTGACGTTGTAGGAGTATGACTTGTCTATTTTGCATCTGGCATCAGTCTAGAAAATGATGTGTTGAGATTCTGGAGAGCCTGGGTCATGACGTTGAGGAGGTTTAAGATCTCAAGAACACTCGGCTTCCGAGGACAGACGTCACGTTTCATAACTTTGATTACAGGTTTTGTGCCATTCAAAGCTGATCTCGAAGACATTCGTAAGCTCCTAAGAGGGCAAATTGCTCAACAGTAGAGCACCTGTAGCTCCAGTCAGCGCAGCCTTAGTGTGCTTGTAAAGGCCTTTACTCACCGGTAAATCTATTATTGCTAGAGATAGAGTAGCTCTCATGATCCTGCAAAGGTACTCTACCTGTCGTTTGCACCTTCCATCGGGACCATGCCCAATCAAACATCCTCCTTCGGCGCCATTCCACCTTTCAAGACGTCCCCCACCGCCCCCTCGCCCCCTTCGATGTCGCCAATACTTGCTGCCTTCTTGTCGTTCTCATACTCATAGAGGAAGTCAGCCCCATCCCCCTTATCATTATCGTCCTCCGGCGCAAGATAAAGCGGTCTCTTAATAGCCCGAGTCCAGAACATCATGGACTTGTCGCTGATCGTCCCCTCCTCAAACACCCCCTGCAGTGCCTTGAAAAACCCCTTGGCCTCCTCCTCCAGGCCCAAAACTCGAAGCGAACGTAGAATACGCGTGATGCGGAGATGGTTATGGTTGAATTTCTTAACCCAATTCCGAGATGCTCGGTCAAATCGGGGTGATCTCACCACTTGGTTGGACCGTAGAGAGGGGTCAGAGCCGGCATTATGGTCTTGATTGCGGGAGAAAGAGAAGCCGTAGAAGTGGAGCATGCAAGTCAGAGACAAGCGAAGTTGAGATTGCAGGTCATTACGAGCGTGGAACATGTTGAATGTGGCGCGGTCAATGATCGGGGCGGAAAGGTTGAATGGCGAACCCTCTGGTAAGGGAAATAGGAGCTGTATATAGTCATGGTGGTACTCGAGTTCGTCGTCCTTCCAGGAAAGTATCTGGGTAAGAGTCCGACCCCTTGTGTCCTTGGCTTGGATGTTCGAGTCGTAGAAGCGCACGAGGAACGGTTGTTCGCCTCTGTGAGAGGACATGGTGGAGGTTTTACCATATGAGGAATATGAAGTTTTGTGAGATGTTACCAGTGGATGAGGGAAAACATGGTGATGAGATGTCAAAGGAGCCACGGAATGTCGAACATTTGAGGAAAGTGGAGCGCGAAGTCTGTAACACAGAGAGGCTCTTGCCACCTTATTCATGGATCTAACGCATAATATACCATAATACTGACTTTCTACGAGGGATCCACTCCGCTATCTGGTACATTAACAAATGCATAAGGAAGCTTGCCACGTTACGGTGGAGGGCAGAAAGCAAGCGACAGGCGCAAAGCTTAGGGCGTAACCCTACCGTTTGCGTTATGTGCAACGCTTGACGCTTGGCGTTGAATTACTCTTCGGGCTGCTCTAATCGAGTATTGGTCTATCAGGAAGAAGTATTCTGTACATGAGAATGTAAAAACGTGAGAAAGTCCCAGAACCCTTTCCATCGCTTCCCAGCCTCATCCGCGACCATCTAGTCTGGCGCCTCCCAAACCGCCTGAGCGATTGGCGGATGATCAAGAAAAGAGAACTTATCTGGTGGCTCCATCACGGCGGTATTGACCGACCTGGGATATGGGGTGTGCCTCAATTCTTTCGGTACCTGCGAATATGGCGGCGGCGATAGAGGAAGACTTGTCAATGAGTGCGTTGTATCAACCCTAGCTTCACCATCTAGAATGAAGTAAGACGCAGGCACCGCTCCCGACTCTCCAGACCGCTTCTTCGCATACCACCATCCAGGCTTCATGTCATAAGCCTCCAATACTTCGCCTTTCTCGAAGCTCAGCTCACCTGGCTTTCTGGGGTCGGCGACATAAGGGTATGCGGCCTTCACTACTCGAGTACAAATATCATTGTGCATTGGAAGTCGAGCGTCAAAGAGGCTGAGATAGTCGGATGGAACTAGTCCAGTCTCCCCAGTGTCATTTTTGGCTTGCCACCAGAGGCCTTGTACCCCGGTAACTTCTAGTAAATCGCATCTTCTGAAGCTGAGTTGGTCTGAGTTCCGAGGTGTTGCTCTGAATGAGGCCATTGCTCTCGCTAGATGTCTATGTTCGGGTCTCATAGTACATTGCTGTGGCATTGGCTTCATAGAGTCTCGATTCTTCGCCGTCGCCCAAGCATTTCGATACCAGGTACTATTGGCAAAGTAAGCATCCAAGTCATCGTTTCCTGATACAAGTGAAGACCGGTTCGAAGAGTTGCTCATCGTTAGTAAAGGGCGGCTGGGTGCCTGTGCTAGCATTTGATCTGCATTGCACGCCACCTTGGCGAATATTGTCTGGCTCCGTTCGGTCGTAAGTATGTCCGTGATCTCGGCTTTGACCTCGCTATTGAGATTAGTCATGCGAATGAGGCGTACGAAAGTCGGCCTACCTGATCAACGCAGACTGGAGAATGTTCATCGCAGGAACGAGGATGGAAACATGCTTGAGTCCTGCCTCAATATTCGACGCGTTCCAGAGCTGCACAAAATGTACTCTGGTGGTCCCTTGTCCACAAGTCTCCAGACTCTTATTGGTCAATTGATACAACGTTTCGGTAATGAAAGTAAAGGTCGATCCACAAGCTGCCATTGTGGATTGCAGAGTGTGACCAGAGAGGTCCCCATTCGATGTCCATTCTACCGCCAGTCGTGGTCTGGAGAGTAGTACGTCTTGAATTCCGTCCAGTGCATCCGCTATACAATCAAATTGCGTCTTTGCAGATAACACAGAGACGCTGGTACCGCAGAATCGAGCGCTAAGGTTGCGATAGAGTTGCAAAGCTTCGACACTGCTCTTGACATGACAAATAGCACCGATAGTAATAGAAAGTGGGTCCGGCATGGCCAGCAATACAGTCTATGTTGAGGACAAGGCGGATAAAATGCAAGAAGACCCTGATACAGATTTCTCAGCCGGTCTAATAGAGCTCAGGATAAGAAGGATGAACATCAATGGTAGCAGACGCAATGCGCAGAGGTTTTGGTGTTGGTTATTCTGATGAGGAAGCGCCGCTCACATCCCACTTTCTTTCAGATATCAGAGAGTGCTAGGCCAGGAATAGGTCCATTGTCTTGGAACGCATTCATCCTTCAAATCTCTCGCAAACGGTCGAGGCTGAGCTTTGATAAATTGGACTTGCCATATCTCTGGGTTGAAGCAAGGAGTGGTGAAATCGTAGAGGGACAAAGTCGCGGTTAGAATCCTTCGGACGCAGGTTTGAGGTAAAAATACTTTATGTACAGCCAACAGAAGTGTCCACATGACATCGTACGTGGCGAAGCTCGCCCTTAAATTGGCCACCGGTAACGCTTATAAATTGGAGATATTCATAGCCCACAGTTTCAGCCCATCGTGCGCAAGAGTGTGGACGTTATGTTTTCAGAGGAAAGACGCTTTTATGCGCTTAAGTGATGGTTTTACCATTGTTTCGTCCAAAACATCCGCCGGGAAAACAGGATGTTGCATCATCAAGGTGGAATATGTCTCTTACTATTCTTAATCGTGTTGAGTGCTTCTTATTGTAATGTTCACACTGCATTGACGGACTGGGCTGAGTAAGGTAGGGGGTCAGGCTTGGCATGCAAGGCGCCTGCATGCCAACTGGAGGGGCACCGCAGCACTCCTACCTGCGCTCAGGGGTAATTTCCTTTGGGTTTTCAGGTAGTGACAGATACTAGCTCGCCTTCGTAACAGATTCTGGGGCTGGGTGCGGTGAAGGAAATGTAAGTGAGCCACTATGAGATAGCGCTTGCTTGCGCTTCGCGAACCAGAGACACCCGTTTCAGATGGTCAATACTTTCAATGGTGTGCGGATGCTCTGGACCTAGCCTCAAATTCATGCCCTGAACAACTTGCATGAGCAATATCTCAGCCTGAGCGAATCCGCCCTGAGCCTCCTCTACCAAGGCTAATGACTGTAAGCACCTAAGGGTCATGCGATTACTAAGTCCTAGGACTTTAGTGAACCCATCCAACGCACGTCGATATTGCTCTGCTGCTTCCGCATATAAGCCTTGTAATCGCAGAGCAGTGCCTAGATGGTACACGCCTCCTAACGTCTGCTGATGGTCACGGCCTGCAAGTTCTTCAGAACCGGTTATCACACGCCGAGAAAGCTCCTCTGCTTCTTTCGGCCTGTCCATCTTGGTGTATAGAAGGGCCAGATGGTTGACGCTTCTTAAGGTCTCGAAATGTCTCGGTCCCAAGAGCTTCTCGCGTCCGAGCAGTGACTTTGTGATCCACTTTTCGGCTTCGTCGTACCTCTTCTGATCTCGAAGGACCGCTCCATAATTGTCGGCAATCTTTAGAGAAGTAAGATCGTCCAGTGACTCTTCGCGGCCTTCGAGCGCTTGCCGATACAACTGCTCCGCTTCTGCCCAACGACCATGGCCTTGAACAACCTCGGCGAGATGTCCAATATTTAATCTCGTTTCCGTGTCGTGGGAGCCTAGGAGTTTTTGAAGTTCTGAGATGACTCTTCGAAGCATTGGTTCGGCGTCTGAATACTTGTTCTCTCTGAAAAGGACTTCCCCAAGATAACTCAGGCTTTTCAATGTGTCAGCATGGTTGATACCAAGAAACTCCTCACGTATGGCAGCAACTTCAGCGAATCGGGCTTCGGCCAGTGCATAGCGACCTTGTTGGTCATCGAATCGAGCAAGATTATGTAGGATCTTGGCTCGCTGAAGTGGGTTGATATCACCAGAGTAACGAATAACGGTCTGCGCGTGTGGGGAAAGCGTTTCACATTCCTTCCAATTGTCGATGTCGCCCATCGGAAACGCTTCCGACATGACCCTCAAGACCTCTTCTTGCCATTTCAATCGAGAACCTTTCAGCCATCTTTGTGTTGAGAGTTGAACAAGTCGGTGCACTCCGAAACTTGCCCCACCCTTTTCGACATTGATAAGCGAGAATGCTTGCAAAGTTCCAAGAGCTGAGACAAAATCGACGCTGCGAACGTTCTCGCGTTTGAGCAAACTTCTCGGTATACTCTGTCGGTCTAGGTACGCCATGAACGAGAGCAGATCTGTGGCGAGCGGCTTTTGCTTAACAATCTGATCAAGTGATAATGTCAGGGTATTCAGAACCGAGCTCGGTGTGTCTGAATACCGCCTATGGTCTCCCAGGTCCTCACTTATGATTTCTTCAATCTCGGACTCATTCGTACGGAATATCTCAAGGTATTCGGATACTGAAAAGGAGTTCTCGAACATGAAAGCTGCTGCTTGTGTAATTGCAAGGGGAAGGCAACCTAGCTGTTCAAGAAGCTTCGTTTTCTCGCTATGCTTCTGTGACAGTCCTTGATCGTACGATGTATTGGATCGTAGCAGAGCTTCGGCCTCCTCGATGGTCATTGATGAGACTAAGATAGGCTCCTCTCTGTCCGCTAGTCGGTAGCCTACCCTTTTGTCACGTGTAGTAATCAGAATTGTGCCGTCTTCACGGCGTGGAATGTATTCGTGCATCTGCTTTGTGGGGACTACCTGAGGGGATCCGAAACCGGTTGGAGCCGCAAAGAAAATGTTTAAATCATCAGCATTGTCCAGAACTAGCAGCCATTTTCCATGTTCGCTGAGCCAATCTGAGACAACTTCGAAAGTGTTCAAGTCCAAGTCATCCCAGGCTGGGAGGTTCAATTTCCTTGCAATGCTCTTGTATGCTTGGTCAAGTCTCGGAACCGTACTAGCATGTACCCATAACACGTGTGCATCAGGATTGTGCTCATGATACTGGTAGCAGTACTCAATAGCTATTTGGGTCTTCCTAGTGGTCGCGTCAGTATCGAACAATAACGCCTGATCTACAGTATAGTCTTTTTGAGCTTACCCAGCTCCACCAATGCCAGTAAGCGCAACACGACGCTGATTCGCAAGCCTCGTACTGAGCTCTGCGGTGATGTCTTTGCGATCAACATACTTCGTATCCCTATCGAAAGGTACCATGAAGACAGGTTTGATATATTGAGGGGGGCTGGAGGGGTTTTCAAGCCTGGCGAGGCTGCCAGCTTGATAGTATGTCAATATTTGGACGTAACCTCTCAATGTGTCCGTGATTGCCTGCGTCTTCTTCTCTACGCCGAGACTTGATATCGCCTTTCGCTTTCGCTGCCAAGAAGAATCATTTGTCTCTGGAATCACTTTGGTAAGCATGTCGTCTAGCAGCTCCGCTTGATTTCGACACCCATTGATGACCGGGAGAAGTGCATCCTGGGTCTCTTGGCTTATGGTCCCTAGATCGGCTTGCTCTTTGGTTCTCTTGAGCGTGTCGAGGAGAAGCGGCAATTCAGTCTTGATATCACGGAAGGCTTTTGGGAATTCGTTGATGTCGGACTTGAAGTCCTTCAACCTAGCGACCACTTTTGATCCGAAGCTGATAACTAGGAGAATGCTCGCTGTCAGGCTGAAAGCTGCGACTGCTTCCGCCATGCTGCAAGGTGAATTACGGTCCCCAGCCTATCACGCAAAACCTGGACGATTTTCAAAAATGTGTTGTCTGGACCGGCAAAGCAATAGCGTTGCCGGTTATGATGAAAAAGGCATGGAAAAAGATGACAATCTTCAAGCAATTAGCGTTCATTCGACAGGTGGGGGTTGGAAACGCCTTCCATTACAAAGCGGGACTACCTGAGGTACCTTAGCGTAGTCACAAACCCACCGCAGGCCCTTCGAATCAATGCCTCCAGCTGCAGCACTAGAACCAATTTCGGCCAACCATCGTGTCAGTAGCCATGGCACCGTAGCACTGACCGTAGATCCTTCTTCCTTAGCATACTGTTCCATTCTAGACTTGAAGACGGTGTATTTGTTGATGCTAGAACGCACATATATCTTCTATCGACATATGTGCAAAAACCAAAATGAGTGGCAGCGGCCCCTAAGATTGAGTTTTCTAGGTACCGTAGGCGCCCATGTTTAGGGCAAGATCTTAGGGCTGAAAGCCTGTCACGAAGCTCATCCCAAACGACACATTGGAAGCCTGCCCTTGATACCAGACATGTACGCACGGTAAGAGGGACTACACAAGTTCCTCGCTGCCCTCCTCCAACTCCCTCAAGACAATGTCCCTCCCTCCACCTCGGATTCACCGAACCACTTTCCACACCACCCACCGCACCCAATCCTCTCAGGCCTGGCACGCCCACCTAACCCTCGACCTTGTCCTCCTCGTCCTATCCAAAACGCTCTTCCACCCTTTCATTTCCGCTCTCATACCGCTCTGTCTCCGTGCCCTCGCTGCGCCCTACACCTCACCCTCATTTATCATAACCTCCGTCTTCGCCACATGCGTCTCCCTATACTGGATCCTCTCACCAATAAACAGGAGAGTCGCATACGGAGCTCCCAGAGAGATCGACTGGGAGGATGAGGTGGTGGTAATAACTGGTGGATTTGGCGGCCTTGGAGGCTGTCTAGCCGAAATCTTCGCATTAAGAGGGGTAGAAGTTGCGGTGCTGGACATCGCCATTGCAAAGACGAAGGAGACAAAGAAAGATGAACAGGAGATCTGTGATGGCGAAGAGAAAGAGGGCGTGGTGTATTACCACTGTGATGTTGGCGAATATGAGCAAGTAAAAGCCGTTTGGGCGAGGGTGAAGGAGGACTTAGGCACGCCTACAGTGCTCATCAATAATGCAGCTATTGTTAACGCAAAGCCGTTCTTGAAGTTGGAGAGGGAGGAGCTGGAGAGATCATTACAAGTGAACACGATGAGCCATTTCCAGCTAGCTAGGCTATTCTTCGCCGACTTGCTCTTGGCTGGGAGAGGAGGAACACTGGTTACCGTTTCGTCTGTCCTCGCACACCAAGGAGCTGCCAATCTCTCTGCTTACGCGGCATCGAAAGCTGCTATCACTGCCTGCCATAAGTGTCTGAGCGCCGAGTTGGCAGAAACGGCGCCGCAGGTCAAGACGATACTAGTTGCGCCAGGGCAATTGGATACACTGTTGTTCGGTAATGTGAGATTGCAGGGCTTCTTGAGGAACTTCCTTGCGCCTGTAGTTGCGGTGGGGGAGGTGGCTGTGAAGATCGTCGAGATGATTGACAGGGGGGAGGGGGGCGTGGTTAGTCTGCCGGCTTATGCGAGTTGGATTGCTTGGATGGGCGTGCTGCCGGTTGGGATGCAGAGATTGCTTAGAGAGTGGGCTGGGGTTGATAGTCAATTCGCTACGCCCAGTCGAGAAGAGAAGGAAGATGGGGCTTCAAGACCTAGTCAGAAAGGGCTGAGAGACGACGGATAATGTGGGACATGAAAACTTTGCAAGAGCAGGCTTTTCTAATGTATCATCATGTAATATATGTGCATCGAAGTACATTCCACATACACCCTCCACTGCCCATTCCTCCCTAATATATGTACACGACAACCCTCCTCCCCATCCACCTTCCCCTCAAACCCTCTGCTTCGCCATCCACGCCTCCGCATCATCCCTATACCCATCCCTCCACCTACTCAACGGCGGTCTCTCATGCACAATATCCCCCACACTCCACAGCATCCTCTTCTTATCCATCTCACTACTAACATCACCATCCGGACAAACAACATAAAATACCCCCTCCCCCATCTTCTCTTCCAAAAACCCCGCAACCTGCTCAGGCGCCCACGCCCCCACAGGTTTCTCCTTCATCCCTCCTCCCCCCGTCAGTCCCGTGAATGTCCATCCCGGCACTAATAAATGCACACTTGTAGGCGTAGCGCGTAGATCGTAGGAGAGATGCTCAGCGAGGGATTTGATGGCTGCTTTGGAGGCGTTGTAGGCCGAGTTGCCAGGTGGGTTTGTGATGCCTTGTTTTGAGCCTGTGATTACGATGGAGGTAGGTTGGGTTTGGGTTCGGAGGCTGGGGAGGAAGGTAGAGATGCCATTTATGACGCCGAAGAGGTTGGTGTCCATTATCTGCTCACGCCCATTAAGTCAGTAAGCCGTCCCACGATTGGACGTGCCCAATTGACTAGAGGAGTGGCGTACTGTATGAAAATATTCCACATCATCCCACCCACTCTTAACCCCAATGCCCGCATTCAGCATAAGGAAATTAACCTGGCCGAAATTCATCTCCACCTTCGCCCTTAGATCCCTCCATGCCTCAATCTTGCTGACGTCTATAGAGTAGGTCTGTGTATCAGGACTATTTTTAAAGTAGGCGTGGGCTTGAGAAAGGGCGTCGGTATTGCGGTCGACGAGGGCAAGGCGCATGCCATGCTTGTGGCAAAGTTTGGCAACTGCTAAGCCGATGCCAGAGGCGGCGCCGGTTATGAGGGCTGTGTTACCTGCTTTGAAGACTGGGTGTAGAGGCATGGTTGAGATTGGGGTGCGGGAGGGATGGGCTAGGATTGGTGTGTTTGGCGGGGAGAACTCCACCAGTGGTTTCAGATGAAGGGTGGAATCCCGTCAGTGGCGACGCCATGTTTTACGACTTATGTCCCACGCTGTTTGATGTAATATGAAACTAGTGACCTGATTCGCTCAAGGCGTCCTAGCCTTGCGCACTAAGTAATGCTCCCCTGATCATAATGAAGTGGCGCTGTAGCCACAGAGACCTCCCCTTTTGTACGCCAAAAGAAGCAATAAAGGAAACATGAACATAACGTAGCAAGCTTTGAACGACAGGCCAGCGTCGCCTCATGATGCTCACGACCCCCAACGCCAAAGGCAAGTCAGCTGTCAACTGTCAAGATGTTTCACTGTTCCATATCTACATCTTCCTGGGTCGAACCCCCCCCGCCGCTGCTCTCGGTAGGGTTCGTACCCTGGGTCCCTCTTGCGAAGATTGACCTAGCACCTTCATATTGTATAGTCTGAGGCTGCAATGGCTGGCCCGGTATTTGCAGGCCCTGGAGCCTTATCATCAAAATGTGGAGTTCACTAGTGTTAGCGGTAACGAGCCGACCTATATGCCAGCGTTTTCGGTCAGCTCTCTATATTTGTGAGCGTTTCATAGGCGAAACCCCTATCATCTGCTCCAAGACAACGTACCCTGAACTAGATCTTCGTTGAACAAGTAATAGCCTTGTGCAGTCTCCACAAGGAATGCGTTGGCATTGCTTCTGTTTTGCGCTACGAATTGGACATTCGTGAGATCATAGTTGTTCTCGATATAGCGCGCCCATCCGCGGTTGCGAGCCTGCTGGGTATCGTTGCCACCTACCCTCCTCCACCCGACCCCAAGCTGACGCGTGAAGTCATCGATCAAAGACTCGGTACCCTGCAAAGTATCTGCATCGTTAGGAGCATCACGACGTGGTGCCTTGCGTTTGGGCGGTCCGTCCTCCTCCGACGACGATGTTGTTGGTACGGAACTACCGTCTTCGGCTTCCTTAGCAGCCTGCGCTACTATGGTAGGCCCCAATCCACGACGGAGACTCTGCTCAAACGCTGAAGCTATAAATGTCACGGTCAGTGGGCTACTTGACCAGTTTGACAGGCACCTAGGAGGCAAAACACCACTCATTTGCTCCCAAGGGTGGTCCGAACTTGCGAATCACAGTATGAATCAGGGTTACATACCAGACAAAGCTGTATGGCCCTCGTCCTCAGTTCTCTGGCCAGTCATAGGATCATGAGCAATATGACTGCCAAGGACCGGATCGGGACTCCTGCCTGTGCTACCACCACGGTCCACTCGACTCCTGCCTGTGCTTTCAGCAAGATCCATGGCATCGTCCTCGTCTTCGACGTCGTCAAGGGTGCGTTTCTTAGACGTATTGGCTGCGTTGGGCATTGCAATAGGTGAGGCAGGTGCTTGCGTGCTTGGTTGTGTCGAAGGGGTTGGAGCCGAAGGATCGGACTCAGGGCTCGACTTGTTACTCGACCCAGAACCTGCTCTTGATGGCATGATGACTTGGAAGGACTGATAGTAGTGCAAGGTATGAGCTGCTGATGATGCTGTACAGAATGGATGACGATGATGATGCGGTGATAGAAGCAAGGTTGGTGAGCTTGAGAAGTCGTTGAACGCGTTGGTAGGCATCTTGAAGGGGCGAGAAGCAGAAAGGGCCAATACAATTGGAAGGTGTGACGACTTGCGATAGCTGAGTTGAGTGGTGGTGGAAGGAAAAGGAAGGAGCGTTGAAGGGCAGAGGATCCAATTGAGGCAGTAGGGAGATAGGAAGTTGGCAGGTATGGTTGAAAAAGTGAAAGAGTGAAAGAGTGAAGGGAGATGAAGAAGTAAAGGCTGAAGCTGCGCGAAGTTAAAAGACGGGTGAAAGCAGGCAAACCCCAAAGGCTGGGCCAAATACTGGCTCGACCAATCAGATCCTTCTAGATCTGTGGGGTTAGCGTTGCAGATCCCTGCCCATTGCGCAAAACAAGGGTCCAGCGGCACGGGGACCGCTGAGCCGCAAACCGAACTCCAGACACCTTGGGGCCACGAACCATTGTCACGGTAGTGGACTCAGGTAGTTGCCCATAAGCTGGTTAGTCACAATGATCAAAAATAGGGGTAAAAGGACAATGTAGGGACACTTAGGAGCCTGTCTCTTCTACACATCTCGTGTGATTCGGTTCGCTCAATTCATGTACATCTGCGACAAAGTCCCCAATGTGTGCTACTGTCTGAGGAGGAGCGGCTTTTGTATAGACAAGTCATCCTGTACTCAAGAGTTTCGTCAGCGTGAGATGGTCTCTCTATGTCACCTCTATGTTTTAGAATGAAGTAAACAACATTCAAGAAGTAGTAGGTAACTCAACCCTTGTTCCTCTAGCTTTCTACTATCCTGAGCTTGAAGTGTAGCGAGCAATTGTATAAGCCGCGATACCTTGCTCCTTGTTGTAAATGTTCCAAAGTAGGCGACACTGGAGAACTTATATAGGGTGGGAAGAAACTCCTCAGGTGACCGAGTTGTCTTGCGATTCCACTTATCATAGACCCACCAGTCATATATGGGTCCAGGGCCTGAATTGGTACCAGTAGCCAAAGCGGGTGCAGAGCACCGAGCGACTCCTTCACTAAGTATTACGCTCGCAAACAGATGTATGAATACACAAGTTATCCACTGACATGGCTTGACGAATCACCTTTCGTGGAAAGAGCACGAAATCCACTGTAAGGTTATTAGTTGTATCTTCGTACCCCGCATCGGTGGTGGTCTGCCTTGCTTGTAACGTCTACTCATTCTTCCCGAAATCTGCAGCATACACTCGTGGCGTCAAGAGACGAACTAGGCCCCAAGGCTTAGATCTTATTCCTGGGACACGACGGAACGTACCCGAACACCATACTTGAACACCGTGTCCCAACGACCTATGGCCTCAAAAAAGGCGTTCTGAGAGCGATGAAAATATGTCTCTCCTTGTCACTCATCCATAGAGCGCATCTATCCGTCATGAGTGGCATCTTCTCGGAGTCTTTTCCTATAGAAGAGGATGATGGGAAGTCTTTGTACCTGAAACTCGTCAACTTTGTGGGGACTACACTTGGAGTCCTAGCTCATGAGGTGGCAGTCCTTTTGCACAATGGTCTGGGGAGGGTTTTCGATCGTGTCAGGTACTAGCTCGTCTGATGCTTTCCCTTAGAAGGTGGACTCATTGCAAGGAAATAGCGTAGCTGACGGGTCGAAGAGAGCGGTTGATGTTACCATTCTGTTAGTGACGCGGGTGACGTTAGCTCAGTGCGTTTGCCCAGTATCTCAGGGACGATCATGATGTTATCGCTAATAAAGGTGTGCATTAGCTTGCAGAAACGTGGAGCACTATTCTTGCAGCATGCAAGCAATGCTGATGCGCCAAACGAGATGAAAATACGACCACGCTACATATCACACGATGCGTAGAAGTTTTCAAGCTTTCATTTTCGCAAAGAATTCTGTTGGGTTACATAGACTAGTAGCAGCCATGTTCGGAAATTCCTTCCCATCCGTTCTTTCGCACACTCAAAACCCTATACTACGTCAGTATGTCCTGCTCGGATCCCATTTCCGGATCCACTTACTCAGAGGCGTGAAGAACCACCTGTTCTTCCCACTTGTGTACCTCTCCTCCAGTGCCTTTTTCACAGTCTTCTTGGCGTCCTCCCTCTGGCTGACCTCCTTAAAGGTGTCATTTGTAACCACACCCTTCAGACCCTCCAGTTCCAGAGTATACCGTGTAGGCATAAGGTGATTGTAGTTAATTGTTTTGATGAATGGTTTGACCTTGGAGCGCTTTTCTTGACGTTTCTTTGACATGCGGCGGGTGATCTGGGAAGGGTAGCGTTCTATGCCTGCGACGAGAGCGTGGGGAAACGGGTGTGATTTCGAGCCGGTATCAAGTGGTTGGATGATCACAACCTGACGTAAACGCTGGTCAGCAAAGGTCCGCTTGCGTCTCCTGCTTCACCGAGCCATGCGACTCCTGTAGATTGTCGAGTCGTATTAGTTACCTTTTTGCCTGCGTACCTCCCCCGTGTGATGATGGCCACACGGCCGACTTTGAGGACTAGAAGCCATTCAATTAGTTGACGGGTTCACTGCCCATGACACTCGGTCAGACTTACACTTCATCGTTGCTGGTGGTGCTCGTGATTCTTGCAAGGTGATCTTCTCTGTCGCCAAAATATCTGTGTGGGCATTCAGCCCTATCCGCTGCCAAGCCGGAGTATTACTTCGACCGATTTCGCCGAGCGCGCTTGCTCTTTGTTTACTTTCAAACCCGCCAAGCTTCTGAAACAGCGCATGCAAATACAATTCGACTGTTGTGGATCTCTATTGCAAGGACTTGAATCCTCTATTTTGAGCTTCGCATCTGACCTCATCCCCTGTCTACTTGAGTCGAAGATTTGAAGCCCAATATATTATGCGTTGGGCCTAGTTGCATTGCTCGCGACATTCCTCGCTACGACAATTGAGACACAGTCGGAGCAGCCATGCCATCTGTGGACAGGGATGAGTCTCGCGAGTCCCGCGACCGAGAGCTCGTCCTTAAGCACCAACCCTCGATCTCTGATTCTGGTCGAGCATCAGTCCCTATGTATGCAAAATTGTCATTCATCTGTTTACGTACGAGCTGACGGGTATTGGCATACGTCAGGTGGGATAGCTCTGATCCAGATCGTGCACCTCCTCCTTTACCCTTGAATCCAGGGTCTTCAAGTCCCGTATCGAAGCCAACCACTTCCAGAAACATAGCAGCAGCGCAAGAAGCATTAACAGCAAAGGCGAGGGAAAGCGTCTATACAATCAATCCATTGCCCAATAAATCGCCGGAGAAATCGTTAATCAAAACGCAACATCACAAGCGATTGCAATCGATCCAGAATGGCAATGGAACAGGGCGCAACAGCTACATTGATGCATTGAGCACTCTTGATCGATCACCAGAGAAGTCACCAGAGAGGTTACCGCGTACGCCAGGTTTTGAGTTCGAGAACCGCTCCCCAGAGAGGAGTCCGACTCGTTCGGACACGAGGTCTGGGACACCTACCCCTGGTGCCAGAGATTCTGGAAAAGATACGTCGAGCATGCGTCCCGCCAGACCTCCACCAAGACCTATTTTGGGGGAGAACACCCCTCCCTCGTCAACAATGCTTGCTCTACAGAATATGGTTACACCCAAGGAGACAGATGCTCCGCTTTCGAATATCACAAATAGCTCTACACGAAGCTTACATGGCTCTCGAGACTTTGACGCCATATCGACTCAGATTTTGAGTCTCACAAGTATCGCCACTAATCTGCAGCGCGAAATGGCTCAGTTAAGCAGACGAAGCAAGGACAATGCGACTGATTTGATCAGCCTCAAGGAAGCGACAAATTCCCGGGACGAAGACATTCGCAAGAGCCTTCGCGATCTTGTCTCCAATCTGTCGTCAAGATTACTCGAACCTGAGACAAATAACGGCACACGCGCATCCAGTGATTATAGCCAACGGCATGGTGGATACTTTCTAGACAGTAAACCACATGTCTCCCCTCCAGGGATGTCTAAAAGCTTCTCGCTTCCAAGGATACCAAGCCCCAACAGTCATCTCGCCGCTTCAATTGACCGAGAGATATCAGCTTCTCCCTACAACTTGGAAGGCGCTGCAAGTATAGCACTCTTAGAAAAGATACTGCGAGAGATGGGTACAAAAGAGGGTCAAGAGAGAGTAATGTCTTTCCTCTCAGAGTTTCAAGAGAAGTCAAAGTCGAAGGATTCAGATCCGGTAGTAGCGAAGAAGCTGGAAGAGATTTTAACTATCTTGAAAGACAGCACGACCAGCAAGGCTCTGGTCACGCGGAGAGACAACGGTAATGGTGGCATAAAGCAACCACTCAACTTCGACCCTCAACCTATCCCAATGGAACAATCGTCGCGACATGTAGTACCTCAGCTTGCTACTGCGATGGCTCACTCTAGGCCCAAGGCCGCTGACTTCATCATTAACGAAGACCTGCAGAAGCTGCTCAAAAAGATGAAGGATAGTATTACCGAAGGCGGTGGTATGACTGCAGAAGTCAAAGCGCACCTGCGCGAACTTCGCGGCGAGGTACTTGGCATGGGTCGTGATATCGCCCGAAAGTTAGATCAGGCAGAGTCCACGAATCAGTCTAGGGGCGATGCTCAAGGTCCTGGCCGCGAGGAAATCGCTCATATCGTTCAAGAAGGACTTGCTGAGTTGAGACAGCACATGGAGAACTTGATGCGTGAAAGGCGACGCGAGTCTGGTTCATCTATCGCGTCTCGGCGTTCGGTTGATAGCCAGGAGGTCTATATGGCCGTCAAAAACGCATTGACCGAGTTTCCTCTCCAGCAGCAAGTGGCTTTGCAACACCCCGGATCGGGTATCGAGCGAGAGGAGATCTTGGAAGCCGTTCGCGAAGCATGGGAGACCTACAAGCCCGAGATTGAGCTTCAAAATTTCGGCCTGGAGCGTGAAGAGATCCTTCAATGCCTCAAGGAGGGTTTGCAAGAATATCAACCCCAAGGCCAGACCAAGGATTTAGGTGGAGCTAGCTACGAGGAAGTTCTTGACGCTGTTCAGGAAGGTCTACAAAATTTCAAGCCACCAGCGCCGATTGAGACTGAGGCGTCTCTCACGAGGGAGGAGATCCTTGTAACAGTGAGAGAATGCCTGGAGACCTTTGAATTCCCATTCTCAAACGTGGGAGTCCCGAGAGAACCCGAGATGACTCGCGATGATGTACTAGATGCAGTCAAAGAAGGTCTTTCGGCGCAAGCGCCCATATCCAAGGATATTGAGTTCAACCGAGACGACCTCTTCGACGCTGTGAAAGCCGGTCTTGAAGGCGTCACGACGCCAATGGGTGGAGTTGGCGAGAAGGTCTTGGACAAGATGGAGGAAATGATTGATGGCATGAGAGTCGAGTTCAAGCAGTACTCAGTTGCAAACGGTGGAGACACTGAACAAGTCCTGGATGCTATGAAGGATGGCCTGGAAGTCCTCAGGGCTGATATTGAGACCTACGTCGACCGTGCTGCCGATGTAACCGGAAAAGACGAGATCATCGAGACTGTCAAGAACGGCTTGGAGCACCTTCGAATTGATCTTGAGGGAAGCATTGCCAACGCTCCTCGATCCAACGAGCAAGGCAACAGTGGGGAGCTTCTGGATGCTATGGAAAAGGAGTTTGACCATCTACGACAGACTATCGCAACTTCCATGATTCGCACTGGCGGCGAAGGTCCGGAGAGAGAAGAAATACTCGAGACCATCAGAGAGGGACTCGAGGGAGCGAGCAATAAAGTAGCTCGAGACTTGAATTCAGAAGGCGGCGCAGAAACCATTACTGTCATAAAGGAAGAATTCGAGCACCTTCGAGAAACTCTAGCCACTACACTCATTAAGGGAGGTGCTTCAGCAGACAAAGAAGAGATTCTGGAGGCCATTCGCGAGGGACACGACGTCTTTCGCGCTGAGCTTGAAGCCAAGCGGGACCGACCAGAGAGCATCATGTCTGGGACTGGGGAGTTGCTTGACGCTCTCCACGATGGACTTGACAACCTTCGTGCTGATGTGGAAAGAATGGTAAACAAGCCTCAGGACATGACTGTGAATTACGAGATCCTCGAGACACTCAAGGAAGGTCTCGCCACCGTCAGAGCCGATGTTGATCGCCTGCACACTTCTGAGAATATACCACGCGGCCTTTCGAGCAGACAGGACGGGGAAGTTGTCGTAGCTGAGGAAGAGCCGGAAGGCTTGCGACGAAACGATATCGGGAACCTCGAGATGATGATTACGCAGCTGAGGATCAAGGTCGAGGCACTCGATAACATGCCTCCACCTGTTCCGACAACGCATGAGGCTTCTGAGGGCACGGCAGCGAAAGCAGACATTGAGAGCCTAGAGGCAATGCTGAGAGAGGTTCAGGTTTCAATCGCGAATATGGCTGAGGGAATGGAGAGCGAGACAACGGTCACAAAAGACGATATCGACGCTATTGAGACTCTTCTTCGCAACACAAAGGCCACGGTTGATGATTTCGCCTCATCCGATTCTGAAGGCCTAGCCAAGGTTGTCCATTTCGAATCGCTCGAGTCGATCATGCTTGAGACTAAAGATGCCATGAACGATTTGGGCGCTGACGGGGCTTCGAAGAAAGACATAAGTGGTCTAGAGGCTTTGCTCATGGAGATTCGGGACAGTCTTGAGGATATACGCGAAAAAGGACTCGGGAACGAGGTGGGCGACAGTGTGAACAAAAGTGATATAGAAGCCCTGGGGACCCTTTGCATGGACACCAAGACACAAATTGCAGGGCTCGAGCTGCCCGATGTCGACACTCTCCCCACAAAAGTCGAGGTCGAAGCTCTCGGCGGTCTCATCAACGACCTCAACCAGCAGGTTGTCGAACAGCAAGAACTTACAGGAAAAGCTTTCGATGCACGCAAGACTGAGCACGCTGGTCTGAGTGACAAGATGGAGGACATGAAGCTCATATTTGAGGACGTGCGAGATGAGCTCAAAGCCAAGATCAAGGACGGCCACCATAGCGTCAAGGACCTAGCCAAAGCTCTGGAAACTGTGGGCGAGACAGTTATGGCTACCGATGCTACTGCCCCCGTTAACGAGCTTATGGAGACAGTGAAGAGCGAGTTCGAGATCGTTCATAAGACATTCGCAACAACTAAGGAGGAATCAGAGCAGAACCATGCAATCCTACTAGGCAAACATGTCGAGTACAAGAATGCCATCCTTGATGATCTCAATACGAAGATTGATGAGCGCTTCGACGAGATCATGACAAAATACGATGACGCTCAGCTAGCCGCGCTGGAGAAAGAACGGGCTTTGGGTGACAGAGATGCGCAATCGACTGAGGCTCTGAATGCGACGAAGACTGCGGCCGAGGACCTCAAATTATTGGTAGATGCCCTTGGTTCGACTGTAACAGACTCCTGCGATCGAATGGGAGTGGACTCTAAGACTGTGTTCAATCGCGTGGAGGAGGTCGCCTTGAAACTTGATGAAATACTTGCTGCAGATGAGAAGGCCGAGCACCAAGCTACGCGAGCAGAGATCTCAAAGACACTCACCAGCGTCGAAGCTATTCAAGCACATTCGACAGAGTACCACCCTAAGATACTTGATGCAGTCAAGGATGTTCTGAGCATCGTTGGGCAGCATTTCGAGCAAGCGCAAACGGCGGCCGAGGAAATCAAAACAAGCGTGAACGCAATACCTAATTCAATACCTCTACCAGCTATTGCCCATTCCGTGCCTTCGCCCGAGCTTATTCGAGAAGCGCCTGCGCACAAGGAATATGATGACGCTGAGGTTCACGCAAAGCTCGATCAACTTGTTGCCCATGCTACAGATGCGGGCAAATCTGTCGCAGAAGTCGCCTTGCTAGAGCAAATCCGAGAGCAAGTCGCAGCTACTGCTGATCAGTTCGAGGCTTTTCTTGCTACGCAACAGGCTACCATTACCGAGACAAACAATACAAAAGCCAAAGAGGCCGAGGAAGCAGCTATCGCCTTGGAGAAGAGGACTGCCCAAAAGGAAACCGTGGAAGCCGACATTGTTAGGCTCTCTGAGCAGAAAGAGGACCTGAGCAAAGACATTCAAGGACTCCAAAAGGAGAAGGAAGAGCTCATTGCGCTCAAGTCCAGAATGCAGGCCGACTTGTCTTCACTTGAGACAGCGCTTCAAATCAGGCGTGAAGAGTTGCACATAATGGAGGCACGCGCAGATGGCCTCGAGCGCCGTATTTTGGATGGTGTATTGGATCACTCTCGCTCACTGCTCACAACCTCAAGGCCACAGTCCAGCTTGAAGGAGATGAACCTTAAGAGGGTCGTCTCCTCAGCTAGCAATGCTACAACAACGACCAGAGCCAGCAGTGTTGCCACAACAGTACCGTCGGTGCCAAACAGCGCCGTGAGCAGCGGTGTTGGTATGGCCCTCAAGAGACGACTACCACCAAGGACATCCGGTACAAGCACTGCAAGCGGCAAGACAGATCGACGCATTCTCAGTCTGAGCACGCTAGGAGCCAACAAAAGCGCAAACACTGAACGCTCGATGGTCCTCGCCAATCCTTCAATCGCTGGTGGTACCACGAAAGCGATTGGGTGGGGTGCTGGAGGAATGAAGAGAAGTCATAGCGTCAAGTCTAACTTCCCAGTAAGGAAGACAAGCTGGAATGGAACTAAGGCTGTTGGGATGTATGCTGATGATGGCATTGACGAAGGAGATGACAAGGAAAATAGTATCCTGACCGAGGAAGACGAGGAGGAAGTTGAGGGGAGCCAAGCTGGTACCGAGCGGCGAACGAGTTACACGGGCACATACTCCGGAACCGGTAGCTACGGGGATGGTAGCACCGTGTCCGGAGATGATAAGCGGACTAGCTATGCTGCGTCGACCGTGGGCACACTTGGCACGAGAGAAAATGCTATAACAGAGGACGGCGATGGAGAGTCAGAACTAGAATCTCTTGGTGAAGGGGGGGATGGTGACGATAACAAGGAGTTGTATCTGGGGAGGGAATCCTACCAAGGGAATATGAATGCGCCAAAAGAAGGAACCAGCAATGCAAACGAGATGATTGTGTTTGGTCATTCTAGTGACAGTGGGATCGGTACTGATATTCCCACGGCCCAGTTGGAGGGAGGTAGCGATTACTTCAAGGGGCAGTAGACGTTTGTTTGGAATTGACTCTGCGGTCGCGAACCAGTCGGATCCACGACGTGAAGTGGAAGGTAATACTACCCTGGACTCTATGGAAAAGTTGCTTTTTTGCTTTGGTTCCAGTATTCTTTAGCGGAGGTGTTTTGGGAGTGTGTGGTCTTGCTGTTAAAGTATACATATGAGTCGGTGAACGATTATTGGGAGAGACAGAGTTTATGTAGATACTATTTTCCGCCCCAGAAGTTCTGATCAATGCTCAAGCTCGAGCGATGTTCGTTGCCAGAGAAACCCTCGTCGATGCTAGAAAGAATGCGGAGATATCCATCGTGCACTTTTGATCACTTGACGGGGACGTTCTCGGTGGTAGAGTTTCTGGTGAAAGGATACTACAGCATGACTACGAGGATTCTGCAGGCAAAGATTTGACTTTCATTGCAGTCGTTGTCAAGTCGCCCGCCAGAAATTTGGTTTTGGCTGCATGAGAAAGCTTGGCAGGGCAGTTCGGCGTTTAGTTTGGCCGATGCTACTTCCTGCCGCGACAGTCAAACATGCAAAGGAAATCTGATTAATTGGTAAGTCACAGGTTGTCACGACCCGCAGTTCCTTTGTTTGGACAGTGCATCCTTCTGCCCCTTTCCCTGCCGCCACGATGAACCCCGCTATGCAGCGGCAGTATGCCGCCAACTACCAACAAATGACCCAGCGGTCACCACACCACCCACCCTCTGTCAGACGTCCTCCAGGTATCTTAACAATTGCTGCTCTGGTGTTCTCTTGGGTCCTGCTAAAGTGTACTCGCTAGGCCCAATGTCAACAGCCCATGGCTCACACACCAAAACCCCCCAGAATGTCGCAGAAGAGCAATCACGAGAAAATGCACGACGAACAGCCGAAAATCACGCAGCTGCTAAACGGCGATCCGAGCGCCCTACAGACAAGAACATGCCAGAAGGTGTTGAAGACTTGATCGTCGGAGATGGCGTACATCAATATAAGCGATTGCGGGAGGTAGAGAGGAGACTGGATGCGATCATGATGAGGAAACAGCTAGATCAACTCGAGCCGCTGCATAATGCTGTCAAGAAATACGTGACGCTTAAAGTGTGGATCTCAAATACGGTGGAGAATCAGCCGTGGCAGGGGAGTCAGATGGATGAGAACGCGTTTGATTTTAACATGGGTGTTGAGGCCACCTACAAAGTCAAGATCGAGGGACGGGTGGTACCAGACGAGGACGAGGACGAGGACGTTGGGTCAGAGAAGGACAGCGATGATGAGGAAGAGGAGACGAATAAAGAGGCTATGGAACAAGATGGTGAGACGAGCGCACCGGCACCGAAACCAACGTCATCGCGACAAGCGAAGACAAAACTCTCCCACTTCTTCAAATCCATTACTATAGATTTCGATCGCAACAAGAACCTCCAACCGGATAGCACGACACAGATAGAGTGGAAGAAACCGCAGCTACAACCCGGCGGAATCCTACCGCCGGCAGCTGACTTTGATTGTCTCGAGTTCGAGCGGAAGGGTGATGAGAACATCAACTGCACGATCAACTTCTACCGCGACGAGAATCCAGAGCGAATGCAGCTTAGCAAGGAGTTAGCTGCTGTACTCGATACGGAGGAAGATGATCGGCCTTCTGTCATAATGGGATTGTGGGAATACATCAAGGCTATGGGACTGTCCCAAGACGACGACAAGCGAGTCTTCCAATGCGATGACAAGCTACGAGCCGTAAGTGCTCCCTCCACATCCCCACATCCTCACCCCCACAAGCCATCGCGAGACTAACATCACACTTCACCCAGGTCTTCGGCGTCGACACATTCTACTTCCCCCACGTCCCCCAAGCAATAATAACCCACCTAACCCCCCTCCACCCCCTCTCCGTCCCCTACACAATCCGCGTCGACCCAGACTACCACGCAACCGGCGCCCTCCCCACAATCTACACCCTCCGCCTCCCCATCTCCAACCCCCCAATCGGCGTAGTCCCCCACTCCCTCGCCACCCTAAAACAACTCTCCCTCTACGACGAACATCTCTGCCTCCTCGTGCAAGCCCTCAACGCCTCTCAGCGCAAACATTCCTTTTTAGCAGGCTTTGCGAAAGATCCGGTTACGTTTACGAGGAGGTGGATGAGTAGTCAGAAACGCGACTTGGAGGTTGTGCTTGGGGAGGGGGGGAGGATGGAGGGGGATATTCCGGCTATGGGGTTGGGAGGGGAGTGGAGGCGTGGTGGGGAGGGAGGCGTTTGGGGGACTGAGCAGGTTAGGGAAGGGGTGGGGCTACTGGTTCAGAAGGCTAGTAGGGGCGAGAGGGGATTTTAGAGTAAATGGGTGATGTGGCGATCAAGGAATTTTGATCCCATGTGGTTAGGGGAAGGCGTTGTTGGGCGAAAAGATAAAAGGCTGGGCGATATCCACGATGACGCGTTGCCATGGACTTATGCTTCCACGGATTTTCTCAAAGGGCTGTGATGATTATGAAAGTGCCATTCCAAGACGAAGACTGCCAGATCGGTTCAAAAAGGCCTCTGTTGCACCACAACTCCATCACTTCCGAAACCCCCTTCTGCGGTCGACGTCCACGTGTTCAGCTCCTCCCTCTTCTCCACACATAGAAGATATGGGGACCTAGGTGGTCAGTATCACAGCCCGAGAAAATCGACCGACAGCGTCGAAAGGCCAAGGTATCAGCTTGAACGAGCTCCTCTCTCATATCTCTGCCATTAGCGAGCAGGGTACCTTTACGTCGATAGAGCTTGAAAACAGGCCTTAATATC
This sequence comes from Stereocaulon alpinum, assembly GCA_018257865.1. Taxonomy (NCBI): domain Eukaryota; kingdom Fungi; phylum Ascomycota; class Lecanoromycetes; order Lecanorales; family Stereocaulaceae; genus Stereocaulon; species Stereocaulon alpinum. The sequence goes on along the minus strand of JAEUBA010000004.1, from coordinate 435,754 downwards.
ACTTTCAAGCATCAATGAAGAAGCGGAGAGTACAACGAATGGTAAAGCTAAGATAGAATCGAACTGCAGTAAGCAAAACAATTTGGGGTATCCGACCGACCAAGAAAACGAGGGTATGACCAAGCACGCAAGAAGTATTATCCTTAACACCCATTTCATCCAGCTTCATTACTACAATATCATCTCCCCATCGTATCCCATTTCATCCCCTCAAATATTCTCAATGACCCTCGCATTCATCGCCTGCTGGAATCCATCATTTGTGTCGCCCATGAATGGCTGGGTCTTCGAGCTTGAGGTCGAACCTTGGTTGCTTGGTCCCTCACCAAATGTATCCGCCTGCGCAAGCTGTTGCTGCACAGTCTGGTTGGTTGCTGGCAAGAAGATGACTTTGCTGTTGGCGGTCTTGGCCATGGCTTGCATAGCCTCGAGATATCTGATTTGCATAGCCGGTGCTGAGCTAAGGATGTCGGCTGCCTGCCTCATCAATTTGGCGCTCTCAACTTCAGCGCGCGCAGCAATGACTTTAGACTCTCCGATACGCTTGCTCTGCGCGGCCATGGAGAGGGAGTCTTGGAGCTCTGTGCTGAATATGATATCTTTAATGAGCATGCTCTCAACCTGGACACCCCAACCTGATGCGACATCTTCAATTATTTCACCGATAGATTGGGCGATTTCTTCGCGGCGCTCAATAACATCTTGGAGGACACGAGCGCCAACGACGTGGCGGAGTGTGGTTTGCGTTCGCTCGACGAGCGCTTGGCGGATATTGGAGATACCGAATGCGGCTTTGTGGGGAGAGGTGATGTGGTAGTAGATGACGGACGTGAGTTGGAGATTGACGTTGTCCTTAGTCATGCAGACTTGCCTTGGGACCTCTGTGGCATTTATTAGCGGAGTTGCAGAAAGGTATGTTGTGGTGCGCCAACATACCAACAATTTGAATCTTGACATCGACCTGGATGAGCTTTTCGGACAGAGGATTGATCTTGACAAGACCTGGGTCGACTGCGCGGTAGAAGCGACCGAACTTGGTCACGAGACCGACGTTTCCTTGGCTGACTGGCTTGTATGGGTTGGGGCAGACGATACAGCAGGGGATGGCTCCTAGGCATCCGACGCATGAACCGAGAGTATTGACTACATGTACATCAGTAGCTGAAGGGAAGGGCTGCGAGGTACGGCGACATACTCATGGATCCGTACCATCCGTTCGACCCAGCGTCCTCACTTTCGCCTTGCAGGGTCTGAGCATACGCTGGCTGGAGATCTTCACGACGCGGTGGTTGGACGTTGATGAGTGGAGCACCGTTGCCACCTGGCGCACCATTGCGGAATGCTCCATTTGTCGGGAGAGGCGCTTTGCCGTTCTCTGATGTAGCCATTGTTGTTGTGTATGGTCTTGTTTCTGAAGCTGTAGATGAAGGGGCGAGAAGACTGCGCGTGGAAGACAGTGTATCGGGATGGTCTGTTGGATGAGGGTCGGAGAGGGAGCTTTATTAAGGATATTTGGTAGCTAGGAAAATGAAGAGAATGAAAATAATGAATACTCGGAGGTAGATACGAGTACGAGGCAGACTGAATAAACGGACTGTAGGTGAGTCTTGACGTGCTTGATGATCTTTTAAGTAGGGAGCGTAGGGAGCAGTAGCACACAACCTCGCTCGCGCCTTCCCCGCTCCGTCAGTCTCAGGGTCTCGAGGGTCTGCTCCAGGCCAAGCAAGCGCAGCCCTAATACCAAGAACAGCAAGGCTGAGGTCGGCAATGAAAGGGTCCGACGGGACACAGCCCCGATAACTTACCTTAGAGCTGCACTTGTCGCTGTGGTGTGAGAGTCACCAGACGGCCCCAATTTTAGGTAAAGCTTGTCATATGCGGCTTTTCCCTTTCTTTCATTGGGCGTCATCACTGAACTGACAGCATGAGGCTTTTTATTATCCAGTGGTCTGCTGTCTCATCTTCAGCCTGGGATGTAAGAACCATATAATTCTAGCTTCGGTTAGTTTTGCGAGAAGTACCCAAATTTTTATACCAAGACTCTAAGGTACTCCGTTTATTATGGCCAATCCCTTAGGCTTACTTCGTTGCCGCAGCGAGGCGGTAAAATTTAGCCCAATCCGCATTTGCTGAGCATTGAATATGACTGTGGACGGCCTGATAGTCGAACAGAGACTGACTGCAAAATCTGTCAGATATCCAACCTGGTGAGCCTCGCCAGTCTTGTGAAGGGAAAGGAGTGATGCTCGGTAAAAGCGGCTGCTTTCTATTTCCAGTATGACGCCAAGACTCTCAGTCTAAAACACTCCATGTCTTGGTCGCGTGGAGCAGCAAGATCTACTGCTCACTCTCGTTTCGTCTGCGCGATTTCCTTTTCACAATTCTATGAGCCATTTGAATTCACGCCAATGCGGCTGCTATTTGCTGGAATCCCAAATTAGGTGATGCTGCTTATAGTGTTCACCCTGAAGATCAACTTACATGTCTATTCTATTGTTAGATGGTATTTGAGAGCATTGCAATCGCAGGGTAATGCTCAAGATAGTGCTGCGAAGAGTCATATGGTCTACCAACAGAGTAGCCGTCCATAAGGATGGCGGCATTGCAAGGCTTGAGCTGAACACCAGATTTTCCCAGATGGATATGGGTCGACGGCGTCCCCTGGGGAGGAATACCTGACGAGGAGTCACGAAGAAGCCTGCGTTTCCCCGCTCGTTAAACGATTGATGTCATGATAACGAAATTACTTCTTCAACCCCGGATGGACAATAGCAACGGCATCATGGCCAACAAGAGCAGCATTGTTGCCCTTTCATGGCCGTGTCTCTACGAAGATGGTACAACGATCGAGTGCAAAACACATGTTTGCAACAAGTCGTTCCTGCTGTTCGGTAGTATCCAAAATAGGAGAACGTGTGAGGTCGGGGCAAGCTGGGCGTCCCTGAGCGAGATTTATGACAGTGTTCCATGTGCTGAGCCTTGCCGCAACGTCGATGTCCCATCCAACAATAACGCACTTGCAAATCCATTCACGATCTGCTAGCCAACTGTCTCGGCGACTGGAACGAGATAGTGCACACGACAAGCAATGATGTTTTACAACGTCGATGTGCGGCAATCTCTTCCCTTCAGTGGAACCTTGTCTTCGAGCATCTATGCTCTCCAACACGCTCAATATCGGCGACAATGGCATTGGAGTATGTAGCGAACTCAGCATCTTATCACCACTTAGCTGACGCATGACAAGATGTTATCCTCTCTCCTACGGCAAAGCGGTCTTGCTGTGCTAGCATCCCTTGCGCTACTGACGGTTCACGTCCTACTCCTACGTAGCCAGCAGTGGCAAGACACTCATGTTGGGAGCCTGGTCACCGCTCTTGTCGGTTTTTGAAAAGATCAATGCTTTCTTCTCAGCGTGATATGAATTGCTGCCATCATCATTGCGTACCAAGTGAATACTGGACTGGTATACGAGCTGCTAGGCGCAAGTCTACCCCTCACTATCTCTACGGACGGCTTCGTAACTGTCATGATCACTTTGATCTGTATCATGCTGTATGGCTGCTAATCATTATACCAAATTCGTTTGCCCTTGAGCAGCCTGGGTCTGTCTATAATAACGCCTGTTTATGCTGGCGTGATCTGGTTCCCTTGCATAAAAAGCCGCGACACGGCATTTGATAATCCTCCACCTGCTACTTTTCTGCTCCACGAGCCCTGCAAATCACTGCAAGTGGTTATGGCGGGGTCTCTCCGCTTTCGGCGTTGATTTCCTACGCAAAGCTGAAACGGCAGTGTGGACATGGTTACCATGGACCAATTTCTGTATCATGGTGACGTTCTGGAGATCTGGATCTGTGATACCATCTACATCGCCTCGTGGGGTACAACCTGTGGCTACCAGCCGTACGACTACAGGCTTTAGGCTTTGGAAGCCGCATTATTCCCAACTTGGAACTTCGACCAGGTCATAGCTGTTACAGTTTGGGACTCCTTCTGTTAGTATGCGGTCATTAGGGTTCTGGACAGAGTTGCTGAAGGGCGGAGTGACGCGTGGTTTCCCCATGACTGTGAGAGAGGTTTCGTGTTCGCTGCCTCGGCTTATACCACTTGGCACTCAATCAATATGGGCGTGGCTTTAATTGAGAATGAGGGGGCGCTCACATATGTTCAGATACAGAACCTCCACAAGGCAGAACTCGATCCAGGCATCAGACATGTAACCTTGAACAAGCCTCTGCCCCTTACCAGATAGATGTGACGGAACGCAACCTTTCCATACACTCTAGTCTCCAATTCAAGCAGAAGCGGCGCGCGGTCTCTAGCCTACAACAACCACGATACAACAAGACACCAACCTCCTGACAACATACCTAGCACCACACCACATCACCCCCTCCCATCCCAAACCCCAACCTACCCAACCCAACCCTACCCTACCCAACCCAACTCTACCCAACCCCACAACACACATCAACCCCGCCTCACCACCCACTCACATCATCCACTCCCACCCACCACATCCCCCACCGCCCAATCTACAAATCTCAAACCATCCCCGCTCACAACGGACATATCCCTCTTCTATCTTAGCTGGCGTTCTTGGCATTCAATCACTCAATCATCATAGGTATATCACGGAAAAAGCCTCGCTCCTTCGTGTCAACGGAGCTGAGGGTTCAGCCGCAGCCTCAGTCTAGGATGGAGAGGGAGAGGGAGAGGGAGATAGAGATAGGGAATATGGAATTAGTGCCTACCCAACGCAATCTTTAAAGCGACTACAACCCAAGAGATACGTTAGTAGACCCAGGAATCGAGATCGCGGCACTACGTTATCACTGAAGGACTGCTGAATGAATGGGGGATGCATGAATTGTTTCCCCCGCTCTGACTCACAATGCCGTCGTCAGAGGGCTTAGAGAAGTGCCATGTCACGTGTGCATCAGATCCACTTGTCAGAATTCCATTGCATTCTATTCACCACGTTCCGTTCCTTCCCCTGCATGCTCATGTCATGAATACTAAAATCCACATAAACTATGTACCCCATTCCCCACCCATCAAATCAATCATCAACACGAGAAGAAGTAGTAGAAGAAGAAGAAGAAGTAGAGTAGTAGAGTAGTAGTGTCATCCGCACGCGGTTTATCTTGGTATCATCCCCCTAAAACACCAGAGTATCCCCCCTTCCCGTCCAGATCCATTACCGTGAAGCTTGGAAAACGAACTGAAGCTGTATATGAGAAAGATTTACTTCCCAGCCTTATCCTTTGCAGTCTGCTTTGCCTCCGAGGACTTCTTGTCGGCTGTTGCCTTAGCGTCTCCAGCCATGTCCTTGGCTTCCTCTTTCTTCTGGTATGCCAAGTTCTTGGCCTGCTCGGCTTTCTCGGACGCGTAATTCATGGCAGCGCCGGACTTTTCATTGGCGAAGTTGCTGGCTTCACCGTATTTCTTCGCAGCGTAGTCGGTGCTCTCGTCCTTCTTCTGTCCCAGGAATGTGCCCAACCAAGCGAGGGTATCGCTCGTGACAACTAGGCTAGTGGTGATCATGGCCTTGCCGCCAGAGACGTATCCGTCACCTCCACACTTCTTGTACTCGGAGGTGTAGGTGTCGAGGACGTAGTTCTTGCCGTCACCGATGACGCGGAAGGGGAAGTACGCCAAGTCCATGATGCTGCCCTTGATCTTCTCGGTGTCTTGCTTGACGATGGGGAAGGTGGAGTCGACCTTGCCGAGACCAACGGCGGCGAGGTCATCGGCTTTTGAGACATAGGGCTTTACGTAGCCGTAGGGACGCTGGGCGTATGGCACGAAGGGAGAGACGAACTTCTCGTAGCCGGTTTGGCTCAGGTCGAGGGTCTTCTTGCCGTAGGGGTTGGACTTGTAGGCGGAGATGGAGTCATTGACGACGGGGTAGGAAGTGAGCTTCTGTAGAGGAAGTAATGTTAGCGGCCGGCTGATGTAAAGAGGTCTAGGTGACGTGTTGAGGTAGAGTATAGGTATAAATCGTGAGGAAGGATGAGGATGAGGTAGAGCAGACAGGATGCACTTACGTTAAGGAACTCTGACGATGTATCGCCGTTGGTCATAGTCTTAGACATTGTATGTATTGTAGTGGGTTTTGGATGTCTGAGAGGGTGGTGAGTAGCTGTTAGTCGTAATGGCTTTGTAGAAGTTGAAGATTGTGAGATGTGGGGAGCTGGAAGATGTGGATCTGGCAAGGAAGGATGACGAACCGAGAGATTGGTTTTGGTGACGAAATTGTGTTACAGGATTGTGTCTGAGTAAGTGTCGAGATTTGTACAGGCGACAAGAAATTTGAGCAATGTGTTGATTTAACAGGTGGGGCAAGCGTATAGAAAGCTTCCTGTGGCGCAGGGAAAGTGGGAGAGTGGGTATTGATTGACCTTTTCTTAAGGTTCGATGGCGCCTTCAGAGACCGGAAGCTTTGATGATGAGGATCGTGATTTGTCGGAAGCGGAGGAAGGTGGAGAGGCAGGGAAGTTATTTGGTGGCCCTGAAAGGATGCGGTAGTTCTACGTAGCTCTTGTTGAACAAACCGGTATCTCAACACTACCAACACTACCAACACTACCCACACTACCCTTAGTTAAAAGATTGCAGACTACCCACCATCGTCACCCCCTACGTAACAAATTGCGGCACCTATTCCATTCATTGAGGGCCAATCAAGTCGTCACTTCCGCATGCATCGTCGATATGGACCCCGAACAGTAAGGTAAGGTAGCCGCACTTTGCAACGGCCGTGTTTTGCAGTAGGTACCTTACGCAAGTAAAGATTGCATGCATATTATGCATATTGTCCCCCCATCCTTATCGCGCCCTACTGGAACTCAAACTGCGCCACAGTAACTACTTCCGCGCCGCAGTCATAGCAAGATACTGTTCCACACCCATCATCGAGTGCAAACCCGTACGGACATAGAGCAGGCGGCATTCAATCTTGTCTACAGAGTTCGGGCGATTGAAGTGGTGTTTGTTCTCCCAGAGAGGCCTCACGCGCACGTTCCTGTGGCGTATGCCGGGAAATTCTGTTCCTGTTGGGCAAGGGTCCATGACGGCTTGGCACGCTATCCTAAAAAGAATAGAGTACCTTATTGCAGTTACTGCTAAGGTACACCATCGACGTTGTTATGGGGTCATATGAAAGCCAATCGCATTGTCCGTACTCACTTTACAGTAAGGTAGGACTTGCTATACCCTACAAGTACAATCCGATTGTTTGCCATCGAAACCTAACGTAAGGTAGTATTCGAAGGAATTTCAAGCAAATAGCACAACTGGTGAGCCAACCGTCATTGTACCCAAGCCGAAACGGCCCAGGAGAGTCCTGTCGCTTGAGTCATCCATAATAAACCTTTTACCTCTTGCAGAACGGAAGTCTCGTATTTCTGTACACTTGAAACTCGGAGCCCAACGAACGAAATGCAGCTATGTTAAATCCCACTCACTAATGAGACGCCTCCTAGGCTTGAAGTCCTCGTCACAATTTATGCGCTCCAAACAGCTGATTGACTTGCTGTTTGGAAAACATGTCGTATCCGATGGTGCAAGTGGAGTAGAGTGGACTGAGCAGCTTGACAGCGCGGGTTGCGGCCACGATATGAACATCTAATAAGAAGGGACAAGAATTAGGACCGAGATCGACTCTCTCTTCGTATGTCAAAGGTAGTGTGGAATGAGGGGTCAGGTAGTCACGACAGCCTTCGACATCTCCTGCATATCAATAACGTAATTCGAAGGGGATCTGGAGCGCCGCGCTGGGCCACGTCTTGTTATTCGACAGGTCATGTGGGAGCCATTTGAGCCAAGAAGTGACATTCTGTCACGACAGTTGGGCGGCTGCTCCCATCTCAAAGCCAAGCTCACGACCTTCAGTGTGAACCAACATGAAGATCCGTACAAATAGTACTCATTAATCCAGCTCCAATAAGGCACAATCCACAGCTTTATTCCTGGTGAGTTGGCGTGCAGTTCCTAGGGAGGCAGCTTGTGGGACAGTGGCGAAGAGAGCAACGGTTGGACACGCTCAAGAATTGTATGCAGAATATCTATGGGTCCACTGGCTACTCCACCATCGAAGCCTGGTTAGTATAGAGCACATCGACCACATTACTCAGCTTCTCAATAGTCTCCAACGCTGCATCATACCCCTGATCCCTCTCGGCCTCATCGTACACAATCAAGCAACCTGCCCCTTGATCCAGAACCCCGATGATGACCTTGTCCAGGATCATTTGCGAGAGCTTTCTCTCCACTTGCTGCGTGTCCAATCCGACCATCTTAGCGATATGCTCGATTTCCACTCTGCTAAACGGTTCGATAACTTTAATAAGATTCTGCTCCAGCATGGCGTCGTATAGCCTCTTCAGATGATTTCGAATGAAGACATCGCTGCCGAGCTCGTATCGGTAGTTAGAAAGAGCCTTCTCATAATCTTCCAGACTCCGGTTGGAATGTGCACGCGCCACAGCCTTCATCGCTTCCAGATTCTTGCCCGAGTACTTCATCGCTTGCTTGCTTGTCATCAGATGATTGACATCGTCCACGAGGTTCAACATGATCTTGCAGAGAAGCATATATTGCAGTGCTGATGTGGCTTTCTGGGTCTCTTCTTGCGTATGATAGCCTTCTAGTGCCTCGATGAAGTAAGAAAAAGCCGTATTGAAGTCCTTATCCTCTGCGTGAAGCATGCCAGACTGCATGTCAAGACCAGCTTGGAGCAGTGGGGGGGTATAGACAGAAGCTGCGGATGTTCGCGCAGATGTAAGAGCCGCGCGTGCCTTTGGTTGGTTACCGAGTGCGTGGTAGGTTCTTGATTCGAGGAGCTGGACTTCGACAAGAACGAGCTTGTCATCCAAGCGCTTGAGCTCTTTCAGGAGACCGTTGATGAGAGTGAGGGCGTCATAATAGGATTGTTTTTGCATGTAGAGAGAGACGAGGCGCGTTTCGAGACTTTGACGGAGGAAACTGCGGCGTTCGGAGATGGCCCATTCTATGCATGACTTGGTGATGGATATCTGGATGTCGACGGTGTTAGGTATTGAGGAGAAGAGATCAAGTAGTTGGCGGACTATGAACCATGAGAAAAGTCCGCTGAGAAGGATAGACAAATTGATATACCTAGCTTGGCTGTCTTTGCTTTTGTAAAAGATCCCAGTGATGATGTACTAGACCGTACAAGCTCAGCAAGCTCATTGGACTTTCTTGTATCCCGGTAGGATTCTCCAAGTCCCATCAGAGCAGTTTCATATTCTCGTAAGGCGGCTTCGCTTCCTCCAGGCTTCTGTGAAAGAATTTCCTTATATATGGCCTCAGCTTTCAATGGATTTGTCTTTCCGAGCTTCTGGGCTTCCTGTATCTTCGCTGAATTCTCTGGTAGAGGAGCCATGACAGACAGCTTCGGTTTGACGGTGATTGGAGGGTTTTGATGAGGTTCTCAGTGAGTTCATAAGAAATGAGCTGACGATGTTGATGTCCTGGGAGCTTTGTCGCGCTAGCGAACAGCCTAGCACATCGGCTGAAGTTCGGCTTAAGTTGGCCAAAAAGTCCCACTGCGCAAGAGGATTATAATACATTTACAATTTTCTAATCTACGGGCATCATGCCATTCTCAGGACATTCTGGGCCTAGCCCTTGTGAATTCATGCTCCTCATCTTTCCTCGGTGATTCTGTGGTTCCATCGCCATGGTTGGTAGAAACGCCAGCCAACAAGACCATATCCTCTTGACTGACAGCACCGACAGAAGATCAAGGCACTCACTCGCCCCACGGCTTCGGCTCAGGCGCCTGGATCCAGCGTTGCGCGTCAACCCAGGAATCTCGACCCAGCTTTACATCCATTCGAGAGAGCTCGAGAGTACACCAGAGCCCTCAATGCCACAAAGCTTGAGCGAATGTTCGCAGCTCCCTTCCTTGGGAGTTTGGGCAAAGGACATGTACGTTTACGTTGATGGCATTTATCTATTCGGCTTAGCGTGGAAGGAATACTGACCTGGCAATTAGGTAGATGGAGTGTATACTATGGCGAAGGACCCTGAGCGACTGGAGACCTTCACCTCTGGTTCCGGAGATGGCGTAGTGAAAGTATGGAACTTGACCAGTCGAGAGCAGATTTGGGATACCACTGCTCATGAAGGGATAGTGAAAGGTCTCTGCTTCACTAGGGATCGGAAGCTTCTATCATGCGCTAGCGACAGGTCCATCAAGCTGTGGGACCCTTACAACACACCGTCGAAATCAGCACCATTAGCCACATGGCTTGGGAGTACAGCATTCACCAGCGTCTCGCACCATCGATCTCTTCCCAACTTCGCTGCTAGCTCAAGCGTTATCTCCATCTATGATCTCTCTCGTACTTCCACCATACCACTACAAACCTTACAATGGCCTACATCTACGGACACCATAAACGCTTTGAATTTCAATCAAATCGAAACGTCTATCCTCGCTTCATGTGCAACAGATCGTTCCATTATACTCTACGATCTCAGAACCTCGTCGCCTTTGTCAAAAGCAATACTGGGTCTGGCTTCAAATGCAATTGCCTGGAACCCCATGGAAGCAATGAACTTTGCGGTTGCCAACGAGGATCACAACATCTACATCTTCGACATGAGGAAGATGAACAGAGCGCTGAACGTACTCAAGGATCACGTCGCGGCAGTCATGGACATCGAATTCAGCCCAACTGGAGAAGAGCTTGTAAGCGCCTCATATGATCGTACAATTCGCCTTTGGGACCGCGACGGAGGGCACAGCAGAGACATATACCACACGAAACGCATGCAGCGCGTATTTTCCTGCAGATTCACCCCTGATGCCCAATATATCCTCTCCGGTTCAGACGATGGAAATGTTCGTCTCTGGCGAGCCAATGCCTCGAAACGGGAAGGCATCAAGTCAGCCCGGCAGCGACAGAGAATGGAGTACGATGACGCTCTGAAAGAAAGGTATAAGCACATGCCTGAGATCAGGAGGATCAAGAGGCATAGACATGTGCCGAAGCAAGTGAAGAAAGCCGGAGAGATAAAGGGCGAGGAGCTGGCGTCAATCAAGAGGCGGAGAGAAAATGAGAGGAAACATAGCAAGAAGGGCCAAGTGCCTAGAAGAAGTGAAAGGGAGAAGATGGTGCTGGCAACGGAACAATGATCGAAGGGAGTCTCGCGCAAAGGCCATCCAAGCCCAAGCAAACCTCCCGGTTCCCGCACACATCACTGCGGACGAAGATCTCGGTTGCGGCAATCATGCCATATCGCCCGCAGGCGGATTTGATCGATTTAGGTTCGAGCTCTTCCAGCAGCTACGTGGGAGCATCTACTAATGACGCACATACAGACCTAGACCAACCAAGACAGCCCTTACAGCACCTATGAACAGGTATCTTTCTAAGCTGCATATGAACGTAGAGCACTCAGGGCCCGTAACACGGCTTGTCGTGCTTCTATACGACCGGGAATGCTCCTCAATCTACACCTGTTGACCACACGTCTTCTCCACTTCTTATCCATTCCGAATAGATGTTTCTTGCCTTCGACTCCTTTTGTGTGACAAACTTGCTTCTTTCGCGCTGTTCTGGCAACAAGGTGGCATCAATCGCTACCATCTTAAGTACTGCTTCAGTACTGAACGCTCTCTTCATCGTCATTCTTTGCGCTATATAAATGTCTATGTACATCATAGAGGATTCTGCCGAAAACCAATCGTTTAGGAGTTCATGTTCTTCTCGGATATTCTACTTTAGCTCAATATGACATATACAGAATCATTAGGCGTGCAGGTTGATGGAATGTCTTAGAGTAGGAAAGAGTGGACGTTGTGGTCATTGAGACCGGAGAAGGCCCGGAAGAGGAACGAAATCGACCTTTGTATGACTCGTAAGGAGCAGGGACCAAAGAGATGTGTGCTCTACAGCAGAGTAAAGCGAAAGCTTTGGTGCTTTGAGGGAGCAAGAAAACAGAAAGTTCCACTCAAAAGGACAGGAGAAAAGATTGGTGTTGGCTTAGGACGACTAAAGCTGGGGCAATCTCTGCTCAGGAGGAGAAAGTAATAGCGCGATTGCAGCTTAGGAGGTTTTTAGTACGGCAACGTTGGAAGGCAGGCTCCCGATCACACAGACCAAATATATAGATGATAGCTCATCTTCAACCTCCTATTACTGCTCCGAAGGCGGTGAAGCCGACGCGCGTCAAAGGATCATATCCGCATCAAATAGAATTTTGGAATGAACATTGCGAATAGATTTGACGACTAAGACCTCATCTAGCTTATATCAAAATGATGTACCTTGTATACGGAAATGGTTCACTTCGTAATTACCGAACACTAGTATTCTTTTGCTCCTGTCGCATACATGGTAATCTTAGCATCACACCAGCCAATCTTGCTCTCTCAAAGTCAACCCAAGAAATCATAACGTCCTCCCACGTCGAGACAGGTTGAACAGCCAACTTTAAACTAGAGGAATTAACGGCAAAGCGATTAGGCTGCATGTTGGATATTGAATGATGCCTCGTAGCTACAAATACGCTGTTGTCGAGCCATTGTATCCAGACATGTAAGGAACCAAGCAAAGGATCACCCTCTAGGTTCGTGGTCACGTAGCGTCACAGAGTGCGGTGCAGGATGGGAATCGAAAGGGGGCAAATGTAGGAAAGGCATCTTTAATGTGGAATATATTTTTAGATAAGACGCTTCTGCCCATCGACCAAACAACTGCCAACAGTTGTTCTATCCGAACTGGTCTAGTGGTTAGGATATCCGCCTCTCATCGTCGAGGGATTTAGTTCGCGGATGGCCGGGTAAGAGATTACCCTCAAACATGATATCTGAACCCCCTATTAACAGAAATAGGGTTCGATTCCCCGGTTCGGAACATATCATCTTTTTTTGCTTTGCTGCTATGTATCATTTTACCTGGCGGAAGCCCATAGCTTATTTTGCGAGGTGCACTTCTAGCCGCCATAGCCAGCTAGCAACTACTCCGACGAAACGTTTTGCTTACGAAGGTGCAAAGACTTTTCTCAGGCGACAAGTTTGTGATATCGAGCTTCTTGATTATACCCACGGGTGCAGAGCTACAACGCAGTGAACGTACTCCGCATCCTGCTCGTGCGGAGTCATGCTCGCTCGAGCAATATTCTAGCGCTCCCACAGATTATCAGGGGTTCTGAACTTCGAAGGCGCCATGACCATACAGTACCTTTCCAACTACGAGGTCAAAGCCCAGGTGCTCCGAAATTAATTCCAAGCTAAACTGTATCGCCGCACGGCCATCTGCGAAAAAGGGAGATCCAAAAGCCAGTGAATAGGTCCAGGAATGAAAGGAAACAGAAGTCAAATGGTACAAGCGCCAAGGGAGAATACCAAGGCCAAGAAGCCCATTTTGGCCAAAAGGCATGTGGCAGGCCAGATCCCTTAAAAGACTAGCCATGCAAAGGACCAAAACAGATCTCTAGAGACTTTATCTACAAGGTCCATTCCAGGCGGGATCCTGCGATCCTTGGTTACGTGATATGCTTTGCTAGGCCGCTTTGACGCAAAAGCTTTGTCTTTGTAACCATTGTTACTTTCGAAGGAGAGACGTCTAAGCGTGGTGTAAGCTACAATGAAAACAACTACGGCTATAACGTATGAAAAGCCTGCGCGTTGAAGAACGATTACAGCAGCCAGGTGATGGAAATCTCCTACGTTATCCTCATGATGGTCTGCAGGTTCTATTAGACCATTACTGGGAACTTGGAGGTCAGACCTTTAGGTGTAATCGAACAGATAACAGCGGCCTTACGTGGAACATACCGAAATTTCTCTATGGCAAGAAAGGAAAGAGTTTTCTATGGGGGCTTGGTAGGGACAGGAGATTCACAGGCTTTTGCATTCGTAAGAGAGGAAAGGCATATTATCAGGGTACACGTGTCCAGAGTTCATGAACGTAGTATTCTGGAGCCAAAGCTCTTGTCCTGCAAAACGTCTCTGGGGTGGCAGTATGCAGCCACTGATTTGAGGATCGACAGCCCAAGTACATCAACGAAGCGTCTACTCGTCAAGGGGTAGGAAGCGAACAGCACCGTTATAGATAAGCTTATACATATCATTGACGGGGCAATTTACCCTACTCTATCGTTGCTGACTGTTCCCCAGGCACTGCTGATTTAAGTTATGCAAGGCATCTCGAAGCTTCTTCTGCAACTCAGTCTGAATGCAAGCGACTTCAGCCTCGGACAAGCCTACTTTCCGCGCTCCTGTGACGACATGAGTGCCCACCAGTGTGTGAGCCTCAATTAACTTTTGCCTCATCTCATGGTAGCACTTCTGACAGTATAGTCGCTCATCGACGAGCACCTTCTCCATCGAATTGCCATCCCAAGGTTCGCACGGCTCATACCAGTTGAAATTTTCACAGCGTTCAATGAGCAGGTACTGGTACAGGTGTTCACACTTCGAGAACACCTGAGCTTTGATGTTGCACATTGTTGGTGTCGGTGTTGTTGATCATCTGCTCAGTTGGAAGATTGATACTGCATGAATGAGAGAAAGTCCATACCAAGGCGATGCTTTCTGTGAGTATAGTGTTGTCCTCCCTTTCTTAGGAAAACAATGGCGTTATGGGGACGAAGAAGGCTTTGTCTTTCGGGTTTTCTTTGTCGTTTGCACAACGCAGGGCCACAATACAGTATTCCAAAGCCTTTTCCACGGCATTGTGGGTGACGGGTAAGAAAAGGCCTGCTCATTCCACGCAAAAGCTGCACAGTGTTTAGGGAGGTTGAATGGCTAGCCAGTGCATTGGCAAGTTGAGCAACAAAAGTGCAGTCCTTGCTCTTATGCCTTTGTGAGTAAGCGCCCATTAGAGCATGTTGGGCGATAAATGCGTCCAGTGCTTCCTTTCTCAAGGTGGGAAATGATGCATTCCCCAAGGCGAGTCAATGACGAACGTTAAGACCGCTGTATAATCTGAGCAGCATACCCGGGTTTGCACCTTGCTTTTGGATCATGAATAACGCAGGTTCGAGGCATGCTAAGGAATGATTGATACACTGCTTACTCTTCTAAAGACACGATTGGTGCATGTTCCAAGCATCTTGAACGACAAACAATAAGGATTCTCAGCCAGTTGAGCAACGAACATGCCATCCCTCGCTCTTCTGACTTTGTCATTGAATCAGCATCTACTAACATTAGGCGACAACTGCCTGCCTCTCCTCTCTCGTGTCAACATTTCCGTCTAATCAAACAGCTTGCATAGCATCCAATCTCCTGATCCCCTCTCGTGTTTCCACGCTATAGCGATCTTGTATGGCCATGATGAATTCGATCGGCTTACCTTCTGCAGTTGCTTTCTGGATTTCTTGAAGCTCTTTCTCCTCTAGGTGTCCCTTTATACCAACGTAAGTATCCAAATAGTGGTTCGCACATAAAGGTCTGCCGTTGTACTCATATTCTGTGCAATGCGTGCCGAAGCTGCAACTGGTACGCCCATCGGCCTCAACTCGGGAGCCGGCACAACGTCTTGTAATCGATTCGGTGGCTACGCAATGACATACGGAGTGGAAGTACGTGTTGAGCTGGCACCTACATTATAGGAGTCAGAGTCATAGACGGATAGAGAGGTTATAGACCCGGTATTACACTTACATTTTGGGTAGAGAAGTCAGGAGGCGTCAATATTGATGGTAAGTAGCTGGAGTAGGAGATACTTATGTAGGTGAAATCCGGGATGGAGGTGTCAATATATAGAATGTTCACAACAGTGTTTACCTCGTCAACACGCACTCGCGATCACCTTAGCCTTGACAAGAGGCCTAACATCGGTGTTGAAGACACAATGATCTCCTCGTGCAAGGCTAGGCTACTATGTGTCAATATCCTTACCAGGGAAAGAGGAGAATGCATTGTGTTCAACAAAGCATATACCTCGGACAAAGCCACGAGCTGCACAATGCCATTCAGCTTTATCTACCAGGGCATACAGAGACATTGCTTCATATAACATGGATCCCCCCAACCCCGACACTCCTCTCCATCATTGATTGATCGCTCACAGCCCGCTCTTCACTCACCAGAAGCAGCCCCAGCTCCAGCTCCAGCTCAATCATCGACTCACTCACCACCCCAGAGCCTCCCATTCCCCCAACAAAAATGCCTCGCTCCCCCCGACCAATCCTCTCACCCCTCACAATCCCTCCCCCAGATCTCTCCCCCTACCCAGCCATCTCCCCAAAACCATCCCTTACCCGCACCACACCACACGCACCCCACTCCGCAGACACAGTCGACGGTCTCCCCTCCCCCTCCCACACCCCAGAAGCAACCCACACAATCCCCCTAACCCCACCCCCCCAATACCGCCCCTCCGCCCCACCAGCGCGCCAACCATGGCACGCACATCCATCCAGCCTGCACTCCAACCCCAAACCCAAACCCGACCGCTGGGCAAAACCCGTTCATGGACAACGAGCTGTAAGGGATGAAGCGCGCAAAAACCAAGCTCAACATCAAGCCCACATCGAGCTTCAGAACCGAGGGGAGCGGGATCTAGAAAGGCAGACTTCAACTGGCACGGGGACGGGGAAGGGCAAGGGAAAGGGGAAGGGGTATCTAGGACCCAAGAGTTCGAGCTGTGGGCGGTGGGTAGTTGCGCTTGTGATTTGTGCTGTGATTGTTGCTGTTGCGTTTGTGGTTGCGCATGCGGTTACTAGTGTTAGGTAGAGGGGTGGGGACGAGGGGAGGGGGAGGGTTGTGTCTGGGGGGTAAGGTAGGTTTTGCTGATTTGGGGGGGTGTAATGGAATGGGCGAGGGGAGGGAAGGGGCGTTTGAGTAGGTATATGGGGGCTTGTGTGAGAGGTGGTGGTTTCATCTTGAATGACATGCATAATTCAGGATTTGATGTTGAAGGTCCATTGTTCGGTGTGTGCCAAGTGAAAATCATGTTGAAAATCGACCTTTTAGCATCTCAAGCGTGACCACGGTTCTAAAATGTAAGCACAAATGATATTGTAACTGCAACCACAAGGCGGATGAGTTGTGAAATTGTAAAGTGTGGAGTGTCTTTCATACCCTGAGCGCCGCGCTCCGTCTATTGGCTATTGTATGGCGTCGATAGCCAATCGAGAATGCAAGAGATTAAGTATGGTACAAATGTACGAAAGAGAAAAGTAAAAGGCCACGTAGCTCCGACAAGGCCATATCTTAGAACGGGGGAAAACGAGACAGCCAGCGCTCACCGACTAAGACCTGCGTTCTCGTCCACTGTCCCGCTCATAGTCTCTACCCCCATCTCTACCACCGCCTCTACCACCATCCCTACCACCGTCTCTACCACCAAAGCCTCCAAAGGACCCTCTACCATAGCTTCCGCCAAACCCACCTCTTGAAGACCCTCCCCGATCGTTACGGTCGTTTGAATAACGACCCCGACCGCCAAAACCCCCTTCACGATCGCCGCGTCCAAATGAAGAATTACCGCCAAAACCCGCTTCACGATCGCCGCGCCCAAATGAAGAACGGCCGCCTCGCTCGAAAGCATGACTTGTTTGATTGTCCATAACTCCCCGCATCCCACTCGCAGATGACCTGTCCGCTCCACCTCCATAATCACCTCCATTTCTAAACCTGCTGGCTCCATACGGGCCGTCGGATCTACCTCTATCACCGCTTCCACGTCTCGATGGGATGATGCGACTACTGTCAATGAGGTTGACGCCTTGTAGACGGTTAAGCCTAAGCTTGGATGCTAGTCCGGGACTGATCGCCGGAGGCTGTTCCATACCCCAGCCATACTTAGCGCGGTCATTGAGACTATCGATGAGTGCCTGCTTGGGGCTGACCCATTGGTAGACGCCCAGGTTCGCCATATATGCCATAGCTTTGAGCGAACGAGGTACCATCTTCGCAGCCTCTCCGACTTGTGTCAAAATCTTGGCCGTATGCTCAGGTAGCTGAGCGTCCTTCCTCATGTCCACTTTGGCCGTTTCGAGTGTGTTATCAACCTGAAGCGGCATGTTGGGGAGTTTGCGGCGGATTTCCGATCTTTCCATACCTGTGGCAAAAAGCCAACCCTCACCCGCCTTTTCACCTCGACCAGTCCGACCTAAACGATGTACATACTGCTCTTCTGAAGGCGGAAGGCCAAGTTGAACAACATGAGTAACATTAGGGAAGTCCATTCCTCGTGCGGTTACATCAGACGAGAGCATTATTGACGACGTGGCGCGTCTGAAGGAGTCGGCAGCTCTGGTTCGCTGCTCTTGCGTAAGTTTTGCGTGTATCTCGATAATTGTGCAGGGGTGGAGCGGATGTTGATGGAAGAGGCTTTGGCCCGGATCTCGTAGGTTTCTAAGGATAGCGGAGGCAAGCGAAACCTCAGCAGTGGCACTAAAGTACACAATTGCCTTGAATGGCTTGGCACCAGCGATCTCGCGCTTGCATAATTCGACCAATGCAGGCATAAGGTTTTCGAAGCCTCCAACGTTGACTAGCTTTTGCGGCACTTTCTCATGTGTTTGCTGCTCGCCTTCCTGCACTGTTCGCACAAACTTGAAATTTGGTTTCATGGTTCTTCGCACAACCTGCATGACTTCTCGAGGGACGGTTGCTGAGAAGAGGAGTGTCTGTCGATCTACTTCCCTCCTGTTCGGCAACAGATCCTGGATAGCTTGGATATGAGGCGCGAACCCGTCATCTAATAGCCTGTCGGCTTCGTCGAGAACGAAAGCGCTGAGTTTGGGTGCTCGCACTTCGCTGTGTGGATCTGATAGGATGTCGTTTAGTCTGCCCGGTGTCCCTACCAGAATATGACATCCCTCCATCTTTATTTTCCGAAGCCCGTAACCCTTCCGGGAACCACCGACGGCAGTCTGCACGATGACACCAGTATCCCGTGTGATTTTTTTTGCCTCCACCGCAATTTGCTCTGCCAATTCGCGTGTAGGTGATATGATTATAGCTCTTATATCTGCAGAGGAGCCATTTCGACCAAGACGGCGACGTGTCTCAAGCCCCGGGTCGACGGTAATGATGTTTTGTAGGACGGGCAAGAGAAAGGCAATGGTCTTTCCAGTGCCAGTCCTGGCTTGTGCTAACCTGGAAACGGGATTAGCGACAGATATGGAAATGTTCGGGTTCCACGTACACATCAGTCCCTTTCAAAGTCTCATTGATGGTCATGCTTTGCACTGCGGTCATAGTCTTCAGACCCATGTCTCGCGTCAGGGTTCTGACAACGGTATCGGAGACCATTCCTCGATCTGAGAGTTCCTGGAATTCGGTAACCGGGCCATAATTCACTGGTAGCTTGCTCTGTGTGTCTGGAGGTGGCTCCTCCGCACCAACTTCTTGCTCGATCTCTGCCTCGATAGCTTCATCCTCGTACTCTGCAGCAGCAGTAGCAGAGCGCCTCCATTGTATTGCTGTACCGAATGGCCTAGTTGTATTTAGGCGTACAGTTCGAGCTATGCACTCCTGCACATCCCGTGGACGAGGTCCTCTAATGCATGTCGAAGAAAAGAATCTGGAGAATATTGATGTTGCAGAAGAGGCAGGACCCCTCCTTGCAATATTGAGCATCGGCCTGTCAATTAAACGTGTTGCGTCTGGTCGGTAACTTGGATATATTGCGAGGTAAGAGGAATTGGAATTGAGCCCGTCTGTTTTCGTCGTTGTGGATAGACCTGGCAGTTGGTGATGATAGGACTTAATTATTTTCACTGCGATCAAATCTGGGCTTTACCTGATTTGGACTAAAGGATCTTGGACCCTTGCGTTTAGGGCTGAACCTGGTGTCGAAATTTCCGCTAGTGCTCCAGGTAACTGTTGCTTCTCTGTAGCCATATGACAGGACCATAGCCTGCTGCAAATGCTAGTTTCAGGAAGGTACCACTTAGCAGCGCCGCCTACAGCGGACCCAGTACGCTGTTGGCCCGTTGAAGTACGAGAAATACCGCAACCATCTCGGATGTTAAGCGATGGACTAGCATCGCAAGTTGCACTGTTTTCCCCTTTCATGCATGCTACTCTCTTCATGGAAAGCGTTAGGCCATTTCCACGAAATTCTAGGTAAACTCGTCCCTGAGCCTACTGCCCAAAAGTACGGATGAATGCGCAGAAGCATTGTTGACCGGTCTTGCTATGAGACAACGTCCATTCACAGTGATGCCTTCCCTTGTTCTTGAAGAACAATACGACATCGACAATGCAATTCTTTTCGAGTTCCGTATAAAAAGTCCGAGTTAACAGCACCTAAGCAGCCCAAGGAACCTTGAGAGCACCAAGCTTGCCGAGAAGATCACGCTGACAAGCTCGACACACCCAACGCCAAGGTACCAAACCCTCGGAAGGTTGTCCATCATATCGCGATGTCTCAATGCAATTACGTAACTCGCCTTTCCTTTCGAGGCGCCCTCCCACATGTATCATCACCACTGAGAACGTCATGGACGCCCGATGACTCCAGTATCTCGGCCTCTGACAACGAAGAAGTGGCACCCGACAGCAAGGGAGCGACGTCAGACAACACAGAAACCTTCTTCGATCACGAGAAAGCAACCGCGGACAATCAGGAGATGATTCCCTCCAGCGTGACACTTCGCAAACGTTTTAGGTGGAGCATCGCCCCGACACCATCAAAGCAACCATTGTCAAGATCGTCTGATAAGCACGGTATCTTTGCTTCCAAGAGTGAGAGTGTAAGTCCGGACACTGAAATAGCGACGCCCGAGGGTAAACACCAAGCCTCGGACAGCGAGTGCGAGAGTGGGATGAGGACTAATCCGTTGCAGGTTCATCCGGCACCAAGCCAGAGAGTAGATGATTTCATAGAAACTGGTAACAGCGCTTCCCCAGAGGGATTCTCCCTCCAGCACTACCGCTACTTCACTGATAATGGCAAAACCCAAGCGCCCATTACAGGTTTTTATTGCATGGCATGCAATTCAGAGCTTGCAACCGAATGGCCGGGTCCTGATACCTGTGACAGGTGTACGCGCTTTGGCAGACTCACTCCATTTACCGACCACAGTGGCCAAATCAGAGTGCCGGTCCGCATGTCTCTGGATGAAACCGTCAACGTACTTGAGTATTCAGTTAAGGAGACGTTCACTGTAAGTACCAATTTTTAGCCTTGGGTTGGGA
The DNA here is from genome assembly GCA_018257865.1 of Stereocaulon alpinum. Lineage (NCBI taxonomy): Eukaryota > Fungi > Ascomycota > Lecanoromycetes > Lecanorales > Stereocaulaceae > Stereocaulon > Stereocaulon alpinum. The sequence continues at coordinate 414,609 of JAEUBA010000004.1, read as the reverse complement.
ATCTGCTCGGCGAAGTTCAACAACACATGTAATGTAATCTATTGCTCAGGCTTTCTCTTACCAATGTCTTTCTGCTCTCATTCTTGGTAACATGAACAGTTCCGGGCGTTATTGTCAACAAAGTCCGGATCTATATGCAGTGAACTTTATCGCAAGAAGCAAATGCCTTCTGACTGTTACTCAAAAGCTTAGTAATTCTAGGCTTTCTCCTGTTAATACCTTCGTCAAGTACCACAGAAGTAAAGCTTTGCCGCCAGAAAGACCCTAGAAATCCACCTAATCTTCGGATGTTACTAAGAGTTGCCATATCTAGGGTGCTGATTACGAGTCGGTACAACCGATTGATGTTTCATCAACGTTTCGCAATTCATCGCGTACATCGAACACGTCTCCAGCTGATATCGTTTACCGACCCATTGCGGGACATCTCGCCGCCTCGAATAGAGCTCGGACGCTACTTTGGCAGAAACAACCAGCGTCATCGCAGGCATCATTCGCCTATAGGTGTTTACACTACTGGTTGCTGCCTAAACACTGCAAATCGCCTCGCTAAGTGGAAAGACAAAGGCTGATAAGAGGGACAAAAGCTGACGGGGAAGATGAAGGTCATAGTTTGCGGCCTTGTCCTTGTTCGACGCTAAAAGCACTCGAGAAATTCCACCCTTCATCCACTCTTCGCTAGAACATTCCCAAGGCTCCTCCTTTGTCTCCAAAGCAGAATGTGATTATGCTAATATTAGCATCATCCGCTTGGTCAAGAGCGTCTTGGCGTCTTCGTCCTTGAGCAACAAAGGTGGTAGCGCGAGATTCCATTTGTCTTAGATGTGAGGCTTTCACATTCAATGGAAGAGGGGTCTTTGTATCGATTGTTGGCGTTCGCTAATTACAAGGCCTGAACGAATCTATATGAATCCCCCACGATCCTGAAACACGTCACTGATCGAGATCGACCCGATGTTGCCCAGACTAGATACAATCTTACGACAATCTAGCACCACCGAGAATCCATTGCTTCAGCACAGTCCACTTTACTAGAGGCAGAAAGTTTCTTTCCGAAATTCTGAGTATCAGCAGAAGATATACTGCATGACCACAGCCTACCCTAGCATTGGCCATTCAACAAAACCTAGCCTTACTCTACCTCTCCCTCTTCTATCCTCGCTCCACTCACAACAATGGGCCGTACCTCGCGCCAAAACGACAAGCCATCCTGCCCCATAACCATCAACCCAAAGCCCTACCTGTCCGTCCACAATAATCCCAACTCCCAACCCGGATCATCAACATTATGTACATTCCACTGTGGGCGGTGCGGGAAAGATGTTCCTCATGGACCGCCAGTCATATGTGCGAATTGTGGGGCGCAGAGGGAAAGTGCAAGGGATGAGTGGCGATGACATTGAAGGGCTAGGGCTAAGGAAGGCTTACATGCTGGAGTTGGAAAGTCAAGAGGCATCTTCCGGACGACGGTGTGGATTGGTTGGGAGGAAAAGAGGTTTGTACAGTATCTTCTTTTGAATCGATGTAGCTTGTTCATTTCAAGAGACTTGTGTTGCTTGTCATACCGTTTCCACCGCTGTCTTCCAATCTGCGTCCTCCGTCGAGCAAGAAGCTCACTAATTGCTTGCTGTGATGTTTCCATACAATCCATGCCTAAAAAAGGTCGGAGCAGACAGAGACAAGAATCAGAGACCGCGTCTAAGCTCTTCGAATCACCATGCCGCTGCTTCACCGCTTCAAATACCAAAACTCCACCCATTCACACCCCTACTCGCACAGTAAGCCACAGGCATCTCATACTTTCCACTTTCCTACCCGGTTCACTTCGTGTTCGTCGTATTGCATATTGCACATGGACTCCACTCAAAGACAGCTGCACAATCAATACGGGCTCCACTTGTTGTCGTTAGGCATCGTTGCATTGCACCGGCAGTCGCGTGCCACTTCAGCAACAATCCTCCAATCCCCTGGCTCCACTCTCCCGAAACTCTTCGCCTACAATCTCAAAATGCAAGCAAGCAAGCAACCTCCCTGCTCCACTTCCCTCCCCTCTAAACCCCATCCAGTGCCTTTTCGCGAGCAGTCACCGGTACTTACACCCCCCCGAATCCCTGACCAAGAGTAGCTCCGCCCGACATACGTACATACAGTAGGCCGGGCAGTAATCCATTACCCCTAACGGAGCGAATTGAATGCATACCATTCCACAAGACCGAGTAGACTTGGCGTGCACGGACCGGGGAAACCGGTTATCCGGCCCACCGAGCAGCCATCAACTAATGCAATGCAATGCAACCCTTCTTTGCACCTGCTTCGCTCCTTGGCCAGGTATCGCCAGTGTCCAATTGGAAAAAAAGCCGCAGCCGGTTGGGATACGGGCCCATCTGGTGTGAAAGAGGTGCAGGATCGTGTGGAAGCGTTCGGGTTTGAGGAGACGGTAGAGAGAGAGAGAGAGGAAGAGAGAGTGAGAGTGGAGATAAGGGGACGGATATTTCCAACGCTAGTGTTTTGGGTCTGGATGGATAGAGTTTGCTGGATCCACATGGTGCGGTATCGGCCGTGGACTACGTACGTGCATCTCGGTGTGCAGTCATGCTTGGCAAGCTGTGGCAGGTAAGGTAATGATGCACGTGCTCGTAGTGGATTTGTGGGAAGTTCCTGTGTGATGTTCAGATGGGTTGATGTGCGGTCAGACAGACGCGTAATACGGGGCGAGCGCAATCTTTGGGCCGTAGAGGTGAGTGCAGTCGAATCCAGGTTTAGGTCACTAGTGTGTCAGAGCTTGAAGGAGATAGGCTTTAGATAGGCGTTAGTGAGGCTCTGCGGGCTCATGCCTTCTTTTGTCTGGGTTTTCTCATGCGCTATTATGTCACCCCTGTCGAAGCGCAAGGATGAATTTGGGGGCCCTTCTTGACGTAGGGACAGATGTCTCAGCGAGACGACATAGGCAACGCTAATTGAGAAAATAAGTGCCAATGATATGTATGGAGTAAATTGCAGATAGTACAATTGTACAACAAAAGCAGACCTGCCATAGCGGTCAGCCCTCTGTCGAAGCGCCGCAATTCTATCAACGAGCGAAGTAGGTATCAGGAAACAAAGAAAGTAAAGGACACAGAAATTTGCTATGTTCATAGGCTCCACCTAATCTTGTCCACCTGGCCACATATTATCATGTTCATTATTACTGCCCGCATCCCCAAATTCGGTAGTAGGGAATCCACCCTCCGGCATACCATCAACGCCAGCCAGAGGCCCAAAGAAGAATCCGCCAAAGATATCAGGTAACTGCTGCGAGCCACCATCCGACCAATCGTGGTGGGCGTCGAAGCCGAGATTAAGGCCAGAGTCGCCAGTGAAATTATTGCTCGTGTTATTAACAGTGTCGTCATTCATTAAGAAATCAAAGTCATACAGATCGTAGCTCGACAGGCCATTGGTAGGCATGTTCATCGTAGTTGGTATCGTTGTAGGTGCTGAAACTTGGCTTATGGAGCTGGGATCGTATTGCTGTCCCTTGGCCGTTGGAATAGACGTAGCGGAGGGCGAGGAGTCGTTCGATGAAGGTTGGTAATGATATGGTGGGTTGTGGTTTGCGAAGGGCAGGTTTGATTGCGAAAGGCCTTGCCATTGCCCGAAAGTAGTTGTTGAGCTTGGCCGTTCCATTGTAGGATGGTTCTCTGGGAAAAGATCTTTCAAATTATAATCAAACTGTGGCGGCGGCCTTGACAGCCCACTCGTATATCCTGGCTGAGGAGGGATTTGCCTCTCGAGATTGGGTTGCACTATCGGAGACTCGTCCGGCTGACTTCTGAATTTGACTTGGGAGCCGAAACCCGTTGTAGACATGCACATCTTGATTGTAGCCTTGCTCATGCGGTCAAAGGCATCGCGACATGCCTCGGCTGGCGGACATTTGTCTATGAGATCGCTAAGCACAGACGTGGCCGCAAGGACGGTGAGGTCTACGTCGTCAAGTGTCTGCATAGAATCAGCCAGGATCGTCGCAGATGTATATAGTAGCACAAGAGAAACGCACCAGACGACTTCGAACAATGGGTGAATGCCATATAGAGTATAGAAATGCAATACCTGTGAAAGTCAGCAACTTGCTAAAGTCAGTGGCAATAGAGATTCGTACCAGCCATGAAAAGATGAACTGTAGCAAGGTAGGTATAGTTGACCAAGTGAACTCGATGCAGTTGGCGATAGAGTTTCAATACCCTTTGCCCAGCTTCAGCAACCTTAAGGAATATGTTGTCTTCATGCTCGGGTTCATCATTGTGCGCTGATATTGGGCTTTCAACCTCGTTATGAGGACCAGCTTCTCCTGCTAGATCTGGAGGGACGCTCAGAGATTGTCTGTATAGCATAATGACCGCTTGCCAGTAGTTGAGCTCTAAGAACTTTACTGAAAAATTCACAGTTGTGTCCTGCTGGAGCGGTGCGTTCTCCTTCCATTCCCATAACCGACGATCAATGTCTTCTCGCCAAGCATGGAAGCTCTCAAATGGCTGTAGAAACGCGGATGACAGCTTCGTGTGCATGTACTGATTGCTACGCTTTCGATCTTTCGCATGCACCTTCTGCGCCTGACGGTACTGCAAGACCTGAAGAATCTCGGATTGGAGAAGGCGCAGGCGAAAATAGTGGTGTGAGACTCGCTTGTAGCTTGGTCCATTGAAGCTATGCGAAGGGATCAAGAAGCCATCCTGCGTAATATCTTTATCGTCTAGCACGCTTGGCCAGTCTGTCGTAATGACTGCATCGGTGATGCCAAAGGGCCTGCCCACACATGTGCTGACGAGGCGATCAAACGAGTACACACACCACCAAAGTCGCCGCCGGAGGTCACGGACCCATTCCCGTCTGCCACGTTCCTTTGGATCGATGCCTGCTGACGCGTCAGAAGCTCCCATCGCAACGTCTCGACTAGTCCCCATACTGCCGTCTGAATCAATCCCCGCACCGTCTTCGTAATGGAGGCCCAGATCGACGCCGAGACGCACAGCGACGCCCGTAATGTACCAAAGGCCAGGTGCAACAGGCCGCAACAGGGCAAATCCAGCAAGCAGTAAGACGGCTTGCAGTTGCTCAAGGCCACCCCCGAATCCCTCCGGTCGGTCAGCTGCCGGCATGGAGCCCAAAAAAGCCTCCAGATACACCATCGCGGACGCATGATACTCTTCCGGCTGCCGCTGCTGGCTTGACAGCTTTGGCTTCTTCGGGTTCGGGGAAGCGGGTTCTTGCTTCACAGGCGAGGGGTGGCCCGTGCCACTTTGCGAGCGCCTTGTCTTCGCATCTTCCAAGATAGTGCCTGCACCGATTGCAAATACAATATTCAACATGTAGAGCTCTCGCGCTGATCGTTGCCTGTCCTTTGCTGCATATGCTCTACCGAAAAGTACCATGAACTCGGGTCGATGCAGGATGGGAATCTGTGGATTGGCATGCTCGAAGTATAGATTCACCAATCGTAAGCCGAGTTCTCTGTCAGGGAATGGAGCAGGTTTGATGTTTGGCTTGGTCTGCAAGCCAAAGAATGAATCCCTCATGGACGTTCCTCCGCTCGTTGCAGCAGCCGATCCAATTGAGCCAGGTTTGCTTCCACGGCCGCCATACCCATTAGAACCTCCTGGTACGGAGCTTTTGACAGCTGCAAAGACGACTCTTGCGAATGAGATACCGCTTGTAGATCCTAGGAAGCGTGGGTCCGAGGCGCCCTGCACAGAGACCATGCCAATGTTCGAAACCAGCTTGTGTAGCTTGTCTGATTCATCCTGCTTCTGTTCCCACTCTGAGCCCGAGTCGCTACCGGTGTTCGTTCTTTCTCGCTTGACGACGTGATTGCCGGCATTGGATCGCTCAGAAACGGGAGAGTAGACTGTGGTAGGGTCGGCAACAGGTTTCGAGCCGAGATCGAAGTCATGGGAGGGCGCAAAGGTAATTTTGTTTTCATTTAACAACTCTTCGAGATAGTGGACGCGGCTCTCCAGGTAGTAGACATATGTTCGGGGAATTTCTCGTTTGGTGATTGGGTCGAAGCCAACACACTTCACGCCAGCTTTCTCGCATGAGGTACATGCTGGCAAATTCTGGTCGCATCGATTCTTGCGCAGCCTACATCTGTTGCAAGCGGACACGTTACGGAAGGACGAGCTGGCACTGGCGTTTGAGTCGGAGGGAGCTGATGTTGCAGGGAACGAGGTGTTGCTTGAGGGTTTACCTTGGGGGTAATAGGGATCCTCGGCAGATAAGCGGGCTCTCTTAGTGCCGGAATTCATGATAACGCGTGGGGAGGTCACAGCAAGAGCGAAGGCAGCGACAGCATAACGGTAGGGGCATACCTCAGACTGATGAAAGGGATGATCCAGATGATGATAAAAATTGAAGCTTCGAGTGACAAGTCAGGGTCATGTCGTGTCACATCAAAACGCATCCAGCGCGCCCTTCTAGTGAGCTTCTACGCCATCGACAAATGGCAAGGCGGCGCGGGCGTGTCCATCAGTAGTCAGCCCTGCCTTATCAGCGCGCTATCGAGTGAAATAAGTACGTACAGCTTACAAGTGGATCTTTCGACAAATGCCTCTGCCATCCAATTCCCACCGCTTGCCAGGATTATCTTCTCAGAACAACATTTAGTGAATGCAAACACACTGTGGAATCCTTTCGACGGTCTTTGACCTTATACAAGACAGGAGTCATGCCTGCCAATGAATGGATGTCTAGTCTATCAGGGGTATATGTATGCTCAGCGAACGCAAGACTACCAAAAACAGATTGCCTCCAGCAAGAACTATAAACGAAGCCTCCCAATGTATACCCATAATCCTGTCTATAATGCCCGCTGCGATGCTATGAATCGTACTAGAAAGCCGAGAATCAACAAGTAGCTCGCCCGATAGAATGGTCGTAAGGTCGTAGTGAAAACAGATGCCGTTAGATAAAAGTTCTAGTCGGTCCTGCCGAGCAAGATCATGAAAGTCGTTGGCTAAGTGATAGCTACCTTGGAATCAAATTTGTGGAGTTCGTAATCAGCCTGGCCAAGAGGTTGAGGGAGATCACCCGCTGCATTGATAGCAGCGTCAAGGGCGACGGGATCGATGAGTGCCGCTTCCTCGGGTAAACCTTCTTCGTCTTGAATATCAACGTCGTCCATTCTGCCCCTCACCTCCTTTAGCCACATGCTTTCCAAGGCTCCAATGAGGGAGATGACGGCACTAGCCCACCAAGCCATGCCGGTTGAGCCCATCTCTAAGCCCCAGGCATGGAGTATTCCACTCATTGTGGGGCCACAAGCTCGGGCAAGGCTGGCAGTTGATGCTGCTGCACCGTTGATAACGCCGAGGACGAGTAGTGAAGGGGCTGAGTTGGTAAGGAGGATGGCGTTGGAGGGAAAAGCCAAGACGTGGAATGTGATTTTCCATATCAGGCAGAAGTAGATACCGGGCACCTGAAGCCACTGGGGAAGCAGTACGACGTAAGGTACCACAAGGTAAAGCAACGGCCATGTCATCACCACAAAGCGGAACGTCTTGAGGGTCCCGAAATGACGGGCGGCAAATGGAAAGATGAAGATTTGGGCCAGCATTGAATATACGCCCTGCACAGAAAGCATGAAGCCGATCTTCTTAGTCGATAAAGCGAAACCCCCAGTGAAGTTGAAAGGCAGCGAAGGTGGCTCGTGCGAGATCGGCTCGCTCAGAAATACAGGCATTAACTGATCGAAGGATATCGAATGACTATCGTAGCGTCAGCGAGGATGCAATGAAGCTTTAGATAAGTTAGGGAGCTTACTATGCTAAGATTCCGAACCCGAGGATGTTCAGAACAACCTGTTTCGTAAAGGCTTTCTTGACACCTCTGGGCTTGCTCGATACTCGTCTCCCAGAGAACTTTGAGTGAGTGCGCGCCGCGTCTGGAGACTGGGAGCGGCTCGATGGTAGGCGGGGTGATCCTTCGGTTGTGCGGTAGCCTGGCGGTGCTTCCTCCTCAAGCAGATTCTCGTAGTCCTCAATATTGACTTCAGTAGGCTTCTCCGCAGAGACCAGATGTTGCTTATATCCCAGGTGGCTTAGCAACCATTGTCCAGCTTCGATACCACGGTCCCGAAGATGCCTTTTGTCGCCGTGGGTTTCCTCTAGGAAGAGCACGCCAATCAAAACCCCAAATGTAAGCACCACGGCACAGACTAAATTTGGGAGTAGAAAGGGGTAGCGATCGAATACAGTGCCTCGAGGAAATATCGTCGGAAAGTTCTCGCATGGTTGAGCTAACGCTCCGCCGAGTGCTGGGCCTAGAATAGATCTTGATAATAGGTGTTAACAGTGACCAACGCCATTGGAGATGGACGACTTACCCGAGGCACCAAACAAAAGGCATGATAGAGTAGGCTCGGGCTATATCATGTGAGCTTGGATTGATCCTTTCGCGGGTTCGCTTGACGTACGCTGATGCTCTTTGACAGTGACAATTTCGGCCACGGTAGTTTGAAGGACTCCCATGTTCCTAAAGACAATTATGAGTGAGAAGTCCATCGATGGAGAGACAATTAATAAGCTCAGACTTACCCATTGAGAAGCCCGCCTAAAGCTCGCCCGAGCACTGCAACAGGAAGACTTGGCGCAAACCCGAAGACCAGCATACTGAGCGCCGTTCCTGCCAATCCACCGAGCAATACAGGTTTCCTTCCCACCTTGTCACTGATTCGACCCCATACGACACCAGACGAGAACTCTGCGAAGGCGAAGGCAGAAGTGACCATGCCGACATAGATTGCAATTTGACGAGTATCGGAGGTGATGTCGAAGGATAGGATCATGTAGTAGACGTAAGGAAAGATGGACATGAAGGCGATTGGTTCGCAGATCCGGCATAGTGCTAGGCAGAAGAAAGCTGTCAGTCATCGTGAGCTTCGAAGAGAAAGCCATGGAACGTGGTGTCGTGCGTTGGGGTGATGGCAAAAGGCAAAGGCAGCCCATTGACCACCACCTCGACGTCGCTACCGTTACCAACAAGGGAGACGTACCTAGAATGAAGAGCTGCTGTGAGGGGAATAGCACCGTCTTGGTGCCGTTGACACGTTGGCGACGGTGAGGTGGTGTTGAGGTCCGCATATTGTCACCTGGTTGTCGATTCCGGACAGCAGTATAAAACTGGGTGATGTACTATTGTCCTCGAGACATGAAGACTTAAGGCAAGGGGAAAGATAGCGAAAGCCCTTAGCCACAACGCAGGGACGTCAGAAGCAACGTGGGAGTAGGGGATCAAATCCTGGAGACTGCACGTCAGATCCCTCTAGGCAAGGGCGATCCTGGTCCCTTAATCTGATAGTCAGACCCAGTAGTTTGGATTGGCTAGTGAGGGAGGGCTGTTAGATGCTAGGGGGGATCTTAAGACAAACGGTTTGACATGGGAGAGCGGGAAGAAAAGGGCAAAGTTGACGATTTGGGAAAACGAGATTTGTCAAACAGACAAGGAAAGAGGGCCATATCTTTTTGATATAGCAATTTAAGGAAGACTCGAGACCATGATGACGGGTAAGGATCCGGAACTCTAGGACATTGTACTCCACAGACATCCGCAGAGGCTGCGGTGAGCATGCAGTACCTAGAAAACAGGCGGTGGGAGACTTTCGCCTTAGGTACCAGGGGCCCTGAGAGCAAAGCCAAAGTTACTCCGTACAGACCCCATGATCAGACGGGCGATCATGACGGATGCATAAGCGACGGGGCTGAGTCTATTGGGAGGAGGTTCCTGGGGTGTGGCGATGTTGCGCAGGCATTGTACAGAGTACGTGTTCGGGTGAAATTTGTGAGAAAGGATCCACGGTGGAAGATGCAGCGTCCCTACGCTAGGGGGCTTAGTGTGCAATTCCGGTACTTGGCACAGGCGACCTGACGCTTGTCATTCTCCCCCCGGGCTCGAGCTAGAGATCGACCTTAGTGCGTGACGGGCTGGCGGGTTTGGCTCCAAGGCAGGTACGAGTCCCGATTGGCCTCACACCCCTGCCCGTCCATGCTCCCCGGGGAATCGGGTCAGGCCCTTTACACTACAAGGTTGCTCCGGATCGAAGCTTGGCCTTGTCTGGCCTTATTCCAGAAAAGCTTCGAAGGGAAAAAGGGGCGCCAGGCAATCTCAATCCAGCCTGTGGCTTGACCTGGGCAGCTAATTTTCGTCCGGTCATCGATTATCGATCCTTCCAAGACAACACATGTACCCCGTAGTTACCGCGCCTGCCTACCTATCCCATTTTCCCACCTGAACCAGGCGTGGACGCGGAACGCTTTGACCGTGACACCGCATACCTAACTCCGAACGTTGGCTCCTTGACAACCCTAATGTTACCCTTGATTCAGATTGTCGCATCATCATTCTGGTCATCACATTATGCTGTTGATGCGATTGGGTATGAGCTTAAATCGCCAAATGGCGGTCAGTGGAGGAGGCTCTCTCGGAATTGAGGCTGGACCACATCAGCCTTTTCAGAGTTGGCGCCGTCTGCCTTTGGAGATTTGATCCATGCCTCTTGGTTCCCTGTTCCTCGAATTCAATTGGTGCTAGAGGGGCGGACTGACCTGTAGCGGATCGGGAGAGTGCCATTGGGCAACGTCACCCAACGTGGCACTTCTGAGCTCAAGATTTAGGTTCCTCACCCGGGAGCCGACCCCAAATTAAGGATCATGTGAGCGGTCTTCGCCGAGGCTTCGGAAGAAAACAGTCATCCAGAGAGTAACAAGGAAGGAATCTCTGACAAGAACCCATCCTGTAACTCCATGCCCCTTGACACTGGTTCTACTCGAGTCTGGACTTTGCAATGACGACGTGTTGCCCTGTTGCTGCTAAGCCGTGCTTATTGACTGTGGGGTAAGATTGTGACTGTCAGAGTCGACAATATATTTCGCCCGTTGGCACGTTAGAAGGATGATCATCGTCATGCTTGTCAGCCATGCATGATGCAAGAACCACGCGACAAACGACAAGGATTGTCAGCACCATTGCGCCCTAAGGTAGGCTGGAGTACTTCTCTGGCGGCAAAACACGGCCTGCTATCATTCGCCCCCAAATGCAGCTCGCGGCTGGAGCTTGCAGTATCTCTCACCCGAGGAAGCGCCGATTGCCTTGGATTTAGGTACATCCTTCTACTACTGCAAGGCGCCGTCAACCTCAGAAGGCCCGCATTCGTTCAGCCCTATTCTTGAATCATCAAGCTCGGAGTTCTTTCTGAATTTCGGGCATCTGAAACTGAGAACACTCATTGGATCTGGCTACGCAGGTCCAAAGTCGGGTAGGGAGTAGGAATCGATAGCGGTTAGTGGTGTAGCTGACAAGAGCGCTCTGTCAGGTAAGAAATGATCGAAAATTGGCCGCGAGCCGTCCAATCATTACTACACGCCACTCCGTTGCCGTCAACATACCGTTGTTACCCCTTACATGACCTCACTCTGCTTTCTTTGGTTAATCGATAGAAAAGTATACTCGTTCCTCCAGCGGGCAACATAGCGATGATGGACAGAGCCTATCAAAGGGCGCCTACAAAGCAAGGTTGGTAGGTGCATCAAGGCCCCAGCGTAGAGTCGCACCAAGAAGAAGCCACAGATGTCCGATCGTCCTACTCAACCTCGTTATCGGGTGGCTGTATTTATCTTGCTCCCCCTCACTGCAAAACATCACGAGTAGTCTGTCCGGCATGTCGCCATCGACGATTCACCCTATCTCAAGTCAGCACAAATTCGACGTGCTGCGGGCATCCAATGCAGGATCACCCCCCGGCAGCTTCGTAAGATGGAAAGTTTACGTGTACAGGTTCAAAGCGCTCGTGCATTCAAGGCACTGCCGCTTCGCGGTTGTTTGGTGCATCTCCGTAGGCTAATGTCCACGTAAGCTATCACTTTCCCAAGACCAACGAGACTATCATTTTTGCATGATATTGCATAGCCTCAAAGAGAGCTTTCATTACAAGCCTTGGCAAATGGCCATCATGATTCCAGGCACTAGCAGGAGCCTGTCGATATGGGTAATGGCCCACCGCATTGTAAACGAATATGCTCTCGGTAATGGTGCGATTGCGTAGGATTTCATCTCCCGAACCTCCAGGCAATCAAAGTGTTGCTTACCCCGATTGCTACCACAAGGCCTGGAGAAACCGATTTGTTTGACTTGAGGAGACAGCTCATGCTGTGGGAGGCCATGCAACTATCATTCCGACAACAAGAACCAAAGAAAGACGTTCCGGGTACTCGCAAGGATAACGCCATGAGGCACCAATTCGTTACATTTGCGTACCCGGAGCCTCTTGGCCAAGACTACAAAGGTGTGCTTCCTAGAAATATGGCACTAGGTAACCAGGCTCAGGCTAATGCACCACTAGAGGTAGCTCGGAACATCTTCTAGCTGCAGTATCTGGCAAATACGACCTATCCTAGATTGTGACAAATTTTGCGACTTTTTGCTACACCACCACGTTCAACCTCCAATTGGACCACCTTAGCTGCTCAATGGCTATTCCGGGAGATCGACTGTGCGTGTCATGGCGCAACTTGACGAGGCCAGCCATTCCAGCCACGAAATGCTCACTGATGCAACTTTTGCCTTGCTTCCCTAATCGTGGTTCTATAATCACATCCTTCGCGTTTCTACCCGAGCAAACCCATCCAATCACATACATAATTCGTTCAGCCCCCACTATATCCATTGGAAATGCCAAGGCTCATCTTATTCCCGCGCCCATGATACACGTCGGTTGCATGACTCTATAGGGGCATGCCCGCTGAAAGACCTAGAAGCCGACGATCAGCGATCAAGACATGCTATTCCTCCGGTACCGTGAGTAGCTGTTTGCATCTTTACCCTTTCGACCCGCCTGTCGTATTACGCTTGTTGTGCTCTGTAGCGGTTAAGATTAGGCCAGATTCAAAGCCCTGCAGCAGGCCATGCTTCGCTCCCTGTGTCAAGTCGGAATAGTGATCATGCACTGGCTGGACTGTTTTCGAATGGGTAGTGCGCAACGCAAATGGGATCTATTGGTCTACAAGACGCATGGCGCATGGCGCCGAATGATATCGGCAGCCCGCACTAGTCTTCGCTTGCACGAAAATGGATTGTCCGGACTCGAACACAACAATTCGGCCGAGATCATGACGTCCTCGGTACGTACCTGAGCATCGGGCTCATTATCGAGCAAGTCTTTAACCAAACCGCACATGCTGCTACCTATCACCTGTAGACGGCTACTGAGTGCTCTCTTGTAGATTGTCACCAGAGAAGGCTCTTACAGCGGATGTATAGCAAGCGTCCTCTGCGAGAACATCGCCTGCAACGTTATTAATGTAATTCTGACTTGCTGATCTTCTGCCGGGCTCTGATCGGAGAGAATCATTCAGCGCTATTAGTTCGTTGAAGTCCTGCATATCTTGCAACGTGCGCTCTAGGCTCGAGACCCGTCAGCCGTTGGATAGGAGCGTGGTCTCTGTTGTGCAACCACAAAGAGACCTGCCACGATTACAAAGATTCTACTTCGCTAACTGTCGACAGCTACAAATCTAGACCCAATGACCCCGATAAGCAACGACTGGCTAGCATTGTTGCCATTATCGACCAGCGTCAAGGATTAAGCGAGTCGAAGGAATGAGACGGTTTCTGCACTGGGCGTGACACGCGACTCTGGGCCTCAGCTAAGCTCTCTTGGTGAAGCAGATGTGTCGGAGAGTGTGTTTTGACTGCTTTGAAATCAGTGCAGTGTCTCATACCTCGGCCTCTAGCGATACCAGCCACTTCTTGCAAGAGCCTTGGAAGGAGCATGTGGCCATACGAGGTCTGACATGTTCCAGATGTTTAGACCCTCTTTGCATTCTTGAGTCATGTTCGCCAACCGCCTCCACCTTCAAGGTGGAACATTCGAGACCGCAATCGCAACCAAAACCCCATCACACATCTCCCAGTAAGCCTAAGGTAGACATGCTGAGGTGCAGACATCACGACCATTGGCATGCATGCTTCCCGCCTAACCCTTTCCGACACTCCTAACATCCAACATGTCAACAGGTCCCGCAGTCGGCCCGACATGACTCACACCAATGTGTGCCCGACGACCTTCTCACGGGTCATGTGGTCTCTGGAAGACGTCCGCTTTGTTATATCCAATTACCGCACGAGGCTGAAGCCCAAAGGGCTACTAGTAAGACGTGCAACCAAAGCAGTCTACACCATACCCCATTAGGCTATAAGTACGCTGCTGCGAGGACAGCAAGCGCACCGTTCAGCTACTACAAGAATGCCACCGACTACTTCCTCTCACCTCTGTCCACGCCACGACGGCAAGAACTGGGACGACAATGCACCGCGGCTGCCAACGTGCAGTACCGAGTGATGATAATCGTGGCCGTATGATGCCACTCCAAGCTCCTGCAACTACCAATTGCCGAAAGACTACCGGTCTACATCCAATGTCGATTCAAAGATGACACAAAGTCACAACTACGAGCTGGAACACCTTCGTGTTAAGGCTGAGTTTCAAACGCTATCGACTGATGCACCACCTGTCTGTTATCTGAATATACTGGCCACAAGCGCATGTTAACCTCCTTTTGGTGTACTTGGTGTCTACACTCACCGGCCCGAATGCGTCCTTCTAGAACGGGAACGCCGAGGGGTGCTGGGAATCAGCTCGCTTCGCTTCGTTACCGAAATAAGTTAACGATGGCGCGGGATCACGGCCCTCTCGCCACGGGCTGGGCATCATGCGTCAGCTTCGGCATCTTGAAACGCGATGTATGGAAACGAACAACCCGTCTTCTGCTCGGGGCTAGCCAAAGCTGACATGACACTTACCAATTGGCAACAACATTCATTTGCGCCCATTATTGCCAACACGTCTTGACATAAAACAGGATTCGACGGATGTCCAGGCAGCAATAGCAGTTTGAGGGTCGATGATGTTGCGCTGGATTTTTCGCTTCTTATCTGTGCTCGAGGATAGCTAGGGTGCGTGTGAGACGGACGGATTCCTTCGTGTTCGATCCTTTGGTTTCGTATCTTCCGTCTACGCCATTGATAGGCTAACCGTCGTACTAGGTCTTACACCATCACGTGTCCCGTCTATTTTTGTTTGATAAAGCAAGCCATTGGATTGCCTTCGTGTCAATGAGGAAGGCGCACAGCTTTCCGGATCGAGAGTGTCTGACGGATGGTTGGGAGGGATTGTGAAAGGCTTAAGCCAGGAATGGGATTCACCTGTACACGGTGCTGGCTATGACCCTCTGCGACCCTCTGAGCCTCTTGCAACAGCCAAATAATCCCCAATTGATCCGTACCAACAAACCCCGCCGCCAGTTTCGCACAGCCTTTCGCATCAAGTGACAAGACAACGCTCTTATGATACACCTTACAGCAGCAGCAACGCCCCAGATGACACCCCGGCGTCTCCGAGACGGGCTGCTAATATCAAACGACTTGCTACCCACCCTCGCACAATCGCCTTCCCTCCAGGATAGCACCAAATACCTACGATATCTACATGTCTCAGGCGCAAAAGGGCATCATGGTCAGGAGGTGGGATAGACGGAGTTGTACATATAGAATATGCTCGCAACGATTGGGTTGCATGATAGCTAAGAATGAATGGATGGAGGTCGTACATGTGACGCGAACTAGATCTATCCCTATCTCCTCTCGCCAGTGTACTTTAGATTCTACCTCATATATAACACCCCTACCCGAGGGCAAGAGCGGCAAGAGATAGTATACCAGCCTACCTCTCGAACCTGCTCCCTCCCTCCCTAAAGAGATTTACATATTGATCTGACGCTCCCAGCCATCCCAGCCACCGAACTGTGGGCCCATTGCCCCGGTGGCTTTAGCAATCAATCGCTCGATCCTCATATTAAGCCTATATCCACAGAACTGTCGTCGAATTGCGACTTGGTATGGACATACTACCTTTTACTTAGACGTGGTTTCTGCGCCCCACAGTGCCCAGGCTCACGGCACCTCCTCTTGTGGGAGAGGAGGGAGAAGTGAGTTGCGGAGGATGGGGAAGGGGTTTTGGGGTGGGCACTGCGAGGGGGGTTGGCGATGGTGGATTGATTTGAGTGTCTTGCCTTGTACATTCAGTTTACATGTGCAATGTATACCGTTGACGCCTGGACATCTCTTTCAACGCCGGGGGTAGGGTTGTCGAGGCCGTCGATGGGAGGAGACGTATAACATGTAGTGTGTGTATATGATGTATACACGCAAGACAGGGAACAACGGAGTTGATCGACAGTATCTGATATTCCTTTTTCGAGCGTCTAGATAGTATCGGATCTATTCTAGATATATAATCTCCACCTCGCTTTTCGTCGACTCATCGGAGCTCGACCTGCTACACTTCGCCCTCAAGCTCCTCGTTCAAGGCATCAGGTAGGATATCGTCTTCCCTCTCATCTTCCCTCTCAGCCTTCACGTCCTCATCTACGCCCAGATCTGCGTCTTCGTCTTCTAAGCCGGCAAGTGCGATAGTGTCTTCGTCGCCTTCGGTTCTGATGATCAGTTCATTCTTTACTTCGGCCTTGGCTCTGGCTTCTGCGACCTCATCGTCCTCGTTGGGTTCTGATTTCAGACTTTGTTTAGCAAAGCGGTCCTTGGAGTGGTCTTGTAGTGGTGTGTCCTCGTTGTATAGCCGTAGTAGCATAGCTTTGCGGTCTTCTTTGGGCAGCATGAGGTTCAGGGAGTGCATGCTACGCCAGAGGGGAAGGACCATCCTCTCACTGCAAAGCTCTAATCAGCGTTGTCCGAATTGCAAACGGTGTCGAACGAACCTGAATGAATCCTCGCCCTCTCCTTTCTCAACCCTCAGCACACAACACCCCATCCCGATATCCCTCACCCTCTCTCCAATCTCGCCCAACGCCCTCCACCCCTCTCCATCGACCTTCGGAAACATCTCAACCAGCAGGCCCCTCAGCGTCTTCCGACTAGTCAACCTAACAACCCTACTCTCGCCCACCCAGGCTTCCAGTACCGGTAATCCCTCACTCTGGATGCGCCAGCGACAAACGTCAGCGGCTTGTACGTCCTGCTTGACAAACATCTTTACGCCGCAGTGGACGAATTTGATTCCGGAACTGGCGTTGGACACTAGTATGTCCCGCGCTAGGGCGGAGGTATAGTATATTGTTTTTGCGGGGATCCCGCTTGCGTTGCGGACCATGAAGCGATCTTGGGGGAAAGAGGGAGAGAGTGTGTAGAAGCTCGCTATTGACTCGAGGTCTGGGTGGGTAGGAGAGAGGTATATGAAGGGTTCTTCGTATGGTTGTTTGTTTTTTTTGAGATGGGCGCTGTTGCCATTCAATGGTGCTGGAGGTGAGGGGAGGGATGTGGTGGTTTCGGGGCGAGTGGCTGCGAGAACGGCGCCTGGAGGTGGTGGGTAGTGGACTTGACGGTCTTCGGAGCCTTGGGGTGCTGGGTCATTGACTTCATCTCGGAATTTGGGACGTTTGTTGGACATTTCGGCGTCGGCTTCGGCGTCTCGTTCGCGCTTTATGGCTGTTGTGGAGGTGCTGGGGGCATTCGCTTTGTTCTGTCGCGCTGCTGCTGACACACCTTCTGCATCATTGTTAACTGATGGTGGAGCGATATCGTCCAAAGCTTCGATTTTCTCGATTGGGTTGGTGCCATTCGTTGGCTGGGCTTCGATTTCGTTCACTACATCAATGATAGAGGGCTGTGGCTCGGTCTGTTTGGGCTCTGCCTCCGGCCTGGCCTTGATCTCTGTCTTCTTCTCAAGGACTGTGATGAAGAACCCCCCTGTGTCTTGTAGATGTCCATATACGCGCATACACCGGTCCAATGGCAGCGCAACGCCCATCTCCGTGGGTGGGAACATAGATTCGGATAGTCTTCCAAGGCCTTCTTCACCATTCATCGCCTTCTCTTCCTCAACGTCTTGCCAAGATGACCACACTCTCCCTTGCTTGTCCATCACTTTCCAGGCTGTCAGGCCTTGTCGTCTTTTGAGTTTTGGGAGATCACTACTGCAATCTATAATACCGACTTTAGACAAGCCACCACACCGAGCAATCGCAGCCGCGACGACCGCCTCATTTTCGATGGGGTTCATGCTGCAAGTCGAGTAGATCACTCTTCCACCAACCTTTAGCATTTGCAACGCACGTGTTAAGATCCGCAGTTGAGTCGAGAAGAGACCTAATGCATTTCCAGGGTTCCAATCCTTCCATACGTTCACATTTTTCCGGGACGTACCATCGCCAGAGCAAGGCACATCTGCCAGAATGCGATCAAACTTCATGTATTTGTTCCTTGGCTGGCCGCCCTCTTTGACAGGCTCAGGAGCGAGCTTAATGGAAGGAAACATTGTGGCATCGTGATTGGTCACTATCAGGTTGGGCGAGTTGAGCCTTTTCATTTGGTGTATCAGCATGTGAGCCCGTTTGTAGTCCGCGTCGTTCGCAATCAGTAGTCCTGTCGTTCTCCCATGGTCTGATAGGTCACCGCTCTCCGCTTTGTCCTTCATCTGCTCTTGCGTTAAGTCACCATCTAGGCTTGCCTCTCGCCCTTCGTCCAATTTCATTTTACGGATGACTTTCTGCGTCCGCGCTTCTTCTCCACCGTGTACCATTTCGATGAGCTGAGCAGCCTTGCTACCAGGCGCAGCACACAGATCCAGGACTGTCATGCCCGGTTTGATATCCATGAGCAGTGGCGGTATCATGCTGACTACCTCTTGCCTGCTTATATTCCCAACGCTTGTCTCCGATACCAAGAATTGCTGGAACGACTTGAAGGGTGGGAATTTTCTGACGACATTCTTAGGCGTTGTCATCTGCCACGCCAATTGGTCTGGAAACCACGGGATCGCAGTCGGCGGGTCCACAAGTTCGCCGTCATATTTGATGGATGTTATCTCAGGAATGTAGCGGTCTTTGAGTAATTGCTGAACAGGCAAAGCTTGTCTAAAGACGGCATGTATTAGCGTCCAATCGTGAGCTCAATCGTTCATTGGGAACCGTACCCCTTGGATCCAGTAAAACGAAAGCTATTGGGGAGTTCTCGCTTCAAAGTGCCCCAAAAGCTATCCTTCTCCGCGTCATCAACAACCCCCAGCTCATTGTAATATCTTTCGAACAGCTCATTCGCCTTAGGTACTTCCGAGTAATCTGTGCGGATTGAGCGCTGGCCACCGCCATGCCCTCCGCCTCCACTTCGAGCTCGACCACGGAAGCCCCCACGACCCTGTCAGAATCGTGAGTATGTATCCAATAGACTTGTTGTTTCTGGACGTACTGACTCTGTTGCCCCCACGTTTACCCATTATACGCTTTGTGGTAGAGGTAACTAAGTACTCATGAATTCCGAGGTTATGTGAAGTCAATTGGAGATCGGTGAAATCATTCTCCGATGCTCTACAGTAACGGGCCAAACCCCCTAACTAGCCACTACCTCTAATTCCCTACGTAGCAGGTTTGATGGATTACTTTCGCATACAAAGTTATGGCGCTTGCAATACTTGGTAATTTTTATACAAAAAGTTCAGCCACCAATATCTCCTTCGCGGATTATGTGTCGCTTATCTGGTATCTAAGTGAGCCCGGGGTTAGACCCCGGAGTTATAAAAAATACATCCTCTTGGGAATTTGACCTCCCAAAACTGGCCAGTTAACTAAAGGGATTTGGCCAATTCCTGGGTGAATCCTGGTTACGGTGAGCCACAAGTACTCCGTACTCTTGCGCCCGCACTTACCCTCTGCTCTCAGGCTCTTTAATAATCAGCAAGCGTCCATTTTCGGATCCTCAACGACCATGATGCTATCTTCTACGCGTAGAAGGTAGCAGTCGTATGGCAGTTCTCATGTCCAATGTGCCTTCGCAGACCTGTACATCTGCATGTCAGCCACTAAGGACCTCTCCTCGCCCTTTCATGGTTGTGCTACGGGGCAATGTGCATGATGACCGGCAGAGAAATCCACATTCGAACATGTCTCAATTGCATCAGACCGCCACTTGCATCTACTTTTGTGCGTCCGATTGCTCTGACCATATGTACAACTCATGCCATTGTCTCCAAGAATCGCCTCGACGGCCTTTGCAGAAGCCACGAGCTCAGGATTTACACTTGCGAAGGCCAAGCTGTTCACAAGATGAATTGATTGCATACGTCCCATTCACCAGTAGCAAGCTTCTCCTATGATATGGCTTAGAATACAGGGATCTGATTGGAGGACGAATCAGTCCTGAACAGTGGTGAACAATATCATTGCCATTGATGTTGTTGCCAGCTAGAACTGCATGCAGAGATATTCTGAAGTGCGTATGGAGGCCTTGGTAAGCCCTAGCCCTAGTAGACTACGTAGTAGCAGGCATAGCTTAGTATTGCAGGCCTTATCTGTTATAGATTTTACTAACATACTAACGCTCCCATTTGAAACCGGCGGTACGTAGTAAGGTTCCTTACTATCTGATTTCCCTACTAATCACACTATCGATAGTCCAAGCTTATCTCAAGGGGCGGAACTTATCAGGGGCGATTTCTGTCGGAGTCTCGTTAGGGACACAAACCACGCAAAGAAGATCATGGGACCCCGGAAGACGGCCCCCCGAGCCCCCCGAGCCCCCCTGGTCAACTCGTGATCCTCCGCAGATTAAGCGCTGATCACGCTTGACAGGCTCGCTTACCTTAGTGCTCGCTTACTGAGCTGGCTTAGGAGTTCTCCGCCCGGAAAGACTTCCAATTGATCCATTTCGTGTCCCTAACCAGTGATGTTAGTTATACTATTAGTATGTATGAGATATTCACTCTTGAGGGGCACCCCACCTCAAACCGGGCATAAAATCGCGCGTTGCTGATCTTTTGTACTTTATCCTTAGATCTAATCCACAGGACTATCACCATTACTTTCGCACAACGAACAAGATAGCAACCACGATGGCCCCACCTACAGTAACAACTACGGAGACCGAGACGAATGGCGACTACCGTCTCTCCACCATGGCGCCCCTCGAGCCTGGCATCAGCGAGACTAAGGCGAAACTTCAAATGTCCAAGTTTCCAGGACCTCCCAAGTTTGCAGACAAATACGAAGAGCGTGAATATCTGAAAGGCCGCCTGGCAGCCGCCTTCCGCATCTTCGGCAAATATGGCTTCGACGAGGGGGTGGCTGGACACATCACCCTGCGCGACCCAGTTGATCCTACAACCTTCTGGGTCAACCCATTTGGCATGGCATTCTCCCTTATCAGAAAGAGTGATTTGATACAAGTGGATCGTCATGGCAAAATCATCGCCGGAGGTGATGTGAAGTTATTGAATATAGCTGCGTTTGTGATTCATAGCGCTGTGCACGAGGCTAGGCCCGATGTGATGTGTGCAGCGCACAGTCACAGCATTTACGGAAGAAGCTTTTGCTCGTTGGGAAGGCCGTTGGATATCATCACTCAGGATTCCTGCTCTTTTCATAATGTGCATTCGGCGAATCTTAGCATACTTCGACGAGCGCTGACCCTTGCTCCAGGATCATGTCCTCTATTCATCTTTTAACGGCATCGTCCTTGCAGATCAAGAAGCGAAAGAGATCGCCCGGTGCCTCGGTGATAAAAAAGCGGCGCTCCTACAAAACCACGGTCTCTTGACAGCGGGGCCGACTATTGAAGCAGCAGTTTTCTGGTTCATCAGTCTGGATAAGTGCTGCCATACGCAATTAATGGCTGACGCTGCTGCGGGCGGACGGGGACACGAGACGGTCAAGATCAGTGATGAGGATGCGGCCTTTACCCACAATGCCATTGGTACACCAAAGGCAGGGTGGTTTAGCGCGAAGCCGCTCTTTGATGTGATTGCGAAGGAGACCAATGAGGACTATTTATTGTAGGTAGAAAGCCATCCGGCTTCTGCTCAAGGTTAGACTGGGACTATGGAGGTACATGATTGACGAACAACATGCGCGGTCTGTATTATCGAAAATTCTTATGTGCACAACCAACTATTCCTCGCGTGATTTATATGTCCATATTGGCTACAAGATTATGGTTGCTCTTATGCTCAAAGAAGACAGACAATCGTGTGGATGATGTTGGTGTTTTTGTGGTGAGATTTTACGACTAGCTCTCACCCATCTGCTGATTATAGGGCGAGGCGCTCACAATCAATATTTTATGCCCCACAACTATCATGGCTTCATTGGAGTTACGGTCACCTTCGCATACTACTAACAGAGCCGATAGACATTCAACGAATGGTGTTCCTTGGACCGCAACAGAACAGCATTTTCGTCCAGTCAACAACAAAGATGAACCAAGTCGAACTATACTGGAAGCCAAATGCTGACGCACACTGTCTAGAGCTTGTGTCTTCCTTGCCGTCTTCCAAGCAATATACCCAAACCTCTCCTACGGCCTCTTTCAAGATTTCTGCACTTCTTCCCTGATATTGTTCTCTCCGCGACCGAAGCCTCAAATAGCGCTTTCATCGCTTAATACGGGCCAATTCAATACACGTCAATTCCCTAACGGTCAGATGCCACACTTTGAAAAACATCCCTATTCAAGGTGCTCTATGAATGAATCTCGACTCCTACTCGTAAGCTGAACTACTCGCACATGACATTTACTGCTCACCCAAGGGCTCCTTTATGGCTTAGGTAATTCGACATTATACTTACCCATGATCAGCGTGGTACCTGAGTACTTCGGCCGCTGCTGTAGTGCTGCTATTGGGATCAATGCTGTTAGTCGGGCCTTGAAGGGGGTATGGCCTAATGCTTTTGAGAAACAGAATGTCCTTGTTGCGTCCCTGGCGGGAAGTGCGCCTAGGGCGTTGACCAACTGGCTTAGAGCGGGTACGGATGGGGAGAAGGCGCTTTGGATGGGATTTGTAGTGCTTCCGAGGATACTGGCTGGTAGTAAGGTTTCCACCACTAAACGTTGTTTGAAGATTTGGAGGACTAGGGAAGCTAGGATACAACGCTCTCCTCCCTGCATCCAAATCAGAGGTCTGCAGTACACAGGTGTATGCTTCCATTAACGACTTGTTTTTGTACATTGGCTATGGGGCAGCATTTGGCTCGCCTATCGGCGGTCAAATACTTGGTCAGTCGAGCAGTTCACGTACCAAAGCATGTGAAACGCGGGTTCGTATCATATTCGCGTAGCAAGAAGGCGTGTTGCCGTTTACTTCGGCATTGTGTTGCATGGATGTCAGGGGACCCAATCCGATTAAGAGAGGGAGGTGGAGAGCTTGGTGTAGGTGCTCAGAGGCTTGTGAGGCAGGGGACTTACCCTCAGAATGCGGCTGTTTTGCAGTGTCTATGGTGCCCAAAGTTGTGAGTTCCTTTGTGTATTTGAGCGGCTTGAAGCTTGGATCAAGTTATGCTAAAACCATGGTGCAGGTGGCCGGCTAGGTTCCCCATTCATAATCCTTCATTGCGACGTCAATCGCGCTTACTCACATGACTCGTTCTAATCCTGGATGAGTCATCGTTCGATTTAGACCTCAATATCGAACAGTCATTACGACCTTGTTGGCACCGCATGTTGAAACTCCGTCAGTCACCGAGCCTTCAAGATTGTGACATTGTCAGGTTTCTATAACGAGACTCGAAAATTCAATCGAAAGGGCAAGCTCCATACTAGCAACGAAGACGGCCTTTATGAGAAAACTGTCCACTCGCCATCCAATATCATCTTCATCATGGTGAAACAGATCCATTATGGCACCAGGCATCCTGGTATCCTCGGCACTTTGAGAGATACAAACCTCATGACTGAAGACGAGGCCGCAATTGAAGCCTTGATCTGCACCGAGCTTGCCAATCCTGAGCAATATCTTGCCCTCTCTGTCACCCTACCTTTCAAGAAATGTTTGAACAGAAAGTCTATGAAAACCCTACGCAAGGCTCTCAAAACTATAGACCACCCAGGATTCAACGCTCGGCTCAATGTGTTGGTACACGAACATCGAATAGTAGCAGCAGCAGCACTTAGGAGAACCGCTCAAATTTCAGAGTGGTTCTCAGCCGCACGTGAACTTGACGTCAAATGCCACACACAACTCGGTACCCTGAATTACCTACCGCCAGAGCTACGGGACCAGGTCTGGACTTATGTCGTCGAGGACGACAAGACTTGCAAATACTCCCTGTATGGAACTCTTCGAGACAAAGTCACGTATGAAAATTTCGATCTCCTCGGTCCCGTCAAGGCTGACCCGAGCTACTTTGTCCGGATCGGAACCCATATCTGTTTTCACGGAGATTACGCCCCAACCATGGGGGCTCAGGACCAGACTCACTGTACACATGCTAGTACTGTATGTCATCTGCAGGATGCTTCGGAGACAGTGGGATTGGAGATCGATCCAATCTTCTTTAGCAGAAACGATTTCTATTTCGGTGACCCGCGAGCTCTCGTCCGATTCTTAGCTCGCTTGCAACACCTGGTTATGCTGAAACCGACAGCCAAGATAACAGCAACACCGAAGTGTGGACTCCGTTTCCATCTCAAATTCTTTCGTACTATTGTAACCGGAACCGACTATGAAAGACTTCGTGACGATTGGCTTCGCGCTTTCGAGCGCCTGCCGCGGACCTGCAAATCTGTCGAATATATCGTCGGGAGGAGGCACACAAACTGCGCTAAGGATAGCGATTGTCGTGTATGTGAACTTTGGAGGACGACATTCCTCAAGAAATTTGAAAAAGCACTCGATTCGCTACGTAAGTCATGGTTCCAGCCTCTTCAACATCGAATAGAAAGTTCACACTTTCCCGGGGTGGGGGTCCCTGTAAGCAAGCCCTAAATAAACCCCCTACAGCCACTAACATTTTCTTAGTCTATTACCTTCTGGTTTCAGTAAGCATAACAGTAGTCCCACTACATACACTAGAGACTATACGACTGTATAGAAGGCGAAAGAGTTCATGTAGGTCTATATATGTATCGAAGCATAGTATCGTAGGCCTGAAGAATATCTAGGTGTTGGGGGATCTCTAAGCGGCTCCGGGGCCCTCGCTCCGGGCATCCATCCGGGGTGGTGTGAAATTTTTTTCCATGTTGACGAGCCAGCTGCAACCCTCAACGTGGAAACGAGATCCGACATCACATCTTCCATTCTAAATAATCGCCTCATACGTTCCTGTTTAGATACATGGTCTCAGAATACCCAGGCGGGGTCCTGTGTTGGTCTGCGTTGTAGCTCCCAGTCAAGACACGAAGATCCAGATGGTATTGTCAGCCAGGAACTTAGAACGGCTAACTACGTACAGTGTTGGGATCTGAAGACACAGCGACAAGTCTCGTAAGCCAGTACAGAGTTCCACTTGGCGTTATGTGCGACTTCGGTGGCTGTATGGTCTCAGGTATTAGCTCTAAGAGAGATGGTATCAGATGTTTATGGTAGTGAGGCTGCATGGAAAGGGAGTTGAAAATTTGATCTTCCGGTCCTAGCTATACGCTCATCATCTAGGTGCTCGTATACTCTTACACGAAATTTGACTATTCAATCTCCTCGAGTATCAACCTGTCCGTGGACTTGACTTTCCACTACAGGAAAACTAGCATCAACAACCCGCGCCTTCACACTCCCCAACGCATCTTCGAAAACACCCCGCTCCCTCTCATCCTTCCCGACTCCGTCACAGCGCCACTCGCTCTTAACTTAGCACCCTTGTTCGAGCTCCGAAACACCTATATTTCCTCCCCCATACCTCTATGAAACGCAGATTCCACACACAGATGCCTTCGACTCTGACATATTCGAGGATTACAATCATTCTCCGTTGACCCAAATACGAATGTGATGCGTGTCGACTTGGTTGGAGGCCCTTCCAAAGCTGTGATGCAAGCTTTGTTGCTCGTTTCTGTTCCTGTAGGCTCTTAGCATCGAACAATCTGATCTGGGAACGACAACGTCTTGTTGAGTCAGTGGAAGACGGGCTCAAGCGTTTGAGGGGTTGAGGTCTGTTCATAAGTTCAATGAAGTCGTTGGCGTCATAGATTATAAAATAATGCCTTAGGAAGGAAACAGGCTCGAGTTCTCTACCCACAGTCAGAGAAGCGCGCCTAAGATCACAAATTGTACTCCTCTCCTTCACGATCTTGCCCTTGTGCTAGACTCCGCGCTCATGTAGCGCACCATTGACCCAGAATCCTCTGAAGCTTTTTGCTGCGCCAGTATACACTCAGGACTACGTTTCTGTTGCCTGGGAGGAGGTAATCAGGTGGCAGCGTTCACACAAACAGGAGACTTATTCGACACGCCAGACGTAGTGACGGGAGGTAGCGCATATGCCGAATATTGTAGTGAGTGAAGGCAAATAGCAAAAACGTAATGAGTCAGTGGAGCGGATGATAAGGACCGCTTCATGGCGGCTAGGCGCAAATCGAGGAGTAGAAGCTTCGATCTGGTGTACGAACTAACAACGACGATGCATTGACAGATGTAAGAAGAGCACGTAAGCAGAGATTTTTCAATTGTGTGTACTAGGTGCATATGGTGTGCAGACCATGCGTCAGAAAAGATAAAGGCGATAAACGCTAAAAGCGCAGAATCCGTCGAGAACACAGTCTCAAAACCTTCTTCAACTCGTGCAAAGGCGGAGAGAACGATGTTCCCTCCGTGTGACACGCATCAATGCGGAGCAGCTCGAGTCTCAAGCCCAGAACTGCTCTGTTACAGCCGGATTCAACCAGTATTCCAAGTGACTTTTTTGGCTCCGGGGTATAGCAGATCGTTAGGTTCGGGTATATACGACAGTCATTCAGAATTCCTTCGATGATGCGTACCACCTCTTGTTCCATTTTGAGAGCAATGTCTTGTAGTCTGGCCATAGAGGCGAAGCCCGCTCATCCGGTCTCTGTTTTGGTAGAGCAAGAGGACGATGTAGGCGCCTCTAGCTTTGACCTGATAGTTACCCAGTGTATGCGATCAGCAATTGCATGGGATCAGGCGTAGATGGGTAAATGTTGCATGGTAGTCGGACCACCTGAGGCAATGCGTAAAGTCCTGCATGCACGCACTGTGAGCTCGTCTGCAATCTCCGTTAATGAAAACATGCGGCCATCTGACCAGGCACGTAAACATGATCCATGGAGTGTACAACTACAAGAGGCGTGCGGCTTCAGCTGCGGTTTCAAGCTCTGTTGAATCGTCAGGTAGTTGACTTCGCAAGATATAGACCGCTCGGACCGGTCGAGCTTGCCCCCGGAAGCCGCGACCCTAGAAGGGTTCACCGGGTAACTGGCCAAACCCCCTAACTGGCCATCTGTAGGGCTGAACTCCTAACACCAATTATGATGTTATCACTCCGAGTTTTAACTCCCCACGCAGCAGGTTTCTTGTTATATTCTCTCGTATAGAATCATAGTGCTTATCATCATCTGAACATTCTATACCAGAAGTCTAATCATTACGTGTCTACTTCGCAAATTATAGTCGTTGGTGATTGTACCCCTAGAAGCGCCCGGAGCTGGACCCTGGAGAAGCAAGAATCAGAAGCTCTGGGGCCCAGCCTTACAAGGCTGGCCAGTTAGGGGGTTTGGCCAGCTTCCGTTCTTGGCGTGGATGTTGAGGAGTCCAGGGGCCATGGGGGAAAGGGACTTGAGCACCACACTTTTGTTTGTTTTGGACCTTTCCAATCTAACGAGCACGCTTGATCTGTCTACTATCAGAGCCGAAGTAACCCAAGTGGAGCTTGAATGTTGTCAGTACCGATGTTCTTAAGACACTCGATGGGAGAGCCTCAGACCCTGAGCGAACACAAACCTGCACCACCGAGGTCTTTGGGAGCTCTCCCTGTGGCTGCCACTTTCACGAGTGAGCTAGGTCAACCGTTGTGACAGAGCACCCGAAATAGGCCTCAAAAGACTCCGCTGGCCGTTAGAGTCACCATACTCGCCCTACATGTTCGGACGCTTGAAGAACAAGTACGCTTTGTAGGACAACTAGCTCGATGGGTCGTACTGATGCCTGTCTGGTCCTTGCGCTTACGGCCAGCACGCGACAACTACTAGTCACGGCTCCCGTTCTTATCTTGATGATTCCCGTTACCTCATGCGATCCGTGCTTTCAGCAGTCATCGGCTGCAACAAGTGGGCGAGAAGCTTGCAGCTTCATAAGTGTCCATGTTTGAGATTCATTGCGCGTCAAGGATGTTGAAAGGGATTGAAGCGCGTGGGGCTGTAGGATCATTAACCTGCCCCGACAGCGCTTCAAGAGAGCTTCTGATTTGTCCACCTCAATTAGATTACCGTTCTAGGTAGCAGCTATGTTTCGTAGTTTCTTGCGGCACAGCCAACTTCTTAGCTAGGCTACGAGTACTCAGATGTCCTCTGCAGCTTGTTTATTGCACACTCCTTCCGCACAGACGTTTATATATGAGTGGGGAAAACTTCCATATTTCTATATCATCATCATTACTCTATGGCATCCGACGCAGACCGCGACCTTCGCCGACTAGCTAAACGATATCGCATAACTTTTCGCCCTAACGTATCTTCAGATCAGTGGCCATCAAAGCACAAGCAAACCTTCAGTAACATTCAAGTCATCGGAAGTCAGAAATTCAACAGTTACTGCACCAACGTCGATATCCGCTCTAGCGAGCAACCCTGGAGGGAACAGACCAAACATCGTGCAAAATGGCTGGCTGAGCGTTGTGCTCGCCTGCTGAGTCAGCAGCGCAATGAAGCGGGCTGGAGGTTTGGCTTGGAAAATGATGTGCTCCGAAGGTTCATGGTTGAGGTTGCGTGGTGAAAAATGCTCTCCTTCTACCCCAGAGATAGCTAGTCGCTGACCTTCTTTACAGCCCAAAATGCCGGGCGCGGATCTGGCGATCAGAAATTGAAGCATACATGAATCAATCAGGTGACGACGCAGCTCGTCGTCTTGAAGAGCAAAGAAGCAATCGAAAACCGTGCAAATGTCCGCCTGGAATTCGAGCTCAAGATTAGTATGTATGCCGCCTCGGTTACATTTTCTGTACTAACACGCTGACAGCTACGAGATTGGGACTAATTCTCTATTTGATGACCGAGTGCAAGAGGTAATTTTGCACGAGCCGCTGCTAAGATCAGAGCTCCCAAAACAAGAGCCAGATAGGGTGTATGGCTTGCAAGCGACGCAAAACTTCGAGGATTTACTGTCAAGCTCCATGGCTAACACTTCACCCGATGACCAAGGCTACAGCGTGGGCGAATGCATCAGGACCAGCCCTTTCAAGGAGGGAGCCGAACCCCTCCTCTTCCCATTCCTTGTTCTTGAAGCAAAGGCCGAGAAAAGCTCCAACGGATTTGTGGACATCCAAACTCAGACAATGTTTCCTGTACGAGCACTCCTCAAGCTGCAGGAAGACCTGCAGCTCGAGATGCTGAAATCACAGCAAGACCTGCGAGACGAGATGGTGGATACCACCGAAAACGATTTGGGACCACTAGTATGGTTCTTTGCCAATCGGGGTGATTCTTGGCGAGTGTACGGCTGCTACATTACAGACGATCAGCCGCCACATTATGTAAGTGAACGCCTTTTATTGCGAGGTACACTGACACTACCGCAATATCCAGCATCCCAGGAAGCTGATTGTATACAGGATATTGTCCAGCTTTGGGACGGATGCATATTATCCAAGGATGGCGCTTTGCAACTCCTGCTCATCGTTGATTACATATTTGACTGGGCTAGAGATATTTATCGCCCATCTATCCTTCGGCAGTTGAAGTCCCTTGCAACAGGCAGAGCATTTGACCAAATCAGCCTGACGGACGAAAGCGGCATCTTTTCACTAAGAAACTATGTTTCAACTTGGATGCAGCCGCCACCTAGCACGCTGTATGGGACCGAGTCTCAAGCTGGCTATACTCAGGCTACTGAAGGTTTGGATCATCAAGGCAGGCGTTCTAAGCTGATGCCGAACACTAAGCTTGGAACACTTCGTTCCACATCTGAGGTTCACTCACGTGTCATTGGACTGTACCTTGATGAACGTAGCGCCAGATTTTGGGTCGAGCTTGCTCGAGTCACGAAACTAGGGTCAGACACCTCCCAATCCGAGACTAGGTGGTTGATCAACTTCGTGACTCAATGGAACGATTTGATCGTCCTGACCGAGAGAGATCTCGGTAGCCTGGAGGAGTTATGGACCGGAAACTTTCGACAAGAGGACGAGGCGTCAACCCCAAATCAAGATGCTGAGGTCTATACACTAGTCGAATTCGCGAGCTATATGAGCCCAACATGGGAGATTGTCCGAGAATTGATATACTTAGCGATCTCCAAGCCGGCGTTTGATATCTTAGTCCAAACCGCGGCGTATAGCAAAAAGCATCATGGCATACACGCATTGCCCGAAATTATTCGTCCGTGTGACCATCATGTCCTGAATGATGCTATCAACTGCCTCCACTCTGGGTCTCCGAGCCAAATACTCCTAGCTGCAGTAACCTGTTCGGCATTCGCTCTGTATTCATTGCCAGGACGGCAGCGTCCGGACTACATCCCTCCTACAGAAGACCTTGGGTTCGGGCGTATACGACATTCTCGACTACGCGATGTCGTCTCCAAATTCCAACGAATCGTTGAGTCTACAAGGTCAAAGAAGCGACCAAAGACGCACATGTCCGCAAGGAAGGCAGCTTGGCACAACGCCAAGCCCGCAGTGCGTGCTCTCGAGGAGCGAGAGCGCATATTCCCTGAGTACAAAGATGTCAACTTAATCCGTATTACCGAAAGTCAAGATGATGTTTCCCTAGAGCGACCGCATGAAGTGGACCACTGTCCTAGGTGTCGTAGACTTAGCCAGTCGACTGAAGGAGCCACTCAGGTTCGAGAAGCAGGCCACATGAGTTTCTCAGCTGACGGGGTAGCTATTGTGGAGTCTTTGAATCTGAAAAATTATAAGCATGCTTTGCACGACGTTTGTCTTCTTACAGCGAGTGATTTTGAAGGGGTCGAAGACCAAATTGCAATGGCTGAACTCGCCAGAACCCTCCTTCAGAGTGGGAACATCTATCATACCCTTCGGTACCCTATTCCGGATCATTTCTACTCTAAGGTAGGAGACAGAGGGCTACTCTGGAGAGATACAGCATGGAACCTTCCACTTCCACTACGTCCCCCAACCAACGACCAACATCGTGACATTTCAAACTGGATCTCTGAACTGCGTGGAGAACCTATAGCAGGACAGGACAGAACATATTACGACATGAAGGAGAGCTGGAACACATACCAGCTGTCAATGTACTTTCTGAACAAGGGCTTGACTTGGGAGACAATTACTCAGAGAATCGGTGAACGTGAATTGGAAACGGGAAGTGGTGTCTTCGAAGCCCCAGGTGACCGTTACGACATGTACGAACAATCAGATCGCGAAGAGATAGCGGCACGCAAAGCTGCCGGTCAAAGTGAGGCGCAGGTTTGGCACGGAATGAGATATAGCGCACACAAGCTCCGCATAGGCGATGGTGATATCCGAAATTATCACGGCACCAAATGGCCGACTTCACTCCTATAGGCTATGGGATTGAGAGTGTAGACGACATTCTGCTCGAAGATAGAGGTCACGAGGCTAGTAATACTTCGCGAACTACTCAGAAGCCCTGAAGACCTCACAAGCTGGGCACACAGAGTACGTGCCGATGCTTCGTTGTCATATGAACATTGGATCTACATACATATGACACTATCCACGCCACGACATGGCATCTTCCAACAACTTTCCACCTCACAAACCACCCTACTCAGCGCGTTCTTCACACACACCAACTATCTCGTCTGCGAACCTAATGCTCCAAGTCGTCCAAGAACCATTCATCACTCAGCCGAAGCTAAGCACCTCCAAGCCCTACTCATCCAGAACCCTATCTGGCGACCCTAGACTTCTTCATAACTCTGAACATGACCACTTGGTCCTTCATTCAAGCCGCAAACGTGCCTAAATCCCCTTCAGAAGAACGTAGACTGGTGGTATCTCAGCTTGCTCAGAGCAAGACATCTGCTAGAAATGAACTTATTCGAGCAGCAAACATGCTGAATATCATTCTGAAGAAGCGGTGTGGCCTAGTGGGCTTGTCGCCCCTAGATGTATCCTTGGGAGGTGGCGATTTCGTTATTGTTTTGAGCACTCTGGATATGTAAGGTTGAGGCTCAGGGTTTCATTTTGCGTTTTGGGAAAGCATAGATTAATGGGTTACGTCGCGTTTGGCATTTGATTTAGCTAAGGAGAAGTCTTGCAGACGGGCATTTACAATACGCCACATCTGGCTCTATACATACTCAACCAAGACAGTATAGTCCTCCCAAAGTGTGCCCCCATAGACGTAGCACATTGGTCTCGAGCTAGAAGCTTTGAACATCACGCCCAAGATTGTACAGGAGAATAGAGATTTCATTGTGCAATGGATTAAGGAAGCTTTGCGGCAAGGGCAAGTGACGAGACGACCACATGCCGAAATGATGGCCAAGGGTTTACTTCTCGGTGGGATCTCGAAGACCCTTTGAGAGCGTTCTATCGCAAGTACGCCCTCTATGGAAAGACGAAGCAGGAGTGGCATACAGAGCATTCTTTTTTGTACAGTACCGATCTCGATATCAATTAAGTGCAGTTACACCTGCTAGGCATATCCCATGGCCACTATGCGAGAAGTACATGCGTGTTGCTAGACGGAGATTTGGCAGTGAAGTATAAGTGTAAACATCCCGGCTGTGGAGAGAGTTGGAGAGTATTCAGCTACTGACACAAGACGTCTAGAGCACATCAGCAAGACCACGCGAAGCTCTTCCTGTGTCAAGAAGAAGACTGTATCCACACGGATGGCTTCAGTACAAACATCGACCTCCTGAGGCACCTTCAAGCGGACCATAGCCATGGGATGTATAGGTTAATGGGCGGGTTCGCCTGTGCTGCGGATCCATATCCGAGTAAAGACAAGGTTTGGCTCCATCGCCATAATATTCAGTTGCATTGTGACGTGAGTTATCGTCGGGCGAAAGGTGATGAGCTGCTTGAGAGGTCTTCGATCGTATTTTGAATAACGCCATTGCCGCGAAGAAGGCAAGTGAAGCCAAAGCCGCAGATACCCTATCGCTATTGCAGAGATATCCAACTTTTCGGAGCTCTTTCACGCCTTCTTGAGGGCTCCAATTTCGCCGAAACCCTTGGTGCAAAGCAACGACTTCCTGAGTTTCGATCTTTTGCTCGACCTAGCTGTTCGGCGCCTCCGCCTGCAGCAGGGCTAAATCAGGCTAATTCCAGCTCTCCAGAGGAATCCATTCCGGCTGGGACCTTCGGTGTCGCCCTCTTCCTTGCTGCTGCCCCACTCCCGGAGCAACAACTTGCCTAGGATTCAACCATTCCCTTCGGAGTTGTAAGACCAGTAGTATCGCGGCGTCAACGAACACCACGACGCCGAAGATGAAAGCATTGATTGCAATCATGGCCAGAGACAGATAGAGACACTTCCAAGTCAGGAAACTCATGGTGTCGATCTTGAAGAACACCAAAGGTGTCGAGAGCAGCGTACAAGCGACTGTAGTTACCATGAACAGAGCAAGTGAGTAAGCAAGCGGCCTTGGATGGAAGACAACAAATGGATCCCCAAGTCGCCGTCTGAACCGACACATGTTTGCAAAGAGAATTGCACAGCCGATGAAGCTGGGGATGACAAGCCAAAGGCAGCTGTAACTCCAACTGTCAAAGGCAGACGTACAATTCACAGCATGGTAGAGCACGAGGCAGTCATGTCTTGCAGAGACCTCGACTTTATGGAAGTTTTCTGCTAGAGCGATGACGACGCCGATGTTGCTCAAAGCCAGCGACAGCGACATAAGAGCAAGGAATATCTTCCAGGAGGAAGAACCTGTTACGGGTGAGCCTGTAAATCTCAACTGAATGAGGTACCGGCCAATAAAGTAGATTATGAACAAGAGTACAGCGTACATGAGGTACATCCCCCAGATGAGGAGAACCCAGATGAGGTCGTTCATCGTGTCTAATGATTAATGAAGTCGCGAATCTTTTTCCAAGTAGCGCCAAAGGCATATAGCTGCTGTGAGAGGGCAAAAGACCAGATTATAAAGCTTTCTGTGCAGTTTCAAGATGTGGTCAACAGTGACAGAGGATGGAATAATGACCGGCGAAAGATCCTTACTTATGCTGCCCAAGGCTTGGCACTGCGCAGGATCGAGAGATATAGGTAGGAAATCCTTGATAAAGTCGCTGTGAGAACATGATGAAGGATAGCGCCGATATATTCTCTCATTGGGGCTCCCTGGCCACACATTCCCTCAAAGCTTGGGACCTGGATGTCCCTTCCTGTATATCAACATTTACGCGGGCCAACTGTAGAAAGACGCAGTATTTCGCTATTAGAGAGTCAAATGTAAGAATAGATAGTGAGGAATAAGCAAAGAAAACAATGAGAATAGCATGAATAGAAAATAAGACACGATTGCATCCTACAACATCGAAGTTGCCGAGTAGCCACTACAGCAAGTTTTTGAGCCAGTTTTCTCCCGAATGGGCAAGTCGAGTGAAGTCGAAATGAAAGTCTTCATAGAGAGAAACTACTAGCCGACTGGGCCAGATGGGAGTATATCTTTTCAGCGTCTCAAGCTCCGTAGACTTGTCCTAGTCCTTGATCAACGCCTCTAAGCCTTCGGGTCTTCTCCCTGGAGCTGACAACTCGGTAACTGGATGTGTACTAGACTAGTGCAATCTCAGGCTACGCTGCTATCATGTTGAGTGAGCATATCTTGAAAGGTCATGAAACAACATTTAGAGAAGAATCATAACATGCACGTGAGTAGAGGGGTTACGAGGACACTCAGGGCTTGATGAGACATTGCACCTTAATGCTGGAGTAAGAGAGTCTGGGCTTTCCATGACTATGGGGTAACGAGTCTTGCTTTAGACGTGACTGTGGCAAGGAATTGCAATGAGAGAGTTCCCAATCCCGTGATGAGAAGCGAGATTTGGTAGCAGTTAGTGACTGCCGCACGTCCACGGATATTTTTCCTTTCGCTACACATGACGGTTTCGGTCCGAGTAAGGTAATTAAAACTCCTGCACAATATGATATGAGATTCGCGTGTTGCATGTGGCATCGCTGCAATAAATAATATTTAATATGTGCCTCGGAAGTTGAGCGGAGGAAACGATGCTGATTGCTGGAAGGTGTCGTGCACTAATTACTAGCGCCGAGCTAGTCCGAAATGGGGCTTCTCCCTTCCTGCAGGCTTCAAGCGCATACAATGAATCCTTAATCCACAGCCAACAGCAGCGCTGAACCTGCTTGCCGTGCAGATCATGCCCTGTTCTCATCCCTTCTTATCATCCAACTACCAAATGACAACATTCCACCTACGATATCTTGCATTGCCATTTTGCTAGGGCGAAGTTCACTCCAGTTTCGGACGTGGCTTCGGTGATTTCTTCGACTGACGGCACGTCATAATGGCTACTGTCCATAAGACAGGCAAGATGTCTCCGAACAGGCATCTGTCTCGTGAAGATGGCGCGCATTCGAAGCCTCACCTTCCCCTTGTCCCACGCTGAAGAACGCTCTCGGATTCCTCCATTCTCCGTTCGCCATGATGACGCCATTAACCTGCACTCCTGCAGAGCCTTCCAGGCTATCCGTGGCCTTCTAAGAACCAGAAACAATGACGGGTAAGGCCCTACCCCTACACCATTACAAGGGTGGCTGCAGGTTGACGCTGTTTAGCTTCTGTCATCATCATCAACCAACCACAGCAGAACACGAAGAAGCATGGCTCCTGCAACGCGATATAACCTACGCCTTGATTCTGCCCGTGCTCGAGATCCACCGCTATGCCACTCAGCTAGCCCTTTCCATGCTAGGCAACAGGAACATATACGATCTAGAATTGGTCTTTCGTGGAGAGGCTCGCGGGGCGTTTGCTTGGTTGCAGTGCTTTATCGCCGAAGAGAAGCAATGGTGCTTGACGCATGGATGTCCTGGTACTTCGCTACTACAGTCCCCTACTACTATATGCGTACTAAGATCCACAGCTTGTGTAGTGGAACACGTCCTTCAAGCTGAACCTACCATCAGGATCGTCCTCACCGCTTGCCGTCTGGCCGAGTCACTACGCAGGGCAAGCGAGAGTCCGAACGTTTTCCCCGTTTACGATTTCTGGCTCTCTTCCCTACGAAGTGCACTGGATGAAGACGCATTCTGGGGCCCTGACGTCTGGAAAGATCTCAAACTACGAGCATCAGACCTGGAGAACGGCTTTCACCAGATGGTACGGCAATGTATGGAGTTCGAGGAAATGCACATTCTAGGAGGTCAAAGCGGGGATAGCGTCCGCAAGTCTAGAGACGCCCATGTTGGAGAGCCTACCGTGGGGGCCTCTGCAAGGCCTGCTAGACTCGGTACATACAAATCGGACGGTAAACGCATCGTCTTTGTTAGTGAGGAGAGTTGCTGGATGCAAAAGATTGTACTTGGCTGCTGGACCACTCTACTTATCGATGCTGCGAACGTGGGTCGTTCTGCGCACGCTTCAATAGCCGAGGCGGACTTGCCGGCTGCTTGCACGGTGAAGTTGTGAAAACCGAGATTACTTCTACAGCCTGCCATGATTTAGGGGTAGCCAATCGAGAGTTTCATGCCTGAAGATCACGATGCCGTCTGAATACCGGACATATGTACCCAATGGAAGATCGGTGTGGGCTTCTGACATTCTCTAGAAGGACCCACACCCCCACGAAACCTGCTCGACACCACATGCAGACCGGACTGACTTCCAGACTCACCGCATATCGTTTTGCTTTGCTATGTTATATACCATTGCATTGTGCACCATTGTACTTATCTATATTGCGTTTAGCGCTAGCAAATATTTGATTATCACCATTGAAAAAACGCCTCGAACCTCCAGTGATTGGTTGTGTGTATCTCATTGTGGACAGCTCATCGAGATGACGCGGCAGTGCTCATTCGTTCCATGGCATTCTAGGATATACCCCATTCACTGCCCAAGTCCGATCCGCGGCCTTGTTGTTGCGACCTTGAATGGCCGGAAGCCGAAGTCACGCGATCATTGCTGGTCTCACCACGACAACATGAATTCTTGAATACTCTTCGACTTGCATTACAGCCAGCAGGCCTAACAAGAGACAAGCGAGGACTCTCCAACAACATTGTTGAAACACAAGACAATACACTCTACCAGTACACCGTTGCCGTTTTCCAGGGTATGCATCCAGCATGGTTGCTTCTCCAGCTCGGCCGACTTCCCTCTCTCGCCAAATCAGCCACACAACGACCGCGTCGTCCGATAAGGATAATATAGCATCTACCACGCAATGGACTGAAGAGCAAGAGCGACGTCTACTATACTGCCAGAGTGAACTCAAGGGTGCGCAAAGGCGATGGTCCGAGAGCCAGGAATTGTGGATCGAGGAGGTATGTAGCACACACACCAACCCCGAATTGCATTTTTGGCTCAATGGACCTTGGCCTGACTTCTCCAGTACAATACTCTGACGTTTTTCCGCAACCAGGTCGAACACCTCACCGAGCTCAAGAAAGCACGTCTCAAAGCGCAGAAGAAGGCATTGAAACAGCAGGCTCTGGCTAAAGAAGGGGCTGCGATCGGGAAGAATAGGGTCTTTAGTCTCTCGAGACGCTCGAGCAAAGCCAACACGGGGACTGCTACGCCGGTAAGGGGTGGGCTGTCGAGAGTCAATAGTGGCATCAATGCATTCATAGCGAATGGACTGCCTAGGCGTTCGACGGAACCTAATGTTGGCAATGGGACACTTGCATTGGGTGGGCTGTCGAGGCGGTCGAGTGGAGGCGTTTCGGGTAATGAGGCTTATGACGGTGATGATAATGACGACGACAACTCCGACGACTCTGACGACTCTGACGTTGATGAAGACGATGACGAGGAAGAAGATCAGGAAGATACTCTTGGAAACCTAACCTATACAAGCAGAAAGAGCACCGATGTAAGCATTCACTCCCTCCCACTCCCACTCGCCATCCCCCTCACCTAACCCACCACTAACACCTCGCCTCACCAGCTCCCCCCCTCAACGCCCCCGCCTCCATCCCGCCGTTCCTCCCTCACCAATACCCTCCGCAGACTCAGCATAGGTGGTATGCGGCGCCGTAGCACGGGACCAGATGGAGATTTGCAGGGTGGGAGTGGGAGCCCGAGTCAGGCTGGAGGTGGGGAGCAGAGTCCGGGCGCGCCTGGGATGCCGGGAAGTCCGGTGAGGAGGAGGGGGTAGGGTGAGGGAGAAGTGGAGGGGAGTGAGGAGTGGGTGGGGTTTGAGGGGGATGATGGGGTGTGGACCATAAGGGGGCGATATGGAGAGAGGTAGTTTGATTACGGGATACTCGTCAATCATGGTGGATGCGAACCTGCAAGAGCGTACATCTAGCTGCGAGACCATACATCTAGCTGCAAGAGTACATAGCAGATAGTAGCCAAGAACCCTAATCCCATCTTCCTCAGAGGAAACAGATCCATTCTATACAACACCTATCCCGAAAAGCGGTCCAGAACTCAAACAGAAGTTCATACTGTCATCACGTCTCGTTACATTACTTTTCGCCCTTCCTCCCAGTACCAGACCCAACCGGACCACACCAATCCCCAATCCCAATTCCTGTTCCGAACTTCAAGCTGTAGACGAACACGTAGACTGTACTGCCATCGCCTACCCGGTCAAAAGTCGTGCCACCCAAGGTATCATCCCACACCGAGTATTTGTGAGTATATCACCACACCACACCACACCACACCCCACCTTAACGCCTGACCCTGTTTTCCAGCGTCAACGACCCGACACCAGTAACCGGCAACGGCCAATCTGCCCTGACGCTCTCGCTTTCATCACCACTATATTCACTCCCTTTCACGATTTCCTCGGTCCCCCTGCCGATGTTCGAGTCTGTGTAACTATCAGGCCGACTTTGTGGCTGCGAGACTGGTTGTGAGCGTGGTTGCGAGTGTGTGTCTGGATGTAAGCGTGCGGGAGTGCGTGTGTTAGGTTTTGACATTTTCTGCTGTGTACGCGTATGCGATTGATGGAGCCCTCGACCGTGGCTGGGTATGGGCGAAGATTTGAAATTCTTTTCAAGGACGTTGTTTATTTTTTCTTTCATATTCACGTTGATCGGGGGCGGTTGCTCGGCTGATTCTATATCGCCGAGACCCCAGATCGAGCTCGCATATCCATTCTCATTCTCGTTTGCTGACGTTGTGGGACGGGCTCCTGGTGTGGAGGGAGGGGAGAAATGCGGCGCTTCGCCTGAACCCCAGATCATGCTATCTTGGGTCGAGATGACCGAGGGGGATCGCAGCATGCCGGTGTGAAGATGTGAGAGGTCGCCAAGACCCCAGACTGTGCTGTCTTTGTGTGGGGATATGCTTGCTGGGCGGACAGTGCCGACGCCCAGATCGACGGAGTGGTCGGTGGGAAGGCTGAGTTTCCGTTTCTCTTGTTCCTTGAATTTGCCGTGGCTGTAGCCGGTCTTTCTCAAGAGCTGGTATTTGGAGGTGGGTTCTTCTTCGCTAAATGTGTGATCCATGTCCATTGGCTGGGTCAACGGATTGCCACATGTACATGTGCATTTTCGTTTCCTGCCTAAACCCCAATCTACCCAGCCCCCCCACTTTTTCTCGAGGTCTTTGGTATGGATACGATCTTTTGCTTCTTTCTGTATACCGAGTCTGCAGAGTTGGACTAGTTCGACGATGGAGCCCCAGAACTTCATATCCTTTTTCTCGCGTTGTCCGGCTTCTTTTGCTAGCATGTCGATCCATTTCGTTACTTGTGGGAGGTTCTTGTGGAAGGAGGAGTCGGGTGGGGCGTTGCCGCGGCCGGCTTGACGGTTCAGACGGCATCGGAACGAGGCGAAGGATTTTGGGGTGTGTTGTAGGATCATGGAGATGAGAGTCAGA
This sequence comes from Stereocaulon alpinum, assembly GCA_018257865.1. Taxonomy (NCBI): domain Eukaryota; kingdom Fungi; phylum Ascomycota; class Lecanoromycetes; order Lecanorales; family Stereocaulaceae; genus Stereocaulon; species Stereocaulon alpinum. The sequence goes on along the minus strand of JAEUBA010000004.1, from coordinate 374,675 downwards.
TGGATGGTGGTGAGTGAGAAGACGTCTGAAGAGTAAGCTCTCTTGTTGTGTGTGGAGGAGGCACCAGAGGAAGAAGGAGCACGCTGTAGAGGGGCAAAGGTAGTGATGACTGCATTCCGAGGCCGAGTAGCGCCTGAAGATCCAGAGGAAGCAGACTTGGATCCTCTGCATGTGGTTGGTGCAGGTGAAGGTGGTGGCAGAGCTAGCTTGTTCTTCGGGTCCACATCAGTCGGCTTAGGAATGCGGCGAGCTGTGCGGCCACCGCCAGGAAGGATTGTCTTCAGGGCTGCTGTTTCATGAAGGCAGGGTTTGCGGACCCAGTTCTCAGGAGGAGAATAGTCGTAGAGCTCGCTGCTGTAGGGCTGCGATGTATCCGCGACATCGAGAGCTTTGATGGCGCTGTAGTCGCTAATATATATGGTGTTCTTGTGATCGATCGTTATTGCGGAAGGACGGAGAGTCTGGTGTGAGAAGCCTCCGTCATGGAGGTACGCTAGGGCGGAAGTGAGGCAGTGGGTCCACGTCAAAAAAACATTGCGACGTTCGTATTTCTCGAGTGCCTTGAAAGCCTTGGGTGGTTCGTCGAGGAAGTTCTTCAGTGTCATCTCTGTTGGCGGAGTGAGAAGTATGTAGTTGAAGTCATCCTGTGAGTACGTTGCCCAGACTGAGATAAGGTGAGGATGGTGGATGGTGGTGAGAGCCTTGAGCTGCATGAGGAAGTGCACTTCGTCGATGCCATTGTCGCCAAGGGTTGCAACTTTCTTCCGTGTATAGACTTGATTCTGGACTTTGACTCGATCACTGGAAGGGTGAGCTGCAATACCCGGCCGTTTCGCTGTAGCTTCCACTGGAACGACCTCCCAAGTGCTGTAGTCGACATGTCCGCCAGGCTCAAGCTCGTGTATGAGGAAATTGAATTGTTCGCGGTAGAACTTCTTGTCCAATGTCTCGGACTTTCCACCAAAAAGATTCAGCTCCCACAAGCTATCTTGGGTCAAGGGAAGGTCATCATCAGCGAGAGACCTATCTGTAGCCTCGAAGACCTTCTCTGGAACGCCGATTTGGTTGAGGATGAGGAAGACGCGTGGACTCTTTTCGAGGATCCAATCGAGGTAGGTATCGTCTGTCAAGCCATCCCCAAATGCCAATACGCTGTGGAGGGTGTCCACATGCCTCTTTGATCCCAATTCTCTCTCCAAATATTCCTGATTGACGGTAGCTTCAATTCTCTCGGTAGTCCACCAAGCAGTCATAATCGACGAGATAATAGCATGCTCCAGTGGTAGGCCAGGTCGGTAAGATGCCGTGGGAAGGTGAACACAGTCAGCATGATTGGGCACGCGAGACTGGGTGTATCTTCGTACTCAGAGCTCAAGCCTGCAGCTGGCACGGGATGAGGCACTTCCACTTTGAGGGCAGTGGAGACAAGGGCACATGGCGAGAATGGTTATGGGTCGACCATGCAGGACGCCATGTTTCGATTAGGGAGATAACATGCATGCTGCATCGTAAGTGAGACGTATGCCAATAAAAAAAGGCGCACGTTAAATGTTTTGGTGATATCCGACGCAGTATGACGGCTATGGCAAGGCGGCTTGGTAAGTTTTGGGGTGCCTTGTGGTAGCTTTTGGTAGCTTTGGTAGTTAGTGTTTGATTTGCCCAGATCCTGCCTGCGGCTGGCCCAACATTTGCCCCCAATCCCACGCAGGGGCTTCAATAGGTAAGGTAGTAAATAACGCCGCATGGCCGATCTCACCAACCCTCTCGCTTCAAGAAAAAAGCTTCGCCTGTCATTATTACAAAAGGATTGACTTCCTGCATATGCGTCCGACATTCAGACTTTTGCGACTTGCCCGTGCCGATTTCTCTTTGGTGCTCTCACTTCCTCGATCAACGCCTTGTGTCTCTCCGCGTTGCAAGGAAACCCATGAGAAGCTTTCGCACTGCCGTAAAGTAGTCTTGGCTGCTATTGGCGGACTTTGACCAGCCAGAGACCGTATACAGTTGACCGTAAGGAATGGGCCCCCCCGACCACGAGGGTGCATCGGCCACTCATCTGGCAACGGGATCCCTTCAGTAAGGCTCCGTTTCGTTTCCAGCGCTAGCGCCGTGATTACACCTATAGCAACACGATCATTGGATCAAAAGGTCAAGATAAGGTATCGTAAGGTCACATGGCTGGTATCAAACTAAACTAGTGGGTCGCTGTCAACTATGGAGTTCTCGATGCCACTTTTGCACGCTACGTACCATGAACTCGCCAGCGGCGAGGGTCCCCGAGACGCTAGCCTTGAGTAGCCTCAACGGGTTCCGGCAAGATATCTTCTGTAGCGCGGGATGTCAAGATGTCTAGAACTCTACTTTAAGTTCGCGACTTCGAGGGTTTGACCCTGGATGACTGTCCAAGGGAGTCACTATGAATATACAGATATCTAGGAAGCAGATTTTGGTCAAAGTGCAAGATGTGTACCTAGGTAAACATGCCGATCCACAAGCAATCTTAGACCTTATATTAACGGTTGGCTTTAGCTTACTTAATATCGACCCATCTCGTCGCTGCCTGCTGCGAGAATACTCGCGAATATCTTGTTCATATAACCGAGCTCACGACTATGATCGTTTTCGGCGCAGGTGTTGGCTCCCTCATAGATTAATTCTCCTTGACAAAGCTCCTCCTAGGAACACTGCCGCCTGGCCTACCACTTGAGAAAACAATTCACGAAAAGAACCACGCAGCCGCGGAGAAAAACTATAATATGTCCACTACCACTGTAGGCAGGGTATAAAGCGTTGCGCTGAATGGCCTACGCGTACTACGAGATCTAGATCAAACCCCTTTTGACATGATAAGCGCGCAAGGCTACTGTCTCTCTCATCTCATATTGGCATGCACAATGCCTATGGCTGGGATCTTGGTCTTTCCCTGCTATGAATTCCTGCAGTCCTCCAATCCACACCGTACTCGTCTGTCGGCAGGAAATTTAGCCATTATGCATGCAGATATCTCCGATATCGCGTGTGCAGAGCGTCGACGACCCTGCAGGAAGTTTGCAGACGGATCCACTAATAACGAAGATGGTCTGAATATTGATACTGCTGGCCTTAGGAGCATTGTCAAGAAAAGTGTGACTGGAGATAGTAAGCGTAATAACCTCCCTGCCATATTCGAGTGAGCAATATACCCTTCACTTTGCTACAATCTGTAGACATGGTCACACATGACGCAGAGGTCTGGTTGGTGTAAATCATTTCATGGCAGCTGCTGCGCTCGGTCAAAAGTACCAAGCGGGTCAACTTAGGTACCTTGACATTTCAATGTCATTGGTTCTTCGGGTATGGTCCGTGCGGCTTCGCGAGTGACATGTACCAAAGCCGATGTGATGGTGTCAGTAGAGCGGACCGCATCTTATTCGCGCCCGCCGGGTACATTTTTTGGTGGTCAAGGTATCAATTTTTCCGCTTTCCTGAAAATTGGCGAGCTTGACTTCGAAGACAATCAAATCCCAACTTCATGAGTGGTATATCAATTTCAGACATACAATAATCAGAGTATGATTGATCACCCGGACGATGATTCGCTTTACCTTACCTGAACGATCCTTCGACTGGTAGTTCAGTCGATAGACAACATCATCCATATCGGTGACGCAGCCCATACGCCCCAAACGAGCTCCGGCAACGGCGCCCTTCAAGCACTCCAAGACGCCCAATTCCTATCTCTACCCTTGTCCCACAACCGCCGCCAATCTGATATAGAGTTCTAAATGCAGAACGGAGTCAATCCTGCTCTCAAATGCCCATGTTGAAGAAGGCCTCGATCTAAAAGGAACGCCGAGATAGCAGAGACGATCGGCGATATAGATTGCGAGAAGGGGATGGAGGAGGTGCAGGTGATGCATCCCTTCAATTGGGTTGCGGGTGCGTGACGAAGGGATAAAGGTGGGCGTGACGGCTTTGGCTGGCGGATTTGCCGAGAATAGGGTTGGACGGGCTGTGATATGGAAGGAGAAGGGAAGGGGCGGGTATGCAAGATTCGCTGGGGGAAGGTCGGCGTAAGTGAATGTCAGGCTTTACTATTGTTCTATATGTTGAACCCTCAGTGAATGGCAAGCATGTATGGTGAAAAGCTCGATCAATACCCTAAGCTCACAGCATGTTCCTGGCTTTCCTCTATTGAGCGTCTTGTCAAGGCCTTTGACGGACGAATCATTGCTCGATTCCTGAGTTTTATCTTTTTCCCATCGTATCAGAAGCCTCTGACGCACTTACCCAATTCCAGTTCCTAGATCTCGTCTGTTGAGCATCCTGATCGGTCTCGCAGCCCCGCAAAGTCCTCAAGTTGCAAACTTTGGACCAAGCAGTCCCGTCTCTATTACCGACGCTTTTCTGCCGAACATCTCGCCCCGTCCCACAAGCCCCACAGCCCTCAGAGCCCTTCGACAATCTCTGACGACCTGTCTCGTCATATCGCAATCTTACCATCTCCTCTATCGAGCACCATGATCAATCCCACGTCACAGCTCAAGAAAGGCCTCACACCGCCCAGCTCCGATGAACTAGTCCCATTCCAATCCACGAACTTCCTCTTCTGAACATCACGACCCACCCCCACATCGCCCAGAGCCCCATAAAACTCCCCAATGCATCTCGAGTACGAGGCATTAATCTATTTCCAACTTTACATTCCCTCTATTGGGTGTCTTCACCGTTTCCCGGTCCCAAACTCTTCTCCACAATCCTCACACCTCCTCACAGCCTCATCAAATCTCCCATGCAATGAGATAGTCCCATCTCAGTCCCTGCATATTGAATCTCAAATACCAATCTCTCATGACAGACCAATCCCACTCCAGTCTCCGAATTTACTCTTCAAATTGAGCATCGTACCCGCTTCCACTCCCACAGATCATCCCACCATCTTCTCCACAACAGTCACAGCCGCATAAAATCTCTGACAAACTACTCCTATCTCAATTCCTGTATTCCATCTACCGACCCTCGACCAGCTTATCCAGGATCGATTCTCTACGATATACCAATCTCGTCCCAGTCTCCACACTTCTTCTTCCTCGCATCGTATCCGCTTCCACCTCCCAAAGATCCTCCCGCAATCCTCGCACCCCACTCACAGCCTGACAGAATCCCCGATGCACTACCCCTATCTCACCTCCCCAACCCTCATCTATCGAATATTTCATGGCTGCAGCAAAGATCGGCCTCCCCGTCCCATAACTCTCCCTACAATCTTCATCCCCCCTTACAGCCTCACAACCCATCTAACAAACTCTCCCTATCCCCCTGCACTAACCCTATCTCACCCCAACCAGCGTATCCAGGATCGAACCTCTACAACGCACCAATCCGCTTCCGATCGCCCATCCCCATATATCGAAAGCCGTGCAATTTTCCTCCACCCCAGCCGTTAACAAAGCATTAGTCTACCTCGACTTTCCGAACCCGCATCCATCGCCCCTGAACTAGCGTACAGTATGCAGGATCAACCTTCTACAAACGCACCAATCACCCAATTTCATCCACCCCCCATCCACATCCCACAACACACAATCCCCCCTCAACTACACCCCCCTGACTCTCCAACCTCCAACCCACATCCACCTATCGAAAACCAAAGCCTTCAACCATCTACAACACACTACGCTACTCCACTTTATATTTCCTGACTCGGTTCGTAGAGCGTTCAGTGTTAGTTGTTGGAAGTGTCCTGCGTGCCAAGGATTACTAAGCCTTGGCATCTTGGCATGCTGAGTCAGCACCACTGTACATAGATCGCGCGAGTAGCACTTAGTATCTATCAAGCAAGTGTTCTACCCTATATTCCGACATTAGTATTCGAGGTAGACGCTCTTCTCTTCTCTTCGGGGAGGATTGGGCTTCAAAAGCGATCTTAGCAAAGATATGCGTCCAAGGTAGTGGAGTCATACAACGACAATCTCCAAACAAAACGGTGCTATATCATTGCTTTTATCGCAATGTTTGATGCCACTGTATACACTTCTGTGCCCGTAATCGTGGATCAACAGCAACAGTAAAGGTTGAGAAAACCATGTACCAATTGCCCCCACTGTAAGAAAGAAGTAGATTTCCATGCAGCCCAAATACCATTCAATATTCATTAGCTACATAGTAAGCCCTCTAGCTCTAGAATACAATGCTATCTATACAGAGTAAAATCGTCTATGTATACATATACCTTTCATGCTCTCTTCAGCAATCATGAGCCTGCATGATGAAGTATAGAAAGATGAGGTATCCAGCATCATTTCACGGCCTTGCACCAACATCTGCCGTCCCCTTCCCGTTCGACTTGGATAACCACCTCCATGTGACGCCCGGTTAAGAATGCCACCGCTCTCTCCTTCACGTCCTCTAGATCTGCCCCCCTATGAGCAATGACGTGAATAACTCCAAGGACTTTTCGGCTTTCGCCTTCCTCTAGCCAGAATTTAGGAACAGCGTAGCCGACGACACCTCGGAGGCCAGCGAGACCCGCTAAAGCCTCCTTGAGATCGTATTCTGTGTTAGCCGGAACGGTGAGCAGTAAATTGCGGGCCGAAGACTTGACTAGCGGTACGGCAGATGCGAATATGAGTATGGCGATAAGGCAAGAGGCGAGAGGGTCAAAGCCTGACCAGTCAGTATAGTGTATAAGAATGGTAGAGATGACAACTGCTACAGAGCCAAGAGTATCGGCCAGCACATGAAGGAATATGCCTTCCATATTCTCATTGCCGTGATCGTGATGCTTGTGGCTGTGGGCGTGATGACTGTGGACGTGGGAATCAGGATGAATGGGCTTAGATGGGGTAGCTGGGAAGGACGAGTAAAGCGAAGGACTTGGAGTTGCCCCTGCGGAAAGGTGGTCGTGTAGATGGCTATGGCTTGGGATACCGTTCAACAGGTCGTTCTTCGAAGGCGAATGATCATGACTATGGTATGAATGATCATGGTGAGAATGGTCGTGCTGCGAGTGGTCATGATGTGAATGATCATGATGGGAATGATCAGCTGCATGATCATGACCCGTATGCGAGTGGTCTTCATGTTCATGTCCGCCGTGATCATGACCGCCATGAGAGTGGCCATGGTGTGCGTGACCGAAAGCTGTCAAGCCAACGATGTTGACTACCAATCCTAGGGTGCTTACTGTGAGCAACTCTCCAAGCTGTGTTATGCGCGCGCCGTCTGCTAGGCGCTCAATGGCTTCGTAAATGATCTCAACGCTTATAAGCCTGGACGAAAGTCAATATTTGCGGATCGACCTAGTGGTAAGGGTAACTGACATCAAGAAAATACCATTGGCAAACCCAGCCAGCGTGTCCATCTTGCCATAGCCGTACGGGAATCGCTCGCTAGGAGGCCATTTACTCATCACAGCCGCGCACAGGCCCACCACGAGTGCAAGGCAGTCGAAGAACATATGGATACTATCACTCAGCAGACCCAGTGATCCTGTCACTAGCCCGTAGAAAGTCTGGACCAGCATGAACCCGAAGTTGAGACTACAGACAGCGTCAGCAATCGCAACAAGAGAGAGGAACAATCGAGTCGTACCACATGAAGTAGAATATCCGCCGTGAGTCCTTCTCGGCTAGAATGCTATGAAGCAATGGCCAAGGCGGGACGCTCTGTATCAACAATGCGGAAAATCTCGACATCTGTCCATGCTCGATGGAATGTGGTTTTGCTGCTGAATGATGATGATGATGGCTGGAACGCGAAGGAATGGAAGATGCTGTATGGGTATCACGTTTTAGGGCTGCGAAAGAAATGCCGACAAGAACGCTTTGATATGCGAACGAACTCCACAAGCCACCACCCAATTGTGTGAAAAGGAAAGATGACATTAGTGACCCAAGCACAAGCCCCAGTCCTTTGTTGCTTCGTAGACTGCTTGGTTCGGCCGTTGTCAAAACCAGCGCTGCCGCGCTTCCAGAAAGTATTTCCCAATGGATCTGTTTGAAAGAAAGCGACTCGCTACTTTGGGTGAAGAAAAGGTTGATTATAAAACCGAGAATGCCTATCGCGACACCGCTCAACAGAGTGAGATTGACATCCTGTGAGGAGGATATCATGGGTGATATTATGTGCGTCTTTGAGGACTTAGGTGCTAACTGTGGAGGTGTCTCCCAGGGTGTTGCAAGGACTGCTGAGGTTTTAAATTCTGAGACTGGCCCCGACGACGTAACGACAGACATCCTGGGTCTAGCAGATGGGAAGGGCGGAGGTAGCACTAAGACCGACAGCCCAAGTGCTATGTAGCCCAGCATAAGATCGACCGCCCCAAATTTGTTGGTCAAGCCTGCAAGATCGCACACCAATTGAAACAGGATTGCCCCAATTGTCCATCGTCGATGGGTCAAGAGACGCCTCCATCCTTGTAGTCTTGTAAGATCTGTGGCCTGATCTTCGATAGCGAGAACATTTGAGGCCAGTCCAGCGAGCATGACCAGACCGACACGAGGAGCTCCCAGCTTAGCTGTAGCATAGAAGGGTAGTCCCACTGTAAGGATTCTTCCAGCTGTCCTACGAGCTATATCACCCAGCCTAGACTTTTCCACCTCTTCAATACCACCAAGTGACTTCTTCCGTCTGTCTAAGCTTGCTGCGGGCTTCCAAGTTTTGCCCTTCAATCCAACAAGCACAAGCGTGACAGACGTCAATGAACATACAAGGGGCCATTCCTGCATGGCGTAGGGATCAAATTGTACGGGCTGTGGGAGATCACTAGTCTTTGACTGAGCTGTCAAAAGCGCCTCGAAAGCGAGTGATGCTAAAACGTAGGGAAGTGGTACAAGTATGGAGCTGACGGCTTCGGCTGTGGTGATTGGTTTAACACTGCTGAAGTCAGCGCGGTCTATCGAAAGACGATCCACCATTGAAGCTCTTACCTTTCTCCAGGACCAATGCTAGATGCTCGGAATCTCTGAGTAGTAGTAGCAGCTGGAAACCCGTAACCGTGTCCGTCTCTTTCAAGCTGCAAGTGGGTTGGGAGCCCCACACTTTTACGCCGCTCCATGCTCTTTGATCTACTACCTGTAAGGGTCGAGAAGGACGCGTGTGGCAAGGGAAGATTGAAGCTGGGCGGCGTCTGCTCTTGACGTGGCTCATGGAGCATGTCTGCCGACTTGTGGTGCTGATGTTGGGGTAGCATTTGCTGTCTGAGGAGGTCGTTGGTTGGGGAGCCTCCGTTCATCTGGTATCCCCCATTGAACGAGGCGGAATTTAAGGGGCTCCGTTGTACAGGCGGCTTCCTGCTGTGGGAATGATCATGATGTATGCTAGTGTGGCTATGACCATTAATGGTGGGAGGAAGGGCGTAAGTAGCCATCGTGGAGCGCCTTCCCTAAACAATGTATGCTATGAGTTTCTTGATATCATATCTGGAGGTCGTAATACGGGGAAGCGACGACACTGAGAGTCAGATCCGGCTGCTCAATCAGTGATTATACTGTTTGGAAGGATGGTCGCAATTGCTGCTTGCGGGCAAGGATACATGCCTGTTTTAGGGGATGGCTCGCTGGGAGGGTATGCGTACGGAGGAATTCCGGCCCGTAGCGTCATTGGCGTCATTGGGGGACTTTTAGCTACGGAACTAGGAAAATCAAGATCTGTTAGAGAAATGCGACGCCTGTCAGACAGGTCTTGGGACTTCTTCCGAATCTTCCAAACATGCTAATGACTCCCTCTTCCCTGTGCTGTCGAGTAGCAGCCCCTCATGTCCAATCTCGAGAGCTGGCTACCATGGATGGTCATACTCTTTGGCATGACTTCAATTATCCTGTACTCTCTGCCATCCCAGTACGGTAATATGATTGGGAGGGAGCGCAGTGCCAACAGGATTCAGATATTAGTATTGGGAGATATTGGCAGGAGCCCTCGGATGCAGTACCATGCTCTAAGTGTTGCCAAGCATGGAAGTCAAGTCGATCTTATAGGTTACCTGGAGTCTGACATTCACCCTAATATACTTGCCAATTCACTTATCAAAGTGCATGCGCTTGATCTGACGCCAGAGTATTTGAAGACTAGAGACAACAGGTTGTTCCTGTTATACGGGCCATTGAAAGTTTTGTTTCAGATCTGGAGTCTATGGATTGCACTTGGCTACAGAACACGACCAGCCAGATGGATGCTTGTACAAAATCCTCCTTCAATACCGACACTCCTAGTTGCCCATACTGTTTGCTTCCTCCGCCATACTCGCCTTGTCATCGATTGGCACAACTTTGGCTACTCGATACTGGCTCTGAAGCTTGGAAAGGAGCACTTCTTGGTCCAGGCCTCAAAACTCTATGAATGGATATTCGCTCGATCTGCCTATGCTCACTTCTGTGTTACCAACGCAATGGCACGAGTGCTTGAACATGACTACAGTATAACCGCAGAGGTTCGACCTCTTCATGATCGACCAGCATCACACTTTCGTGTTCTAGATGAATCACAGCGCTATGGGTTTCTTGATCGGTTACCAGCATTACTGTCTTTGAATAATTGCCAGAAGCTCGGAGACTACCAAGCGCTTGCTAGTGAGATCAAGAAAGGCCGATCAAAATTGCTCGTGAGCTCGACTTCTTGGACTCCAGACGAGGACTTCTCGATACTACTTGACGCTCTCATCAAATACTCTGATCTTGCAATCACTACACATCCTGAACTCCCAGAAATCCTTGCAGTCATAACCGGCAAGGGTCCGCAGAAAGCCGACTTTCTATCCCAGGTCGCGAATCTCAAGAACGAGGGTAAGCTAGAGATGGTTACCATTGAGACAGCCTTTCTAAGCACGGCCGATTACGCTTTACTCCTCGGTTCTGCAGATCTAGGAGTAAGTCTGCACACAAGCAGCAGTGGAGTTGACCTGCCGATGAAAGTGGTGGACATGTTTGGCGCAGGTCTGCCAGTGGTGGGATGGGGAGATTTCGAGGCGTGGTCAGAACTTGTGCATGAAGGAGTGAATGGGAAGAGTTTCAGTGATGCTGCTAGCTTGCACGCGACGTTGATGCAGCTTTTTGGAGAGGGAAAAGCACTCTTGGGGAGGCTGAAGGAGGGAGCTGTGGAGGAGGGGAAGAAGAGGTGGGACGACGAGTGGGATAAAGTGGCCGGCACGCTTTTCTTTCCTACTTCTTCGTATTGAACATTTATGATGTATGCCAAACATCTCTCATACCAACGTGAGCGTCTGAACCTCAGAACACGTGAATGCCATTCTCACACATTGTTCATCCATTAAATGGTTTCATTCTTCAAGGGATTTATGGTTTGTTGGTTCGTAATTCGCTCCGGAGTGGCGTAGATTTAGTTCGATTCCTGATATGTCCTTCTTTACACAAGCTTTTGGATTCATTTGCCATTTTTCTGTGAGAAAAGACGCTGAGACGATGTAGATATTTTCTTCGGCGGGATTGTTACCATCCGTTAGTGGAATATTCCTCCTTCTATGGAGAGCATAGCCCGAAGGCTGAGACCTTGCTCCATGCAAACTTGAGTTGTAGTGGAATTGGTGTTTTGCTTGAATACCTCCTCCCTATCTTGACGTCTACAGAGGTTTGAATCTACAGTCAGATTCGAACATGAGATGGAGGACGCTCTATGTCCGAACGCTCTATGTCGTAGCCGCAGATGACTTTGGGAGCATAGGCTCCAGTACACTCCCATTGTCGATGAGAGGAAGATCGACTGGCCTCAATCTTGTACTAATGCATGTGCTGAACCCGATAAGCTTTTTTCCAAGGCGCTCTCCGGTGTCTCAGGTGGCAAGCTAATACAGAGGCGTAGTTGATAGGACCCGCGGTGGTCCGAGAATGGTGGAAATGGACCAATAGTACTTCGGGTTCGGACCAATGTCTTACTCGTCTGCTACCTCTGGCACTGGCTTGAACAAAGACCCAAGATGGGGCGTCGATATCAGGAGTCACAGGAAGGATGATACTACGTGATGGAACATTTACAAGCCATTGATCGGTTCAACACGCTGTACGAACATCTTGGTTAGGGTTTCGCGCGCTGACTCAGGCCTACCGTCGTAGCCTTGGCCTGACAAGTGGCTTGTACCAACTCACCTCAGGCGCAGATCTTGAGTATTGTCTGTTTCTGTTCTCTCCAGCATATCCTCTTTGCTATGCTACCGAAAGTGGTTTGAGTATTCGGGCATAGTAGTACGAATTGCCAGCTTACAGATGGATATCTTTCTGCTTTATGTCGTACTGTTGTTGTCCACGATCTCTTATGCATTGCTGTGTTTTCGTTCGTAGTATCCACAATAGTAGCTCGTGCTTTGCGCCGGCCTCTTGTTCAGATAGTGAACATGGACATTCCTCTCCGTGACGCTCGAGCTTCCAGCGATCGTGTAGAGCTCCCGCTCTTAAGCGGTACACCATCCTAACCATCTCATTTGCCTGGAAGCTTTGATTGAGCTAGAACCTCGACCATGTATTGCAGCCAACCCTTCTCAAAGTATTGCTCAGTAGGTTTCATGTACTAAGGTACAACAGTACGTCTCGTTGTGTTGTGTGACAAGCCCTAGCACTAACCAAATCGAGCACTCTTATCGATAAGGTCCGATGTCGTGCATTTGCTGGGGCTTAGTGGGGCTCTCAACGGGCTCTCCAACATCTTCTTCTTATCATCTTGATATCCCAGTCAGCCACTCGTTTTTAATATGCCTTGGTAGAACTTATTTGTTTGATAATCATTCTTTTACCGCAGACTTTCGAGCATCGCGACTTTTATCCCACCAGGCAGAAGTCATTCGACAGGCTCGTCAAAGCAAATGACTCTCGCTCACTCCCGGTTACAACGTACTGACCATGTCCATCAGACCTCCAGTCTGTATACCTTGATCCCCAAAATCGTATGGAACAGGATTGGCCCTTTACGAAGAAGCATCAGCGCCTACAGTCTCGGTTCACAAGGACAAGCATCGAGCGTAGTAATGCACCAAAGATTAGCGAGTGAAGAGGTGCATGTAATTACAGGTGATCCAGCTCCCGAAATCAATGTTGATATTAGGGGGAAGCACGCACGCCACGGTATGATTTCTCCCAATGTCACTAAGTTACATGTTTTGACTGTCTTAGGATGGGGTCTTCTCCAAACCTCCCTCTCTGAAGCGCAATACGAAGATCCACAAAGCCAGGCATTTTCCCGTCAGCTTTACATAAGTTCGCTCTCGCACCTCCTACAAGGTCTCCCTTCCGACCTCAACAATCAGGAAGTCAACCACCTGCGACAAGGCCTTCCGCCTTCATTGGGGGATCCGAACCAGGCCAAGGCCATCGAAGCCCACAAGCAACATTCTTCTATCCTTCATCGTGGAGTATCAACCTCAATCATACTAGTATGTCTATTCCTCCGCCTTGCTCTCCCATACATTAGATACTTCCTTGCCGTTGCCCACAACTACGAACGTACGCACCATGTTACGGAGAGAGCGCTTGCGCTGAGCATGGATATGGCAGATTCTTTGGGGAAATGGAGTATGGAGATGGCAGCAACAGCCATGGAAAACAAACTTGTCATGGGCAGTGTCCAATATTGCATTGAAGGAATATGTGGGGGACTGGCAGAAGGGCTGGGTGAAGGTATGAGGGCTATTGAATCACGGAAAGACATATGAGTGAATGAATTCCTCTTGATCTCAACGAAGCCGCCACAATTTAGACTTTTCATGTCCTAATAGACCTCTTCAAGTAAATTTACTACTACTTACGGAAGAGGAGACGGTGCGCTTCACCTTCACTCGAAGAGCCCGAAATTACGACCTCGTGGGTTCCATGTACGTACAATTCATTACAGAATCTTGGGAGAGTACCTCTCACCAAGTTCCAACACCAAAGCTGATGAATCTGCAGAACCACACATATTGACAAGATCTCCCAGGAATCCCATACCGGGTTCCATATCGTTGAGTTTTCGAGCTTACATTTCAAACGTCTCATTCGCGTAACCCACAATATGTCAAGATCGTTGATAATAACGCTGGTCAGTGTTCTCATCCGAGTCCACATTCGGATTGTAAGGGTGAGAACGACTGAGCCGACGAGGCAAGATGGCTTCGCGGCCTTTGGGATGTCTAAACCATGATGCCATGATGCTACGACTCATTGGCGATAGTGAATTCGTGAGCGAAGCGGTACCGGATCTCAATCTACCTTGAATATCTCGATCCATACAAGATTGTGTCACTCACGACGAGCCATCGACTATCTACAGCCGAAGTGAACACGTGCTACATCTTGGCCTACAAAATGCTCGATCTCCTACTGCCTTCTCTTCTCTTCCCTCCCTCCAATACCATCATCTCCATTCCGAACCTATTGTCCGCCAGCTTCGCGGAATTGGCATATGTTGCGCTGATATCAAGCCGCATGTTTCCATCCCTTACGGCATCTTTCATGTACAAGGACGTGAGCTGGATTTTGTCTTAGTGATTACTGATTACTGAATTCTTGAACAACTTCCAGCTATTTGTATGGGCTTGGGACCGTCAAAGGAAGACGTGCATTATTATCTCATATCACACCCTTCATACAAATCAAGGCATGCTGTCGCTGTATATACATACACTGGTCGACGTTGTTGCCCTCTTGTGAAAAGTGACACTGGTCCGAAGCTCAGCGTGAAGTCCGTATAAGACTTGATCGAATGGAAGGCCTTGCTGTTTGAGGACCGAGAGAGATCAGAAACTGGATTCATGTGACGGAACCCTTTCTCGACCACCTCGTTCACATGAAGTCCCGCTCATTTAGCATACAGCGCGCGCAATCCGAGAATTAGCTACTACGTTGCTGCAAACCCAAGTTGACGAGCTGAGTTGAATTGTCTGCGGTAGTGCTGGAGCCAACTAATATTACAAGACGTCCTCTTTTGGTACCTGTGTCTTGTGGGGCGTGGTGCTCAAAATTCTCATATATCCGGAAGCCATTCCAAAGGGTTCGCGACCAAAGCTGTATGCAGCTTTTAGACAAAGGTGCATGGAGGCAAACTTTGACTCTATGATCAAGGCGGAAGTATTCGAGATGCAATTCCCCTTGATCGACAAAGACCAAATTTGCAAGTAAGGTCATGGGAAACTGAGGATACTCCATGTCTTTAGTGCGGTCAAAGATGCAGCTGGCCACATCAGATATCTGCTTTTGATGATATATCACATACGCCCACACCTATTTCAAGGTTCCTTGATTCGGACTTTTGCTGTCACAGCTTCATTTGTGAGGCGAATCATGAGTGGGCAATCCTTCACCAAAGCACTGGAACATCGATCATCACTTTTGCAATGCCGCCAAAGATGGACAGCGTGTCAGGCAGCATGAAAGATTCCACTGTCCATTTGGCTATACTTCGGTAGAATGTGCCATTACATTCCTTGCGTCATGACTCTCGACTCTAAGTAGTTTGCCATCCTGTTCATCCAATACATCTTCCGACTTCATGGCATGCCGGGTTCGATTTATTGAAAAGTTTTTCTTCAAACTCATGGCATATTGCTTGAATATTCGTAGTACGGTTCAAATAGGACGCTCCTCACCTTACAGGCTACCTCGCGAGGCTCCATCTGTGCTCCATCTTATCAAAACAGCGCCATGTCCGTTCGGCAATAGCTGCTGGTGGGTCCGTTGGCAAGAGCGACTTGATGCAGCTCACTATCTACCAGTTGATCTCACTTTCATATAAATCCATTGCCATTAGCATGTTTACCTGCCAGTGAGCTCCAGTGGAGCCACTGCACCATGGTCCGAGCTCAACAACAAAACCTCTGAGTCTGTCGTTGACCTGATTAAGACGTTGAACTCTGACAAGGTGGGTAGCGGATACACCACTTAATGACTTATCGTTTCTAGCGGAATTTGTTCGACTGGGACCCCTTTCATTCAGCTTCAAGGTTATAGCAAAACATCTGGCTTCGTCATATAAATCAATTGGTTGGCCTCGGCAACATCATACCGGCGTCTCTCATTCATGAGACTATGTCTGCACAAGCTCGTGTCTCCAGGCCTGAGGAGTACCCTTGACAGAAATCAGGTCTGTTGCCATTCTTGGAGGTATGCAAAGATACCGAAGTACAGTGGCAAATCGAAGCCTTCCAGAGGGTGACAAAGAATACGACCCTATTCACTAACTCGTCTTCTAGAAGAAGTTGTCTTTCGAAGGCTCTGAAACATGAACTAGCATGTTGGTTGCCGTAGAGAAGTGTAGGCGATGAAAGAAGCCGGAGCGGGTCCGATGATGATTCTCGGACTAAAATTGCCGAACATACATCGTACAGGAATGTGCAAAGGGGTACCTGAGGCGTCAGCATTGTCGCCTCATAAGACGACATGATAAGACTCTGCTATATGGTTAATCATCATGCCAACTATTCACCAATTGAACTCTCCATATGGCGATCTACCTAGGACATCCGTCAGCCGCAGGCCACTGGTGGGCATTGGAACTACAAATGGCAGAAGTAGAAGGCTATTGGACACTTGGACATGTTAGGAAATTCACCATTTCAGGACCACTTGCCTACCTACTGGCTCCTCACTTGATGCTCTGGCTAATTTCAGCACCCTATTCGGCACATTATACAACTTGTTAACCCGACAATTCACTGAATGCTGATGGGCGGGCCGTGGCTAGAGGAGTCCAGTGCTTCGGCCGGAGCCGGACTAGGGAAGGCTACGGGCAGTCTTTAGAGGCTTCAAGAATCTTTGTATCTATTGCAAGGCTTTCAGCCAACGCGACCTGCATTATGCTGACTCTAGGACCATAAACAGCCTTGAACATTTCACTTTGTGAAGGCATCGTAACGAATTATGAAGCTCCAGAATCTCATCACCCAAGCATTGCTTTCGTTCGACCACTTGCCAGAATTGGACAAGCTGGTCTAAGTTGGAAACTACCGACGAACCTTGTATTTCTGTGGGTTCTGGCGCCCTTCTATAGGTGTATTTTCTTTGTTCCCCGATCGAACTCCATGGAGACTAATAGCACAGATAACTATCGTCTCATGAAGTTAGTCTTGTTGTGCATTACAGCGTACCCAATGAGAAATATTACAGCGCCAAGGTCTACATCCTCCATGATGATCTTGTTTGCATGAGTGATAATGGTCAATATCGATAACACAACGCTTATCATGAGAGAGTTCGACAAAGTCCGGAACCAGGCTATAACCCGAGCTGCAGTCACTGGTCTCCATTTGAAAGGATCCGTTCAGGGCTGACCTCCCCTCATGTTCTCGAACGTGGTATGTTCGTCCACCACATGATTGACGTGGCTGCTCACTTCATTTCCTCTTACAAGACCCTAACCACGGCCTTGATTACATGCTAGTGGTGGAATTTGAAGGGAGTTGAAGTGAAATTAGGTCACTCAACCTCGAAGTTCCGGCGAAGACGTGGACCTTTCCCTTGTATCACTACCACTACTCTTTTGGATTCAAACTTGACAAGACAGCCAATTCTTTGATGGCTGACTAGCTTTTTCGAATTACATTACTGTCAACCTACCATTTGCGTTGCTCCAGATCTTGACCATTGAGACATTCGCGGAAACAGAGTCACCATTATGCGGGTCTCAGACAATTGCTTCACTGAAACTTCTTAGTGCATGAGTGTCACTAAGCATTGTGCTAGCTTGAAGTGGGTAGGAAAATTGAGCAAGTAAGGGCAAGACGACCTTCCTAACAAGACTCAGACACTCTGGCCTCAATCGATACACACCTGCTTCCCTGATATCTCATACCAATATCAATGTATTCTTCTCTGGTCATTCCACCTGCTCTTTGAACTACTGTGGATACCACCACTAGCGCGACTGCGACCCTGTAGGGTACTTCGTTGACGGCGAAGTCCTTATTTCTCATTCGCAAATTAATGCAAGGATAATTTAGGGAAGCTTACCTTGAAATTGGGCTTTGGTTCACATGACAACACAACAGTCACTATAATGGTCAGAGTACGGAAGACGGAGAACCTGGAGGGGACGAGCATGAGACAGACTAAAGATTATCAGCGGCTGAATCGTACAAAGTACTGTAGGTCCCGACCGCATTTTGTGTTTCCTCAAGGAGAACGAACCATTGTTGTCATTGCGCCGTGGCCAAGGTACTCTATGGAACACGGAAAAGAAGGAATTGAAATTGAATTTTCTGTCCCAACCAAAGTCAATTACTACGTGACTTTCCCTTTCTTCGTTTTCAATCACCTGTGCCATTTATGTCACTTATGGTCAACCAGCGGTCCGCGGTGTCAACCCGAATGAACAAGCACGATATCACTTTCGGTACTCTTCACCACCAGTCAAGGACCTTTTCGCTACTAAAGCGGAAATATCTCATTGAATGTTCTTTCCATTCCGTGCACAAGATGACTTCTCTATGAAGGCTGTGGCAACAAACAGAAGTATTGTAACAGCCATCGCAGCATCGAAGTTTTACCTTCCATATACAGACACCAACACATCCATGACAGACCATGGAGAGTTGTATTCCCAGCCGGCTCTTGGAGCGAATCAGATTTGCCGACGTTCACGAGTGGGCCCATATTCAACGAAACCAGTCAGAATCAGAATAGCTGTCTTTGTGATATGTCGTCGAGATGCCGAAGCTGATTGCGATTGCATTCGAGGATCGATATGCTACTGCATAGCCATCTCTATTGCAAATGTCACGTGGATACGCCGTTTCAGAGATGGCCGCGGTCGTCTTTGGAGGAGAGCAACAGCCTCAGCTTGTCCGATATTGCTTTTGCAGTATGGAACCGCGAGCTGGGCTCCAGCCCACGGCCTAAGAAAAAATGTTACACATTTCGACGCCGATGTGTCCAGAGAATCGTCCGGCATTTGGTGATTGAATGTGCTGCTACCACTTGCAATGCGCCTTAGGGCATCATTTGGACTAGGTCTTTCTTGTCGATTCGAATGCCCACGTTAAGGATGGGTTGTTCCCTAGCTCGATAGCTTGGAGCTAGATACCGCTACCAATGTTCGATAAGACACGGCGTAAGAAGCCTTTTCAATTTCTCGGCGATTGTCTTGATGGAACTGCAGACAGATCCTCGCTCTTTCAATTTAGACTCATCAAATGAAACCGCCGCCGGAAAGAAAGAGGAAAACATAGACAGACCATTTGGCCTGAAACTCTCCTCAGGAGAGTGGACGGCGCTGGGATGCCTTTCATGCATGCCCCTGGAGGGGCTAACGGATCAAGAGTCAAGGTGCCTGACGCAAAGGGGCCAAGCATGAATATGCATGTGTTGGTTTCTTTCTACTAAACAACCAGGAAATATCCAGAACCGACTGGTTATACACATAAGTCTCTGAGGATGTACTCTCTTTAGTGATACTTGTCTAGCCGTATGGGAGTATCTACGGTGGGGAAGCGATGTCAGACATACAGGACGAGCAAGTTTACATTAAGAAGAAACAATGTCGACCAGTAGACTACAAATGCAGTTTCAAAAGGGCAGGCATGTGATTCATACTCTCTTCAATTATGCAAATTCCTTTCGAGTTTCCCAAAGAACACTTTCGCGTTCGAAGTCAACTTCGTGTCGACAGGAGCTGCCGGTTAAGATTGGATCTTGCTGTCAGTAAAGCTTCGATGATTGGTGTTGAAAAGTCGTGCAAACCGTGCCATGGACAAGAGTCTGATCCTTTGCCTTGTCAATTTCATGTCACCTGGGCTAACGAAGCCATTGCTTCCATCTTTTCGGCAAGTTGATGCTGAGAATCCTCCACGCGACTAGTCAGTTGGTTGTCATCACACAACTAGCGACATTTTCGATACGCGATAAACGAAGCACAGAAGCTTTGTACTTTGCCGACGTGCAAAGCCCGTGCTGAGGTCTTTATAAACATTTGGTGATTTTCATATCGGTAAATATGAACGTCAAGGAAGTATCTTCTCATCAATGGAATCTCTCGAGTTCGACTGAAGACACCAGGCTATCTCGGTTCATTTCACGCCTGCAGGATCATGCTACATTTGTGTGTGACTTCCTGAAAGAGGGTACTGATACCCGTCTCTTATGGCGACCACGAAGCGTATCTGCAAGAGCTATCGACCAGGGTCTAAGAGCTGAGGCCGGCTGGAGAGTCAGCGACGAGGCTTTCACACGCCTCGAAAGTCATCGAGTGAAGCTTCTTTGGGCTCACCTAGAAGACATCGTCGATCAGGGCTACACCGGTTCAGGCTAGAAATGACCCTAGGGTATCACTCTTTCTCATTGCCAAGATGACATATTAAGCTCGTCACTGGACGAAGGTGCCAAAATACTTTCTAGGGAAACCGAGTTATCCGAATCCGACTCCAATACGCGCCTTTCCGCTCCTTCGGGGGGCAATGCATATACAGAATATATACTGAAAGCAGCAATCCCTAGGTATATGCTGACCATGGACGACTCGCAGCAAATCGCCGCCCCAACGCCAGATTCAAAGCGCAAGCGAAAGGTCAGATTATGCTCCACATATGCGGTGTAGTTGCTGACCTTGTATATAGCGCGGACCGACGCCGCCCCCTGACTCCCGCTCTCCCACCCCCACGCCGGGCCCAAGGGGTAAGTGTATCCACCTTATATTCAGTATATACCTAACGGCTGCAGGACCCGCCGCCAAATCCTCTACCACCAAGGACGGTCGCTATAATAGCGACTTGGGTAACTCAAGCACCCACTCCGTATGTGCTCAGCTAATGCTCAGCAGCTGCAACCCGCTCCTCGGCTCGTGTTCGTGGTCATATGAAGGCCCATCTGGAGATAAAAACGAATACGATTTCTGGAAGCTCAAGGCAGTGGACTTACACCAGTTGAGTAACTTCAGGAAGCGATAAGAACTCGAAAGTGGGAGGACAAAGAGTAGGTGAGCGCTCTTCTCAGAAGATAGAATCATGAGCAGGAGTTCAGGAGTAATTTTTGGGAGGAATGCGAATGGGAGACTCAGTCTTAGGGACTCAGACTGGGAGCATTCATAACGAGAAGAGGCATTATTGATAGAAGACACACCTGCGGATGACGGCTTACCATAATAGGTAAACTGCGCGATCGCAATTGAATGAATCGGGAATCCACTACCAAGACTGGTCTGGATTGGAGATCTTCGCCGCAAGGGATGGAAATTCCAGAAAAGGCCTATAGTAGCTTCGCGCGAATCACTGTCATCATGCAACTCGCTTTGGCTGGATCTGGTGGAGACAATACTAACCGAGCTGTTACGCAAAGTATCCCAATATTTCAAGATCATTACGTTTGCGAACATGGGCTTGGCTTGTCAAGAATTGGCTGAAGTTGGTGCTGACTTCATACTTGATATCCAGACTGAGATGAGCCCTAAAGCATTGCTTCCAGAGATGAGCACAAGCAGCCCCACATTATGAGCTGGAAAATATAAGAATGGACCTTCAGTCTTGGAGAGCAGCTCTGGAAAACGCTCCCAGCTTGACTGCAGAAAGATACTCCGTGCCTCGAACATGTCAACCAAGCTACAAGACCTCCTTCATAGATCGCCTCTACTCTGATGGAGTCCGCATCAGTGACTTTGTTTGTTCGACATTTAGATGTTTCCAGCGACATCTTGCTTCTCTTACCTTCAGGTGGGACTTTGTAGAGCTACTGAACGAAACACAAAGCCACCTACGGAATTTCAATAGCATTCGCAAAATCTCCCATATCCAGATCGGTTTCGATAACACAAGCATTCAACCAATATATATGGTCAAGTTGTTGTATTGCGACGAGGACGAGACATTGGTTGGAGCACACAATGCCATCCGGTGTATCTTTTTCAGAGAGAGAAACAGCATTTCATTCGTCTCTTTCCAAGAGCTCTGCTATTGCAGTTTAAGGCAGTCAATGAAAGACGTCTCTGAGCGCTAGCTGGCACATTCAGCTCCCTGATCCTGTGCTCCAAGGTTCTGTCAGTGAGCCGTGCGAGGCCTCTCGTACCTTCGAGCTCACCTTCCAATCATTTGGAGCTAACGCGCCAGCTCGGGCTAATGTACTGCTTCACTCTTCCCGCGCTGTGTGCGCAGGTACGGCATGGCTGTCAAAATTAGATTCGCAACGATGTCTGACCTGAACCATAGTTGCAAGAAGTGACAAAGGCGATGATTCAGTTGTGGGACCTGGTGAAGGTAACACCATGAGGATATCGACGACGACTCAGAAATTGTGTCTACACTCAAATGACGAAGATACCGCTATGCGGATGCTTAAAAGGCTACAGTCTGTCTCGGAGTGACATTTCGATCACTCTCGTCTATCCGACCGACCATTTCGCATCTCCGTCTACCCCATAGCCTGGTCAGCAATTTCAACTATGCCCAAATTTTAGAAAGTTTCTTTGCGCCTTTCTTTCATTCACGGTACATCTACATCAAAGTTTTCTGTAGACGCGTCACCCACGCTGCCAACCTTCCATGCTGATGAAGATACAAAGGTGTAAGTTATGGTAACAGAGCAGTCTTCGACTTTTCTTTATCATTTTAATATGAGGCTTCTTGTCTTCAAGACTTATATCACATCACAGTGGCTCCCAGTGAAGAAGAAAACGTTTAGCCCTTCAGTGCCAGCAAAGTGAAGCTCTTAAGGATTAACAAGTCTTCTTTCGCAGTCAACGTTCTACTTGGGGCTTTTCATAGCACGAATACTCATCGGGCAGTACCTTCGTGCAAGATCTTTTACGGTAAACTGTTAGTACACAAAGCCGAGAGAGCTACTGCGATGAGCTGAACGAGACGTATCATTTTACAGCCGAAGGTGATGAGAAATACAGTGGGAGTGGCAGCATTGTCAGATCTTTTCGCGAAGAGAGTATCGAAGATGAAGAGGAAGGTAGCGTTCTAGTAGGTCGCAGCGATAAAGACTGGTAAGAGTGCAGTCTTCCTATGGTGGGATGTAATGGGTCTCTCTCCGAGGTCGCAGACTGAGTTGACAGCTACGACTCGGATAGCACAACTCTCATTTTCAATGGAACCCAAACACCCTGGTCGTTACGCAGATGATGCCATGGTAAAATGTTCGAAGTCGGTGACTTTCAAATTCGCTGTAAACCGAACCTCCAGATAATGGTCCTTTTGGCCGCTCGTGTCCAGAAGAACAAACTGCCATGGGCTTCAAAGGTGCTTTGGGAAGAATGTAACACCTAATGTACTCTTACCTTTAGACTCGTTATCGCCTCCATTCGGTCCGATATGCTCGACGTCGTGATATTGACCTAGGTCACGACTGGAAGCTACGACGACATTTCCTGCTCCTCTATGGACCTCACGCATCATACCTCCGCTGCGGTCTGTCTAGTTTCAAAACATTATCATGCTGCATCTCTGAAAGTACTTGTGTCTAGTCATTCAGTAGCTTGGGACAGTGGAAGGAGAAGACAAAGCACATATATGGAGGAACTATCGTGAAGAATCTGCGACCTAATTTAGTGGACAATCTGAACAATGTTTTCACTAGCATAGAACCCGAATTTTCGAGCAAGGAAGTTGCGCCAGAGGTTTTATTCGAGAGATGAAAGAGAGATGAGGTTACCAACGAGCCATCATGTCTTACAAGGATGTCTAACGTCATCAGAAATAGCTCCGAACTGCATGATTCCTTGTCCTAAATGGCTCTTACTACAACGAACTACAAAGTACATTGCAGGTTCTTCACAGGCTATGATTCAGGCATAGTTAGAGCATTCGAGCAACCTTTACTTAAGACGACAGGCCTATGCATTGCAAGACATTTGAGTGTTCTGACGGTTGAGAAGTCGAACAAGCCGGAACTATCAGCAATTTCACTGCACATGAAGATTCAATCGTTGTGATAAGTATGAGACGAAAGTGTTCAATATTCTTATATCGAGGTACCTGATCCTACCTACGATACGTCTAAGCCATAACGGTACAACAACGTTTGGCACGAACTCCTTTTACTCGACTTCGAAATTGACGTTCATATCACCTGAATTGCAGCTTCCGCATCTGAATCAGTTGTGTCGTACCACTTTGGGAGTTTTGGGTTTCCACAACTTATCCGGAATACGTAGCCTAGTAACTTGTGCGTAAGTTATTGCGGCAGTGCAGTGGACCTACAGAAGAGCGACAGTGACTACGCAACCAAGCCTATTGCTGAAAAGAGATTCAACAGACGCGGGACGGAGCAATACCCAATAACACACCACTCTTTCAGCCCAATTATGTTATCATGGTTGCCGTTGTCCTTGAAAACTTTCGAAAAGCGTCACATCCCTACCGGGTGCCGAAGATACAGCTTGGCCAATTGAACTCAAGGATTTTCCTCAGTGGCTCCTAATGTCTCCTTTCTCCCATCTGCCTTCCGATCACAGCAAACTCCGATTAGCATTCAATAATCTCGTGCTGTAGAACCCAACTGAACACCCTTCACTGGGAGCAGGCTACATTCCCCAACCATTCAAGGATGATCATCAAAGGTTACTTCAGAGTGAGCTGGAAACGCCTTGAGATACACTGTCGAAGGAAGCTTAACAGAAGGAAGAAAGGTTCAAGGCTCTGGGTTACATCCGATTCAGATAGCTATGCACTGTCTCATGAGCCTTGTCTTCGATTAATGCTCGATTTCCATGTACCTTGCAACCTACCGTTGGCCCGAAGATTGTGGATGATGTATCAGCAAAAGCATCCTTAGAGAACACACCCGAGACCCTACTGCAGGCCTCAATCCACCATACCCTCCTTGTGATGTTGCAGAACGGAGCCTCCAAACTTCGACCACGGTTCCATAGAGAAGACATGGACAATATATTCGAGGTTTGCAGAATACACGAATGCACCAGCCTCAGAATGGAGCGAGTCGAAGTAAGAACATACTGGAATAAGAGTGATTGGAGGGCATGGATTCATGAATGATGGTGGAATATTCACATACGTGCTTTCTATGACGCGATAGAATCGATCATATCATGGCATTGGCATGTCAACTTCCTGAAGAAGCTTCTTGAACGAACATTTCTGGGCACGACCTTTCTTAAGCAGCTCATTCATCCAACGTCGCCAAAAACGTTGCTTGCAGAGCAGGCCATGACGGATGCACTGATAGAATGTACCTTAGGTTATCCAAAGGGGCGCCAAGACGAAAAAGATTATAGAGATTGGCCTTTTGAGCATGCTATCCATTGAGGGGGTTAAGGTGGGAATGATTATGGCTCGCTGAACCCAGCGGTAAATGCAGCGAGATTTACTGAGCAGTATCCAAGTCATGGACATTGCACACAGAACATGTCCAGTCGAATAGTCTCCCAAGCCATTAGTTTTAGCCTATGGAAACGTAACAGACGGGTCTGACAGGCTATCTAAACCTTCACAGGAATCGTTACTTTCCGGAAAAAGTACTGTGGGATAATCATACGTGGGAGAAGGGTAATAGCGTGCCATTAACTCTTCATGACCCACTTCTGACTAAATTCATTCCCCATGTCGAGCAAACTCCCAAGGAGCTTGGATGTTCGAAGATCCAAACTGACGAACACAAGCATTTTTTGGTTTCTCAAGATCAAATTGGTCATTGGCCAAAACATCAAGCCACAGGTTCTGATCAAGGAGTAGAAGGTCGACTTCCGATCTGTGGTCGTGACCGACCATCAAGACATTGGAAACCCTCTCAATTGACTTCATGTTTGTGCGTGAAGCTCTTTAGGGCCTCGGAGGATGCAATCTGATTTTTCGCCTCACACTACAAATGTTTCTTTTTCCACTTGCATCAGCGAAACAAAAAGCTCTTATCAGTGAAAGTGAAGACGTATGATCCAAAGCGTCACCCGCTCTGTCATTCATAAGTTCAATCAAGGCCGGCATTGCAAGAGGTCAGCATCCTGCACCTGAAATTGGGACTAGCTTCACAGTAAGCATAGAACCTTCGATTAGTCACGACATAAATCAACACTCCAACAACTCACACCAACGTCACGCACTAGCAAAGCCACCAGTATGACGGCGATTACCAATACCACCATTGTCTTCCCCATGCTCAACCCTGATGCCACCGCCAATCCATTTCTCCTTCGCCCTCGGGACTGAAGGAACAAGATAAAGTCACCTTGGAAATAACGTTCGTAAGGGAGACGCACCGCTATCAATCGGAAAATATCGAGACGATGCCGCAATTCAATGGGCAATCACAACATCACCCGCATGCTGGAGAGCTTCTCACTTTGGGGACGGAGCGTTAGTTGTACCGATTTCTGCGCCTGCAGGTAGAACGCCTAGGTAGTCGCCTTGTGCTGCTTCTGACTAAGAGATAAGAAGGTTTGCCTCTTCGCCCCATCGTCGTCGACTTAGCAAGTTCTTTGCCTACTGTTGTAAGACTTCGTCGACTTAGCAGGCCTGTCCTTTGCCTGCTGTTGTAAGAGTTCGTCACCGTGGCTTCTTCTACCAATCGTTCCGTTAGCCGTGACACCGTTTTTGTCGCTTTCCAATTTGACGAGTTCATTAAATCAGGCCACGCTTACACTGAGAGTATTGATGAATTTACTCGCCACGTTATTTCTTATCTTGTCAAAGTCGTCAAGTGCAGTCAACCCAGCCCAGATCTGACTATTTGAGCGACTTAGACTAATACTGATATACCAACCGCTCAAGTGGCGGAGCTCATTGAAGAAGGAGTGAGATCTGGGAGAGATGTCAGGAAGAGCTTGACTTTATGTTGCCTTTCATTGGTGACAATCATAACGTCCGTATGAGAATAGATCAAGGATAGCATGTGAAAGATACGTGCTCCAGTCAGATACAACCTCTTACAATCGGTGCTCGTCTCCTCAGAACATACAACAATGGACGTGAATGAGATTGGAACCCCAACCGCTGCCACATTCACAGAGTGCCTTTCGGGAATTATCGATATCCGCATGGTCACATCGTCATGTACGCCGAGTTTGCATCGATGATTTCTGTTCGCAAAGGCCACTTCGAAGCTATCTGTGATTGAACGGCAATAGAAACGAAGCAACAGACCGTTTGGTTGCTTCATACCAAACTCGAGCAGGTCGACTGATCGGCTGGCTGGAGTGCGAATCTGGCACATGA
Source organism: Stereocaulon alpinum (assembly GCA_018257865.1). Taxonomy (NCBI): domain Eukaryota; kingdom Fungi; phylum Ascomycota; class Lecanoromycetes; order Lecanorales; family Stereocaulaceae; genus Stereocaulon; species Stereocaulon alpinum. The sequence continues at coordinate 347,629 of JAEUBA010000004.1, read as the reverse complement.
AACACGACGAATGATTATCTACAATTCAAGCAGCATTGAATTCACTTCGAAAGCATAAGATCAAAATGAGCAAGCCATCTGCGTGGTCCTGATCAAATTCATGGTTACACTACCATATACTACCAGCACCAAGATAAGGGGTCTCCTTCGACATATCACTTCAACTCCGTGCTCTAGGCTCCGTGCAATCTGGTAAGTTTCTTACTATAAATATCTTGAGGTGGTAACAAGACTCCTGGGGTCGCGTAGAATTATGGTAGATTCCTAGTTCGACCTGTGAAACAGCTGCTGTGAAAATGGCACACTTTCTGCCTTCATTTCCGTGCGTCACTCCGATCGAGCACAGATCGACAGGCTATACCACGATGCGTTACAGTCAGACTTGACTCACATCCCAACTCGTAATGGATGTGCCCTTCTTGAGGCGGCAGGGCCGGAGAAACTGGCCGGCGTTGATGCTGGAGCGAGATCGTAATCTCTGGAAGACCTAGACTTACATCAACGATTATTGTAAGGAGCCCGATAACGCAGCCGCCGGTATCTGCACAATTTCTCTGGGGCAAAAGATTCCGAGCAGTTCTATCGACCCATGAGGGCGAACGACTTTGTGTGACGGCTGTGTAATACAGTCAGAACAGCTCCGTCGATCTCTGTCACCATTGGCAGAAAGGCTAATGCACCCATCAGAGCCTACAGAAGACCTCCATGAAAGCTCCATGACGACATTACTAGCATCCTGCGCTGTTGCGGAAGCCAATACGACGTCATCGTCTACTCGGCAAACGTCGTCGTCGTTCAAGCGTTTCCAGCAATCCTCGTCAGCGCCATTCACGGCTAAGATATGGGGCACAGTGGTTCGGCTTGCAAACCAAGGCGTCGTCCCATCCACTTACATCAAACCTCGAGGATGCGACTCTAGTACCCATCTTGAGGCTGTTCTAGACGAGCTCGTCCCAAGGTGGAACGACGAAGCAGAGCAACGTCTTCAAGTCGATGAAGAGGCAATTACGAACTCATTGAACAGGCACAACACACAATAACTCCTGAAAAGTATTGACGATGATCATGACAGATGAAGAAGCCGCCATGAAAGAGCCATGAGTCTGACAGAGCTAACACTATTATACTAGACTCAGATAAGACCGTGGTATGACAACGGAGCGAGCGTCAGTCAAGCAGGCAGGCCGCTCGTGCGTGTTGGGAGCCAAGTTCACAATTTCACGAGCCAAGGCAGCGGGCAAGTACATGATGGAAGATTTTCAATGCTTCAATGCAGAGAGATCATAGCTAAGTTCACGATTTCACGAGCCAAAAGCCGCTAGTTGACTCACCCACGGTCCATGACTTTTCGAGGCTACATTCCGATAGCAGTCGGCATATAAGGAACATTGGCAGCTGCACCCACCAAGAATGAGATGATTATAACGCTAATGAGCAAGAGGTATCTATGATTCACTGAAAATGCACGATCTTCATCGTGCTTGCAGAAGTAAACCTAGCGACACCGACTCTCAATACCTGTGTCCAGAAACGGACTGTGCTTTGTACCGACAAAAGGAGACGCACTTAATCGCTTGAACACGTCATCATCCACTCGAAGACTACATTGTCAATGTCCTCCAGTCTTCCCAATTACACGGCAAGGAAAGCAATTATCCACACTAGCCGGCCGGTGGGTCTTGGTCCTGTCTTCCCACGCATCATTCGCTGTGCTCTCCAAAATGACTGACTTCGGTGTACGGACTTCAAACTCACGGCAGGCCCTGCAAATTAAGGTACACGTCTAATATTCTCGTCGCATCAACTTGGGTCTGACTCGCTCAAGATTGTTGAGAAACTTGGTGTGCAGTGTTATCTTCCTACTTGATGACGTATCTTAATATTCATAATACAATACAACGTTACTATATCACTCTAGTGATACCAAACTAGAGTCCACACATCGTGGATGACACATACTTTACCTATTGCAACACAGCGACTGAATCGTTTAGCTTACTCCATGCCTACACAGGAATCAGCTCCAGCATCGATCTCTGTACAAGTCCCAAGGCAAGGAGGACGACGTTATAATTATCGACTTTGGTGTAGCTAAAAACATGAGGCTAGTAAGTCAAAGCGGGCACATTCTCTAGGAGAAGATAGAGCCAGCGGCAAGAAGGTGAAAGGTGCCCAGAACGAGCCAATGGATGTCGGGATGCAGGAGTTCCCAGCACCAGCTGCAACAATGCCGGTCACCAGGCACCCTGGGGCGCCCAGGAACTACCTGCAAATCGCGAAGGCGTTCCTGGTCGGCAAGTGTGCGATTGCCGTCGTAGGGAAAACACCGATCGGCAATCCATACGAGGTAACAGGCAAAGCGTGGCAGGTCAACATATCCGTTGACGGAGGTCGGACTGGGACTTCATCGATCGCACTGAACTTCTAGGGCTGCCTTTCCTGGCACCTGGACCTAGAATCAGTCCCACGAAACCGAGTTCATCAAGCCTGGAGCAAAGAGAGAACACCCCCGGCAATCCTCTCAACAATGGCTTGAACTACACAGCTCGCCCTTTTCGCACAGTCTAATCCTCTTAAATCCCCAAACCTCAACTACAACAAACACAAGTACCACAAACACAAGTACCACAAACACAAGTACAACAAACACAAGTACAACAAACACAAGTACAACAAACACAACAGACTAACGCCTTCAAATCATTCCAATAGGCAATACCAGCGCTTCCACAAACCCCTCACATACAACTCTCTTACCTGTTCCTCAAACATACTCATCCTCAACGCTTGTAAAGTATGAAATTCAAACGTTAGCAGAAGCCAATAACACGCATCCAGACAAACAAAGTCTACGGACAGGAGCATAGTGGCCATCGAGACCCAGACATGGAAGACGGTGGAAGAGGAAGGTGGAGTCTCTAGGCCCATTATTCCGGGCTGTCCAACTTTCCTGTGAGTCAATGCTCATATAGCAGAGGGTACATGTCTGGTGTCCTTCAACCACGCATCAACTTCAAAAAGAGGATGAGCTCCAATCTGCTCAATTGTGGAACCAGTCCCCGCCCCTCCCAAAGACCCTGTTGGTTCGGGCCTGCATTGCCCGAGCATCCTGGAAGGCACCACCCCCCAAGGCCCTCCTCTTATCCTGTTCCTTTCCGACGAAAAGAGAGCAATCGAAGCGGGAGTTACGAGGGAGCAGATTCTCGGAATCATGGCACAAAACCAACCCATTACAAGCCTCAGATCAGTATTCTCACCCAGTTACTACACTCGAGCTGAAAGGGGAGGATTGTTGCGTCTTTGTCATGTAATTCATAAGGCGAACTTGGGTCAGTGTACTTCATCACCAGTACCGATATAGGAACGCGCAGATCTGAAATGCAAGTCAAGCGAAGGGTGATTACTAAAAGTACTCTTTCCACAACAAAGAAGTTAGGGACTCTCCAAGGCTATGGAATCAGATCTCTCTCCAGCAGTATCACCACTATTGAAGAGGTTTGAGGCATGGGCTGTAAGCTGCGATGTCATTCAGTCACTGTACTCTGCAAATGACTTGATGTGGTTTCGGATGAAGGTATGGTGCTGTCAAGGTGGCTATGTAACGGTCAATGTACATAAAGCGGCTATTGTAGTAATTCATTGATGCCCAAGGGTATGCGCTATGCTTGTTAACCGTCGTCGAGACACGCTGTGCCTGAATCAGCTTCATCTATGCAACGCCTTCGTAGAATAGGGCTACAGAATGGCCTTGATGCTTCGTAACGTTTGAATGATTTCACAGCTTCCCGCCCCGAATCTCTTTCGAGAAGATCTTCACATCTTTCGCCGCTGAAAAATTAGTCGTAAATTTTATCTTCGTCCCTCCTGCCATGACATCAGCCAGAACGTCACTACCGTCCTCTGATCCCGAGTCGTCGAAAGCTTCCAGAAGTGTGCTGATAGCGTCTGTAGTAGCTTTCCCCTTTCCCTTTTTATCCTTGTTACGATTCTTGTCCATAATAATTCGTAGGGTTTGAATGAATTCCGGTGGCTTCGATTCGAGTGCGATCACTTGATTAATCAAGGCTATGTATTTTATTCTCATCTTGGGGCAATGTGCAAGGCTGTCGATGGCAAAGCTAAGACATTCGCTTTGCAGTGATGGGTTGCGATCCGTGGAGCGTAGGTGGATGAGATGCAGGGCATAGAGATTCTTGAAGGCAGCGAGTAATTGCATCAGTGTGTGCTAGGTACGTTAGCTTCGAAACGTTAGCGGAGAGGAGTTATCTCACATATGTCTTCATATTCAAGCTGCAAGCCAGCTCAATCAGCCCTGCTCCTTTGTAAGCCAAGAACTGCAAAGTTTTAGTGTCGACATCCCATGTATCGTTGCGTTCGTTTCTGATCATCAAGCGCCTCAATGTTGACACGTGCTTCTGGAGCGCCATCTTGCGAATAACCGCGATGTTCACCACTGGCGTAGCTCCAGCGTCTGCTTCTTGTTTGCCACCTCTCTCGTGCATGAAGAGCTCTTCCAAACCTTGAAATGTTGCCAGGAATTTGACGAATGGAAGGGACACATTATCGGTATGAATACTCCTGAACGCGATTTCTGTCGTGGAAGAGGCCTGCAATCGAACGAGAAGCGTCCAAAACGCATCTTGGGAGCCAACCTCTAGAAGTGTGACACGTTTCAAGATACTAAGATCTAAGGCTCTCGCCACGATTGATGCTTTAAGTGGCACCCATTCAAGCGACAATGCCTCCAGGTGTAGACCATGAGTCGCACGGATATAAGCTTGCATTGCCTGATCAGGTGAAACTGGTTCAAGAACTTTTGCCTCTGGCTCATGAACCACATCAACATTTGCGGACGATAACGACTCGTTACTAGCTGCGTTGGAGGAAGCGCCCTCTTCCAACTTTCCGAACTTGGCCTTCTTTCGTGGGGTTGCAATTTCCACTTCATCTGCTTCAGCGACTATCTCCTGATCTTCACCAAGGTCTGCGGTGTCTTCATCTGGATGTATCATGTCAACATCCATGGAGTCTTCGCCGGCTTCAGTAGCAGCCTCGGCTGCGAAGAAGGGTTGCTCCGTGGAGGGCGGGCTCTTCGGTGGGGTATCGGATTCGTCGTCTGAGTCAACAACAGGGGCCACTTTAGCAGGACTAGCCTTTTTCATAGGCCCTTTAGATTTTGTCTTCTTGGTGGCGGAGGAGATGCCATTCTTGGCGCTTGGAAAGGTCATGCTTTCTTTATAATCGTAGCTGAGTAGTGGGTCGTTGAAAAAGGCTGCAGGCTGAGAATGATACAGCGAAGAAGAAGAAGGCGCATCGTGGGAGCCTGGACTGCTAGAGTGACTATTCGCGTATGGTACAGGGAGCAATGTACTTCCAGACGGCGGGTTGTTGCTGAGTGCTCCTGAGAGATAAGGGGACATGTAAGCTTGAGTCTGCGGATGTTGAGCCTGTAATTGTGCGCTCATCTGTTGCACCTGTTGTTGAGCCTGTAAATGTGCATTCATCTGTTGTGCCTGTTGTAAGACTGATGCAGTCGCTCCGGATAAGCCAGCAGAAAAGTTGCCTCCAGAAACTGCGGGAAAATTTGGCGTCCCGTTCATGACTCCATTCAAGAAGGAGCTACTCGACCCCGTATCGAATAATGGGCTTGTTGGGCTTGATAAAGGACCAAGATCCCAATCCGTTGGAACAGGAAGGGCCTTGCTACTCGATGATGACTGTTCGAATCCAGTCGGTGCTGGAGCTAGCGGTTTGGACACCGGATCTTTCTTTTTGACGACTGGAACGGAGGGCTTGGTCTGTTCTTTCAGAGATTTCTTGAGCGCATTTGACTTGCTGATGTACATGTCAGCCACATCTCGCACCACCCTGAATTGTTCTATACGAGCGAGAGAGGCATCATTGAACATTGAGGGGTCTTCAATACAAGACTTCAGCAACGCTTTGAGCTTTAGAGTTGCAGCTTGACGATCCTCCTCTTCGAGGCATTGACCCCCAGCAAGGGAAAGGCTTTTCTCTAATTTTCTTCCCTCTGCAGAAACACTTTGAAGGTCGAAGATCTTTGCTAGGATGCTTTCCTGGGCGAGCTTTTCCTTTCGTATATCAGCTTCATTGGTTGCAGGCTGGGCCGTTGATGCGGGGGGCGGCATCGGGTCCATCATGTCATCTTCTTCAAGCTCGGTATCAGATGGATCGTCTAGCTCAGGGTTCACTGGAGTGGGCTTCCGCGCTTTTCGTGCAAGGTCTGTCGACAGCGACAAGGTCAGGGCATTGAGGGTACCGGATGAAGCTTTGATACACTCGGCTATTTCTCCTAGACAGTCAAGGTTGGACATGCCCATGAGCGCCAAGCTATTCAGAGTCTTGAAACCTGAGAAGGCTCGGCTGTTAGCCCAATAATTGTACCCTCCTACACCACCTGACTTCTTTCGCTTGATGTTATTCGCCTTTGATGATGCCTGGCTAGGGTACGTGCTCGAAGAGCCTACAGATGGTCCCGTCGTGGGTGGTATATGTTGGGCTGGAGTAGGACCACCTGGAGCATGGTGATGCGGTGGTGGTGGATGAGAATTTGGAGGAAGCCCATGGCGAATGACCATCTTAGGCGAAGGCGAGACATCGAGTCTCACTCGTAAATGACGTAGACTTGTAACTTTGTGGAGAGCTTGGTAGACTGCTCCGCTCAACTCGATTGGGCAATCCCATCTGTGATTGAATTAGTGTTCTGACTTGAGATCGTCAAGGCCGCTTGAATTGTTGCCTTACTGGAACGTTTCGAGAATAGGGGCTTTCCGAGCAACCAGGAGTAGCGCAGTGTTAAGGAACTTGCTGGAATCCGATTTCGAGTCCCATAGGAGCCGAGTCATAAGAAGCGGATCCTGACGAAGAGAACCGCTAGTGCCCACGTCGATGTTGTCTTCAGCAACCCCGATTCGGAAGATCTTGATGTGTTGTCCATAGTCGTACTCGCTTGCAAGTATGGTCTGAAACGCGTCTGCAGCGTGTGACTTTGGAAGGCCATTCTCTTCGTCTCCAGAATTTGTGATATTGAGGTTGAGCTTTCGATATATTCCCGCCGTTGCGAGAGAGAAGAAGTGAGAATTTAGCCGTTGGAGAAGGAAGAGCTCTTTCCGGGGGACCTGAAAGAGTACTGTCAGATCTTGCTGTTGGACCAAGAGGGCAAACTTGCATGTCTGATTATCTGTTTCTGTGTCTCGAGTGGGAGATCGAGAAGGGTCACTTTGCCCTTTGGTCTTCTGTTCACCATAGGGACACTGTTGGAGTGCGTGGTGTGGTTTGGGACCTCTCGCGCACTCATTGCGGAGGTTGACATCCTAGAGCCTTCTATCACGCTGTAGACTTCGCCCATGGTTAGCAGCTTCTAGCGAATGAAGCTCGATGATGGCTCTTTGGGTCAAGTGGGCGACACCCAAGGGCTTCGCAGAAGGATAATGCGGTCATATGAAGCGGTAATGCAGATATAGAGCTAGGTAGCTACGCACCTTCCTCGTTCTTGGTGCGTTCCAGCACTCCCGTTGCTCTGAGCTTCCGCTGAGGATTTTATTAAGGCATTCTGAGTTCTAAGGGTTTGACCACTCGAGCTGGCGACGGTCAGGAGCTGCAAATCCTTCTAAAGGCGGTATTCAGCTTCGGAGCTGAGCGTATCTGGGTATCTGGGTATCTGGGTATCTGATGCTTCAGTGCGAATGGTCTGACGGGTGTATCAGAATAGGGTAGGATTTGCACGGATTTGCAGAACACGATGGCGGGCAGGGCGGGGCTTTTCAACGGCTGATCTCCCGATGGCCCCTATCCTTCCCGCAACTCAGATCCATAGGGCGCTTCAAGCCCTCTGTTGCTCGGTTGATTAATTATTGTGTTGCCTGTATTTGGATACCTCATCCCATGCTACTGTACGTACGCTTTTACTGATATCTTACTTTCATATGTCTAGTACGGTACGACCAAGCTTCTATCATCAAGTTCCACATGTGTTCTATTTGTGCAGTATGGCTAACACTGCGCTTTGGTCGCCAATCATTCCCCTGCGGAGGCGGGGCAATCCTCAAGGCAGTCCTTGTTATTCATTCTGCTGTGTGTTTGTTGCAACCGCTCGTTGATGGAGAAGATTATCGTCCGAGCGCTCACAGCAAAGGCTCGCTTGAATCTCCTGATCAGTCCACACTCAACGCTATGTGACATGTGATTGGCATATGTGCCAGGCTCTCCGACAGCTCGGATACGAAAACTTCCTAGCCCTGTACCCGAAAATCGTGATGCTTCCACCTTTTCCATTGGCTGCCTTCGATCAATGCTACCATGTACCATATCAATCATCCGAAAGTGATTCAAAATGGATGCTGATTCTTAGATCTCTCAACTCTAAGATTAGAAGTCCGGGCGATGGAACAATGGTGTCGATATGCGGAGTGCCGACCAAGGTAAAGTTTGACAGATAAGGAAAAGATTCAACCGAGTCTTTGACGTCACACATCAGCGGCTGATACTGTGGGGCATCAGTGGCGTTGTCAACATGAAGCCTGACTGTTTCAATCGATAGTGGGAGCACCATGCTATCCTGTGAACAGATATGGTCGGGTCCCCAGATAGAAGTCCGAGGTCCATTTCTAGGACTTTTAAAACTCTTGATTCAACAAGGCTTCCCTTGAACATCCGCTGGCGCCCTTTCGGCAACTAAGTCAGATTTTGCAGTGTATACATAGCATCACTCTGCAAGCCGATTCGGATCCAGAACGGGGTCGAAACAGTCCGGATTGTGATTTGGGCCGCAAGGCGTATAGATGAAGCACTGAAGGCCATGCGTGGTATAGAGGAATCCGACAAGCTCTTCGGATCAACGGCAAGGTTGGTAAGATTCAGGAATTTTGATGTTCGAGCGCGGGGGACGTGACCGATGGACGAGGGTGTCGTTTTGATCGGTACCAATACAGTCTCTGGTAATAGATCTAATGTGTGGTAGACTAGCAAATGCACGGATGGACTCAAATTCTCCATAATCGCTATCATCTTCGACGTCGACGCATCTACACTGCACTTCACAAAGCCTGCTCAACGCACGATACGGTTGGGAATAGTCCGTGATGATAGCTAATGCGTAACGAAGACAAGGCGGGAATGAGAGAAATTTAGAATAAGATAGCCTGGTAAGATTGGGCAGTAGGATAAGAAAGATCGCAATCACAGGATCTTCATCTCCGTCGAGCATGTTGTCGATCCATAAATCGATGTTCCAGCTTTGGAGAAGATCCGTGGCTTCGCTAGCATGTCTCAGCAGATTCAAATCAAGATCATGCAAATTCAGGTGCTGAACCTCCTCTGGCATACTTTAATTTTCGAACTCCCACTTCATATGGAACAAGTCAACATCCAGCACCGAAGGATACAGCGCCGCTCATGGTTTGACTAGAATCTATTCAAGGATACGTGCGATAACTCCATTTGTCTCTCTGTTGCTGATAGTCGAGAGACGATGTTTGAGGTCGCAGTGTTCACGTAGCTTCTCGCGGGACAGTATGTAAATACACTCTAAGGTGGTCAAGAAATTGTATATATCGTCAACTTCAAGCTGATGCCATAACATCAGAAAGTTCTCATTTAACAGATCGGAGAAGCCCGCTATCTAAACGATACAGATTGATTTGGGTGGATCCGTCGGCAATTCTTAGTTATTTGATCAGATTGAGTACGTCGTACAAGCCTTCATATGCAGCGAGCTGATGGTTTGTGTCAAACTGCGCTCAGCTATCAGCGATACAAACACCCACTGTAATCGAATGTCGACCAGTAGAGGCTCGACCTGTGATGCATGAACAAGTCTCCCAAACACGGAACCTACAATTACACTTTCCCACCTCTGGAACAGACTACAGTGTTGAATTATCTGGTGGTTGGACTGCCAAGGGACCACCTGTTCCTAGACCTCTGTGCACGAATCTAAGCCAGAAGTAGATTCAATGAGAACGAAACGCGTCCAAAGGGGTCTGCTAGGGTGATCACCGGAGTGAACGCGTAAATGATGGTCAAAGTTGTGTGAAGAAGAGGAAGGTAATGGAGTTAACACATGTTTGAAGTTGCTGGCTAAGCTGAGTATGGAAGCCTTAGTGAGCTCATTAACTCGCAACGAGACTCATTCAGGAACACAGCTCGCCATTGACGAAAGCTTTTAGACACTGTTGTTATCGGGTGTTGAAGTGCGCCAAGGCAGCCGCTGCAGCCATGACAGCTTGGGCCTGGTACCATTCGAACGCTAGCGTTCAGCCCTATGGATCGCGATGTCATGATCGCAGCGCGTCCATTATCAATATATGTGCCGCTACCCCCAGTATTGTATCTTTACTTGCACTCCTTGTCATTGAATTATTCGGTATATCGGGATTGCAGACGCGTATGTTCCAATTGGCACATGCAATCGAAGCCCATCAATGCTCCTTACTAGTGAATTGCCATTCAGCTACTATTCATGCCCAAGCGCTCGACTTCTCCGCTACATAATTTCTTATGTTCTCAGAGTATCAGTCCCTTTTCGATTCAAGACGCTAGGCAGCTCCTCTGAATTGGAAAGTCTGGTGCGCGCCGCGCCGCATTGCCTGTAGTGCATATATCACGTCATGTATCTACCACGAAGCCTCATTTCACTCCTCTACCAGCATCTCGTGCGAGCTCACCACTCTTCATCGCCACCCGTCCTTATTCTAACAGCCTTGGAGCCCGATGCTCTCTGCGCATGTCGAATCCTCACGGCTTTGCTCAAACGCGACTTCATCGCGCATAAGATCCAACCGATCGCAGGCTATGCCGACCTTCAAAGAGCTGGGGAAGACATGGTGCAGCCGATGCGGCTACAGCAGGGAGGAAGTGGTGGGGTAGTGGTGTGTCTTGGCGTAGGGGGCCTTGTGGATATGTCTTCTACATTAGGCTTGGATACAGTAGTGCCTGGCGAGGATCCTTCTGGTGGGGTCGAGGTCTGGCTTATTGACGCGCGACGCCCATGGAATTTAGGCAATGTGGTTGGAGGAGATCCTGTGGAGATGGTACTGAAGGAGACGGGTGGTGACATCAGGTCTAGACTTGCGGAGGTGAAGAAAGGGCAGATACAGCCGACATACAGACCCGGCCAGGGTGGCATTATTGTCTATGATGACGGAGACATCGAAGACGACTTAGCAGCTGAGCGGGAAGCCTATTGCGGCCTCAGAGACATGCAGGACATCGAAGATCTAGGTAGCGATTCTGATGATTCGGGTGACGAGAGCGACGGATCAGAAACCATTGGCGTCGACCGCACATCCAAAAAGCGTAAATCATGGCCTGATCTAGAGGACGGTGAACATAATAGCGAGGACGAGATTAGCAGACCTCATCAAAGACGGAGAAGTAATTCCGTATGCATTGATACGCGTTGAACATGGAACCTGGCTGATGTCTCTATAGAGTGACTCAATAGCATCGCGTCGTCATCATCTTCCCAATGGCTCAAGGAATCATCGTGGATCATCTGCTGACTCATCGCCATCATCACCTCCATCGCAGCCTTCCTCACCTCGAGTAGAGAATCAGCCATCAATACATGCTCTGCGTCGAAAATTGCGAAGGCTAAGTCGAAAGCATGACGCCGTTCTACGAAAGTACTATGCCTTGGGTACTTCGTATTCAGAGCCAATATCGTCCCTTCTCTACTCTCTGGCTGAGGATCTTGGTCGGGAGGACAATGACCTTCTATGGCATGCCATCGTCGGTGTCAGCTCGCTGGAGCTCTACGGACGCAGCATGACCGGAGTGGGTATCTCTACTGCTCTGGAGTCGGGCGGCTCTGCAGGCTGGGGAGGGGAACGCGGTGAACGGATACGGCAAGTCCTAAGGGACGAAGTTCGACGATTGAACCCGCCTGACCCTAATGATACATCCCGTGAGAATGCCCGAGGTGAAACCTCGGGTGTCATACCTACAACGGCTCGCTCGCCAACGGATAATTCGATCCGATTATCTCCTGAACCTAGATTCCTCCTCATAAGGCATTGGTCTTTGTACGATAGCATGCTTCATTCTCCGTATCTATCCTCACGTTTACACATATGGAGCGATGTTGGACGAAAACGATTGCACAAACTTCTTGCGAAAATGGGTGTCAGCCTCACCCAATGCAAGCAAAGTTACACGCACATGGACATGGACCTGAAGCGTGGTTTACGACAAAGGCTGCTGACTTATGCCCCAATGTACGGCCTCGACGGCCTAGTGCCACCAGCCGCTAGCGCAGGCCGTGGAAGAGAAGGTTGGGGATTCGTAAGGAGTTGGGGTTGGAAAGCTTGCTTGAGCGCCGTCGATGTCGGCGTGATAGCGGGGGCACTATTAGAGGTTGGGAAGGCCGGTGTCCCCTCGATTGAGACAAAGAATGCTTGGGATCGCAGCAATGGCGAGCAGAAAGAGCTTGTCGATAATGACGGTAGAATTGAGGGCGAGGAATGGGTGCGCAGATTCTGGGATGCCTATGATGCGCTTGAAAAGTAGGTCTAGAGAGAAAACATTCCCTCGAATATGAAGTCTGACCTGCAAAACAGCATCGAAGCACTCAAACAGGCTCTCCCAACAGCCCAACATCTCCACCGAGCCATCCTCCGTACCGGTACCTCGATCATCGAAAAGCGCCAAATCCGCCATCTGCGTGCATTTCGAATGGCTGTTGTGAAAGAAGGTCCTGACGTCACTCTTTTCACTCATCCAGGAGCACTGACTAAACTTGCTCTCTGGGTCGGCGAAGCTATCGCTGAGCAGGAGCGGGAACAGCGTGGCAAAATTGGCAAGAGCGGACGCGGCACGCCGCTTGTAATGGCTGGACTCAACGAAGCGAGGGGTGTCTATGTAGTCGTTGGTACTGGCGGAGGCGGTGGTGTCATCGACTATCAAGCAAGGGCAGATCGCAAGGTTAGGATGGCGGAGAAGGCAAAAGCAAAAGAAGTCAAGCAAGCAGAAAAGGAGCGGAAGCGAAAAGAAAGAGAAGAAAGAGAGGGTGGGGATGGCGAAGACGATGAAGAAAGCGAGGAAGAGGAAGAGGAAGATGAGAGTGATGACGATGATGACGACGCTGGGGAACGTGGTTTCCTAAGGAATAAGTTCGGTTTAGCATTCCAGGACGTGGTCGATGAGACCAACGCAAGAGTGAGGGTCGACAGCTTTGAGACTTGTGTTGTTGAGGTCAAGAAGGAGGATCTGAGTGGATTTTTGGAAGCGCTGAGTACGAAGGTTGTACTTGGCTAAGTACCTTGATGATGGTGCATAGCAGGTTGGATGCACTTGCTGTTATGGCCGGCGTTTTGCAAGCGAGCCTTATTCCGTCTTCACGTCTCGAGCATACGCCGAGCGATGGTGTATGAGTATAAGAAGACTCGAACAACATCCATGCATTCTGGGCAATGGTCAATGGTCCAGGCCATCGCTTTTCCATTTCTCTACGCAGACCCTTAGCATCAGGCCTTGACTAGCCCTAGAGGTCTTACTATCTTCGAAAATGTCAGGAAGATACCCATATAAGCCACCAATGCTCCGCACCAGTTAACGTATGTCAAGCTAGATGCCCGCATTCGCTCCGACCATCCATCTGCTTAACCGCCACGTCGCCACGCCCATGCAATCGCAAACCATGCCACTACAAATGATAGCACACCGACCATCAAAGTCCTCGCCACATTCATCATTCCTTTGATCTGAAACCCCCTTATTGCCTCTTGCAACGCACCCTGCTCATGCAGTTTTGGAAACGGCACCTCCGGAATCTCCTTCCCTAAGAACTCACAGAGCGGTCCCCACCCTTCCTTCAATTGGAAATTCAACAGTCTCTCCTTGGGCGTAATAGCCCTCACATGAGCATAATGCTCCTTATATATCAACCTCGCATTACCTTGAAGCTCCTGCTTGTTACCAGCGCGGAAGAAGCCCTTTCGATCTCGGAGGATGTAAGCGAAGAGGCCAAAGAAGGGCCGAAGAAGTTGAGGATCCAAGATTGCGAGTATGTTGTTGATACGCGTGTAGTAATTGTCGATGATTACTTGGAAGCTGCGATACCAGCTTTCGATGTCTCGCTCTACGAGCACGACTTTTGCTTCCGGGTATGCCGCGATAAGCTCGTCGGCGAAGCAGATGGCTGGGGCGTCGGTCACGGCGCCATATTTGCCCAGCAGATTGTCCCAGTCTGAGCGTGTGAAGGGAGGCCCATTAGAATGGTACTTGGCTTCGAAGGCGCGGGACCAGACGGGACAATCGGAGATGTTATAAATAGCTGTGTAGCCGTGGTAGCAGGGCGTGCACCCGAGGGTTTCGAGGGCGGCTTGCATTGCTTTGGTCGGGTCAGCATGGCAAAGGTAATAAAAATGAGAGGAGACATTGCTTGGACGGAGTATCCACGGAGGGGGGAAGTATCGGTACGTACACACTGTGCCTGTACGGCCCATGCCCAATGCTAAGACTTGCATGGACACAGTGCGGGTTGCTCCTTCGGTATTGGAGATGGGTTTAGTCATGTTAAATCTGGTTGTGCTAGAAGGTGATCGTATGTGGTGTGATTTCTGGACACGAATTTGGATGCAACGGCTATACAATGAAAGACGGAAATATATGGAAGCGCTGACTCTATATACGATATGTATGTAACACAGCTTCCTGATGCAACATGAACGGAAATTGACGACCGTAATCGGCGACAGACTACCGCTGGGCTTGTGCCACGTCCAGTTCCCTTCCAATCCTATGGGATTCAAAGACTTGCTAACCTTCAAGCTAAGGGCTTTAGACCCCGGCCTGCTACAATCAAGGGCTTTACACTCAAGTAGCACTCGTACCCAATATCACAGTGAATGGCAATGCCTGCTGAAATCCGCCGGACATATCGCTGTTCGGAAATTGTGATCGACGTCCAGCTGAGCGCATTAGACAGCGGCCATGTAGGGAAATAGTGGCCGAGTAAAGTCCAGCATTCACTCTGTCAAATCTAAAAGGCCGTCATCATACACGAGTTGACGCAGTGCTATGATATCCTCGAACTAGTGAGTGATCCAATCTCATGCCCAATGTCAATGCAAAATGAGTTTCTGCAGGAAAGGGTTTTATGCGGATACGTGAAAGACAAAGAACAACAAGTTGAGACATACGGAGCGTTTTTCTTCAGGCTTCAAAGGGCGAGTGCCTCGATTGAACAAGCTGTGAAGCGGCAGAAGGCGATTGCGCGGTGCTTGCCGCATGTAGCTGGAGTCAGCAAAGTACGAGCCAGCAATTTGGTGCTTCCTGAGATTCGAACACGTGTTGGATGAACGGACCCATTCACTATCCTAGTGCCTAAGGTAGGTGGCATGCCATCTTCTCATGACTAACCAGCTCCACGTCCCTCTTCCTTTAGGTACGCTCTGCATTTGACCTGAGTCTCTTGGCAGCTTCACCACCTACGTAACTGCGCTTAGCAATAGGGCAGCGAAAGTTTTCAACCCATAATCGACATGGGAAGCCTTGTTCTAATGTTAAGCGAGCTATTTACCGCCATTCTACCACATGAGAATTTACCCCACCTATGCATCAACCATGCGTTCTGAAACACTTCCCTCCAGAATCTCCCCGCTAGTCACGCAGGCAGTTATTTCTCCGATATAGTTTCCAACTCTCCAATTTTCTGGATCTAACCAGATACCTTCTCCCACAAACATGCAAACCTTGACCATCAGTATGCCAACAAATATAAACCTTCCCCCTGAGGTCTGGAGAGTAGTATTCGATCACTTCAAACTACAAGAATTACGAAACCAGCGGCCAAATGGGCCGCAATATATGTGGAGAAACCTTCGTCGGGTGTCGAGGCTATTCAAAGCTGAGACAGAAAGGATCTTTGCGACGTGGTACATACGACAAGTGTACCTTCAAGCCGAGTGCAGTACGTATACATTGAAGATCTATGCTGATATGAGAATTCTGACATGAGTGTATTTGATAAGGCCCTACAGTACAGCGAGTAGGCTTCTCCTTCCGGGCTGGGGACATGTGTCTGTTCGATCCAATTTTCAGCTTCGATCACTTCGACCCAAAGGATGAGAAAAGAGCAATTTTCATATTAAGCAAAGAATTGCCCTTTATATGGTCCTGCCCAGACGAGAAGGAGCGGCTTGCGAATCTGCACAAGAAATTGAGTAGTGCGATGCCTGGAGGCAGTGAAGGTGGGGCCTCGAAAGACCGGACCGATGTCGAAATGTTGGTAGCAAAACGGCACCTACGTTGTGTTCTCGAGGCTTCGTTCGAAGGACTGTTTTGTCACGACATGGGCCAAATGAGCCTGAGGGTCAATTTCGAGAAGTGGGAGTTCTCACTCAAGTGAAAGAAACTACTGACGGCCTTGTGCTGGTACAGGATTCCAGGGCAAGACTAACAAAGTTATGTGCGCGCCAAAATGAACAATGCAGAAAATTGTGCAATGCCGGTAGTGTTCTATCCTTGCTGTTTCTTTGAGCTCTTGACTTACCATGCACCTGCGCGAAGCCAACGATTTATAGGGGTCAAAGTGGTGGCTAGCAAACTTGCTCAAACTTAGTATCGGTCTTTCGCCCAAATTCAGCCTAGCTGAGCCAAGGTTGAGGCATAGAATGAGAATAAAACGCATCGCAAGCTGCCACCGTCTCACAACTATGGCCTACGGCATCCAATTGTTTCATCCACGTTCAGAGATCACTGCATCG
Source organism: Stereocaulon alpinum (assembly GCA_018257865.1). Lineage (NCBI taxonomy): Eukaryota > Fungi > Ascomycota > Lecanoromycetes > Lecanorales > Stereocaulaceae > Stereocaulon > Stereocaulon alpinum. The sequence goes on along the minus strand of JAEUBA010000004.1, from coordinate 330,902 downwards.
TCTCATCTTATCCTCTCTTAGATCAGACTACACAAGCTAACGTCTAGCTCCAAGTATCAGCACAAATATTCCTACATCTACAAGTACTTATGAACCTTAGAAGTAACATGTCAACGTAGCTTACTCTCTACCCAAGCCCTCAACCAACGAAACCGCTCCCCCTCCCAGACCTCAGCCCCAACAGTTCCCACTACCACCACAGCTCCTCATACCGATACTAACACACCTCGACACCAAGTGCGACAGACAGAATGCCCAGTTAGTGTATCGAGATTTCGCAGCAGCTGGCCTAATCACACTAACGTCAACTGTCAATTCCTCCCAAAACAACCTTGACCACTTTCACGACATCGCACTACACCCTACAGTCAGTAACCGTATCCAACCCATCGACCGCAAGACCTCGCACTCCACCCCAGCAACATAGCGCCAAGGGCGGAAAATTTGAAACCCCATGTATAAAGACATAGTCTCCAGCACTCCAAACCCCTACATCAATCCCTTTCCCCTTCTTCCGTAGGTAGGTACGCAAAACATAGCGGCTAAATCCTCACCTCACCACCTCTAAGCCCTAGCCATCAAATGCGCTCCTCCTCAACGCAAAACATCCGCCTCTGAACACTTCATCTGAATTCCTACCGAATACCCCGTCCATATTTCCCACACACTTCCACTCACAGATATACCCTCACGCACTTCTCCCTCTCCCTCGATAGCTTCTATATATCCAAGGTAGGTAGAGACAACGACATCGCAGCATTCCTTGATCGGCACGAGTGATGTTTCTGAAGGATATCAATATACGCCGTTTCGGCGAACTATTTCTGATTCTCCGTGAAAGCGATATCCTGAGATTGGAGAGGTTGGGTTGCGGGAATGGGGATGGTAGCTTGTGCGGTTTGCGGTGTTTTGATGATGTTAAGGTAAGGGGGGGGATGGGGTTAGGGTGTAGATGGTAAGAGTTTTGTGCAATGTAAGGAGAGTGAAGGTGGTGAGGTTTAGGATGTCAGATCTCTGTTTGTTGAGAGGGTATGTTTAGTAGACATAGGCTGTGTTAAAGATGAGCTCAACGGGGTGTCAGGATTTCAAGCTGAAGATGGGTGGCTTAGGGTGTTCCGTTGTGGTTTGATCAAGGAGGTTTGAAGGTGACTTGGTTTTTTGGTGGCTAAATGTCAAAGATCGGATACAGTAGAACTAGCAGAAACCACATCGAGAACATGGGGGTACTGCAGGTCAGCAGGGGGAGGAATCAAGGACTTGCTATAGAGACAAGCCTAAATGGAAAGCTCGGTAGCGAAGAGAAGAAGGCTCATTAGCCTGAGAATCCAACTCTTGCATCTTCCCGAGACTATGTATAATGCCTATAAACATATACGCTCCACCCATACTATCCTCATAACGCATCACTCATGAACCATGCTCTCAAACAGCGCCCAACTCTTCTAAGGGCATCTTGACTGTAATTCCCTCCAACCGGACCACCCCCTCAATCCCCAGCCAACCTCGCCTCGACCTTCTCCTTCTCCGTCTCCTTAATCCCCCTAATCTCCTCCCTCGTACTATCAAACCTCGCATTCGCCTGATTGAACGGATTCTCCGGACTCCTCTCAAACTCCTTCCTAATCAAATCTATCCTTTGCTGTTTCCTCAACCCCTTATTCTCCTCTTCCACCTCCGGCATTCGTCGCGCTTCATAGGCTGCATAAGCCGCTTTGAATCTTCTCTCAGGATGTCTATCGACTTTTTCATTAGGGTTGTTACTCGTAAGGGAGAGGGCGTCTAAGGCGTTGTCGATGCCTGTGGCGTTGAGCGCGGGGTTGGATTTTGATGTGGAGGTGGAGGGTTCGTCGAGCTGGGAGAGATCGAGGCCGCGGGTTTTCTTGACGGCTGTTTTTGTGTTCTTGGGGCCTGCACGGGCGTCTTTTTCTTCTTCGGCTAGGAGGGCGTCTTTTTCGGCTTTCTTACGGGCTGCTTCTGCTTTTTTGGCTTCGGCTTCTTCTCTGTAGGGCGGGTAAGAAAGGGTATGGCAGGCTCGGAAGGGGGAGTGGCGGACTTCTTAGCATTTGACTTTGCGCCTTTGGACCATTCTTGGTCTTCTACGACGGCTTTCTTTGCGTTTTCAGCGGCTGCTTTTTGGTTTACTGCTTCGGCTTTCTGGGTAACATGTCAGCGAGTGGTGGTGCCTGGGAGGAACAGATGGTGTGACTAGCAGACCTTTGCGTTGCCTGCAACCTTCTTCGTGTTTTCGCCGCCTTGCTTCTTCCCCATGGTGGAATTATGATGTGTCGGAACGTTCAAAGAGAACAGGACGCTTCTCGAGTACGTGAGATATATAAACAGAGAGTGTGAGTTCTACAGGCGTTAGTACAATTTACAAGAAACCGTTGGATCTGGAGTCATCGCACATCAATCACTACCCCCACATCTCAAAACACTAAATCCACCCCTATGATCCAAATACAGACACGGGGCTTCTCGCATCGCCAACCTCCCCGCAGGCCACCAATAATTTAATAAGCATGTCCAAGAGCAGGAGAAGCCCACGATGCCCACGATGCCCAAAACCCAAAGTCTCATAACCTCAATTGGGACTAGCATATCCACTAGTATTGTACCACTCGCAGTCATGGCATTTCTAGCCCTGCGTAGGTAGCACGAAAGTGTGCCAATCGGCATTCTTACCGACTCTTGATGAGTGGGTATCTGCATGTGATTTCTAAGAGTAAGGGAGAGGTGTCTATGGACTTCTTCCACGTAGGAATGACTGCAAGGCGAGAACAGATGTACCTCTCCCCCAGGTAGTCGGTAAAGACACCTGTGGTGGATACTGGTACTTTGAAGGAGACTTCGCCCACTCTGCTCATGGAATCCTTTCAAACCTGCATTTTATAACCACCTTTTTCCGAGCTCAACGTCATCACCAATTGCACGATATCGAGTTGTCGCCGCCTTTATGTCCCAGATGTTTGCGTAACTCCAGCTTGGATATCGTCGATCATGGCCTTCATCAATCATAGTAAAGCGTGCAGTCAGTCGTCAACGGAGGGCTGAATGAGTAGCAGAGGAAATAGCAAGGAAGCAGACAGCGAGCAGGGACTCAATTGCGAGAGACTTTTCCGTGAGGAAGATCGATTGTTTCCATCAGACCTGTTACCTCAACAATATGCACGCATTGTCACGTTCAATCATCAAGTGTCGAATGCAGGACTCTTCAGTCAAGTCCCCACATGACCACCCTCTATCTTAGCGCATATCCAAAGAAAACTATCTTACGCCAAGGCGCCCATAGGATCCCACAAAGGTAACATTTTGGGCTCCAATGCAAGCACATCCTTTATTTCCTTTGAGACGAATGACGGGTCAACGACAGCCTGGTAAACAAACCGGTCCATCCATCGATCAGTCATGACGAACCATCCCTTAGACCCGGCGCCCTCGCCCCAGGAATTCTGTACGCGCCATCGGACTGGCTCGCCATATTTATCCAAATGCACAGCTGTGAGCACCATTGCATGGGTCATAGCGCTCTCCCCAGTCATCAATCTCTGCGCTTTGCTCAAGCCGAGGCGGATATTGAAGCCGAGCTCGTAGTCGACTAGATCTGTGTCCATAATACCGGATTTCGAATCCGACCATTTCCCTACATCACTGCCGAAGAAGATGGGAAGTTCGGCTTTTAGCATGGCGATGCAGGCTTGTTTCATGACGTCCATGGACACGTTCACGTAGCGGACGCCACGCATGCCGATTACATTGCCTAAGCGGCTGACGCTGAGTAGGGTACCATACTCGTTTCTAGGGTCGTTGACTAAGCTGAACATTTCGTGTACGTCTGCTCCGCGGTTGGCTTCGATGCTGTCCTTGCTGGATAGCTCGGCAGCGAATTTTAGAGGCGTGGTAATTAGGCTCTCGAATTTATCGTCTTTGTCATAGTATTCCCATGTCATCTCTCTATCAGGGGCCGGGGGCGGGCCGAGCATTAACGTTAGCATGAGATGGACTTCTCGCATCATCTTCTCTTTAACGCTGCCGAGGGAGGAGTGGGGTGAATCAGTTTTGCTGGCGAGAGTGCGGAGGATCAGGGCGTCTTCACGAAGTTTGGTGGTTATAAGGGAGGCCATTGTAGAGGAGTTCATAGCACTGTGTGAGTCAGGGTAGAGGTGCTGAGGTACGAGTCCATATTTCTCGACCAGGTTGGCGACCATATCCCATTGTCCTCCATCGTTCACAGGAGCTCCCATCAACGCTTGTATTAATCTACCATCTAGGTCCTCTTCAGTAGTATCGAGTATGTTTTCCAAGAACCAATTCGCTTTCTCCAACTTATCCCAGAAGAAAAGGTATGATTGGCTGAGTTCGAAGTCCTTCAGGTTGTACCGCCGCATGATAGGCACACGGAAAACGTTCGTAGCCGCGAAGAGCCAGCATCGGCCGGACGAACGCTGGTTGGTAATGGGGGAACCTTCGAGAGATATCTTTATGTTGAAGGACTGGGTATCGGCGATTGTAGCAGAGCGTTGTGTAAGGACGATCTTTGGGTCGGTGCCAGCGAGGGCGGAGAGGGCGAGTCTGTTCTGAGCAGTGTTAGCAGTGAATACAAAGCAGGTGAGGCTATATGAAGATGGAACCGTAAATGACTATTGACGAACCTTTGGATCTTCCAGCAGCTCCTTTTCCCATTGCTCCATCCTACTAATTGAGACCGTTGGCTCGCAAGGCCCATAATCGGGCGGTCCATCCGCAGATCGTGGTGGAGTCTCCATGTCACCGTCGACGTAAACGTATTCCCTCTCTGATCCTTCTTTGTTGCTATCCTTGATACTGAAACTCTCGAATCTTCCTGCAAGTTGTTCCGACGTTGGCATTGTCGATTGAGGAACGCCCATGTGCACAAGCGGTGAAACAGCGTAGTGGCGGTTATAGTAATCCTGCGTAACGGAGCACAGTAGGAAGGATGACTGCGTTTGGTTCACGGGGGCCCTTGAGAAAGTATGAAGCGGGCATTCCCCGCCGAGCTCACCCCACCAATCCCCAGACTAAGATCCTTAGGGTATGTTTTGCCAGCTGCCCAATCAGGCAGAGATCTGCGTCACTGAAAGTACGTGCTAGCGATAGCGGTATCGACGTATCGTCAGGTGACCCAACAACTTTAAAACGTCCCGAACGCATATTTATAGAGTCAACCAAGCGTTTCGTGTTTGTGTTACCGGAAACGTCATATGTTGAAGGCCAAATCATGACTTTGGTACCTCTTAGTCGAATACAAAGATATGTAAATTCAAATATTTCCAAGAAGAAGATCTTATTGTACAAAGGTTCTGAGGCGAGAGGTTCCACTGCCCAGGTACCTCGATTCCTGTCCTAGTATACCATTATAGCCTCCAGATTATCAGCGTCACATCGTAGCTTGCGCTTCATCCTTCGTCTACCGCATCTCTTCAGCAAAATCTGTAGACTTCGACCGCGCCACTCTTGACGGGAGTCTCAATTGAAACTCGTCCTAAATAAGGGTGAAGCTCCCGAGGCAGCCTCTGTCAGAATATGCTGCCATTCTGAAATTGTCTCTGTGGCATAATCGCCCCCAAAGCACGCCTCATACCCGACATCCGACATGCTACGCCAACAACACGGGACTCAAAAGTCCTTACAACCTTCATGTGGGTCCAAACTCGCTCTGCGAAAGTGGCGACTTGGGAATCACTGGCAAAGCTTTGTCTCTCCTACCCCTCGGATATCGTCCATACTTTGACCTCAACGTCCGTGCATATGGAGGCGGCGACCTGGCATGTTGGGCCACGCTGGGATAGATATTAACCACCTTCGCATTTCCAATTGTCCAATTCGATGATATTTCTGATGATGCGATCGTAAGGACAGAACGGTTCGACATGACGGAGACACCTCGATGCAAAGGATCTCGTTGTAAACGGATAGGTTCGTCAGATGACGTCGCTGAGTCAAAGAATGACTTCTCTCCAAACTCTGGGGTATCGAGATGAGGGGGCGTATCTCGCAAAGGTGGGGGACTTGCTGAGTGTATTGGCGAAGGCATTTCAGCTAAGGGCGGCGAGTACTGGGCGAGCTCCACCTTCGGAGATGGCGGAGCGCGACTGATAGGCGAGACGGGTGATACTTGCCCTGAGGCAATTGAAGAATCCGTTGAGTTCGTCATGGAGAAGAAGGAAATGCGATTCACATCATCAGTGGCCGCAAATCTGACATGCGGAGTATAATCGACGTGAGAGAAGAGTGGCGGAGGTCTCTGGATAGAGTCGGAGATGACCCTTGAGCTTACTGTTGCGCTGTCGAAAGTCTGTGCAGATGGGCGACGTTCGCTTGTCCTCCCACTCTCCACTATATGTATTGAGCGGTTCGATATGCCGTGGCTTATAGCAAGCTCCGATGCTTCACCGCCCAAAATCGATGGTATCTTGAAGCCCTTTTGAAGTGATTCAGTGATCTCCCGCGAAGATCTACTAGTTTGGGATTCCTGACTCTTGGACGCATTTGATCGAGTGCGCTGAGATCCGGTCGATTTCGAAGCTGAAGGCCGTCGCGACTCGATGTTCACCAAAGCCGGTCGGGGTACTGTCAGTGAGCCCTTCCTGTCGGACCCGGTGCTTGGCGGTATCGAATTTGAGGGCGCGTTTGTAATAATTGAAGGATCTTTGCGTCGAGGTGGCTCGCTACTGACTTTCTCGCTTCGGTCAATGTTCTGATATTGAGCTTCCAGGTCAGCAAGTATTGGTGGGCGTCCATGTTCGTGGGCCGCAATCATCGACCGTGGCTGCGAATCCCTCCGAGCGTCGACCTCAAAAGTGACCGTGTGGGTTTGTCCAGTAGGTGATAACGGGCTAGGAAGGTCGATTGAGATAGGCTCACGTGTGCTGGCAGTATCTTGCGCCTCTGCTTTCGGTATAACCTGACCACTTCGTAGCGTAAGCTGGCGAGTAGGTCGATGATTGGATCCACTGCTACGACGTCTTCTGCGTCTTTCTCGAACTTTCAGATACTGCCAAGTGAACAGGATAGTGGTGAGTGTTATGAAGAAACCGAGTAGCGAGACAACGATGATTATAGGAAGAAGCTCCATGTCGGTAGCAACGATGTAGAATGAGATATGATGTTCTTATGTTGGAAGAAGTAGTAAAGTATAAAGGTATTGTCGGTATGCCACTTGGACAAGGCAAGACCTGGAGATGACCATCGGAAACGGAGGGCAAGGGAGGAGTGAGTCTAGCCTGACTGTGATTGGTAAAGTGTAGATCCCTGGGTTATGTGGGGAAACCCTGACTACTTGATGTAGGAAGTGAGAGAAGAAATCCAACAGAAGTTGAAAGGATTAAGTTTGAAACCGTCAAGTGAATGTAATGAGTAGAGAGCGCCTGAGCATGTAGTGTAGGTGAACGATCCGAAAGAATGGAATGACACAACAAAGATCTTCCCTCCCACAAGTCAATGAGTGTACTGCATCGCCGCTAAGGACAAAACAGGTCAGTAGTATATACACTGCGAGCTCTTATATGGAAGGTACTACCAAGCTCACTCAGCACCCGAAGGCGGGTACACGCATATGCACGGAAAAAACCTTGGGACAGTGCGTGAACACTGCAGGATTGATGGCTCCCGAATAAAAACATTGTAGTAGTCGAAGATCTGCTAGGTGATGCTTGTCGAAGATTCAAGCGATATGCATAAGAGGAGCAATGCGAGTGGTGGGTCGCAATTCGGTCATAGCTTAAGCGTCAAGGCAGAAAAAGCGCTTAATTGACCTACTATGGGGAACGCGGTGGCCAGGCTAATGTCCTAAACGGTATGGGAGAGTGTTGATGATGTATGTTGTGTTTTCCCACGCCAACGCATGCATGGGTTACTGCCGTAAGGTGCTCATTAGCTGAAACTGATCGTTCACGACCCTGGAGGTGTTTGAAATAGCGGGTTTGGGAAGATGACTGCAGAAGCGAGCGCGCTAGTAAATTCCTATTCCAGTGTTTCGACCTCACATCTCTTACTAGTTATGATCTCTTAACTTCTCCGACGGTATTTTCGGACTGCTTGTTTAGGCTCACCGATGTTTTGAATGAGAAGCCGGTCATCCCTGACGTCGGTTATTGTCCTCTATGGTCGCGGCGTCTGTGGCGGATATGAGGTCGCATATTGAGCACCGACGGTCCGACGTTAGGGTGTAACGTAGGGCGACATGGTCAGAGCTTCACGTTTCCAATAAGGTCGCTTCAGAAGAGAGATTTTTGACTTTGTCTGGCTCGTTTTCATCTTTGTCCAATGACAAGTCGGATATACCTCGGATTCGTGTGGTCAGCAATTTTTATCTGCAGGCACATCGCGAGTCGCAAGTCATCGCCCAGGCATCTGTTTCTGATACAGGATCTTGAGTCTAGAATCGGTCCAGATGGGACATTGACAAATAACATCTATACGTGCCCGAGTATTGCGAGTTGTGTAATTAACGTTCGATATCAAGAGTCGAATGAGACGGCTGCCGCAGCCGAATCCCTATGCATCGCCTGTCAAGACGTACGTCCGAAACCATCCCCACAGAACATTACGAGGAATATGGCGCAATCTCCAGCGTTCAGGCAGGGTAACGACATCGAACGGGGCTGGTAGTGCTGGAAACTTGAAAATCCGTTGGCGGTCTCAGAATGGAACCAACTAATGGCGGTCCGTAAAGACCTTCCATTGCAGATTACTACCCCTGTTATCTGCGAGTTTGCCAAATAGTCTCGAAACGTCTCTGTGGTGACCTTCGAATATTGTTAGCCACGGTGGATGATTGACGTCGTCCGGGGAGAAGGTTCCAAGATTCTACGTACTAGGTTGCAGCGGCCAGCCTGGCAAGGCTGAGACCCTGGATTCCAGATTCCTCCAGGGGACGAGGGGACCAATTTTTCAGATCTAATTGGTCGATGCCTATCCGCAACATTCTCTCCCTTCTCGGACTTTGAAACAGTATTACGAAGCCCTATTTCTTTATCAGGGTGATGCGAAGGTTCACTCTGACGTAGGAGATCGCTCGGATTAGCAACGACATGTTCCCAACGGCCAAAAACTACTTACCGTGATTAGGCGCCGCGGGGGGCGTAGCGGGGCACTTATCCATCGGGACGGGAAGTCTACTAAGCTCTACGAACCTTGCCCTTGAAAGTTCTGCACATAAGCAAACTCATTCTGCCTTGCCACTTGCGTCCAAACATTTCAACGCTTCTCGACGCAGGATTTGCTACCATACTTCATACTTGGTAGCTTGTGCATGGTCAGAGATGGGTCGGCCTCCTGCCGTTATCATTGTGGCCAGGTGCGGCCTGATCAGACCCTCTCAACGCTTAACATTCAACATGCTTACTTTCCGGTAGACACGGTGCTAGACTGGATGCCGCCGATACAAAATGGCATCTTACCTCTCCCACACCATACGACCCACCGCTCACCTGGGGTGGCTGGAGACAGTCCCAAGCTTTAGGTGCCAGAATTGCAAGCATCATCCAGAATCGAGAAGCTGCGTCCAGCGGCCACACTGCCCATATATCGAATGGCGATCTGGGAGCAGACAGAGATGGCATGAATAGAGAAAGGCGCCATGGACACCATTCACATCGGGGCAAACGTCGCAAACATAAGGTGGTCGTACACAGCTCTCCGTTCCTGCGATGTGTTCAGACGTCCATTGCGATCAGTGCCGGTATGGCCCAATATCAAGGAACTTCGAAGCCCACCGGCAATCAATCACATACCAAACCGCATACAATGCACTCTGGTTCTCCTCACCTTCATGCCATGGATGATCGAAGCTCCTCATATCTGTCTGCGATCCCAGAACCCGAACATGCAGGTGTAACAAGGCGGAGAAACATATCACGAGGCTCGCAAGGCCGGTCTCGAACACTTTTGAGGGTGGATCCCTTCTTGGGTGAATGGCTATCGCCCGAGTATTTTGACAAAATAACGCCTCCTCCTGAATCGAAGTTAATGGTCGCAAGCGCCAAAGGAGAGCTTCTTCGTCAGGCGGATCCCATCGATATGATTCATACTTCAAGCAGAAAAGCTTCACCACACGGCCTTTGGACAGGTGGCAATGCTGCCAATAATAAGTCACAAAGCTCCGACGACGACACACCTTTGAACGACTTTTCCACCCTGAGCAAGAACATGCCCAGGATTGGTCGAGCTAATAGTCATCATGTTGGCGACCCACCGTCACAGTCCCATCTTAAGGTCACAAGCAGGGTAGAAAGGAGCCCAGCCCGAGAAAGTGCCGCCTATGTGGCCCCAATTCCGTCGTATGCCGTGTCACCCTCACAACCTATACCCCAAGGCTATGTCGCCCATGCACGGAATGGATGCGTCAAGGTTGATTCCGAATGGGATAGTTTGAGGCCTCCGCTTGAATGGGGTAATGGAGGCGAGTATGGAGAGGAGTGGAGCAACATGCACAAGCGTTTTCGTCACGGTCTGCATGAAATGATAGTGTGGTACCGGAGCCATGGATCTTCCGAAACCCTTGAACCGATTAGCGATGGGTTTTCCCGAAGTCAGAATTCTCAAATCACTGAAGGAACTCAAAGCTCGGACGCTTCTGATGATGACGATGTGGATACGGTTCTAGTACTCGTGACTCACGGTGCTGGTTGCAACGCACTCATCGGAGCCTTGACAAATCAGCCTGTCCTCATAGATGTTGGCATGGCTTCCCTGACAATGGCAGTCCGGAAAAGCGTTGACTATAAACGGGTGGCCTCCCCCAAGAGCGAAGTTCCGCCGACGTCGCCATCACGTCGCCGGTCATCGTTGGTCGATTTTGGACATGCAGAAGACTATGAAGTCAAGCTTGTGTCCTCAACAGAGCATTTGCGAGCCGGTTCTCCATTCCTAGCCGGCCCGAGGGTGATACCAAACGTTCCTGTCAGAGACAAGTCACCCTACAGATATGAGCGTCCCGGATTTTCAACGACCCCCATTCCCATCTCCAGCGCCATGGATGACGGCTTCGGCTCTGACTCTGACGTATCTGCATCAACTTCGACCAGCAGCCGCTTTGGAGGGCTGCAGAGGAGTGCTACCACTGCCGCAAAATCGTCAAGTGGACTGTGGAGCAAACCTGTGCCGAAGCAGGTGGCTGACGCCACAAAGAAAGACTCGAAGGAAGACATGGAGAAAGATACGCAGTGTTCGAGCCCGAACTTAATTCAAGATAATTCCGATAACCATCCCAGCCTGGATGGTATATCGCAAACGGCGAACAGTACACATCCTGAACACGGCAAGAGTGATCCCCCACATGGAGAACATACGGGCAGGAATTTGGCGAACGGTTTCCATGACCATGCTCAACAGGGCCGTTCGATTGCACCCAACGGACTCTGGGGAGCTCCTCCTCAAGCTCTGGCGACAGAACGTGAGACGGGTCCGAAACGACGGTGGACACTAGCCCACGCATCATAGATTCGACGGCATCTCAATATCAGATGAGCATGCGCATTCATGTAGGCTGTTATGCTGCAATTGGCGTTAGATGAAGAGACGAACGACGTGATGAAAGCGGGGTGTTAGGGAATGGAACATTTCTTCTCCATGATTGTTTCTCTACTTCATATCACGCATTGTGTACACTATATGCTATCCTGTTAAAATGCGTATCATCATCAGCATAGGCTTGCATCTCGATAGCATATAAGATACCCGATTCTGCTCTCCTCATATTCCCAGCAGCGCAACATTGCCAATTACATTGATATCTACAGTACATTGCGGAGGGGGAATCATATAGAGTAACCAAACCACCAACCCGATTTCACCCGTGCCAACTCACCTCGAAGCTTCAAGCCACGAGGCGCCACCCCAAAGCAACGCGCATCCAAGCAGGGCCCCCGCACCAAGTATCCGCTGGCCCCAGGCCTCGCCCGCCTCCACTTTTGCGGCGCCTTCGGCCCTACCCTTGATACCCTTTCCATTTGTACCTTGTACCAGCACCGTTTCAGCAGGTGCTACGCTCTTCTTCCCTGGTTTCGCCTCGCTAGTGCTGTTGCTTCGGGCTCTCGCGCGGTTGACGATCTCTTCTAATCGTTTTAGGTCTTCTTTCCATTCCGTCTGATTCCCTGTAGCACCACCTTCAACTTCCACTCCCTGCACGTTGCCGAAGAAATCCATTACCAGCCTCTCTCTCCCTCTTTCCTCGCCGCCAGGAAATAAGTCCCATCGTACGCCTGGTTTGCTGTGGATCTTCGTCTCATCATAGCTATCGAATAGATTGCCCAATGTCAATTTCGATGTTGGAGTTGTGACTTGTGTTTCTAAGAAGTCGAGATTGTAGTAGGTCCAGCGATCTATGACGGCTACGCCGACGTCGTTGTCGGCGTGGTGGGAGTAGGATGATTGATCGATTTCGGAGGAGCCAGTTGCTATTATGTTGGGGGAGTAGAAGTGCTTGTACAGGGTGTTGGCTTGGCAGGTGTCTATCATGAAGAGCATCTCGTTATACCTGTTTGACCGCTTCAATCAGCTCCCCTGTGTCTTTTTACTTGGCACATTGGAAGAAGAAGGGGGGGGAAGGGAGACGGATGGGAAGACAAACCGCTTCTTCTCCCACATCTGCTCAAAAGCATCCGCCAAATCCCAACTCCCAATCTCCTCACTATCCTGAAACTTCAAAAACTCATTCCCTCCATGTCCCGTCATATAAACCAAGACATTACTCCCAGCATCACTCCCCAACCTCTTCCCCCTCGGTACATCCTCCCCCAATCTATCCGTCAACAACCGTATAAAATTCTCCACTGTAACTTCATACCCCCTATAATCCACTTCTATGTTATCACCATAGAGATCAAGAGCGCGATCTGCGTTGTTGTAGACTGTTCCTGGAAACGCGTTCCGTGGATTGCAGGCCATGTCGTCTGGCAGCATTAGGATTATTTGCGAATCGGGGATGCCGAGGCGTTTGACGGTGCGGTAGAGGGAGAGGACGTTGGCGAGGTGCCGGTAGTTGAACCAGAAGCGTGAGGTGGAGACTAGGACGGCCCAGTTTGAAGTGTGGTGGGCTGGGGTCAGAAGGGGGAGGAGGGTTAGGGGGAGGAGGTGGGTGAGCTTCATTGTTACGGTAGGGTGTGGAGGAGGACGTTAGGATGAACAGGAGCGAGAGAAGGCGAGGGGAGGTGGAAGGCGAGTGTGTACGTGGATAGTAAGAAGGTAGGCTGAGAAGGTCGAGGTGTGCCCATTTGAACGATAAAGATTTGAGATCTCTGTCTTGGCAGGGTTCATAGAGGGTTCCACCCCTAGGTGGCCAACCCTTGAACGTAGGGCCCAGTACGGCAGCGCATTTGAACAATTCCCTCGAAACCCCGCATCCCGCATCTTTTCAAATTTCAAATTCTAGATAATTACCAAATTGTCCAACCACCAGCACTGATCCAATCCTCTTCAACCTACAGCTGATATCGTATCTGATAGTCTACTGTCGACTCCCTGATCCTTGAATCAATGCCCCGCCACAGGAATCCGGTGGACGCCCACCGAGAAGAGATCGCAGTGCGCGTCTATGAGAATGTGCTAATCGACAGCGCTTGCTACGCAGTACTGAGGCGCCACTGACGTAAAGAATCTCCGTAGCAATGCGTATGCATGCCTATAGGTATACATCATAGGCGGCGGGCCTTCCCCACCGCTAGGCGGGGCGGAGACTTGCAGGTCGACCGGAGACATCGCTTACAAAAAATCCTATATTTCCCATGACCTGCAAGACTGATACTCCACAGATTCTCTGCACCAGACACACTCATCAATGACTGACCAATTATCTGATAAGGACTAAGACCGTCTACCGGAGGGGCAGACTGAGGGAATTGAAAGTACGTTGAAATTACTCTGTGCAGGGTGATATTACTGACGGTCAACAGGCGACCAAGCGCAAGCTCTGTTCATAACATTCAACCTAACCTATTCAAATACTGACATAGTCACTTCTCCCTACGGCAAATTCTAGGCAAATCTAGGATTGCGAGGCTAACAACTTCATTGTTAGTAAAGAACAACGTTGCTTCGAGTATAAAGCGCGCCAAGACTACGTGGCCAATTCATCCATTATCAGTGAAAGGAAGAACATGCTTCGAGGATGAAGTCATTGATACACTATAGCATTAATGCACCTCATGCATATATACCCTTTCAAGCTTTTCTCCTTTAATTTGGTACACCAAAAATTCCCCACAACATCACACCATCCTAAAATAGCGCCTTCCCCTAATTATGTGCCTCTCCCAATACCTTCTGCTGCTAGCGGCAGCCCTAGCCACCCTCACAACTGCCCTTCCGCTAGTGCATGGCCCCGAAAACACAGCGCTGAAACCCAGGGGCGTTGGCTCAGACATAAATGGCACGTTCGACAGTTTCATCAAACCTATGTTCGAGACGTGCACAAGGGACAGAACATGTTCCGGTTAGCTTCTTGTTTTAATAGCACTATATTTTTTCGTGTTCGCTTATTAGTGATATGTTCTTTTCGCGCGCAATGGGTTTCTTTCATTCTTCTGTTTATAGTATGTCTTTAGGTTTCTCTAATATACACTGAAGTCCTTTTCTCCCAAAACGTCAACTTCCTCCAGTCTTTCGTTCATCACTGGCATGTGGCTTTCGATTTTCGTAGCTTAGCCCTCCTCTTTCATGTCCATATCCATGTTTTCAAATTGGCCATTTTCCTCTTCGCCATCTGATGAATTATGGGGCAGAAGGTGTTGTTCATTGAGTTGATTAAAGAAGAAGAAGCTATTTACATGCAGAAGTTTCAAAGAAGACAGTGCTGACTAAGCAATTTCCAACACCATCTATCTTGCTGATATTCGAGTCATGGATCATCACCGTGGCATCGCCTTCTACTGCTGCACCCTCCCGTTCTTGTGGTACTCCAGGATACTTGAAAAGTCCTTATCCTTAAAAAGGTCACTGGCAGGATGAGAGAGCTATGTCATTAAATGCAACGTCTAGCTCGAAGTTGTCTACAACGAATCCATGGAGCGGATTCAGGTTGCGATGCGTTAATACCTATTCTTCAGTATCATACCCAGGTGAAGGCCCAGTCGTAGTATTCGGGTTGTCAGGGGGAGGAGTAGACTCGTTGGAATGTTCTCACGAGTCATAACAGGCGGCAAATCTTGACCGCTTCTTCAAGGCTATTATTAAGTTCTGGTGGAGAAACACAAAGTCGAAGATCGCGGAAAAATTGTGATACAGGCTTGATTTTGTTAAAGTCTGAATATCATAAAGTTATAATTAAACTGAGGCAGAGAAGCGAAGTCGAAGAACGCAGAAAGATTATGACACAAGCCTGATTTTGGCGACGTTAAAGTCCTACAGGGTTATAATTAGACCGAGCTAGAGAAACCGTAGCTGAATAATGTTGAGAGATTATAACAAAAGCCTAATTTTGGCAATGTTGAAGTCCCACAGAGTTATAATTATCTTGAGGGGAGGAAGATGAAGTCGAAATATGCAGGAAGGTTTTGATACGATCCTAGTTTTGGCAACGTCCAAGTCCCAAAGGTTCAGAGAGTGTGGCACCGGACTGAAAGGAATCACATGCTAAAATTCTCATTTTTAGAAACCATTCAATAGAAATTAGCAAGCCACGTCGGGGGAACAGTCACTAAAAACCCATTTCTACATACTTGACCAAAACGTGCTCAAACCTTCTCACAAGTCACACGTGAATTCTCCCTTCATATTCATCTCCATCTCAAACATCTAGGTCTTCTCACCAAAGTATTTCGACATGGAGAACAAAGTACCAAACTCTCCTCCCAAGTCGCTAGTAAGGAGCCTAAGAGGGCACAAAAGGGCACCTATCGCAGATTTCGGCCAATTCGGGCAGAACAGTGCATTCAGCAATTTCGGAGGCTCATCCTCAGCGGCACCACCAGCAAGAGCAACATTCAGCTTTACTGGAATGGCATCAGCTTTACCAGCCTCAAGAAACAGATCACCTAGTCGACCTCTCAACAACATGGCCAACTGGAAATCCACGCTCTCCAAGTCTTTCTCGAAGAGTTGGGCCAACTGGAGTGTGGAGGAAGCTGGGAAGCTTAACATAAAGTTTACCATCAGGATGAATGACAAGGTGATGCTTTACAGCAAGGAAAGCACGCCTGTCAAGCAGTTCGAGCAAGCGATGAAGCATATAGATGACATCCAAGGGATGAGGAAGAGAGCCCCGGAGACTGCAGCAAATGGGATTGCACAGTCCATCAAAGAGGACATGATACTTATGATTTTTGGAAGCAATCACATTGAGAGAGCCGGAAAGGGGTTGGATGAGACTCAGAAGATTTGCGAGGCAATCTTCAGAGGCGAACATATTGAAGAGAGACCAAGGAGCGAAGAGTACGAGAAGAGGCTGCGAGAATGGATCAATTCGAAGCGAGATCCGAAGGAGTTCGAAGCCGATATGATCCGAAGCCGAAACGAGGTCATACAACATGCCGAAGCGCTCCAATTTATCACTCAAAAGGTGGTCACGGATGGTGAGCCAATCACCGAGAAGTTGTTGATAGAGACGCACAAGATTTTGATCCAAGGAGTGAACCATGCAAAATATGGTACGGCCTGGCAGGACTACGCTGGAAAATACCGTGGCGATGTGCGTGATCCCGAATCAAACACAATGGGAGTAGAGGTTCACGCAGGAGGCACTAATTTTACACCAGTGAAGCGAGTAACTGACGCCATGAAAGGCCTCATCAAGGAATTCAACAAGGACATGGAACAAGCAGAGAAGGACGGGGCGCTTGATCCATATACCCTTGCAGCCAAGTACTCCGCGAGATTCGTCTGTATCCATCCTTTTTTTGATGGTAATGGACGACTCTGTCGCCTCCTGCTAAACGCAATCCTACTCAAATATGCAGGCATTGTCGTGCCCATTGGGGAGTATGACGAAGAGCGGAAGGATTATCTGGATATCAAGAGGAGATATTCGCGGGATATGGAAGGTGAGGGCGAATTCGCGGCTATGGTGCTGAATCGGGCGACTTTGAGGCTCAAGAATATCAGTGACAAGGTGCGAGCTGCACTGGATCTCTAGGGTGTGATAGCGGTGACACAAGTGGCGAAGAAAATGTACAATAGATAGAAAAAGTGGAATGAAACATCTTCAAAAGACACCAGTGCAACTCGGACGCGAGCGATGCTGTCAATGTCCGATTCGGTAGCTGCTGGGGGATAACGACCACTCTTATTACGTGTAACGAGACATAAAATTGTCAAGGTTTGAAAAACAGCGAGTCCGTCTTTGCTCAATTCTCATCGGTTGGAGGGAGAGCATCGACTTCTGCAGACGCTATTACTAATGTATTGGCGAGATTAATCTGACTCAGGTCCGAATGTTTTGCGTCCAGTCCGGGCAGTGTATCTCAGATCTTCAGCCAGATTAAGAGGTCGTTCTAGTCTTAAACCATTGTCGTTGGTATCCAGCCTCCCGCCCGAACAAAGGGTGCTATTGGGGCCACGATCTTTGCCAACGCCGGCTCGTCATTGGGCTTCTCACTGGGAGCATTCTCAGACAGATCTACGAACACGAGAATGTACGTCTCAATGGCTTCTTGGAGTATATGCATAGCGGAAGATGCAAAACATAGCCCGGATGAGCGAAAATCTTCCGCGAGCAGGCCATAAAGCGTTATCCGATTCACCGATGGCCTCAAACGACGGAGAAGTTAGCACGAGACTGATGATATTTATGCTCACCTCCTCCTCTTGTGACGAGCTAATGGCCAGAACGCGTACCCTGTCCTACTTTCTCCTTTTCTTAATGGCTTTCGAAGCTCGAGATGAGCTGCGAATAGAGCTAGTACTATGAAAGCTGTGAAAGCTAGTATTGTAGAAGCCAGTACCGGGAAAGCCAGTACCGTAGAGGTTAGTACCTGCTAGGGGAGTGCTCCCCAACACCCTCCTCACTTTTTGGAACTGTCTATGGCCTTTTGCCGGTATGGACGCGTTCATGCCGTTCGATATCATAGGGCCTGTCAAAAGTCGTTGGGCATTTCTTGTTATATGGGAATTTATATCTTGTGAGTCCGTGGTCGATTTCTCGATGGTCCTTCCAGAGTGACCTCGAGTTATAAATCTTTTCGCACTGGTCACAACGATGATTGTGGCTTTTAGTTACATGACCATTCAATTTCTCCTCCGACTAGAATTTAAGGGGACATATGTTACAACCGTGCAGGTTATGGTCTTTGGTGTCATGATCTCGTATCGTGTCCATGGATACGCCGATAGATGGATGCTAGCCCGATGTTGAGCGGTTGGTGCAGGATTGATCCAAGTCCAGTGGTCCAGTGTGCTTTTCGAGTAGGATTTGTATGGGAATATAGGATAGTTTGTAGTGAAGCTGTGGACGGAGGGGCAATTTATCGTAAGTAGAGACCAAAGATGTTGTAGAGGTCCAAGACGTTTTCACCCTTCCAGTGTCTTATCAGGAACAGGGCGAATGGGCAACGAGGCAACCGTTCCAGGCCCGTAGCTCATGAGTCACTACACAAAGAAGGGATCATTAGCCGGGGTAACTATAGCCCATGGGTAGCCCCTAGCCTGATGGTATCAATGATGCATAAGGAAACCAATCATCCAAATTTTATGCGGGCCAATTGAATACAGCAGTATCGGCTTTCCCGTATCAGGATCGTACTGTCAGACTTCGTCATTGGCTTCGTTCCACCATGGTGTATAGTACGGAAGGCGTTGTTTCATTCAGTTTTAGCCCCAATGCTTATCCCAGCACCTGCATCATCCGACTTATCGTTGAGAAAAGCGCCTCGTAGCGCAAGACCAATGAGCGGTTAATAGGTCTTATCAAACGAGTACATAAAACCGGCGTCATCAATTTAGACCAGCAGAGTCGGTGTAGACTAAATATACGGAGTTGTCACCCGGTATCGCGAAACTCCATTCGTCCTGACCATCTTTGTTTTCGGTGGACGTGGTGGTGGGGGAATGATTGGCAGTCTTAAACGCACAATACGAGAAAAGGATTATGCAGGGGCAGTGTAAGGATTTGGCAGATCAGGCGCCCGACGCAAGCTGGGTGCAGCTATCTCGTGTGCATTTAATTTCGGTTGCGGTTATGGCTTCTATATTGAGGAACGCTGTGTTAGGAATTGTCATCGATCAGGCTCGCATATAGAGAATTTCCCAGAGCAATGTCAGCAAGATTGGTGTTCTAAGCGCAGTAATGGATCTTGCGAGGTTTTTCGGGACCGACAAGGTTAACTTCGCTGCTGTCTAGAGTAAGCTTTCCCCTACCTTAGAGCCTGAGTGATCTAATTTTGAAGGAGGATTTCGGTATCGCATTAACACGATTAATAGAACTACCCTCTGATAGTATTCCTCTATCTCGAACCTCCAACGGCTCTCATAGGCTATCTATTCTCCCTTCTGCTCAGTCGCGTCAAATTGCCTTCCTCTTGAAGACCAACCATATGACATCCTCTAGGGAATTGTCTCGTATTCTTATGCCGGCACAAGGACACCCAAATGCCAAGCAGGCCCCAACGCTTCTGTGCAACGAGGATATAGTACCCGCGCACTCGCCCTCGGGTGAAGGGACCGTCAAGACAACGAACCAACAGACTGCGGCTACATTTGAGAAACGCAAGACTAGGTCAGAGGACGATACTCAGGTGGCTAGGTCGTTAAAGCCAGGGTCCAAACGGCCTATCCGGACCCCGCCTTAGCAAGCTCCGCTTACTAAGGACTCACCAGCCATACCCAGGGGCCGACGCCTAGGAACCCCTAGGATGTCCCCCAAAGTCGCCCCGTTGGGAAGTTCCGGTACTGTAACTGACCTAATCGCCTAAGTCGTTGGCGCTAAGGCAGTCTTAAGGGGCCTCTTAGGCGTCAGCCGATTTCACTTCTTGAAGCTTAGACCTACATGTTCAGCGTGCGATAACCCCAAGGCGAGTGCATTACGTTCTTCATATTGGTTGCTATCTTGAGAAAAGTGTACTTCATTGACCATGAACACTGAACAATCACACTAATCCCAAATCCAGACACGTAAATACAGATCACTGAACACTGATCCTGGCCACTAAATGCCCTTTGCGTTGGCCTCACTAAACGACTGTATGAGATCGTCGGGCTATCATATATGCATATATCGATATTGTCCGTATCTGGGAGAAGAGAGACCCAGCCAGATGCGGATCTCTCGACGTTCTGCTGTACTCAGGACATAGGTATTATTCCCCCCAAATGCTCGTTGGCAGAGTTCTCTCATCCTGGCGTCTCGTGCGTTAACTGGGAGCCTATCGAAATCTGCTCTGCAGGCTATGAAGCTGCAGCCGCATCCTGCAATGACTTCACGAGAGCGCCTTGGTGCATTCATGGGCACCGACATCTCGGGTTTTGTTGAAGCAATGAATAACTAAGAAGTGTGGCTGGCTGTTTGGGGATTCAGGTAGCTGCTAACTGTGAGACAACGTCAGGGCTGTGAGACCTTTGAGGAAGAGAAAGCCGACTACAGAGATCGATCTTATACTGATGCTATCGTTCACGTTTACCGTGGTTATAAGCAGATGACCATGAACGAGAAAGAGTATAGGCGGAAGAAAATATAATGATACTGACATGGGTAATTGCAGCCTGACCAAGATACTGGGTATGAGTTCGGGTCAACTATATTGACATTTGCCTTGTCTCAGCACACCTCTTGGCCATCAACGCACAATGGGCGGTTTGTTGCAAAGTTCTCAATGCGACTACATACGATGACTAGCATGACAAATCTTCGGGACAGACTGCCTTTGGCGCCACCAACACCTGCGCGAGCGTACCATGTGACCTATCTTGCAATTGCCCGATTACATCAATATGTAGCGTTTCACTAGCAAAAGGAAGAGACCACCAAATGTGTGAGAGCTGCTATTTGAGACCTGTCTCGATCATTTCTAAATCCGCTATCTTCCCATCAAATCAGATTTTCGAAGCGTCAAAGCTGAGCTCTCAGCTTCGAGCCTGAGGGGTATGTCGTGTTCACCCATTCGTACCCGAAAGGCCAGAAGGAAGTGAAGCTTGTAAACTCCCGTGACCTTGGCGAGGAGGCTCATCGATTCCATAAGTGTGCTTTGGTACCATAGGTCTGGGACCGTGCGGGACAGGAGGCCTGGGAAACTTGTTGTTCCCCTGATTGTCGTTATCGCAATGATGAATGGTCAGTACCACTTGGCAGCCACATGGAGCATTGATGAAGCGAGAGGATGGTTCGGTGACTTGGTCGGGTTGCCCGTAATCGAAAGGGCAGAATGTCATTCTCACAAAGGCATGGCAGCCACACGCTGCGCTGACGGAATCATGTCCAGCGTTAGGTTCAGACATGGTGTACTAGTTCCCTAACATTATAGTACTGGTCGGTTATCGGAATGGTAAGCTGCTTTTAATGAGAAGTTTTGTTACGGAGGTTAGTCAGAGTGGAAAGACACCGGGCTTGTGGATCGTTCTCATGCGTACTCATATTGATTATCACACAACGTTTGCATCAATGTTTGGTACCATTAGCTAGGCATAAGGCAGATGCAACATTGGCGAGAGCTGCCAGTGTTAATTGAACTATACAGAAATAGGCACGCGGGACTGAAACCGAATGAATTTGCAAACGTTGGAGGGATGTGTGACCAGAAATCAGATTGACAATCACAACACTGCAGATATGATTGATTATGCGGCCCTTTATGTGATGGCAAAGATCACGCACGCCGCGCGAAAAAAGCTGTATTGGTATCTAGACCCTCGTATCCAAACAGTCAGCGTTACAGTTCGGATAAAGCTTCAGATACGAGCTTTTCGAGGTGTGAAAATCACCGGCATACAACTGTTGATACGATTTTGGCTGAGAACGTGTTATAGGACATACCAAGGTATCCGCGGAGGTGGCGCAGTGTCAGCTGCTAAGGTTTGCAGGTCAATAACGAACTTCCTTCCTAGCATTACTCGTCCAATGAGTCTCTCCATTCAACGCGTGTATTGATTACTTGGACGTCCTACAACTGTGCTCCTACTCCTAACGCTAGCGAAGTCGAACCCGAACGAGCTCACGCACCCCTTTCCAAGCAGAGATGTACTTTTCAAGAAGCCGTGGAGACGCCTTTCGAGGAGAACCTTTCACGCTTCCCGAATCAGGCGGCCCCGATGGGACAGGGTCGTTTTTATGCTTCGCAATGACCTCTACAACCTCTTTCATTACTTTGCTGGCTAAATAGAGTCCTTATCATGCTCAGCAATGTTCTTGGAAGCCTCTTTCATTGTTGCCAGTGGGTTAGAGGAGTCTAGTTGAAGTCTCCTTTGGCGAGTTACAGGAGCGACCCGCGCGCTCGTTAGCCTCAATTGCTGATAGGTTCTGTGCAAGACGAACAACTCCATCGGTATCGGGCGATGCATATCGGCCGGAGTGGCCCTTATCGTGATCTGAAGATCCATGCATCTCGGTGAGAGTATCATCACCGCCTCTAGTATTACTTGGACCATTGGGTGCTCCAAATTGAGTGTTGCCGTTTCGTAGATCTTGTGTTGCGTCATTACCGCTTGAGCTCGAACTGCTGGGGGACTCTACGTCTTGCATTTCCATGGTATGGAGCCCTCTGGCGGTGAAACCTCCATGGCAAGCAATGAAGTTGCAGCCACAAACGGCGCGGACGGAGTGATGCATGTTCATCTTGAACGTAAGGTGTCTTTTGAGATATTGCTGGAGGTCCGAGTTAATATAGGGCTGAGATTACAATAGTATGCTCTGCTGCTCTCCTATAGGTATACCCTTTGCGAGCTGACCGATGAGTGGTTATAGGAGAGAACCACGCAATGTTGCCTGCTAGCCCATTGATGCCTTCTGGAGATTCCAGCTAGTAAGAAAACATTGAAAAATTGTGTGGATAAATGTACACAAAGAAGCGGACAGAGAGCAATCCAATGAGACAAGAAAGCTGGCGGTTTACAGAGTAACATCGAAGCGAGTCAGCAATCATGCACGCCAATTAGTAAGTTCCATCTCCTACCTTGTCTTTATAAGCAGATTGCAACATCCAGCGAGCAGTAGTTAATCAGCATTGAAAGGATTGGGCACGAAAGCTATAATGTCCGATCAAAGAAGCGTAAGCCACTCTTTGTCTCCACTGTCTAAGCACGATAGCACTGATTATGCAACATTCAAACGATTAGCTACAAGGGGTTCTCCACGCCTAGGGTGAGAAGGACAACATTTGTATTAGCCCTAGCTCCTTGCATTCACTAAGTGTGGTCCTTTGCCTTTCCCTTTCCCTGACCCTGTTTTCCGTGACGTTTCCTTTGACGACGACTCTGAACAACTTCATATTCACCCTCAGATTGCTCAGCCGGCTCTGACGGTGCCTCATCAGATAGTGGACTTTGGAAACGTTGGGGTTGACTACTGCTAGCCGTGGGAGAAGTCCGCTCAGTTCCTGGTGAGCGCTTCTGGCGAGGTGAAGTTGGGGAGCGCCTCTTTTGCGATGGTTCTTCCGCTCCGCTCGTGTGTTCATGATCGTCAGCTCCTGGTGAGCACCTCTGGCGAGGTGAAGTTGGGGAGCGCCTGTTTTGCGATGTTCCTTCCGCTCCGCTCGTCTGTTCATCATCAGAAGCAAGCTTCAGCTGAGCAGGACGTCCCTTCGGTGAGGTCTCGTGAGGTGGATACGCGGAAGAGCCAACCTTGGTAGGACTTGGTAGGTTGCCGTCGGGTCCCGGTGAGTTCTGTTGCTTAACCCAGTCAAGCTGCCGAGTGAGGGCTTCAACATGAGCGCGACTTTCACTGTCACGTTGGGCGTTGGGCATGTAGAAGCACGACTCAGGATCCTTCCATGATTCGATATGCGGAGCTGATGTGGCTGCTTGGGGATCATAGCCTTGTACTGCCGTAGCCTTGGAGCGGCTTCCGAAGGTTGGACGGACGCTTGGGCGTCCACGAACCTGTCTGTCCTGCCTTAATGGGATGTTGATGATCTCTACAGGTCCGCAGGCGACCATGTAACAGCCACAGGGGGCTTGGATCCGTTGACTCTGAGACATTTCGGCTTTGCTTTGTACGTCTTGTTGGAGAGAGATGCTTAGATCGGCAAGAGGTCTGTGTAAGTCAAGCTAGTAGATGTCAAAAAATGAATGATTCTTTCATTTGCAAGATTGGTGAGCACATTGCCAGTACTTATATATGACAGTGAGGTAGTGTTTGCTTGGAGCACTGCATCTAGATACAAGCGAAATCGAAAAGCAACGGAAGATACTGCTTTGCAATTACGATCCATGAAATAAGGGTGATTGTCTCAAGAATTGTAGTATACATCGCTGTTCCTGGAGCTTTTTCGAGCAGAAATTTGAGCGAGAAGTCAGGAACATCAACCGCAATCTGGACAAACACTCCTGAGGATGACTCAATGTATGGAGATGGAGTGCGGATCGACTATCTGCGAGCTCCGTACCAAGGATGGAAGGATCATCGACAGTTGATGCCGGATCTGGTTGCACCACTCAGGACGATGGCCAAACGATAGGTCAATCTTCCGCGGCAAATTGACATTGTATGCTTTATCATCCTGTGAATAAAGCTCTTTCCGTATGCAGTACTCCTCGACCCGCACCTCGATGGTGGAAATCCTTACAATTTCCCTCTAATGAGAAGATTTTTTATCAATGAGTACCCTAAAAGTACATAATCGCTTCAGATACAAAGTGTATGCATGGAAAGTTCGAGTATAGCGAAGCTTAGCAAATCATCGTTAAGGCCTTGTTCGCGCCATGACTACCTATAGAGAGCATTGTACGCTTTTCTGTCACCATCTATACTTTGCTGTTCCGCAAAGCACCCGAGCTATCAAAGATAGTCTCTCGCTATATCTAGACTTCGGTTCGAGGACACCTTACTATCATAATCATACCTTACTATCACTTTTTTCACCATGATATCGTCGGCTATCTTTTCCAGGGCGCGCCGGGACACGCTGCCATCCACCACCTGAACCATCAAGATCATCATGATACAATGCACCTGAATGAGCTTGTTGCCTAGACCCGTGCAGGCTAGCAGAGCTCCCTTCCTCATTTGCTTCGATCGCTGGTGATTTGGCAGTAGGATTTCCCTTAGCCTTCCCCTTTGGAACTTCCCTATAAGGAAACCCATCTACACACGCTGCAAAACCCTCACCCTCATCCTTCTCGAGCCCCTCCCGGACCAAAGCCTGATGAAAATCATTCCGAAGCATAGCCTGGCGGACTGCATAATGAGCGGCTGAGCCGAAAAGGGTGCTGTTTAGAGTGTAGTTGTGTGGTAGAGGACCGATGGGCCGGATTATGGTCCAGTCATTTGGAGAGGTTTTGCCTGCTTGTGGGTTGGGGGATTGTGCTGATGAGGCGTTGCTGTTGGATGTAGCTGGTGCGGTGTGGAACTCGTCGGTGTCTACGTGCGGCTGGGTAGTTTCTGTTGAGGTCTTGTTTTGTTCTTGATGGGACATTTTCGTTTTCTTCGTGTGTGCTCAAGGAGAATGACTAGATGCGACTGGGGCTTCGAGGGTGTTCTCTGAGCGTAGCGAGGTTCAAAGACTCATATAGCAAGGCAGATGGTAGCATTTATAGCCGGCGAGAGCTTGTTGTTTGAGGTTGGGACCAGACTCAGATTCGAGCGTCAAGGAGCAAACCAGATACCTAGACGACATGATCTGCGCTGATGAAGACTCATTCTGTTTCAGTGACTGGCAACATCGATGGAGCGTTGAAGTCGATCGAAGAAGCATGATACAATACTGACGCAGCATTGCTATTCGAACGAACAGACTCAATCTCACACCGATGACTCACTCTATCTGGAAAGAGAGATGCTCAAGATCACGTACAAACGCTGTCAGACTTGATCCTTCGACTTTATCAGCGTGCTATAAAAGATCAATAGCGACTGTTTGCCGGCGTTGAGTCATGGAAGCACTCTTGGGACGTGTTGAACACAGTGTAGATCGACAGCCACTCTTCCTCTTAGTCATGGTCAGCTAACGCAGCCCACCGCATCAACAGACATGGCGACGAATCTCGCCTGCCGTTCAGATGCAATATAGTTGACAATAACGCACAGATACCAATCCCGTACGTTCGCCAATGTCAAAGTACCCAAAACGCCCACAGCCCCAAAAGTGCGCGACCTCCAAACAATCCTACCATGCACAAGGCCCCTTCATCGATTCCCCTGCAATCCAGTCCCACGCCTCAACATCCTCCGCAAAACCCGAAAGAGAAACGAAACCAGAACAACAACCATCACCATTCGGACGTAGGGATGTATGTGGATGCCTAGTAAGCGACCGAGGAGGTAGTGACCTAGAATCAGTAATAGGAGACTCGTAGTAACTGGTCTTTTATGCCATTGACGCTTTAGAGTGGCTAGTACGGTGCGCAAGAAGTGCCAGGGGGGAGGTTGTTGAAAAGGTTGTTGAGGAGGGTGTTGAGGAGCTGGCAGGCGAGGGTCACTGCTGTAATCGTAGGTTCCATCTTCGGCGACGGTTGGTAGAGACGGTGGTTTAGCACGCCTGACCATGGCGAAGTGGGTCTGTGTCTCTTGGGTGAGAGCGAGACAGATGCAGCTTGTCTTTGTATCTGCGTGTCTAGATGAACTCTCAGCGGGTGGAATACTCCTGGGAATTGGAACAATAAGGGGACCGGCAGTGCTATGAATCAAGCAAAGGAGGAGTAGCAAAAACAACCATAGTAACTCGACTATCACGCATGAGTCAAAGCGTATGAGCATGGACAATGGAACCGGCATGATTGATTGCTCGCTTGCTGCCATTGTCTTTACAAAAAGAAAGACGAGAAAGCATCAATCAAGATCGATTGCCCACCAAGATGCATTGCAATCGCGTCGCCACCAATGACTGGCTTCGAAGATAAAATCGTGCCTCTAACTATGATAGCTCCAAACTCCCATTTCCTCTCAATGATGCTGGGGTATACCGGTCCATCAGGCATAAGTACAAAGTACAAATCATAGTACAAGACCTCTATCACAAGCTCGTACCCAAGGCCTAGGGCCCAAGGCTGGATCTACTAACGTCGATCGAAGAACCAACTGCTCCTCTTCCCTCCACTCGGGCTACCATTAGCTTCTTGTGCCTGTAAGCCGCTCAGTACTGGGATATTCGGTCCGCCGCCATTTACGTATTCGCTAGCTCCACCGCCGCGCAGGGGCTTGGCTATCCTCGAGCCTGCTCCGCCGAGGTTGAAGCCCATGGGGTTGGATGAGGATGCCATGCCGCGTGTTGAGCCGAGTTTTGCGGCTTCGAGGCGCTCTTTGACGGCTGTGAGCTGTGCTTCGAATCTAAGAATACGAATGTCAGCTTTATGAATGCCACCGGAGCCCGTTGCAACATACCTATGATTCGCAGCCGTCAACTTTTCTTGACTGTCTTGTAACAATGCCTCCAAGCTCGAAATTCGCTCGTTCCGTGCCATGAGCTTCCTCTCCGCAATTGCAACTTCCTTCTTCAGACTTCCATTCTGCTCGACAAGTTGCCTCTGGACGTGTGTGAGCTGTTCCAGATTTCGTTCCAGGAAGGCCATCTTCTTTTGCTGTGCCCGGTTGTTAGACGATCTCAGGACATTGTTGTACTGTTCTCGGGTCTCGTCAAGGGAAATCTCAAGCTCCACCACGCGCTCGCAACGATTTTGTAGATCCCGCATTAACGACTTCTTCATGACGTCAAAATCCGCTATCTGCTGTTGGACTGTCCTGCTTGCGGGTGATGACCGCATGGTTCCGTTAAGCATTCCGTTTTTCGAGCTACGTTGGGATTCCTCGACACTGTTTCTTAGACGATGATTTTCCTCATCCTTCCGTGCCAGGTCTTCTCGTATGTCTCGGATCATCTGAACCTGGGTTTCCCTTCTGCTAGTGTAGAGTTCTGAGAGTCTGCTCTTTACCTCCTCGACGTCTTCGTCGGTAAGGTTGCGTTCAAGGAATTCTTCGTATTCCTGCTCCACTGATGCTAACCTCTCCTCCAAGCCATCTTTCCGTCGGTCTCGATCGCCGTCTAGCTCTGCAGTAGCGTTCAAGCTCACATCGGCCTGTCGAACAATGCCCTGAGCTTCGACGAGGTTGGTCTTGAGGTCCGCTAGATCTTCCGGTGCGACCATGTTACCTCCAGCGCTGATTTTGTGAAAGGCTTCTACCTGCTCAATGCATCGTCGTATCTTTTGCTCGTTCTGAGAGAAGGTATCATCGCCTATATCGAAGCCTGCCATCATCTGTGCCATTCGCTCCGCTTTCTTCTTCTCTTTCTCGTCGAGTACGGCGCTTGTCTCTTTGGCACTCATCCGGACATCCAGCAGCTGTTGTTTGACTTCATCAAGTTCAGTAGTGAGTTCTGAATTAGCTTCTTTCAAGCCGTCCATAGTAATCGAAGCTTCTTTGCCCTCAAATGCAACCCTCTCAAGTTGCATCTTCAGCTCGTTGACTTCGCCAACCAACTTCTCATTCGTCCTACCTGTTCGTTGGTTGTTGTCCTTCAAGAATTGTAGCTCCTCTCGGGCCTCCTTTAAATTGCGTTCTGCGGTAGAGAGCTGCGTCTCCTTCTCAGCTACCTGGTCTTGCAATTCATTCTCTCTGCGCAGGAACTCTTCTCGCTCATCCTTCTCAAGCACAATGCTGGGGGTACTGGATCGGTCACCGATCCTTGACTCCGATCGACTAGGTGTCTCTGACCGTCCAACTTCCTGCAGTCGAGATGGTGTGCCTGGCCGAGGTGCCTCAGGATCCGCTCTCGTTCCAGTTACTCCTTGTGCTGCTAATGGTGGAGCCCATCTTTCCTTCGGTACTGCTTCTCCGCTTCGCCATGACTGCACTTCGCTTTCTAGACTCGATACATAGGTTTGATATGTCGTTACTTGGTTTTGTGCTTTCTTCAGGAGCTGCTTCAGCTCTAAGGGGCTCAACTCGGCATTGATCTTGGCTTTGTTCTTGATTGCCTTTGCTCTAACGCCAAACCTGAGCGTACCGATTGTTTCCTGCTCATTGTAGCTGCTTGGAGAACAATTGATGATCAAAGTAGTCCTTGAATTCCCACCAAGCGATTCCTGCAGTATTCGTGTAAGCTTCGAGTCTCGGTAAGGTATGTGTGTTGATTTGCCGTCAGTCAGAGAGTTGATGACCATTCCCAAAGCACTCAAACTCTTATTTATTTTCTTGGCTTCTTCCAGGGTTTGTCCACTTGCGCCTGTCTTTCCAACCTTCTCGCTACCAGCAAGATCGACGAGGAATAGTTGTCCACTTTTCGCGGAGCCAGTCTCCACGTTCTTCTGAGTGATGGTGATGACGAAGATTGAATGTGATCGCGAAGACTCCTGATTCATATTGGTGGCTGCTGTAGCTCTTGAAGCTCCACCTCTTCTCATGACTTCGTAAACTTCCTGTACACTCGATACGTATATCTCCAGCAGCCCTTTGACGTAGACGCCCCTGCTCTTCTCCTCATGTACAGGAAGGTTGTCGTTCTGTGGCATCAAAAGATCTCGAATCTTTTCCATGTAGATCTCCATGTAGCTGACCCGTACAGTGTACTCAATGTTTCCAGGACTTCGTAATATGCTGGCGAACATCTGTTCAACAATTCGCGGTATTATTCCTCTTTGTTCCTCATCGTCTATGTCTGCGCCCATCATTGTGTAGGATTTTCCCGCCCCTGTTTGGCCATAGGCGAAAACTGTTCCATTGTAGCCATTGAGAATATCATCCACCGTAGATCTAATGGAGAAGTCAAAGACATCTGTTTGCCGCGAATTCGTATCGAACACTCGGTCAAACGTAAAGGCGCCAGCAGCTTCATTAGACTAGGATCGTTGTCAGTCGCGCTCATCAGCTTCACCATTCTTGCAGTGCAGAGGATTAGGCTGGTGCAGGATCAGGACTTATGTGCTTTCGTACATGAATTTTGCAAGTGTCTTCACTTTCGAACTCGACTATGGGATCTCCTCCATTTGCGAGCTCGGTCTTGTTAGGAGGCCGAAATCGAGCAACAACTGCGCAAGTCAAATTAGCTTTTTCATGACTCGGATGTTGTTTTGATATAGTATCGGACCCTTTATGGTGTTGCCTGCGCTTGCCGAAGTCCTGCAAGGGTGTTGTCAGTAGATGTTTACTTCGATCGAGTCTCACCCGAAGCTACTTACGCCATGATGGCGTTGTTCTCTGGCAGGTTCCCAATCCCGTGGTTTCTCCCTCAATGACGCTTCGAGTCACAGAGAGATGATGGCACCCGGAAGGTGAGAGAATAGGTCTATGGTAGGATTGAGGATTAATTATTGTAAAAGCAGGTGTAGGTATTGCATGTTAGCGGGCTTGCAGGGGTGGTGACGCGCCGGATAAGATCGCCCAATCATAGGCCCGTACCGTGAAGACAGCCACAGCATCGCCATAGTAATAGTCACACAAGTCGTCAGAGTTTTGTAACACATAAGTACTCGGACTTTCATCATTGTATGGATGCTACCTATGCTCAAAGCGAAGAAACCAGTACTTAATGCGCAAACGGCAAGTTGCAGAAATGTATGCATTCGGCTAACTGTCTCGTGTCTCGTGTCTCGCATGCAAAGTATCTCCCAGTCCCACGTTTCAAGGCCAGCCCGCCCAAGAGGCCTGAGCTTTTAAAGCATGCTTCATCTCGCATTTCATGGAACGCCTATCCCTCCCTCCCCAGACTCCACGCTTGGAAGGGGACCCGTATTCACAGAAGCTCTGCAGCTAGGTACATCAGATCGCCGTCCTATCCGGTATATATCCCGTGGAGTTAAAGAAGACTTTTTAATATTCCGGTTGTTTTAATCCTCCCAGCTCTTTTCCACCGTCTCTCGAACGCGCTTGGTGTACTCGCGGCGATTGTCCTTGTAGAGGTTTGAGGCTTCGACGTTGGCAGGTGATGAAGTATTAGGGTCGTTGAGTAAGCTGAATGAAACTTGTCAGCGTGCAGAGCTGAGACTGAGGAATGGCGCGTACCTTTGAATGCTGGTCAGAATTGCTGCGACATCATATGTAGGACTCCAACGGTTTTGTAGAATATCAAGACACAGCTCTCCAGTACCGTAGACGTTCGGGTGGAACATTTGGCTTATAAATTTGACTCCCGGTGGCTTATTGGGGTATTGCTCCTCGAAATGCATAACCAAACGAAATGTTCCATCTTCGAATGGTGTATCTGCAGGACCGATAATGACAGCATTCCTTTGATGGGTTTTGTAAGTGACGAAGTCTTTGAGTTGTGGTGAGTTTGTGGCATACCATGTCATCACGTTGTCTGCGATAGGCGATGCCGAAACTCCAGCAGGAGGGTCCGTCTGCATGCGCTGTACAAGGTTCAGGCATCAGCCCAAGCTCGAAAACTGCAGCACAGACACGATCGACCTTACCTTGAAGTCACGCATGAGGCGTCGACGCGCAGATGTAGACATTTTGTGCTCAGGGTACAGCCTTTCAAACTTTGTACTTGGCTCATCGAAGGTTCGGTGAAGCTTTAAGATGTGGTGTTCAGGGGAATAAAGCTTGCAGATAGCTGAGCGACGGATCTATCACAAGTTGGCACGATGGGGGAGTATGATAAACTAATGCAAGGATCATCAAACACCGGAAAATAGGCAGGTTGCATAAAAATTTGCCGGCATCGCGGGACAACACTAGCGGGTTGTTGACAGCGGGGGGGTTGGCGACGAAGGCAGATCTACAGTACCCCAGATTGTACCGCCTCGTGGCCTCGATCAATATTGCACCATGAGTGGCCCAGATCTCTACAGCCGGTCCAATAGAAGCCGATCCAATAGCGTCTCCACGGACAAGAGCTGGCACGGAAATTATACCGGAAGGAGAAAGGACGATGTGGGGAACAACTAGCATGCAACAACTACAATGGAACTAGAGGAACGTCCACACGGCACGTTGGGACCCATGGTGGACGGACCTTCACTGGGGACACCTTATGAAAGTACTACCGCCCCTGCCGGCGGGCGCCACGCTGTCACGACAGCAAGCTACCCTAGCAAGCTGAGGCACTGGTGGATTCACAACATCAGCCTTGTACTTGAGGATGGCCCGAATGGAGGTGACCCTCGCGACTATATGGCTCTTGAGAGAACGTATCTCGGCTGGTTTAGAACCTCGGTGGCTGTTACCTCCTTTGGAGTTGTCGTCACTCAATTGTTCGTTCTCCAACATCTGGATTCCACTAAGGGCAAGGTTCTCGGAGCAATATTAGCTTTCGGGGGGATCTTTACCTGCCTGCTCGGCTGCATTAGATACTTCAGGCAGCAGAGCCTACTGGTGCAGGGACGGATACTTTGTGGGGGCTGGCATTCGACGATCATTTTGGTATTGATGACGATGATCATACTAACGCTCTTTGTAATTGTGCTAGTGGAAGATTGAAGCTGAAGGCTATCACAACAATTCCATTGGATACCAAAACGTCAATAGTAAATACACCTCAACACCGGCTACTACAAAGAGTGGAGTCCATACGTTTACGGCATGGTTAGTGCATCCCAACGCAACAGCACACTGTTATGTCACTTCAAGGGGCCCAAACTCACTATTGCCATTCATTATTGCCTTCACTGTGGAGTCTTGATGGCTGAAGCACCCGGTGGTTGGCGTCACTATTGGGCTCTGAATCTCCTACTGGCCTAGCATCTTCGACCAAGGGGTCATCTTGATAAGCACCACCCTCTATCCTTCTTCGATTATTTACCGCACGGACCTCCTCTTCGTTTGCTTCTAAGCCATCTTCGTCGTCAGCACCATCAGCAGCGCTCGACGAACCACGAGCCGGCCACGAATGGGAGGGGAACGAATTTCGGGTTCGGTGAACGACCATGATCATGAGCTAGGATTGTGGAGTCAGCCTCTGGACAGTCTTTCAAGTCTAAGGCCTGGCCTTGCGGGTAGCAAAAGATCCGAACGGGTTCCTCGCCAAGTTGCCGTTGGCAAGCACAAGCGCAGATAGGGGTTGCACTGAGAAAAAGCTGCCGAGCCCTCTATGGATGATCCTTCTGGATCGGGCCCCAAAAAAGCAACGTCACAGTGCTTTTTGCGAGACATTCTCGGCTGCCAAAGGAGGCATGAATCCCAAGCAATATCAACATCGCCACCCGGCCAAGGCTCAACAACAGAAATCATTCCACTGACCTTCATTAGAAATACCACAACTGCTACCAGGAGCATCAATCCTGCAGTATTCTGTCCATCGCGCCGCCACCCTCCCAAACAGCTGTTTTGACGGTTGAAGGCGTCACGACATGCTGTAACGGGATGGCTTCTATCCGGGAATGGCCACGCCTTGTCCACCGTACTATGAAGGCCGCAGCATTGATATCGGTCTTGTATCCTACGAATGACTTCCGCATTCTTGTTCGAGAACAGCCGATTCCATTGCTGGTCGAGTTGGCAGTTCAGGTTGCTCGGTGGAGCCATATGAGTGAGGGCTAGGGTCGCTATTGCTGTCTCGTAGATGGTGAGGAGCATGAAAACAATAATCGTCGCCCAAGATAGTGAGGGTTTGGCATTCGTAAGGGATCCATTGGAGCGAGAGGCTAGCCGCTGAACGCCTCGTAGGCTCACACCTGTGAGAACAGGCAGGATGATGGTCGCTGTAGCGGTGACTGTCGAGATGGGGATTGCGAAGGCTCGGATGCGGTATAGGGCAATACTAGACGACGTTAGCTCCATCCAGCAATCATTTAGGGTGGTCGACCCACCCCGCCGGGACGATGAGCCCAAGCAACAGCTGCTCGTAAATTAATGACACGTCATAAAGCTCGATGATGTGGTTCTCACCAAGGGCACGAGCAACGACATGACTTTGGTAGTGGGACGCATCGTGGCCGACGTCTTCGATTGTAGTCTTGATCCTACTCTCACAAGAGTCTTCTCTTCGTGTTTCTTATGAAGACTCAAAGCTTGGGATTGCTGCCTAAAGATGAGACCCTGAGAGGGAGTGGGGCAGTCATGTGAACGAGCAGTCGCCACGGTACGGTGTGATTCGACAAAGCTGCCGCTCTCGGAGGCACTCAGCCCTCCTGGGCATACAACCTACGATCGAGATTCGACTACATTAAGTTAAGATCAATGATCAATCTTTCCATGACTTATATGATATCGATTACGACACAACGGACTCTCTCATTCGATTATGTACACCGCGTTCAGTCTTTGATACAATGTTGATAGCTTCCGCACAGAGCGCTAACCACAGCCTCAGCGTTCGACTACTAGCCTATCGAATTCAAGGACTCAGAGAGGTCGATCCTCGAACGATCCCATTCAAGTCACCTTAAAAGCACCCCAAGTTACGGGCGAGCATCCTAGTCTATGTCGGAGCTGTTGGACTCGAAGCACGTCTTGGTGTGGATCGAGGATCATTGTGCTAGCGTTGCTTGTAAAGGCAAGCGGGAGATACATAATGCGAACCATTCGTGCAGGGACCAGCCTCGGTTCTCGTCCACGATACTGAATCCAACCAAGACCTCAGGCTTTGTGGTCATACCATCTTTGGCATCGATCTTGTATCTCGTCCCCGCGAACATATGCTCGAACGTGAAATCCAGAACGAGTAGCAGAACAACTAAGCTCCCAATCACCAAACCCTCTCCAACGCCCCGATTCCAATCGCATACAGCCCTCTTTATAGAATTATAGCCATGAGAATCAGCGAACAGAGAGCGTCGCGCTTTCTGTCATCTAAGAAAGCCGCACAATGATCTGATCCTTTAGGCAGTGCCTTGGTCAACGTCCCTTTCCCAACGTAGTTGATCGCTCCTTGACATCGCGACCTTGTGTAAAATAAAACCTCAAGAAAAGTGCAGATACGCGGTCTCCAGTGTCGTGTCGATACGCACGTCTTGTGGCTCTTGTGCCGTGCTGATATAGACAGGGGGCATGTTGGCGGTGCACAGAGACCTATAGGACTCTAAAAGCTAGTCGTCTCCATAATATCTTCGCAAAGCATGTTGTACCAATAATCGAGGAAGCCTTTATGCATAAATTTGCTCCTTTTGGCACTTTTTGCTCCTCACTCCAAACTCTGGTGGTGGACGTAGTTTGGGTGCTCATAGGCGTATCACGCGTACCATTGGACCACCCGACTTTCCTTGATTTAACCCGAACAACGGCTTATCCCTATGTCCTTCAACCCTTTTGATATCTCTGACAGGTAAATGCAACTTAACCTGATTATTTTCCACCATCATCGAGAAGATCGGGACCTAAACCATTGCGCACTCTGACAGAACGTTCTATAGCCTTATCAATCTATACCCATGAGCTCGTCTGCTTCTTGATTGGCGAGATTCCCACAAGTCCTAAGAGCAAAACCATGCAACGTTGGTAATTGTCTGCGTGGGTAATTATTATCAAGGTGTGCAGTTCAAATTACTTCGCTGCGATTAAGGTTCCATTGAAGCTTCAGAGGCCGCATGACTCTATGTTTGCATTGTTTTATGTGCTATAAGTAGTATTCCGAGGATCTGTTGCGTCAACATGCTCTTATGCCTTGCACCTCCAGTTGATCTTCCCTAGCACTCAGTTCACTTTGGCGCTGCCCTATCCCCTGCCAGAGCCATCCATTCTTCGTTACCACCCTCAATACCAACATATCGCGACTGGGACATTGCCACTGGAATCATAGCTTTGAACATATTCAATTGCTATGTTCCGGAAGCTGGTGTACGTTGGCCTAGAATGCCTAGCAGAACTTGGCGGAATTTCTTCGAGTTCTTCGGCATCCCCAAAGGCGTGCTCCGTGAAGACGCTGGTAGATGCTCGAAACGCATGACATGCCCCTCAGGGTGCTGCCCCTTAGTGTTAGGGATTCCGAGGCTTTGCAGGGTTTAGCCACCGAAGTTCACTTGGATCGAATTCCTGCGTCTGTACTGGTGATATTCGTTTCTTTGGTAGAGCCTCTGTTGGTGTGCGATTGTAGCATTCTTCATGCCTGGTGTCTTTCGAAGTCGATTCCCATTCTATATGTGCTGGTCTGTCTTTGTTTGCTCGGCGGAAGACCAAGTGCTGCTTCATGTAGGCATCCAATTTTCGGACTTTGCGGGCTACATACTCCCGCACGGGTTGGGGGATGTCCTCCTTTCTTGCCGAAGCACGCCTTCTCCATCCAGGTGTTGGCTACTTTATCCACGAAATCCCTTCAGTATTTGACCGTCGGTTTTTTCTTCAAGTATTGTCTGGTAGCATCATATAACGGCCATCTTCACAGACTCCTGGGGTCTGGAATACGCAGTATCACAAGCAAAGGGTTTGTTTGATGCTTCTTCAAAGAAGGCAGCTTCCCGCTTCTCAATATTCAAGGTCCTCCAGCTTCCATCTTGCGTTGCAAGATCCCAATGGCTAGATGGGCTTTCCTATATTGTGTGCGATAGTAACTATGCTGCTCCAGACATCATAAATATCAACCACTTGGAAACCATATACCGCACCACCTGCATGTCTTCATGTCAACAGATCTGTGAAGCGCACATGAGCGGCAAATCGCCAATGCTGAGGTTGGTTAGAAGTGTATGGACAAGGTTTGCATCTTCTACCATGGACGGAGTGACTGAGAGCGTGGTATCTGCGCTTCCAGAAACAGCACGTGAGGTCGTCTTGTTCTCAGAGATCTTGATGGATTGTTGATAGTGAGTCGGTGTCAGTCACTTTGCATCGGTCTGCGCGTATGCCAAGTTCATGCTCACGGTGTTAGATATGAGGTAGACAGGCGAGGCACTGTTCAATATGCTATCAACTCGCTCGCGGCTACCTTGTGAGGCTCGAGTTGGTAAGTAGAGCCTTAGGTGGCTCTGATTACTTGCAATCTTGACTCCATATAATCACCAGTTACAGAACGCCAGCCTCTTAGCTCCACAACCACTGGTACAAGGCCCCGTGCTTGAAGTCAAGAAAGCTTTATAGTCTGATATCATTGGTTCAATCGTGTGCGGAGCATCTTCTGCCACCATTGTGTAGTGCTAATGAGATCCGCTCAAGCTCGACCAAAACTTGTACTCCTCGCTCCAACAATCAATTAGACCTTGACGAACAAAGCTGTACCACATCTCCCTTACGCACTCGTGGCATTGTTGTCTGAATGTTAGTCGGATTTAGAGATCCTCGTGTGTATTCCAGCACTCGACTGTGTCAGTGAGCTGATTCACTGGAGAGATCCAGAGAGCAAGGATAAAAGGTATGCAAGATGTTCAATACTTGATCTTTGATGCCAACGTGGTCGAGCAGCCGAGATTGAGCGCGATGTACTTGATTTATAGCTGGCCGAGCGCGAAACTAGCCTGGCGAGGCTGTGCAGTGGTATGGCTAGTTGTGTAGTGAGTGGTGGGGCCTTAGTTTGATAGCCTAGAACACCTGTCGTCGCTTCCGGATTGCCAAGTAGCCTTCTGAGGTCTCTACTTCTTGCTTGTGGTGGCTTGGTGTGTCATGTTCGACCTTAAAACTTGCATTCGAAGTGCTATAACCTGCCAGGGTCGAGAAAATGATGCGTTGAAAGTGTGATGTACAAGCATCGCTATCCTCTGTCTACCTACCCTTTTCTAGATTATGAGAACGGGTTACACCAGAAGGTCGTGCGCGAGCTTTGATCCTTTAGGGTACTCAGAATGTGCTGAGTTTGCAGGTCTTGTCCAGAGAATATTGAATGGGGACTACTCTGTGTGAGCAAGGCGACAATAGGCGAGCTTTCCAACTTTGCGTGCAAGTGAATCCGGCCGCAGCTGGAAATGGTGCGGTAAATGACGGCACGAGATATCGAGCTTGGAATGTCGCCCAGCGAAGTCAACAAGTGGTACTGTGGATTAGTGAACAAACTTGGTGCTGGCAAGGACAGCAGTAACAACGTCAAGAACTACGGCCTGAGCTTCAACACAGAGCTCTCTCAGCCGTTAGCCAGGAAGTGGTTTGTTGATGCTCACGTGTCCATGTACATCTTTGACAAGCCATGCAAAGCTGATGCAAAGAACGAGAGACTCAAGAGCAGTTGCCAAAGCCAGAAACACAGGACAGCAATACTAGCGCTGTCCATTCTCCAGATATAAGTATAGATTGATCAAAGTCAACAGTATTTGTACGGCTCTTCGCGACGGCCTTCGATGTTTCGAAAGGGCAGACTGGAGTGCCCCGAAGCAATTGAAGATGGCCGGAATGGCCGGACCTTCTTCTTGATCATGGTAGCTGGGTCATCAGCCTCATCCTCACTGGATGCTATAAGAGAACCACCAGTAAGCCAACGTCGTTACCTCTTATGAAGGAACACTTACTAATACCAGAAGGCCTCTTTAACGTAAGCGATAGCTTTACATCGACTGGGTCACGCACAGATACATTGTGACGCGAGGTAGCTGACCAATCCCCTGGAAATAGTGAGCGTAAGCAATAAACATCGAACAACCAATAACGTCCACAGGACCTGCTCATGATCATTACCCTTAACCACAATTTGGCGGGCTCAAAATGTCTTCTGCGCGTTTTGTGCGGTAAATACCATATTACCTAAGTCTAGGTCACTGGCCAGCTCTAATGGGTTGCCATTCGGGTCTATCTAATATATGAGCTCCTTCTCATTCCATAATTCATGGTGTTTAAGAATTTGATGGCCCACGCTAATTTTCCAGGTGAAGACTTCCAAATTATGTTCATCCGGAGGTAGGGGTGGCGGAAACACTGCGAGGTGACTCCAGTATGCTATTCGAGATCTAATAATACGTTGATAATGGAAGTGAATAAATTAGAGACAAAAACAGAGATTGACCAAGGCGGCACATCTTCGCTTCGTGTATAACCTTCGAACTCCCTCCTTGAGGCCTGATGGGAACTTTTTTGTACTGTCACGGCTGAAGTTCACCAGGCGCCCTTGGAGCTGATAGAACCTATCCTCCAGCGAAAGTCTTGAAACTTTTGGATGACTTCTCTGATTTAACAACTAAACCGAGGACATTAGTCTCAATAGTTCTGTCAATAAATGAAAGATATAAGATAACATTGGAGATAGATCTCTGGTGATATAGAGAAAGGTAGTATCTAATGCATGACCACACCTCCGGTGCAGGTTGCGTGTAGATTCTCATGACGATTGTTAAGGAAAGGGACTGACAGAGTCGACTGCATCAAAAGGGGCATTGATCGGCTCGAAAGCTACTGATCACTAGATGTTACAAGTTGGTTCGCCTCGCGAAGCTTCGCAATGGTAACGTTAGACTTAGTTTTGAGCTCAACCAGCACGACAACAAGACATGTTTTGGTGGCATCATTTTACGAAACCACCAACTTTGGTTAGGCGTGATATGAGTTAGGTTAATTGATGTAGGATGGATCAATTCGAGGATTTTCGGAGAGACATTGGCACCTTCTAGCAATTTGAGCTGGAATGGATCTTCGAGATCCCGTGAGGTGAGTATGGTATGCAACCAGTCACAACAAGCATTGCCATCTCGAACGACAACAAGGACCGTCCAACGCATCATATCCATTGACGCGGTGACTAGGCTGCTAATAAGACCAATACTTATGGATGGAGTGTACCTTATTGGAGGCTGTTCGGGTCTAGGACGAATTTCGTGATTGAGCTTCGACTCAGCATTGTGAATATGGGTGAAAAGGGTCAGGAGTCAGCTCAGAAACAGATCCACAGGCTTCACTTCGCTTCAATGTGCGTAGGTATGCCTGCCAAATTCTTGGTATCGTGGTTGTGGGATGATCGTAGATAGTATTTTAGCTTCTATCATTAAAAAGAATGACAAGCATGTGGCAAGGACTCATCTTTATGCCGTCGAAGTGTCGCTTGGATGGTGTAAGGTGCTCTGCTCTGCATCATCCGCAGTCACATCTTTGGCTAGAGAGCCTCTTAGACTCTCCAAGTGAGAAGGTAATACGCATACCCTAGCCGAGTCATTTCATCATTGCCGACTGTAGCAGATGCTTCTGCCGATCAAGGGACCTGAAGTTGAGTAAACAAGGCATCTCGTAGGACCTGTTAGGTAGTGATTGCACAAGTAATGCCGAGCTTCCCCTATTATTGCTTTGAATACTTCAATTAATCTCTCAAGGAATGTATTGTCCCACTTCATTGGAGGAAGAGTAAGACACATTGACAGTTGCAAATGAGCAATCTCATCCGGATTCAGATTCTGCCTCTACAGAAGCAACGTGTTCCATGCGCTTTATCAAACAATTAGAGAGTCTTTGGCGGAGTGGGAATCTATTCAAAGATAAATTCATGCCCGAATGTGAATCTTCTGTTCAGTACCAAAAATTCTCTTTCGTAGTGATTTCATGTTGGTCTGCTTGCGTTGTCCATCAATGTTCTCCTACAAAGGCTCTTAGTACCTTCCGCTCTATAGTGACATCGTCCAGACAGGCTGCAACATGGGGACTGAGGCGTAGTCCCCTTCTGCTCAATGTATTCACACATGGAGGTGACTAAAGTAACAGTACAGTCGCACGATGGTGAATTTCTCTACTGCTAGCCAAATATCGAAGTGGATGGTATTGGAAGGGAGATAGACAAGTAAAATCCTGAGTCGCAACATGTCCCAGTTCCCCATTGGTGTCGTTGTGCGTAGTGGTATAACCACTGCAGTATGGGTCGCACTGAATCGTAGCTTGTTCCCTGCCTCGTTGAGCACAGTAGTAAATCTAGGGGCCATGGATTGGGGATGAAACCCGAAGCAGTGATGAAAATGGCGTCCATATTGCAGTTGGTTTATAATTGAGAGTGCCAATCTGATACTTAGACCGTCTGGATCATGGATTCTCGCATAGGAGGTTGGGGTGGGGTTAGGTGGGGAGTCGCTGTACGGTAAAAGGAACGGAAAGGCGGCGGTTCGATGTGTAGGACACGGCGATTCCATTGGGTCTTGGTCAGATGTAACTGTCTGTCACCCAAGTATTGGTACTCGTAGCCAAAGAGGTGGATAGAAAGCCGAGCTCTATCCCACCACACAAGAAGCTGATCCGTTAAAAGTGAGCTTCTCAAAACGGGTGGGATAGAAACAAGGAGACACAGCCGCTGTGAGATCAAGTACTCACTCGGAGGCCATCCTTCTAACGACAAAGTGTGTGCAGCTAGCGCTGCATGTACTCATTGAGAATAGATGATCTTTTTGAGGTGCCATTGATGCTGCCCACTGTATGATAAATGCTCCATCTGTGCCAGTATGAACCGGACCCAGTCAAATAATGGATGGAGGAGATCTTTCGTACTCCTCACACTTCTCGAGAAGATTGTTTAAATCAAAAAGCCCTTTTCTAGATTGGAAAGCTTCTCCATAACATGGGCTATGCCCAGTGAAAGTATTCAAGACTTCCACTTCAGTGAAGACAACTGGGATTGAAGTCGTAATAGGAAACCACAGTTATCTCTATAGAGTGATTTGGGCCGAATCTGTAGTTCATCGCACACACAGGTGCAGGTGCAGGCACAAGTGGCTGCATGCGAGGAGGCGGCAGGCCAGGAGGCGAGGCAGGCGAGGCAGGGTCCAGACTTCGCAGCGGTCTAAAGGAGCTGTCCGAGGGCTCTAGTGACTCTATCCAGTGCTTGAATACTGCGGCTTCAAGCAAATCGAGTCAGTACAGTTCGATCTCGGATTCGGCCCTAAATTCCGTTCTGTCTAGGATTTCCCAAGACTTTGGTACGACTTCACGGTTCGTAACCGGCGTGTGAATCCAATTTACACCAGCAACCACTTAGATGCGGATATGGAAAACGGCTCATTGTCAGAGAATGAACTTGTGGAGTGATAGACATACAGAATAGCACGAGATAAGCAGATCAAGCTTCCGTAGCGTCGACGAGGCATTCAGAGCGGCTACTGATGTTTTCTGGCGGCTGACGTAAGATTGTGCAGCTCAAAATCACTTCTCTGATGCCAATCGAGCACCCGAGAGTCATGGACTGGGCTACCCGTGTGGTCCGCTCGGCGATAGTACCTAATCGATCAGAAAAAGAACCATAAGCTGTGAAGTACTATTGGCTCTCGGTATCCTCAAATGTTGCCCACATCGCTAGCCACTTTTGTGCAGACCAGATCCGTCGCAATAGCTATGTAAGTCAGCGATGGATCGGAAGGAGAATTATACATTTATTTCGGCATCGTACTAGCCACCCTACTCTTTCTGATCAAAATAAGGAGCATGCATTTGAACAATGGTGTAACTTTGCGACTGAAGTTAAAATGAGGAGCGAGGAGCTTTGCACGATCAGGTACTTCGAGATATCTAAACGAAATTTCATAAGGACGCCAACTGAAAGTAGGGATCTTGCAATTTATCCGAATTGTCTAAGACCTTGGAAATGATTGTATTTTGCTTGCTTCGCCGTACAGCTGGGTCCATGTTGATATAGTCAAATTCGAGAGTTGTGTGCGGTTGGTACTCTAGAATTTGAATACCGGCGGTACTGCGACATGGACTTCGATAGGACAATGTAACCTTTCCTCAACACTGATCTCTCCAAGCATCCGATTTCTTGAGGGTCCAGCCTATTCTAGACTGGGGCAAGCCAGGAGTCGACAATGTGCAGCTCAATGCTGTGTAACCCCGTTGAGAATGCAATGTACGTACAGTTCGAAAGGGTTCTTTTCTGACATGTAGAGAAAGCAGGCGCTCTCCGCGAGGTTCTGGTAGAGAGGGCTGAGGAATACCCGAACACTGTTGTATGATCTCGTGCCTTCT
This sequence comes from Stereocaulon alpinum, assembly GCA_018257865.1. Lineage (NCBI taxonomy): Eukaryota > Fungi > Ascomycota > Lecanoromycetes > Lecanorales > Stereocaulaceae > Stereocaulon > Stereocaulon alpinum. The sequence goes on along the minus strand of JAEUBA010000004.1, from coordinate 288,160 downwards.
GAGTTAGGGTCCAAATCCGACTTTGAACGGCGGCAGACGAATCACTATTGTCGCGGTTCAGAGCGTATTTGAATCACGCCACCAGTCCAACGTTCCGACGTTCCGTGGCTGTGACGATTTGGACTGCACGAATATGTGTGACAGATATCTCGATGTCCCAAGCTTTCAGGGGCACCTTATGTCTCCTAAAGCCCTTGTATGTGATTAAGCAATAGGCGGAGGGTGCTTGCGATATGCCAGTGTGTAGCTCATACCATTCCTCGAGACTGTGGTATCTCTTAGTAGTATCCTAGTTGCTCTCGAGCGTCCAGTGTAGCTGAATCTCCCTTCCCAAAGTTCGTACATACTCGCGGTACTACTCACTGCTGCTATTCCAATGGCCACCTTCGAGTTCGAAAGCTTGTCATCTCTATCAGCATCATTCGCCGGGATTTTCTAGTTTCATGACCGTCCATCTGTGATCGGTGTTCGTGTTCAGGAATTGTCGGGAGTTTTCGAGGGGCGATACAGCGCAGCTTTTTTGTGATTTCGCTCGTCTCAAACGGGGTCTCCCTTAGTGCTAGATCTTCTTTCGTGGATGCTAGTAGGCGGGTTGAGTTCTCTTGCAATACCATTCCTTTCGCCCACGGATATTCGTCTGCAATAAGGGCACCCTTGGCGCATGTTCCTTCCCAGTGACTATCCTTTCATGCTAGTACTTTCTTAAAGCAGCTTCTTGATCGCCGTTGAGTAAAACTTGCCTTCTTACAATTTCAATCATTCAGCCATCCTCTTGAGCTCTCCCAATGCGTAAGGTCCGAAGAGTCATTCATACTTGCCCTCTCTGGTACCCAACGCAACGTGAAGTACCAAATTCGATTTTTGTTTTTCAGTGATTCCAATCCGTGTCAAGGTCTTTAGGGAAGTCTTCCTTATTGCTTGATCAACCACGGATTATGTGGTAATCAAGTGCGAATGGATGCATGCGAGTTTCGTCATCCTTCTTGTTCCATTGTCGAATGATGGAGAACAGCTTCAAGTCTTTGTATGCTTGAAGAGGTCATTCTCTTCTATTATTGCTGATGTAAAGCTTGAAGGATATTTGATCTATGTGGGTGACAACGCACTCGTCAGTATGGTCCGAGAGCGTTCTCGGCACATGAAATGCAGGCGTAGAGCGCGAGGTTACTTCGAAACCACGGGACAAGACCAGTAAAAGAATTGAATCCACGATTAGATGGATCTAGAGTAGCGTATTATTCTCCAATACTGCTTTCGTTGCATTCCAAAGGTGTTTCGCGAGTTTTGCTGCACCCAGGGATCCGAGCCGCAAATTACGCACGACGCCGCTGCCATTTGCCCAGGGTAGGCGAATGACACGAACATTTCGAGCAAGGTTCACTGCTTCAATACCTTGCACGAAGCCGACGACGTGGCAGAGAGTGATTTCCTTGTGTGTTGACAGCCGAAAACAACAAACGCAACTCTCGACAGCAAGGTTATCGTGTCAGCTTTGAGTGCAGTGAAAGTACCGACTTTGGCAAACCAGCATAAGTGACAGCCTCTTTCCAATTCTTCAATTATGAAAGGAGCTTTGAGTGTGAAGGCGAGCCTCAGAAGGAGTGCAAACCCAGAAGACATGAAAATTGAAGTTAGATCTTCGACCACCTTCACCAAGCCAAGAATCTGTCATTGGAACTTAGATAAGGCAGCACGAGAAGGTACTGTAAGTCCAACGCCTCATTTCACTGATGCTTTTTGATTGAAAGGAGGAAACCATGCTTGGCGGCGTAATCTGGGATGTTTGTTCGCCGAGTAACGTGGTTGTGGAATGAGTCATAGGCTTCTGCAAAAACGCGGTCACACCAAATGAATGATAGAGTTTACTAGTAGACAAGTTATTCATCGATTCAGATAAACGCGGTGTGAGACGTGCGAAGAGTACAAGGGTTAGGTGAGCACCAGAGTACTGTAGGAAGTATGTGAATTGAAATATTCCGATCCCGAAGATTCGAAGGCTTTACGAAGCTCACGGAGCACTCGGGTCGATATTGATACGTAATATCTGGTGGCCTTGTTTCGGATCAAGGCCATCGTGGAGCCCCAGTAATGTTGCATAGACCATTGAATAGGTCAGAACCACTGATTCGACTCCCAACCTCCAAAGTTCGAACTAAAATGTTACATGCTCTTAACGTGATGAAGGATAAGTCAATGTACTTTGTAGAGCAATGGAAACGCCAGTATATGATATGCATATATATGTGATACTCCACTGTCTGCTTCAGTCACCCTCAAGTGTATCATCAGGCGGGAAGGGGTCACAACGTTGCGAGAAACTGAGTCAGTCCCGTAATAGTTCTGCGAACCTTTGCCTGTAATGGCGGCTACGAAATTGTAGGACTGGGGAGAGTGATGGCAAAAGGATAAGCATGTATTCTTCTCTTGCTAATCTCATCAGATAGAACAGGACATTGCTTGAAGTAGGTTGTTGTAAATGGTAGTCAAGAGTTAACACCGCAAAGTGCTAGAGACGGAAGGGGGCTTGTATGCATAAGGCATGAAGTCTGGAGCCTGAAGCGGATTTAGTGAATCGTGGTGAGGGAAGGCCAACCAGCTCGGCAACGAGCGAAATGCTGATTAAGGTGAGCTCACGAAAGACTTCATTATTGGGAACAGTCAAGACGAAGCTGAGGACTTTGCAGTCTCTACCTCATGCGGCGACCTGAGATACGAATATGACAACTTCAGTCGAAAGCAGCCCAGGCCCCTTAGATATATTATGATCGAAATGCTCTTTTGGGTAACAGCATGTCCCGAGAGCAAGATCACGGTACTCCAACTTTGACTCCATCGACTTCGAGGTGGTGTTTCTGCTCGGTCTTGTAATCAAACGTAGCTCCTGACCTGTACCTTCGAATTGGCATCGACTGCGCAGAATGTTATTTTGAGCAACGGAGCTTCAATTCATCAATTACAATGTGAGACTTTTCCACCTGCTAGTCGTGATAAGGTCATCGATGATGTTGTCAAGTTGTTGCGATCGGATGAAGTCATCAACATCGTATAAGATTCTTAGCTTGCTGTACGTGAGACAAGACGCAGCGAGATCATGCCCTGCCTCGATTTCTCTGCAGTTCCCACCTACCCAGCCAAGAGCACAGTTTCCAATTGGGATGCACGGATGCTTACAGTGTCCAAGGATATCCAAGATTTTGAGGTCACCTGCGGGACCAGGGTAGTGCAGAGCTGTCGAGGAGTTATCTAATGACGAATCGGCTTTTCGTATCTCGGCCATTCATGTCATCTTGATCCAAATAGTCAATTAGTAGCCTACAGAGGAAAGAGCGTTGTTGGCAAGTCCTCAAGTCAGAGTGTGACTGAGTGATTCGGCCTTAGCGGCCAGGATCGGACGTGGAAGGATGAAGCTCGCACGTGACTGATGAGTATGGCAAATCATGCTCGAAGATTAGCAAAGAAGTGTATCCGAGCGCGCAAACAAGAATAAAGGTGAGACCGTAGCAGGGCATGAGAGAAAGTAATGGGTTGATGACCAAATCCAAAAGAGTATATAAGACAGCAGCCAACAATGCAATCCGCAATAGGCTGCGACATCGATCGCTTCATACGACGCCCACAAATGCACGCTTGCTATTGACAGCACTTGCCCAGATGTCCATGCACTTTTCTAAATTATGCCGAAGGTAGCTGACTGTGCCTCGGCGTTGGTGTCGATGTAATCAGATCATCTTTGTCTCTGTCTAGTACCTCACTATCAAGCTCTGCCCTCAATATAGTCCTAGGGAGTTCATTAACATCCCCATTGTCCATGTCTTCTGGAACTGCTTGCCCAGCCTCCTTTTGCGCTAGCTCGTGGTATTCCGGTTGGTGGTAATCGCCTGTCGTATGATTTTCTTGGTATTGATTGGCCCTCCTCTTTTTTCGGTATCGGAGTAAGAGAAATGCGGCAGCTGCTAGAGCAACTACACCCAAACCTACAGCTACTCCAATGCCGGCTTTTGCGCCTGCAGAAAGGCCGCTATTGCTGGAAGTGTTGCTGGAAGTATCGGTCGAGGTCGGGGCAGGTATGCCAGAGGCTCTGGATGCAGGCGCAGCTGATGAAAATGACGATGACGAACTTGCTGCTGCTAATGCTGTCGAGGCCATAAGATTTATGATTTTCGTGTTGGTTGACTGCCATTGAACATCGATAAGGTCCGCCCAGACTGTTTTGCTGGTGGCAGGTATGTCTGCTTCTGAGATGGTTTTGAGTTGGTAGGAGATAGGAAGCGGGCCATCTCCTGCCGTATAAATTTGGAATACATTCGTCAGATCCGTGCTAATGAGGCTGGCGTAGGCTTGATTTAGGTACCCTCGCCTGGTAGTGGTATAGAGGAAGTAGGAACCAAGTACAGTATTAGTGGCCAAGCGGTACGGCTGATTTGGGCTCAGATATTGCATACGATGGATAGCACGCAGCATCGAGGCCCGAACTATGGCCAAACTCCCCAACGCTCGTCCATTGATGCGGGCAAATGCCCGGCGTGTAATAACTGTTATAGACGACCAAGTAACTTGCAGGATAGCAATTGGGGTCCCCAGTCAGGCTGATTCCGTTCTGCCAAAATGACGTGCCATCATATGTGACAACGCCCAGGCATGATGGTGGAGGAGTAAAGATCGTAGTCAATGGGATAGGATATGTCGAGGTTGCCGCTGCTGTGCTTTGCGTCGTCGAGGTTGTTGTTTTCGTACCATTTGCTCGGGGTAAGATACTGTGTGAAGTGTAGACAACAATGCTCAAGTCGCATTCCGAAGACGTCTCAGGGCCGGAAATATCAAGTCTTAGTCCACAATGCTCCTCGATGGGTTCATCCTGGTACAGGTAGCATCGGGAACCTACCCTTCCCACTTGGCAGACAATCTTAGGCGCTTTAATAATGTCAACTGGAGCGCGGCGTAGGCGGCAAGCGAGGCAGGGTTTCCATTCCTCCGGGAGTGTTCCTCCCCTACGTCTTAGCTGAGCGAGCCGAAAATTGGTCCAAAGACTGTTATGAGCTGCAGTTTTCACGCGAGGGATTCAGGATTCTGTTGTACGTTACCAGAAACCAGAAACCAACCACATTGCTTTGTGATGTAGGATCTGAAACACCGCAACATTTGAACACGAGTTTCTAAAGATAAGCAGGGTAGCAAAGTCTCCGACTAACGTCGACGGATTCAATCTGAGTGGTAGCTTGAGTGGCTAACCCCTGTCTGTGATGTCTCCGAATGCTGCTGAAAGCCGTCTGCCATCTCCAAGCTGTACAGTAAACGGTGCGTCAAATTTTGCGGAATTAGAACATATCTACATGAGGAATAGAATGTTGAGACAATTAAACCTGCGCGATTCTTTGAACGACCATGGCTGTGGCTGCTCCTCCACCGTTACAGATCGCTGCGACGCCATACTCTCCAGGCTCAAGTTGATGCAGCAGTGTAGTCAGAATACGCGAGCCAGAGCTGCCGAGAGCGTGTCCAAGTGAGATGGCACCTCCAAGAGGATTGACATTTTTAGAGTCGAGGCCAAGAATCTTCTGATTGGCTTTGATGACTACCGCAAATGCCTCGTTAAACTCCCACACAGCGACTTGATCTTTTGTTATTCCAGCTCTTTCCAGGGCGATTGGTACAGCCTTTGCTGGAGCGACGGGGAAGTCGACAGGGTCGACTGCAGCGTCTGCGGAAGAAATTATACGCGCAAGAACGCGGCTGCCCGAACCATACTCCGATGCCATGGCCTTGCTACCAATCACAAGCGCTGAGGCACCGTCATTGAAGGTGGATGAATTCGCTGCAGTGACTGTTCCGCCATCTTTAACGAAGGCAGGTTTTAGTGTCGGAACTTTGTCTTCTCTCAGGTTCTCATAGCCTTCGTCTTTCGAGACGATTGTTTCGCCCCATTTGCCTTTAATGGTGACAGGTGCGATCTCGTCCTGGAATTTGGCCTCCTTCCAAGCCTTCTGTGCTCTGTGGAAACTCGCTATGGCGTACTCGTCCTGCTCTTCCCTACTGATCTTGTACTTTTTTGCCGTCTCTTCTGCACACACACCCATGTGAAATTGGTTGTAGACGTCCCACAATCCATCTTTGATCAGACCATCTTCCATGCTGATGGCTCCAAAAGGTGGATGCTGATTTGCCCGTGGCATGTAATATGGCACTCGGCTCATGCTCTCCATTCCTCCGGCTACCTGTGCTTCTGCCAGGCCTAATTGTATATTCTGGGCTGCGAAAACGACAGCCTTCAAACCTGACGCGCAGACTTTGTTAATGGTGACAGCATCGACTGTAGGAGAGAGTCCCGCAAGCATAGAAGCCTGTCGAGCAGGAGATTGCCCGACGGATGCCTGGAGGACATTGCCCATGTAAACATCCGTGATCTTGGCTCTGGGAATGCCAGATTTCTCTATGGCAGACTTGATAGCTGTTGCGCCTAGTTGAGGAGCTGGGACGGGGACGAAAGAGCCGTTGAACTGAATCAGATTAGTTGAAAGTTACGGACCTGAGAGTCAGAGTAGACTACTTTGCCGGTAGGAGTTCGAGCAGCACTAAGGATGTAAGCATCTCGTATCTCGCCTCTTGAAGCAGCTGAGACGGTGAGATGCCGCCTGACCTGAGCGACTCTCTGAATTGGACGGCTCATAGTCGATTGAGATAGTACTCGCCTTAAGGTCTGTGGTAGTATGGAGGCCATGTGTTGATGAAGAGAAAGAGGCAAGAGCGTTCAAGGGCCAAATATTTGTACCGAGGCGCGGGGCTGCGGATGACGCGGGGCATGTTTCGCGCCTTTATGGGCGTCTGTTTTGGGAAGCATTGAGTTTTTAATGGGAACTAGAATCAAAGGCATGCAGCTGTCACAATGATTGTTACAATGTGTTCTCCAAGGACTGACTTCTTGTAGTACACTGGTATAATCTAGGATGCTCCAAGCCCATGCATCATGCACTGTCCACCAACGCCCCTTGCCCTAAACCTCTACATACCGAACCTCGCGTCATTTCCAGATCTTCTAGTCCAACACCTTGCTGAACGCTTTGTGTGCCAATTCAACGCCCAAGAACGTAGCCGCGTTGGCTGGCACGGCTCTTGCCATTGCTGGACCCATACCGGGGAAGAAAGCCTTCAACCCTCCGTTGGCATAAAGTCCTCTTATTGTTCCGCCAATAGTCGGCCGTCCCTCAGCACTTTGCAGCCGACTCTTGATTGTATCAATTGGGAACACGGGTATCCACATCGCCACGCCTGCAGCACCTCCCGCAACCACTACAGCCGTCAAGCTCAATTCGCCGCTTAGGTTCCCATCTTTGTCTTTTGGCGTCATCCAGCGTTTTACATACTCATAGCTCGCAAAGTATGCTGCACTGCCTGGACCGTCTCTTGCTAGCGTCATGGCCGAGCCTCTGAAGACAGACCGTATACCACCTTCCTTGTAAAGCTGCCGCACGACATCAAGCCCACCAGAATATTTAGGCTTCTCTCCAGGCTTGAGCTCTTTCTGCCCTTGTATTTGTAGTAGAACTTTAACACGTTCGAAAGGGGCAGTGACGATGGTCATGGGAATGGCGCTGAAGAAGCCGGCGGCTGAGGTTTGGCCAATAGTGAAGGGTGTCTTGTCATTGGTATTTGGCGAGAAGCTCCTCACGAGTTTTTGACCGACATCGTAACCCTGAAACCCGTGTCAGGAACTGAAGTAAAGCTGGATCATGACGGACATTACCCAGAAGCTTATGGCGACTGTCGATAAGATAATCAGTAACATTTGTAGCAGATGGATTGGTGAAGCTCACACATTGGCGTCACACCGACCAAGGGAGCTGATACACCCGCATACATTCCCTATCCACAATTATTCAGCAGCGCTGCCCCAGATCGGCTGAAATGTGACGTACTCTCCTCAATCCTTCCCTGGCCACGGTCTTCCTGACAACGTCGATAGCCCCTGTGTATACTCCCTTCTCTGCAGTTTGCATTCGAACCTTGACCAGGTCGAACGGATGTCCAACTACGACTGCACATACTCCTCCCACACCTCCCGCGGCAAGGGAGCGGAAACTCGAGACTGTTTGTTTTGAAGCCTCGACGAGTTCATCTTTGACTTGTACAGCCACCTTAGTCGTTGTAGAATCCGAAGAAGAGGGAGATGATGAGGAAGACATTGCAGCGCTTGACTAAGGGAAACTATTTGTAAAGAATGTGTGAAGGGTTGTTGTTGTAGTAGCTTTTGCATTGACTTTTGTTGACGTCGGTGCCGAGGCTTGCTTTTTCTCCGGTCCCGCGGTCACGCTTCCTTTCCTCCATCTTTACTTTCCCATGCCACTGTTAGTGTATCCGTGAAGCTTCGAACAAACAATCCCTCAGGGCTATCAACTTATAGTGATTCGCGTGTTTTCCTCATCGAAGCCTCCAAAAGCCCTCGATATAGCGGCATCGGGGTCGCGCAAAGAAAAGCCTTCGAGCTTTGCCATGCGTTCAGGAGTATGGAGGCTGACACCGAAAGTCCTGGAACGGCGCTAATGCTTCTAGTGTGCCAAGTCCGAAGCCCTTGCCCTAGCTTTCGATGACACCCCGGGAGAGGTTGCCCTAGGCGACTGCCGTTAGGGGAAGCGGATGGAGGGCTCAGTCGCGCACGGGTACCCGCAGATCACCATTCATAGGCCATCGCACGCCTATAGCGCGCCCTAACGAGCCTGTGCTCCCTACCCCTACCGACCCATATCTACGGGGCATGTTCCAGGGGCTCCATCGGAAGTTAGGGCTAGGGCTTTGGACTTGGCATACCAAGATCTTCAGCGCCGTTCCAGGACTTTCGGTGTCAACCTCAGTACTTTGTTCAACCCGCTATTCTGGTTTTAGTATAACCAGCCATCACTAGACTGACAGTGAAATCAATGGATTCTACCCCAGTATCGGGAGCTGAACTTGGGGGCCTCTCGGGTATCTTTGGCTCTGTAGCCACGCTCTGGATCAAGCAGAAACACACCCTAGTAGAAAAATATGGATTCGGAGTTGGGCTCGTGATATCAATCCTCTTTCCCGATACAGCGACAAACTACGAGAGGATCCAAGAACGCATATTGCATGGAAGTGAAGAGGACGCTCTATCCTTCAAACAAGCGGTCATCAATGAATGTAACATGACCGCGATAGCAGTAAGCTCCACCATCTCAACCCTCCTCTGGCGATGCTCACTGATCGTGTAGGGTGCTATCATAGCACAAGTGGCTATTACCGGCCTCTCCCTGCAGAACCTTAGCTTAACTCATTGGATTGCTCGAGCTGCGTTCCTTCTTAGCGTCGTATCTGGTTGCCTCTCTGTATACTACGCTTGTGTCTTACAGAGAGCTGTAGGCAAATTGTATCGAGCTGACCGTGTCAAAAGTTGGCTTAGTCTACCCTCAACCGGGGGAAAAGGCCACAGCGATGCTTCTTTGGCTGCAATTTTCATTGTTTCTGCGCCCTTTACGATGGTCAAGGTCTCCATTTTCTCCTTCTTGCTCGGGCTCACACTATACCAAGGTTTCGTGTGGACGAGGGAGTTAGATCCAAGTGCTGGACCGCGAGACAGCCGCAATGTTTTTATCGTTCACATGATCGGAACAGGATTGTGTTCGATGTTCTTCACAATCACATTCGCGGCCAAGAGTGTGGGAAATCGAAAGCGTGACGATGGAGCGGTAGGTGTAGTCAACGTCGTAACGCCGCAACAACCCACAGACCTCGAGGCGACGGGCGCTGTGACGGAGAGAGCGTCGGCCATATCACAAGGACAGCCGGTTCCTGCCGACTCCCACTCAGCAGACAATATGACCTTAGGAGACCTTGCTGCGGCTTTAGACGCTGCAGCTCAAGCGCATCTCCAATGTGCTAAAGCAGACCGTCAAGTAGCTCTTGAGTACTCTCGGGCCGCTAACAACCTGCCGCAGAAAACAGAATAGGCTTTTGTCATCAAGATGCTGAAGGGAAGGTGATTTAAAGTATCAGCCAGATTGTGCAGCTGGCCGTGCGGTGCCCATAACACTGGTATCAACGACCATAGTAGCATAATCTTATTTCAAGCCTTCATCCTCCTCGATGACAACGCTACACTCTTGCTACATGGTGACGTTGGGGCTACAAGACGTTAGGAGGCTTACGTTGTATCAACATGGGAATGATCTCCAAGCTCCATTTGCCGATAATCAATACTTTCTCTACCAAATCATAGCACGATTTCGGTGAGGCTGAAGTAGCACTTGCCCCACCCCGACCACCAACTCATATCCGAGCTAAAGACCAGAGTCAGCCCTCTCCCTTACTCGTCGTCTCTGTACTCCTTCAAATCATCTCTTACGGCACCCTTGTCGTCACGGTCATATACGCAATCAGCAAAGTCCGCGAGATGGTTCGGGCCCGACAAAGTGTTCTAATCAGAAGACATAGATAGAAACTTTAGCGAACTGGGTAGCATTCATCAGATCGGAGCCTCGGCATTCCAGAGACTTTGCGTCTCTCGATATTGTAGAAATAGGCATAACAAGTAGAGACCACAAGAATCAAGTCGAATCTGGCCTAAGCCCGGCAACGGCTTTCAACGCTGCTGCTCAAGCGCACCTCTAGTGCGCGGAAGCGGATCGTCGAGTATCAGTTGAGTATGCCCGGGCTATGAACTCGCAAACCGGAAGCACTATGTGACCTTCGCAGACAATCTCTCCAATGGACAGGTGGGGGTATTCAAGCAGTGTCCTGGTAAACTTCTAGGCACAAATAATGGGACTAGTGGAATTATCATGCAATTCAAATCATTTCCGGCTTCGTCACGCCAATAGTTGAAACGCACGCGTTCGGTTATCCATTTCCAAGAGGGATGTAGATATGTCTCTTTCAGGCTTTCCAATACAATTACACTACCAACTTTACCGCTGGTACACCGATAATCACATCACCAACCAACTCAACGCCACCCACGCCCCAACCCCTGTCCACCCAAACATCAGCACCAGCATTCCCAACACCGCACCCGTCTCCACCCTCCCTCCTGAGCCTTTATAACCAACTGGGCTCGCGCCGAGCTGAGTACCAAGCGCCACCGGAAGCCCACTGTACGCATTCACCAGATCCTTCAAATCAGGTGGTGAACTGGAAACAGCGTTTTGTGGCTCCGAGTCACTTCCCCCCTTACCCACGAAAATCCACAGCAGCATGACAAAGAAGCTTAAGAACAACACAGCCGCTACAGCAAGACACAATTTCCCCACAGCCCACCCCTCCACGAACTCAATGGCGATCCTTTCTTTATCCTCAGATTCTCCTGTAGCATTCTCAGGCAATTTCCTAGCCCACCCTATCCACTCCTTCCTCATCCTGCCTATCCTTGGTTTCTGGAACAAGGCAAACATCCTCATCTCTGCAATCTCCTCTTGAACATCACCTGCTCGGAACTGCATTGACCGTCCTTGTCGGCAAGCGAGGTGGGACATTGATTTGTACGAGAGGAGCTTTAGGCTGCAGACATTACGGGCGCTGACGAAGTGACGGAGTGGACCACGCATGTTTTTGTAGGTAGAACGGAGTTGTGTGAACAAGTGCTCGTCGTCAACGATTTGAGATTGGGATGCCATAATTAATGGGTGACCATTTTCGGTGGCGTCTATCAAGGGTGTTCCATGGGAGCTGGGTAGCACGATCGTTTCCACTTTCGGAATGGGGTTGTTGTTGCCGTATAGGACGAGTGTTAGGACTGCTTTCAGCGCTTCAGCTTTCTCGTCCTCGTCTTCCTCTGCAGCCCCTTTGATAGCTTCCTTCTCCTTCCTCTTCTTCTCCTTCTCGGCGCTGGTACCGCTGGGATACGGCGTACTGACGATGCTCTGTCTTAGAAATCGATGTTCAGGTCGGATATCTAGTGGTCTTGGAGCTGGGAACGACACACTTCTCGTAACAGGTACTGGGGGCGCTGACTTTGGTGGTGGCGCTAGTGCTAGGACTGAAGATGAAATTGGGTTCAGGAGCGACTGGTGCGACCTTAATACACTCGTCGTGAAGGGGCTGGATTCTTTCCACAATCCTAGGCCCAGAGGACCACTCTTGGTACTGGCGGTATCATGGATAGGATCTTCACCTAGCTGCGCTTGCGGCAGACCAGTATGAATACCCTTATCCTTTGAATTATGATCCTTGAGCTCACCAAAATCATCCCCCAGTATCGCGGCAGCTTTCCTCTTTGACGGGCCAGGATTGTCTGCAGCAGGTGGAGTTGATCTCAGCATTTCTTTCAGCTCCACCTTGGTATTAGAGCCATGTTTTACCACCACGGGCGATCCAACGATTGCTTGTCTTGCGTCTTGGATCTCGTAGCCATAGCCTTCTCGGATGTCCGCAACATCTCCAACGCTAGAAGCATCATCAAAGAATGATCCTGGATCATCTTCGATTCCAGGGAGACGCCTTGGGCTCTTCATGGGTACGGCTGGTGGTTCATCCTTTTCCTTCGGCGCGAATCTAAGAAACTTAGGCAGAAAGTTCAGCCGCGAAGCTTTTGGAGCACGCAAATTCGGCCTGCTAGCTGCCGGCGAATCAACGATGGAGGAAGACTTCGTGGCGACATCCGAGACGATGAACGGGGACGCTGGTCCCTGTTGCGCCAGCTGGTGAACGTAGTCTCTTGGTGGAGTTGGTGACCCTGTGGGTGTACGAAGCTGCCAAGTTTCGTGATTTGTGGAGACGTCTCCATCAACATTGCGCAAGGCCGCCTCGTAGTCGTTCACTGCCTCAATGTCTGCCAAGCTTTCGATTGTACTTGCAGTTGAGTCTCGGGGCGATTTGATGGCTCTTGTCGAAGCCATTCTGATAGATAGTATGTCTGGAGGTCTCGACGTAAATCCAAGGCTATCGGAAACAGCAGTCGGCGCACTAATCTCCTTCTCCATAGTTGACGCTCTGTTATGATTGCGCGGAGCAGGCGGTACTTTTGAAGTAAACGGTGAGAGAGGTCTAGCATATTGCTCTGAGATCCCAGATACGAAGCTCAAGCGCCGACTGTTACCCTGCCGATCTTCCAAGGGTTCGTCTTCCTCAATGGAAGGCGGATAAGAAGAAGTGAACGTGTGATTACTCGCGCCTGTACTCGAGCGCTGGAAAGGCTGGCTATTGAAGACTTCAGTAGCAAGACTTCGAGTCGGACTGCGTGGTGCAGGTATGATATGTGGGGAATTGCTTGTGGTCGAGAGCATCGAAAGGGGGCGGTCGCGGTCGTCAGTCATGATGGAGAGAGCTCGGCTGCTGTCGTCCCTGCCGGGGCTCATTGGATCGGTCATCGTGGTTACAGTGAATGTATGTGTACTCGAGAGAGTAGAGAAATCATGTATATGGAAAGGCCATGCTTCGCTTCATCCTGTGAGACAATGAATAATTGATGACCATGTTTGCTTTTTACTTTTGGTCCGGATCAGTATGCAATTGGCCGCTTGCGGTAGAAGTTAATACCAAAACCCCACTACAACGGTACATGATCGAAAGCTGATGAAAGAAGCAGAAGATAACCCATGTTGCGCACAAAGAGCTTCGTTCAAATTCAGGGTCTCGGTTCTCGAGGCCGCTTCGTTGATAGGTGAGAGAGTGAGACATTGCGCACGTTGATCCGAGTCTAGCGAGGAATGCCAACTGCTGGTTGTGCAGGCTCCTCGTACGTAGCCTTGAGTGTTCGTTATTTGTCCCGAGAGAGATGCTCTGTACGAAGTCAAATGACAACGTTGAGGCTCTCCTTATACACCTTCACTTGGCGGTCCAGCCAGATCCAGTCAAGGCAAACATTCAATCACAATACTTGCCTTCACAGTATGGGCACGTATCGCATTTGTCAAATAGCAAAGTAGCCAAGGAAGGCGCAGGTTCAGGACTCATTAACTTTCGGGCAATCTCAGGATGAAGGCTTTCGTTCACATATTCGCGGCCACAGCGCAAACATTGCTTCGACAAGCCTGGCTCAAGTATGGGTAGGAAGGTAAGACTACATCTAGCTGAAACAATTCAGCCAATGCATGGTGTAAGGCTAAGGCTCTAGGCTTACCAAAAGGATGATTTTGTGGACAGTATGCTTCTTTCAAGCTCTCGAAGTAGATGATGGCTTCTGGTCCATAATCTGATAAACAAATTGGACATGAGTCTAGTAGAGGCATGTCCGGCCAACCTGATTTTAAAGTGGCTTGAATTCTTCGCTCAGCCATTTGCCTGACGATCCTGGGCGTCGGCACTTCCACCTGTAAGTTATTTATGACGGCAGCCTCTGATCCTAAGTCAACCCCGCTTCTGACTTCTAGTAGATTCAAGCATTGCAAAATGGCGGGGATGAGTCGGAGTCGGTCGAGATCTCTGATGAGCATTGTAGCGTACACAGCCCCATAGATAATCTTGATGTCAAGGTTGCTCAGAGGGAAAGGATTCGATTGCGGAAAGTGGAAGATACTATCCAAAATCTGTCGATGAGCTCTATTTTCGTCGACTTCTGAAGGAACCTGCCAAGGGAACTGGTCCTCCGCAGACTCAATGTCCGTCCCATTGTCGAACAGCACAACAGCGGAATCCTCACCTGGTGCAGTGTATTCGAACATCTTCGACGGATGTAAGGTAACACAAACCGCTTGAAGACCTCTAAAATGGGCAATGCCCCATGTTTTGGCCACAACATCCTCACCCTTGCTGCTTTCGACCCAATACTTCTCCTTCTCATGCTCGATCTGCGCCTGGAAGCGAGGTATGACACCAAATGGCGAGGCAGGGAGAATCTCATACAAAGGCTGAGCGAAACCATCGCCACTGTCAGTTTGCAGAACCGCTTGTAATGGTGGACCAAGTAACATGGATAGCCGTTCTTGGTATTGTATTCCTCGATAGCTGTACCCGATCGTGATGTCACCTGTAGTATTCCACTCATAGAATCGGATATCATTGATGGAGTGCCGTTCGTTCATGATAAAACTCAAAAGCGATGCTCTTTGGATAGGTCTCTGGCTGATTGGTGGCCTGTTGTAGCAGAGCGATTGGGCATCCCATGACGTGGATGCGCCTAGAAATGGACTTGTGATTTTCACGATGTGGATCCCGTTATCATCATCAGTGATGGCCATTATGAAGTTGCCCCACTTCCTCTCAGAGAACGGAGTCTCACGGTCAATATGCAGCTCGCAAGTAGGAGCCCAAGCCATGCTACGGACCCGCTGTGACTGCCCAATCCTAGCCTCAATTGTCTCATGACTAGGGTATATGAGAGCATCGTTGACAATCAGTACCCTTTCCCAGCTCTCCGGATCCGCAGAGTCCGAAAAAGACGTCCAAAGGCTCAGCAGTAGGTTAGAAGTCAACACCGTCAGCATCGAGCGTCGGTATTTTCCGAGACCTGAAGGCGACCACGCCACCGCGACGATGGTGACTTTTGCTTGTTCCTCGCCAATAGCCATGTCCTTGAAGCTGGCCTGTTCCTGCCATGGCCATTCTTGATTGGTGAAGGCATTGACTGGGATACGTACGTGGGTCCAGGGTTCCTTATCACTATAGTGAGGAAGCAGGATATAGACTTCTTCGCCTGCGGCGATTGCTAGTTCGCCATCTGGAGACCATGAAAGGCAATGTTCGGTTGAGATGCCGACTGGAATGTGTACATGAGCTAGCATGGTGGTTGGATGGTTAAGTATCGAAGGCGCCGCTAGAGGGTAGGGGCTACCTCAAGGTGAATGCTATCCGGAAGTGGAACACTTTAATGTGCCTTCAGTACGTTGACTCTCATACCAGCTCAAAACAAGTAATTCAATCTGGCTCGCTCGGATTAATGGGCTGTCGTGTTCATATCAACGATGCATGCGGCCAAGAAAATGCGTTGGCAACGTATGCTTTGATGTTATATGCTACTGCTACGGTAAACGCCTATTGCTTGTGGCTATATATACGTTTATATATTATGTTTCCCTTTCGCCTTGTTTGCTTGAACGCTCAAACAGGGAACATTGACGGAGCTAACCCATGACTTCCAACGGCGCCAATGCTCCCACGTATCCGTGGACTGGCGTTGACCGCTCGCAATCCTCCAGTGTGCCGAGCATCGGAGCTACGCCGGGTCGATCTCCGGTGTGTCATTGTTGGCGAGTTTCCTAACACTTAGCATGGTTCGAGTCTGTCTTGCAGTAAAGCTGTCGCTCACTACAGCGATGAGGTTTGTGGAAGTAGAGGATTGTTTCCTCTGTATGCCTGTCAAAGCCATCCCGGGCCCAATTCCTTGCTGACTGTGGTCGAGCTGCCGTTGTAACGTATGTGCCAAGGTCTGTTTAGCTCGTCGTCACATTGCCAAAGGATGCCTAGCTTCCTCCACTAGTCATCTCGAATCCCGAGACGATGCTGCCCTGCATGGCATACACGTGTGCATCTGCGTTGGCAGCAATTGAAGAGTAGTTCTCGACGAAAGCCATCGCCTGCGCATTCTGCTGGGTGCTCCAGCCGTCACTCTGTCCGTTATATGTAACATAGATTAATCCATTGGTTCCAGGGCTCAGGACCTCCTCAGGGTGAAAACTACCATTAGTGTTCCACCCACTTGATAATGATGCAATTGGAGCCTTTATGGCAATCGGTGACAAAGGGTTACCCTCTCGATACTCCCATTGACCACCTGCAGCAACATTAACAGGTGACTTCTGGCCCCTAATGGAGGTTATACGACTTACTGGTTCCGTTATAGAGCACCCCAACCAGATTGCCGCTGGGAAGCTGATAATAAGTATTATATTTCGAGCGCCGTTCATCAGATAACGCACATTAAGCGCAAGCCCCTTTCCCCCAACCGGAGCAGTATCCAGCGGAGTCCATTGCCAACCACCTCTTGTGAGGTTCCCGTACTGTAGTTGCCCGTTCTCATCTTGGTAAACAAGGCTCAGTGCGTTCCAACACTGGTCGCACTTGCGGTCCCACACCGCAGCCAGATTCGAAAATGTACCTGGTACGATGCCCTTGTCACTGATGGGACCTGGGGTAAATGTGGTATTGGTGCTCGTAAAGTCCTTATTGACGGAAACCCAAGCTATGAGGGTACCAGAGTCGCTGATGGCGTACAAAGTGACTCGCTGTGCAACGATTCCTATTAGCTTGTGGATGTTGTGTCTTTGAAAGTCGCTACTTACAATTGCATGTGGCCCAGGCCCCATCACAATAGCAGCCAGGGGACTTTTCGTCTTGGCCTTCCCAATCGCTGTGTTTGTGATTTGCCACAACTTCGTCGACGCATTGCACGAAGACTCTTTGATCATATCTGTATCGTCCTGATAGTAGATCCGATAGTGCAGAAGACCCGACGTGTCATTGAATGCTACCGAAGCGATATTGGAATTATTGGTGACTCCGTTGTTTGGAAGTGGTACTGATGCTAATGTTGCATTGCCTGTGTTGCCACCCTGATCATGTTCATGATCTGACTTCTCTCGGCCGACGGTGAGTCCGACCGCAAGACTGACTGCGATCACTATGACTGACAGGACCAGGAGAGAAATAAGCAGGGATTTCTAACTCTTAGCCCGCATATCCTTCGGGATTCGCATCTTTTGGTTTCGTGAGCATTTTCCGTGACGAGGGTCCCAGAGCTTCCACTTAAGGATAACGTTGGGGATTGGGATAAGGCCGAGTCAACTGGAAGTGGTGGCGGCGACGACTGGGCTACGACCTCGGGGTCATCGAATCGGCTGAACCTGGCGGCCAAATTTGCCCTCCCCAAATGGACTGGTTCTATACCTGTTGGCGAGTGTACTTCCTTGAGGGACTAATGAGGCCTTGTCGGCTGCGGTGCTACCTCCAATGTGCTGAAGTCTTGGGGATAAATTTGCGTACCGTCATGGTGATAGAATGTAGACATCCTGATGCAGGTAAACACAACAGTGGCCAAGTGCAGGACAGCTGGTGAGGAGCAGATCCTGGACTGGGGCGCTATTTGAAGACATGGCGATCTCGCATCGGCCCCCCACCACCTCCTCCAGCTTGGCCAGTCGGCCTTGGTGACTGTGGCACATACGGATCATTCTGGGTCTTGAGAAGTACGCATAAGTCGTAGTGTGATGTTTGGGGGACAATTCGCTTGGCGAGACTGTATCATCTTGCATTGGAACCGCCGGGGCCGAGAGTATGAATGAACAAACACCTAGACTTAGCTTGACCCGACGTCATGGTGGTCTTGTATGGAAATCAGCCTCGCTACAGCCTCAAATACGACCGCCAATGGTTGCTGGTAAGCTCGCGCAAAGGTACCAGCTCGAGAGAGGCGTGAGAGGCAAAAGAATTCAATCTCAACTCTTGGCATTCGCAGATCCACAATGCATAAAGTACTTTCCGCAATGGTGAGCATTAGAACGCTAGAGTCTAGCGTCATTTTATGCACCGCATAGCCCAGGACGCAGTTCGAGAAATTTACATGCGATTAATACCACATTATCACATGGCTTCCCATGAACACCCACAATGAACGCGTGATTGTAAGAATACCCTGAACAACCACACCACTCAATTCCTTTGACTCGATGCAATAACCTTCATCCTCGCTTCATCCAGTGCTTCCATAAGACACACCGCCATTATGGCAGACATTGCAACTCCCTCGGCAGCTACCATATCGACTATCGACGCTGGCGCCGAGCCTGCCCAGAAGTCACAAAAGTCTAAGCCAGAGAAGCCAGATGAGCAAAAATACAAGGAGGACCTTGTAAAGGTAGAAAAGGAACATGCAGCCTCACAGGAAAAAGTGGTAGGTCATTGCTCGGCATCTATACCCAAAAGAGGCACGTTAGGAGGCTAACACGGTGTTTTGCAGACTGCTATCAAAGCCAAAATCGATCTCGCCCAGCCTCTCAACAAAGACTCCCCAGCCGGTAAAAGGCAACAGGAGCTGAAGACCGAGCTTCAAGCGATACGACAACAGCAGTCTGGTTTCAAAGCATCTCGAGGTGGCATACAAGATAGAGTTGCCAGCCTTGATGCCAGATTAAAATCGATGATCGCAGAACAGAAGACGAAACGCAGTCAGGTCTCCTTCAAGAACACCGAGGAAATCGACCGTGAAATACAACGACAGGAGAAGGTAGCTGAGTCGGATAAGGCTACACTGGTCGATCAGAAGAAGGCCATTGCAGAGATCACGAGTCTTCGAAAACAGAAGAAGGCGTTCGGTGGCTTCGACGAGGCACAGCGGGGCGTTGACAAGGTCAAGGCAGAGATGGCTGAATTGCGAAAGCAGATGGACAACCCAGAGGCCAAGGCGCTGAGCCAACGATACGATGAAGCCGATAAGGAGCTGAAATCCATCAAAGCGCAGCAAGACGAAGCCTACAAAGGTATCAACGCACTACGCGATGAGCGAAGCGCAGCATATGCCGAGCAGCAAGAGAAGTGGGCATCATTACGTACTATCAAAGACGAATACCACAAGGCTAGGATGGCATACCGTGATTACGAACAAGAGCAATACAAGCAACGTCAAGAAAAGCAGAGAGCCGAACGAGACGCATACAATAAAGAGAAGCGACGGAAGATTGCTGACAAGAAGCTCGAGGAAGCCAGCGAACCAGCTTTCATGGACGAGATCATGACTGCAGAAGGTCTGATCCGGTACTTCGATCCGTCCACACCGGAGGCATTGAAAACACTACGAGGCCCTTCTGGATTCGCCGCCGAACCATTAAGAAGCGTGGACAGCAATTCAGAGATCAAGGGTATGAAGGTCGCTAGAAAGGAAGATCGCGCCGAAGAAAATTACTTTATGGGCACTGGTGGGAAGAAGGGCAAAAAGGGCAAGAAGGGTAGTTCGACGGCGTCACCTGTTCCTGGCACACCAACAGAAGGGAAGTTCAACCTGAGCATAGGTATCATCGAAGAGCTGGCAAAGGTTAACGTGGAGCCACCGATGAGTCAAGCTGGTGTGCCTGCTGTGGTGGAGAAGCTGAAAGAGAAGCGTGAGCAGTGGAAGAAGGACCAGGATAAGAAGACTACGGAGGTATGACACCGCTGTTTAGGGTACTTGCATGGCCTACGAATACTAAAATCATTACAGAATATTGAGAAAGCTAAGAAGGAGATCGAGCGCCTTGAAGCCGAAGAATCCCAACCTTCTACCTCCACCGCCTCGAACCGAAGAACACACGACTCCTCCAAAAAACCAGCCGCCGCTAACCAAGCCGTCAACGGAACCGCATCCGCAGAATCAGCACTTGCTCAGGAGAAGGACGCTGCCGCTGATGTTGCAGAAGATATGAAGAAAGCTTCGATTGAAGACAAGGCTGATGAGTAGACGGGCTACCATCTAGCATTTTTGGGGAACCATCGGGCACTATAGATCTGTTCGACCAAATTCTTGCATGCACCTGGGCTATAGAAATGGCTGTAAAAGCTAAGACAGGATCGAATCAAACTATTCACAAAGAGTAACAACGCTCGCCCATTATACACCACACCTTTCCATGCAAATCATATATAAAAACATCCCTTCCAATTGCACCGTCTCCTCTTCCCATCCCCAGAACCTCCCCTTTCACCCGTTCCCCCCTCCCCCTTTCCCATCATCTCCACCCTTAACCCCCTTAGAATATACAAAAATCCAAACAACAACAACACGCCAAACTAGCCGCCAACGCCGCACAAAGCCCTCCCCCCGCAGGTCCCATCCCTCCCCCACCACCATATCCCCGATTATCAGCATAATACCCCTGCGGCGGTTGTTGCTGGTAGTACATGCCCTGTGGAGGCGGGTAGCCGTAGCCGCCTTGTTGTTGAGGTGGATAGCCGTAACCGCCTTGGTTGTAGTACGGTTGGGATTGGTTTTGCCCGTTGTATGGGGCCATTTGTCCGCCGCCGTAGTAGCCTTGGGGCCCACCCGCTTCGGTGTAGGGGCCGGCGTCTTGGTGCGCGGGGGGTGGGTAGGCGGGAGGGTCCTGTGGTGAGGGAGGTTAGTGGGTTGGGGAGGTTGATGGTGGGGAGGGAGGGGAGGGATGTACGTATTTGTTTGCCATGTTGGATGCTGTTGCGATTGAGTTGTTTGAGTTGTAGGGAGGACTCGATGCGGGGTGGCGCTAGTCGAGGCTGGAGATGAAGATTCACGGATACGAGCTTGATGCGATTTGCGGCCGATGAGGTGGCCTTCTCGATGGGCTGAAGGTAGTGGAGGTGCTTTTGGATGAGCTGATGTAGAAGGGAAGGTATTGAGTTGATGTTGTCAGCCTGAAGACGAATGTAAGATGGTAGCCGCGTCAGTGCATTGGCACCAGTGGCGGTGCTCGGTTCGGCCGGCGGGGATCTGAAGTTTAACAGAGATCTCTAACTGAATTATGGGCCACCTTGGCAATACGTATCATTGATCAAACGTTGAGGCAAGTGTCTTGATCTCCGCGACGTTGAACTACGAAAGGGAGGTCAATTACTTTGGCTAGCAATTTCCCAAACGTGATCGGATTATTACAAGTTGCGGTTAATGGTTTTCATATTAGGACTTGACTCTTTATGTCCAAACGTATGTCGCCAAGCGCGGATGTTGATACATGATCTAGCATCTTCTCCGCTTGGAGAATGAACAATCGACCTGCTCGCTCAAGTGCTGCCCAAACGTGGCTGCAGACAACGCTTAACGCCAGATCATAGCCATATGGTACAATTGGACATCTTGTACGCCTGTCCCGTTTAACACCCGTGTATTCATCCACCTTCGCCGCGCTAATCCTTCAATCAACCCTATTTCTCTTATAAATATGACTCTTCGGTGGAGGCTGGGTATCATCGCTTGATTTTGGTTGACTGAAGCGCTCCGTAAGGTGCCTCAGAGCTCGTGGCTCTGGTTGGTGTTGCCATGTGGGCGTTCAGTTAAGGCGAAGAATGTTAATGCGTCATGTCTTTCTCCACGGCCAGCCAATCCTCATCTTCGACTGCTGACTTTCCTCACAGGCCTATCTCCGCCCCCGAAAGCTTCTGGATCCACAGTTCTATATCCAGCCGACACCTTTCTCCTACTGCTCTCTCTTCGTATAGGACTGTGCTCCTCAATCACCTCCACAATGTCGTCCTCTGGCGGTCGCGACGTTCTCCTCGTCTCCTCAATGATTACCGTCTCCCTCTCTCTTCTAGGCGGTTCCCTCCTTGGCGGAGTCCGCTCACGTCTGCTCTCTATCTCGATCACTTCACTTGCTGAGTGGCTTGATGGCGGTCGTCGCGGCGATGATCTTCGCGCTGATGACCTTGTCCGTGAGTGCCGGTGTTCTTCCACGATCTCTTCACGTTCCACAACCTCCGATGAACCAATTGCGCCGCCCATGCCGAAACATGTGTATATGAGCCATAACAGTAAGAGGAAGCCGGCTACAGAGCCGAAGACAATTCCGACGACCGTGCCTGGTGAAGGACCCGCGTTCAGGCCGGAGTAGGTGGTAGGTATTAGTGGGGTGGTTGTTGATTGAGGCGGTGCGGTGGCGGTTACTGTCACGACACCTTGCCGTCGAAAGAATGATGCTAATGATCTGGGTATGTTGTTAAACGCTGGTATTGTTCTGGTAGGTTGTAACGGGGAGTTGGCGGAGAGGGATCGAGGGGCGAGTCCATGTAGCGACGGTAGAAGCGAGCGAAGATTGTGAGGATGCCGTATTCCAGGTATTATCTGGCTAGAATATTGGAGTAGAGGAGCCATGTTGACAAGCACAGAGCTCAAGTCTCATGGAGTTGCGGAGAGGTTCGCAGCGCCCTTGTGTTGCCTGCCCGTAGTCTGCTAGTAGCCGCTTCGCCGTCTTTCGCTGACGTGTAGACCGAAAAAAGCCGCTGAGATTGTGACAAGAGGCGTGGAGGTACTGCGTTCAAATGAGCGACATGAAGAAGACGAACAGCGATATGGTAGAATCAGAAGATGAATTGCGCAACAATGAGAATCATTGCAGCCTCGTGGTGGAGTTGGGCAGCAATGGTCGTATCCTGCTTCCATGTGGGAAGTTCCATCATGAATGCCAAGAGGTGGCTGGGCATCATCGGTTGAATGTCGGATAAATATGAGGGGGCTGGTAAACGCCAGAAAGTCGCACCCCCTACCACTAAGCCCGATCAGGTATTAGCAGGTGCGTAGACACGAACTTCCAGCACTACCTTAGCTCTCGAGTTTTAGCGCTGATACTCGAAAATACATATTAGTTACAACATAGAAAGGTATATCGATTTTGCTGCAGTTTCCACCAAATTTGACATATATAGCTATTGATATCTTAATTTGTCTCCGCCGGATCAGCTAGCTGAATGGATAGGATCTGCACTGGGGGCAAAATCTCCAAGTCAAACACTTTTTGCCCTAAGAGTTGATATCGGAGTGCCCTGGAACCGTCCTGGGACCTAGACCCCAAAAGTTGCCCCTCTCAATGGACATTCATCGACGCTAAGCTGATAATAAGACCCATCCGTGGATAACGTATCGTGATCAATGACGAGGCGCTCGTTCCCCGTAGTCGTCGAACTGTATCTCTAAATCGCGTACGCTCATCGTTCGGTGTACCGTTTTGTTTATGTTGCCGTGAAGGTGCATTGCATGACGTGCGAATACAACACGAAACCAAAGTACTCTCGAGGTTGCTAATATCGGCATCGTTGTCATTTAAATAGGTATAAGCTGCCCCCTCACAAGCCGCGAAGAGAGGGGGAGCAGGTCCGTTGGCAATGTATTCAGCGGAATCCAAGCAGACAGGACCTTCGACCTGGTTATTATATGCGATATTGTGCTGCTTGAAAAGATCCATGTTGCAGCCAGATACTGATATACCCTCAGAGAAACAGTTCATAGGCACTGAATAGCCATCCACATAGCTGACATCGATATCAGGCGGACCCGAGTGAGTGCCTTCAATCTTGCTGCCATCAGGATTGAAATCTGGGCCCACGCATATTCGTCCTGCCCAGCCGGTGGGGAAAGCATACTGAGTGAAGCCATTATGATGCAATGAAGTAGATGAAGGATTATTTACCGGGGATGGGCCACCAGCGTCTGGACCAAAGGAAAGGGACACATCGTTGCCAAGAAGATTGATCACCGCAACTGTCATAGAATCGACGCTTGTGATAGTGTTCATAGCTTCCGGAGTGCCAGTGATGGTAACAGTGCTAAAGACTGTAGTTATATACGGGTACTCTGAGCCTACTGTCTGAGCAGGGGGACAGTTTAGCGTTGCAGCTACCAGAGCTGCGAGCATGAAATTTGCATTCTGGGTCCAGATTTTCCAGAAAGTGTCTTATCCTTGGAAAGACTGGGCTTTCGCTCCCTTTTATAGGGCATCCGATGTACCAATGGTTGGATGCTTATGGGAGCATCAATAAATGGAGCCAGATGATGTCGTACTTCCTTGATATAGGTCGAGGTATCTTGCTTAACCTAGTATCAGAATCTTTCGCCTTGGTATCGATTTGTGGAAAGAGGTGGAGCGATTTCTGCTTTATCGCAAGGCAGGTCTGCCTTGGGTTAAAATATCCCAAGTGAAGCAACCTATCTAGCTTGGTAACAATGCCGACCTACCGGACAAAGATCAGGGGAGAATAGTGCATGCGTTGGTCGCGATGCTGGTTTTCCCTTGGAAGTTTGGGTTTGACGGTCGTTGCATGCTTCGTTGCGACATTCACGGTTATCATGAAATTACATGGTGTACTAGAAAATCGCCCGCAAGGCTTGTATATTGAATAGGCCGGTATTCTTAACATCATTTGACTCTTTAGCAAACTCACTAAAGACCCAGCCTAATACTACGACGCGGCCCCGGGCCTGGGTATGGACCGAGATCTGGATCGGTCACGGCGTCTGTTTTCGAGGACAAGAAGGAACTCATGACCATCATGCAACTCACCGAGAGGCCAGTCTACTGTGTCTCGCGCCCATCCTAGTACTTTAAGCGGTTCAGTATGATCGACCCAAAAGTCAGTATCAACACTTGACACAAGCCCGTCGATATCCTCAGGGTTGAATAGTCTACCGCGAAGTTTAGCTTCTTTAACATAGCGTATCGGGGACGCTTTCATCATCTCTTCCGCATGTTCCTTGATGAAGTTAAGTCGGACTGTGTTGATGGAACCTGTGACATTCAGCATTGGATTCACAACATATACGAATATGCGCTTACTTCCAAAGGCTTTAGCAGCAGCTAAGCACGCAGCTGGATGAGAGCTCATGATACCGTAGATGTCGTCGTCGTATTGCCTGAGTTGATTCAAGAGGCCCGTTGCAAGTCCTCGCTCTCGGTAGTCCTGGTGGACTACGAGCTGAGTCACCCAACATACAGTTTTGTTATCGTACGCCCAGCGGCAGGCGAATGCGTTACCAGCAAGGCTGCCGTCCACGGTGACCCTCACGTATGAGCAGGTGCTGCCATCTGGCAGGTGCTCCGACCGAAGTCTTCCCTTACTGAGCCGTACGTGACTACCTGGGGTCTCTCAGCAAGCAAATAAATCCGTTCAGAGCTAACTTGCCAGCCTTTGCGAACTCTCCTACCACTTGTGCAGCGTGTTCATCCCAAATGCCATAGTGATCACTGAAGAGCTTTGAGGCTTCCTGAAGCATGCTCTCAGTGACCAGGTTTCCATCGTACTTTTCGAACACCTGCTTCTCCATAATCAGGGGCCTCCTTAGACCTTGGTGTGCGTTTTCCAGACTCGATGTGCAGTATACGAGGTTGTGTAGAGAAAGTGACGGATTTGCGTGATGCTGTCGATAATCTGACAAGCAGCTGACGGGTCCTGAGGACTTCATTACTTACAGGCAGCATACTAGGAATAAGGGGCTCTAGAACTCACTTTTGTAATAGGGGCTCTGTTGAAGATACAGAGTCTCACGCAATGCTTGTCTTTGTTCGTCCTTGGGGGACTAACTTAGATTGCTGAAATGGGAATGAGGGGCCCAGCGCTTATATAGTCATTTGAATAGAATGTTTGCGGAAACTTCGACCCCAATCTTTAATTTGGCTTTCACACAGAAGAATTCGAACGCCAAGCTAATACTCTTGGCGGAGAGCCCTAACTTACCAGCGAATGTGCGAATGCTTTTGTCACCCGCGTGGCCTTTCAGTCCCTACGAAATTCCAATATCCGGCCGAACTCTATTTGGAGCCGCACCAAATTGTAAAACTATGTTGCCAACGCCAGGAATGAGGAAATGCGGCCTTTACGGCGCTCAATTCCTGGTTTCAGCATCTTCTCGGCGTAGTCCAGTAATGTAATTTTGGTTGACACACATTCTCCCGAGTGTGAACAGTCCAGTCCGCTGTAAAGGTCTGCCAGGGTAGACTTTACAAGGATTTTCTTGAATTCATAGAGTCTATTGATCGTAAGACCACGTTCAAAGTACTGCTTTGCTTCGTTGAAGCAGCCTTGTCCGCTGAATGCCCGGTCAGCGAATTATGCTTGTTTTCAAACCACACCCTTATCTCTCTGTGCAGAAATCACGGGCTTCCAATTCTGTGCCTCCTCGTGTACCTGGCGATGATCGAAGTTGTGGCCATAATTAGTGGCCCATGAGAGATGCAGAAGCCCAAAGACGAAGTGTGATTCTAAGTCCAAGCCAGCGCTTAAATAGTCAAGAAAATCTTGTATTCAACGTTGAGACTCGCATATGTTCCCTTTCAAGCGTAGCAACACACTTTCTTGATGGAGAATTCTTGCCTGCAAGTGCATGTTCCCTAGCTTTCTCAGCAATTTGGCGCGGTTTGAGAGATACCGAGGTGAAACAGAGATTCAATCCAGACTCTATAAGGATCCAGAAGGCCTAGCACTGTGTCTAATCGATGAGACCCGTGCAAACGCAGTAATGGAGAGCTTCACAAATTGATCTATAGAAACTTGCCGAACGATATGGAGTCTAACATACGCTTTGAGTTGAGTATGCTTCTTACTCATCGCCAAAAGCACTGACTCAAGAATGGCGAATCGGCTGAACAGGGCATCCTATCTTTAAGGGTACACTATTCATAAGAGCTTCTGCGTATCAAGTACAATTCCAGTACCATATTTGCAGCCCCTTCAGCTAGCACCAGATAGTTTCCAGCCTTCTCTTTTTTGTATATCAACGTCGTACGTATTTCCAAGAGTAATGTATATGGGTACCATCTTTATTCCAGATACAGCGTCTGATACCTACTAAACCTTAATGCATATCTGGCACTGTTCATATCGTCAATTATATCAGCGTTCTATGCGACTTGCATTTATTGGCAGCTGATATTAGAAATGAAAGACGTGGAATATAATCTTCAACAAGACGTCGCTGTTAGTCGTCGTGCGCTTCCAGACCATTGACCATACATCATACTCGTCTAGCTGACTGTGTAAATTCATTCTGGATATTGATCCTATCTGCAGTGAGCGATGATGGCTCGCGTTAGTCTCCAGATCAGCCATAATATGAGTCTCTAGGTACTCATCACTCTCAGGTACCCCATGTACAACATCACTCTTTGATTTGAAGGCTACGTGAGAGTCATGAGACCTCCGCGTGTCGTCGCCTTTGGCGTCGGTCGAGCTTGGTTTGCTATGCAGCGATTACAGGGACAGCTTGCTCCGAACACTCCTCACGACGCTTTTGGAGGGTTGGCAGACATGCGACGACCAGTGCGACTCCCATCTCGACCATTGGCCAGAAGAATATAAGGCCGACAAGTGCTATCGAATGATCAGATTTAGAGTCCTATCAAGTTCGCGGAAGGGCGGGAAGAAACGGCCTGAAATAACATACCCAAATCATCGAGCACTACCACTCCTAATATTTTCAGGACTACCTTTGTGTCTATTTGGATGCTTAGCGATTGGGAAGGGCGTGGGGCACGAACGACCGGCTCCGAGGATCTCTGCAAAGACAATTATCCGTAGCATGCCGGTTATAACAGCTCTGTAGCACTCTTTAGCCCTGCCAAGGTGCTGTTCTCTCCCGAAGGAGTAATGCTTACAGCGTCCCTAGGAGAAATATACCGCTCACGCTGACATGGCATATGCAGCCTCCATATCTTAGAATACGGTCAATTTTCGCGAATCTGATTGGATTTGACAACACTTACTAAACGTACTGGTAGCACAATCAGCAAAACTTGACGCTAGTGCCTGTTTGGGCGTTAGCGCCTTCGCATCATCAAATATACGAATTTCATGCTTTTAAAACACATGTTGTGTCCAAATAGAAGGAAGTCGTGCTCCCACTTTCAACCGAACCTCAATACGGAATTGCTGATCATTGGGACGGTGACCCGTGGGCTTCACCGACCAACACTATAGGCCCGCATAAGACAATCGCGCACAGTCCTCTTGATTTCAAGCCGGACCTGTATCTTCCAGCAGAAGTCTTTCTATTGATCACACGGCTTGCAAGACTTCTCACAAATATGCCTACTTTCTTGAGGCTCCCATTGGAGATACGCCGTCATATCTACTCTTTCGTGCTCATCAATGACCCCATTCTTAACATGATCGTCAGTGACATGGACGCGCCCCTACGCAACAATAAGGGCCTATTCCTTGCATGTCGCAAGACCTATTCGGAAACTATCGATTACTACTGGACCCAGAACACCTTTCTGCTGTCTCTAACCATCCCCTTTCACGCCCCAAACCGCTACCTCAAAGGCACAGAAGGAATCCTAAAGTATCTTTCACGGATGCAGAATCTGCAATTGGAGATTGGCAATTTACGGCTGGAAGGAAATAGTATCTACTCACTGTCGGAATACGCACTGGAGCAGTGGAACTGGTTCCTCCAGACCTTGTGCCAAGCTAAGAGTGGCCAGGGCGACAAGCTCCTGAAAAGCCTCATTCTCCTTGATCGCTCAATCTTCGAGGATTACCCACCAGATGTACCTGCATTAGCCCAGAACAGGGAGTATGCGGAGTTAATGGACGGGGGGAAGAGGGAGGCGCTGGTGAGGGCGTCGCAACCCCTGTGTGATCGCATTGGAAAGATTATGATCGAGACGATCGCTCACGCACAACACAGTGATGTATGGGGAGGTTCGTCATGACCACACCTTATCAACCTGAGCTCCTTTACTGATTATTCATAGCGAAAACATGGTACGCTATCGCTAGGGTGGCCGTTCAAAAACCTGGATCGAGACCATAGCAATTACGAAGACTCATGTTCTTCACGGGTATCGCACGAATTAAGCACAGATCCTGGTCGAATGGTTCTTGTGTTCCATAGAAAATATGCCTGGGCAGACCCGACTTGTAAGCGACTAGGTCCGATCTGTAATGATTACATCAAGTGAATAGATCAGATTTGGCGTGATGACCACTCTAGTAACCCATCGACGGCCAAACACCTCGTTTCAGGTGCTGGGAGCTCGGCATAATCCCACCGCTCTGCTACTTAAGCGTTCTCACATCTGCGAAACACTCTGCTTCCTTTACAACCTTCAACTACTATACTTCGCACACAGGCGATGCTACAAAGTCTGCCATTCGAACTCTCGAAGCGCAAGTTTCCCAACCCGATGTTCACTTCGCGAGGAACACTGCAGTAGCCATGACATGACTCAAATAATCATCATGTACTTTCTCTTACACTGCATTAGCTAGCGCAAGAAGCCAGATTACAACAATCAATTATCTCGAAATCAGTCTTGTGTTCTGGAGGTGTCTAGTCAAGATTGAGTGCATTAGTAGTAATCTAACTTCCGATCACACGGATCTCCAACTATAGCGCTAAGAAGCTCAACGCAACCCTCCATCCCTTCGGCTGTCGTTTCATATGAATGCTACAACAGCCTCTTACTTGAGGACACAAGAATCCTGTAAACAAGAAAAGAATCGAACGGTCTTCACACGTCGAATCTCCAAATATAAGCAGACGCTCTTCTCAAGATGAACGTGTTAGTGGAAGCCACGCAAGTATCTCAACTGAAGTGTAGGGTTCTTCTGTTCTGGATCTCGATTACGCAGGGCAGGATGCAGAGGTTACTTGGACTTTGGGGAGCCTAGATTGGTTTGTGCAGTGGATACGAGATAGGAGGTAGTTGATAGAGTCACACTGCGTTTCAGAATTACTTTCAGTTCTTGTGTGTTGAATATGAGTCCGAACGTCTTGCTGCGGTATTCGACTTCAATGAATGAGGAGCAGCGAGTGTCGTAAGTCCGGCTCTGGTATGGCAATTATTGACAGATTGTACGTTGAAGATCCTTTTCTGCACCTGTCAAGATTTCAAACGCTCTTATGGCAATTTGGCTGGTGTTTTCTGAACTTGGAATTGAGCTACTGAATATTTGAGAAGTGCATGTCCACTCATTGATTGTAATATCTATGAATGTACGAAAGTACCGAATAGTCAGAGGTCCCCTGTATAATTGGAGGCATTTAATTGTACCAAGATGTTGCTATCATCATTCGTCATCCGCCTGGCGTGGTAGGCGCCTAACTCGCCCGTGCCTTCGCCCCATCGGCGGAGCTAATCGAAACTCGTCAATGCCATATTATGATGCTGGAGTACTGGCAGGGTTTGACGCACCGTTTGTGCTGTTGTTCGCCGCTGCTTCTTCCGCGCTCTTACGAGCATCCTCCATCTCAGCCCGCAAGGTTTTCACCTGCTTGCTTATCACTCGCCACAGTAAGAGACTGCTAAGCTCGTTGTGGGTTTCAGTGGTTTCGGAGAGACCCTCGATGTCTTTGCTAGTCTTGCGAGATCCGACGATCATGAGAAGTGAGGTAATGAAGGTCTCTTTGAGGTAGGCAAAGCTGAAGCCTTCAGTGATATCACCGATAGCTTCAGATAACTTGGGTGGGAAGTCGATCTTGTTGTTCTTTGCCAGCTTCGATCTCCAATACTCGCAGTATTTGACCCTCTCCGGCAAAGCTGGGAGTGTGAAGTGGTACTTGCGATCAAATCGACCAGGGCGTTTGGAGATGCCAGCATCGAGCCTCTCAAGATAGTTTGTCGAGCCGAGCATCATAAGCCCCTCGTTCGATTCCAAACCGTCCACTTCATTGAGAAAGAAGCTCTTGACCCGATCGGTGATCAAGCTGTCAAGATCCTCGAAGACCAAGAGACAAGGTGAATATTGTCTAGCTTGAACAAATATTTGTCGAATTGCGTATTCAGGACCATGGCCTGTCGAAAACGGTCAGCCAAGTTTTCGAGCATGTACAGGATGTCGAATTGTACACTTACAGCCAGCGAGAGATTTCACATAAAGTGTAGGGATCGGATCTGAACGCTTGTAGAGAGCGTGCATGAGTGCCTTGATAGAGATCGTCTTTCCGTTTCCAGGCAGCCCGTGAAAGATGATACCACGCTTCCACGGGACTGCAAACTCCTTGTATTCTTCTCTGGAATCAAAGAAGCCTTCCACGTCCTTGACCAAGGTCTCTTTCATGTCCTCGTTCATGATCACATCGTCCCAGCTCGAGCTCTGCACCGAAGCCCAAAGCTCGCTGTTCTTAGTCCACATCTCTTGGTCAAAGACCAATACCTCATCATGAACGTTGTTGCTCCACTGCGAGGCTGCAGCTATAAGGTCATCCGTGACTTTGCATCGGCCATCGACGAGATCATGTCCTCGCTTGTGCAAGACGTAGTTGTTCTTGACCTGTACGAAGCCCTGCTGGAACGTAGCAGAATACACGATGAAGTTTTCGTCATTCCAGCGGTAGTAGTACTTCCCGAAATTGACGCTGTCACTCATAGTGCCTGGTTCCTGCGAAGTTCTATCGCGGGCAGGGGAGTGCATTCGCCAGGTGAGGAGATCGTCAGTCTCAATGTCGAGCTCTAATTCAGCCATACCTGCCTTCGCGAACTTGAGGAGGCCAGTTTTGCTCGGCGTGACAGTCACCTCCCAGTCAGGGTAGCGGCCGCGAAGCGAGGTGGCTATGGCCATGTCGGTAGAGATTTGAGGACCAGAATTGTGCTTCTGGTAGTCGTCGAATGCATTGGCGCTTGCCTTGTTGACTCCGAAAGAATCGCCCATCTTGTCGGATTGAGGGGCGGTGCCGTTCCTCATTCTGATTCGTTTTTTTAAGGCTTATTCCTTGATGAAGGGTCAAGTACTCTCGAAGATGAGATCTGACAAAAGATCAAGGTGTTGGAAGATTTGAAGTATGGTGAGGAGTGTTAGGGAGCTCGAGGAGGTCACTGGGGAACAAAGGGGAAGAAGGGGAAGCAGATGGTAAGACAAGGGTCTATGTAAGAGAAGATGAGTGACGGAGAGTGTGTGTTTTCATACCCTACTTTCGTTTCTTGCGAAGCAAAAATCGAAGTACAAAGAGCGCTAGGAAGTTCTCAACACGCGGGAAAAGAGATGTTATATACACAACGACATCCGAGGACCACGCTGTGACTCATGTCACCTGACTCAATATCCCAAATGATTGGGTTTATGCAAGGCAACCGCGCAAGGAGCCCGAGCATGGCGTTGCCTCGTTTCGCATAGCCTGTAAACATCATGGCAGCGAGCCTATAACAGGACAACGCTTGTGTGGCGTACTGAAGAGTGATGTAATAGCCCCTAGCCTACCAGCCTTTCATGTTAAGCTTTCATAGATACCATGATCAAGGTTGACAGCCGCTGGGAATAGTGTGTGATTCATTCCTCAAGCACTGTTGCACCTTGACTCCAGATAGTTCGCCAAGTCTTCCGATAACAGCAGCGTACTAACCCGAAATGATTAACAGCCGTTGCCGCTAGTGATTGAAGCCATTTGCAACCGAGAGACCTTCCAGACTCAAACTCCTTCAATCCCAAAGACTACACACCACTATGGATCCCCTAGATCAAGAGCGTGCAAAGATCGCTGCCGATGCAGAGCGAGAGCTTACTCGATTGTGGCGTGCATGGCGGACCATCCACGAAATGTGTCAAGACAGAGTGCGCCCTCGCCTCCTACAGCCTCAACTCACTGCCCCCCAACCTAGCTAACATTCTTACCCCAGGGCTACGAACTCGCAGAAGAAGAAGTCCGAATCTCCCTTGACGACTTCCGCGAGCGCTTCGCCGACGCCAGCGGTGCCCCTGAGTATGCCTCCCTCCTCACCATCTCCTCGGCTCCCCAAGCCACTAACACCACCCTCTCTACAGCCGCAAGAAAATGACCACCTCCTTCCGCCCAACAGAAAGCATGCTGAAGAAATACACTCCCCTCCGCCACCCCCGCGACACCGAAGACCCAAAACCCGCAATAGGCACAATATGGATCGAGTTCAGCACCGAAACCAGCATCGGTATAAAACAAATGCGAACATTCGCCCAGCACATTCACCAGCACAACTTTGCGACCGGAATCCTAGTAACCCAAGCATCCATCACGCCCGCTGCATTGAAGATTATACCAGTGGTGTTACCGCAGATCATCGAGACATTTCAAGAGCAGGATTTGCTAGTGAATATCACGCATCATGAGCTAGTGCCTAAGCATGTTTTGTTGAGTGCCGAGGAGAAGAAGAGATTACTGGAGCGCTATCGGTTGAAGGAGAGCCAGTTGCCGCGGATTCAGACGGGCGATCCGGTGGCTAAGTATCTGGGGTTGAGGAGGGGCCAGGTGGTTAAGATTATCAGGAAAAGTGAGACTGCGGGACGGTATGCTAGTTATAGGTGGGCGATATGAGGAACGGAGAGGGTGCATGGCGTTAGGATTGGTGGAGATGCTGCATGGTACGACAAAAACCGAGGCGTTTGGGCGGTGCGAGATTTGCTACATGATATCCTAAATACAATAATTTCAAACCCATTCGCTGGGTGCCCGTTTTACGTCTCGATGAGAGCTCGCGGTGAATGCTTCTGCAACAGGAAGATCTTCAAACCATTTGCTCATCTTCAACCCATGTTCTGCCACACTCAGCTTCGCAATGGCAGCAGCCTGCATATGGCTGCTCTCACAGCCGTGAAAGCCTTCAGATGGAAGCTTCGCCCCCACGGTATATAATCACAACTTAGCCTTCTCCTTCACGTCGTGCTTGACAGTAGTATCCTTGCTCGCTTTATTCGACTGATCCCTCAACACCCTCCTCAATATCTTGCCAGATGCACTTTTCGGGATCACAGGCACGAAATCGATTCCCCCATCAATATGCTTGTGTCTGACTTTTCTTTCCTTCACATACTGCTTAAGTTCTGCCTCCAACTGCTTATCGCCCTCCACTTCAGCCTTCGGTACCACATATGCCTTAGGTAGTTCTCCGGAGTAGTCGTCCTTCACACCCATGACAGCAACATCTTCGACTTTCGGGTGGCCAAGCAGGAGGTCCTCGAGCTCAGCCGGCGCGACACCGATACCTTTGACTTTGATCATCTCCTTGAGTCGATCAGTAATGGTCAGCATGCCTTCGTCGTCGATGAAGCCTTGGTCTCCGGTATGTAGCCAACCTTCACTGTCGAAGGTCTCTGCGGTAGCCTTAGGGTTGTTAAGATAACCCATGGTAATTTGAGGGCCTCGCGTGAGGATCTTTCGAGGTTTAGACGTTAGCTACTTGACACAATCTAGGATTCAGATTGTGCCTTACTTCTCCAGGCTCGTTGAGACCAAGCTCTTTGCCATCTAGATCAATGACCTTGACCTCTGTGCTTGCACAAATCGACCCCACAGTATGACCATATTTCCAGTCATATTTATCTGGTGGACTCGCCGTGATGCAAGAGCAAGACTCTGTCATACCGTAAGCTGTTGTTGCTCGTCAGCACTAGGTTCACAAGTAGATGTGTCGGCTTCCAACCCTGCTTGAATCTGGTCTGCGGAAATTTCTTCTCCAGTAGGTGGAGGATCTCTTCAGAAACAGGTGCTGCACCAGTGGAGAATCGGCGAAGACACGAGAGATCATATTTGTCGACCAAAGGATCTCTTACAAGCCGAATAAGAATTGGCGGTACGATGAGGAGCTCTTTTAGTCGATATTTGACCACCGTACCCAGTAGATCCTTCATTGTAAAAGCTGGGAGCATGTAGACTTCGGCATTGATCGTTATAGGGAGATGGAGGGCATGTACTAACCCAGTGACTTCGAGTTGTAAGCAGACTAGTTACAAACATAGCTGAAGGCGGACTCACTATGGAAAACAGGAAGCACTGCCAGTATCCGTTGCAAGTCAGGGGGTGTTATTAGTTGTACTTGCAAGACTTGTGCGATAACATTTTGGTGGGCGATCATGACAGCTTTCGGCAACCCAGTCGTTCCTGAGCTGAAGCTTAAGAAAGCGCAGATATCCTTGTTTTTCTTCCCTTTGGGCATCTTAAAGCTAGGGACTTGGCCGCTCTCGCCGTATGACTTTCCAATATCGAAAAGCTGCTTTATGGTTGTATAGCCGTCCATTTCGCCCTCCAGGAGGAAGACTCGTTCTTTTGGGATCCCAGCGTTCTTTGCGGCCGCAGCTGCAACGTCCATTGATGAAGGTACAGTCATGAGATAGTTAGCACCAGCTTTTTGAAGGGCGTAGGTCATCTCCTCAATGTTATATGCAGGTGATGCTCCGGATACAATTCCTCCTGGAGTCCGAGCGTCTGTCAGCCTCATCCCAATCCCACAATTGAGCACCGTCGCGCGTACCAACTCTCAGAGTCCCTAGCTACAGAGTAGATATAGTCAGCCAAAACCGCCTTCCACGTATACGAGTAGATATACCTTACCATTGCCACAGGGTAGTAGATGTTGTTCGGGCTGAATAGCGCCACTGTTCCTCCTTGCTTCAACCCATATTCCTTGACCAATGCAGTCGAGAGGTAGGTCGTAACCTCCGCAACTTTGGCATAGTCGAGGCGCTCTCCAGTGAGTGCATTACTGTAGCCGCCGAGAGCAGAAGCTGGATGCTTATTGAGGACAGAGGACGGAGAGTTGAATAGCCAGTCCCATATGCTGATATCTGTTGGCAGTTTGATATCTGGCTGGCTGGACTTGAAAGGCATGATGCGAGTCAGCAAGCGTTTCGGATTACCATGTAACTGTTAGAAGAAGAGCAGTCGGCAAGTAAGATGACTTACGAGCTAGAAGGACTATGTGCCCGTAGCTGGTCTCCCTAAACGTCAGAGCAATAGTGCGTGCTTTCCTTTTGCGGGGGTTGGGTGCGGCGGGGAAGGCTGACGCCAGGAGGAAGGAAGACGCTACCAAGTCTTTCCTTTGCGCCTAAATGCGTACCATCAAAACAACGCCATTATCGAGGCTGGGCAATGGCGACGTTTTCGCCATCATGGGCACCCACCAGACCAGTGACAAGCCGAGTACCATCTCCAAGCAGTCCAGCGCAATCACCGCCAAGTCGTTCGTCTTCTCCATCTCTTAGAGCAGGGGATCCGGCTACTATCAAAGCGTGGAGAAATGCCCGGGACACGTACAGGAAGTCTCTGTCAGAGAAAGACTTCAGTCGTATATCGGTCCCTGCTGGTCCGGAAGACATACTTAGCGAGATCGCAACATGGCAGAAGAGGCAGTCAGAAAGCAGATACGCCAAAGTTACTGCGGGTGTCCGTGGTGGCTTGGATCGCTTGCAAAGGTTCAGTGCATCAATTGATATGCTTGCTCAGGGAAGTCCAAGCCCAGGTTGTCTTCTATGGGGCTCTATCAAATTCGTTTTGACTGTAGGTGATGCTTTCTGCTGCATTCTCTCCTGCGAAGCATATCTCGAAGGCCCAGTGAAAGGACAGCGCTTACACGCTCTACGCCTCTTCTAGATTGTGCAAGACGCTGCAGAAGAATACAGCAAACTTTGCAAAGCTCTGTCCCGCATAGTGGACTGCTTGCCTCGGATTGAGCTTTACACAGAGAGCTTTCTGAACTCGGACCTCGTCAAAGGCTGCGTCAATGATTTCTACATTTCTATCCTTCGTTTCTGGACTCGAGCTTGTAAATTCTACCGAAGACGTAGACTTTGGAACTTTGCCCGAGCTATTTGGAACGATTATGACGCTGTCTTCGGGGAGCTCGAAGGTGATCTAATCAAGTATCAGGCTGGAGTGGAGAGTATGTTCAGAGTCCACTGAGTGCAGGCCATCTAAGCGTCTATCCAGTGACATTTTTCAGGTGCATCTCTCGCAGAACATATCGGACAAACAAGCACTGCCAGAGTACAACAGCGATTGGT
Organism: Stereocaulon alpinum; assembly: GCA_018257865.1. NCBI lineage: Eukaryota > Fungi > Ascomycota > Lecanoromycetes > Lecanorales > Stereocaulaceae > Stereocaulon > Stereocaulon alpinum. Next base: position 251,110 of record JAEUBA010000004.1, on the reverse strand, counting down.
GAATCTTCAATTGTTGGGATCCCAACGCTCAGCTCGGCAGAAGGAGATCACAGCCTGGCTGGCACCTACAGCATACGATGTAGACTACTACACAAGCGATCTTGCTGCTGCACACGCATTTCGATATCCTAAGACTTGCCAGTGGCTGTTGGACAAAGAAACGTTCCTCGAGTTCTCTGGTCCTTCGGCGCTGAAAGAGCCATTACTCTGGATCTTTGCCAAACCTGGAGCAGGTAAAACCATCTTATCCTCGTTCTTAATTGAATATTACCAGGCTAAACGCCCGGACGAGACTTCCAGTAACGTTTTCTACTTTTTCTGCAAGAACACAGATGCGGATAAGAATAATTCAATTGCGATCGTACGGTCTCTCCTTTACCAGCTGTATAAATTTGTTCAGGATCAAGAGACCCATGAATTATTGAGAAATGACCTAGGTCGGGCATTAGACACATCTGGTCAACGGCGAGCACTGAATTTCGTGACACTGTGGCAACTCTTTTCTGCTCATGTTGGCCGCACTCACTCAGCGCTCATAATTCTGGACGCACTCGATGAATGCCAAGATTCGCATCTTCTGATTCAAGGTCTGAAATCAATCACCACTACAGGCACCGTCAAAGTGATAGCTACCAGTCGAAAAGAGGCCCATCTCTACAAGGAGATGGGTACGGGCTTGTCTCTTGAAATAAGTACTGAAGATGTCAATGCTGATATAGCAGCCTTCGCGAAGGCTAAAGTCTCAACATCAACGCGACTCTCTCACCCTTCGGTGCGGGATCTAATCCTCCAGCGACTGTCCAACGCCCACGGTGGGATGTTCTTGTGGGTCTATCTCATGCTGAAGGAGCTCAAGTCTTGTGTATCCTTGAGTCAAGTCCAAGAGACCCTAGAAAACTTACCCAAGGGACTAGATGATATCTACAAAAGCATCCTGCAACGGCTACACGACAGTCTCCACAGTCATACTCTTGACCTATGTTCCAAGGTCTTGACATGGGTCGTGACCGCTATAGTATGTCGTTCCCAGCCATTCGTGAATAGTTCCATCTAACAAGAGTCAAGCGTCCACTCAGAATTAGCGAGCTTAAACATGCATTGTCTCTTCATTACAATGTCGAAGGCCACACTTTGCTCTCAGACGACCAATCTTTTCCGTATTCCGACAAAGAAATTGAATTGGTCTGTGGTTCTCTCGTGACTGTTCGCAAGGGCACCCTACAAGTCATTCATTTGAGTGTCAAAGAGTTTTTGAGAGCGGCGCAGGGGCCAAGGGCTTCTGTGGGTTCAGACCTTCTGGTAGAACCTGGGCAGGCCAGCCTGGCGTTGACCATAGTGTGTTTAAAGTGCATCGAAACGAGTTGCACCAAACCTATGGCAGATATCGATTCTGGGATCCCGCGAGTGGATTTATCCATTGACCCGTCCGACATCACGATCCTTCGAAGGAGAAAGCCTTTTTTTGAATACGCAAGCTTTTCGTAAGTCTTACTGCCGAATTATCTCCCGTTTGTTCATCAATCGAAGGCTCCCAGTATACAAGATCCTGCTCCAAGATTATTTTTTGGAATGTTCTCTCTGTGTTCAAGACCTTTGCTTGGCAAGGAATTTACAACTCCAATCAATATCCTGTACGAGATCAGCCCACTATCCCCTTTTGTTCTTTGTTGAGCTTCTATGAATTTTCTCCTTGCAGAAAATCTGCTCTCGAGACATATCTCGCACGAGCTCCGCTCCGGGAGCGCTCATGTTACCATAGTCACATTTTCCATGGTCACGGTTTCCGACACTTGAGGAACTCTGCGCCTCTCAACCTTTATACGTGCGTTCTTGCTCTGGTACTTATCGTCTAGGACATCTTTATTCTTTTGAAGGGCGATATTGATGAACAATTGAGCAGGTGGCTGATACACTTGACCGACTGCCGAATAGCACACATTCAGAAGATCGCCGAAGCATGCCGAGCGACTTTTGATGCCCGAGCGACTTTTATATGGAGTGAAATGTGCATGATTTTACATACCGACGGTACTTGGCGCTTACTTTTGGGACTGGATGAGATTGGCGAATGGATGACTGAGCTTACAGATGTACGTGTGCTCTCTCGCTTGCCCTCCAATCTGTCCTTCGTGTCGATTGGCACGAAACATTTTCCGCTTAAGCACCTTATTCATTCTATTCATTCCCGAGCACCGTCCGTTGACAAACCTCAAATCTCTTAAGCTTAGTGTATTACTTTGAATCTTTTTCTTTCGTTGGCTTCCATCAAGGGCAATACTGATTCTGGGACCGTTAGGTAGACGCCAATTCCGAGTTTCTTAGGACCTGGTGCTTAGCTATGAAACAGCTTTTTGAGGCTTATGGCGCCATCCTCGCCAGAAGACCGTGGGAAGTGTACTTTTTGGAGCTCCAGGGCATGTTCGGCAACGTGGGTGATTTCTGTGACCCCTACAGAGACAAACTTTCCAGGGACATTACCAAGATCATAGATGGATATCAAAATCCCCGGCCTCCTCAAACAACACCAGTGCCTCGGTACCAATTGAGCCAGGACTTACGAGGCTCCCAACTCAGGGATGATGTTTTTTTTATTCATGACGAGGTGCGCGATATGTACTTTTGGGGGGATTCAATTATTATACCTAGTGGCCAGTACCTATACGCACAGCATGCACTGACTGGACAGCGTCTTGCACCATCTGTGGATCGTAGCATTGACGGTGATAAAATAGGCTTCCTTGCAAGCTATGCAATGAGTCCAGACGGCAAGTTCCTTGCTCTTGTCTATCATGAAAAGGTCATGATGCAAATCGAGGGCTCTGAGTACGATGAAGGACTATTTACAGTCATCTGGAAGATCGAAGAGCATATCAAGTTAAAAGGAAGAACGCATAGTGAGCCCTGGGCTCGTATCGTGTTCCACAGGCACTCCAATAAAGACTCGTTCCCCGGCCATGGTCGATGGGCCATCTTCTCAGATAATTGTCATTTTCTTAGTCCGAGTGGAGATATTGATCTCACATCTGGCATTGTAAAACCACTTTGGCAGGGATTCGACTCAGAAGATGACGAATCGACGTGGAAACATTACGAGTCCTTCTTCTGTTCCAACGGCAAAGATCTTTTAATGGTCAGATTATCCGGTTGGGGTGGGCAGCCCGGTTGGCGGGCAATAAAAGTGTCACTGTCTGAGTCCACTCCTGTGATAGAGTACTTATTGCCGGAAGGAGAGCGAAAACCAGTCAATGTAAGCCCTAATGGCCGTTTTCTAATCCTATCGGAAGACCATGGTCGACCACACTCACTATTCCTCTATGACACAGCTGTCAAAGAGATCATCGAGCTACCTTGCCCGGAACACTACGTGAATCGGTCGGGAAAGTACCACTTCTCGACGGACGAGACGAAGCTTATCGCCTTTCTTCCATCCGATGCGGGTAAGATATATGTCCTGACTGTCTTGATCTGGAAAAATCTCCCCACCGAACGGCGACTGTATAGCCATGCGAAGCTCAGAACCGACAGGCCCATAGGGCCTTCGCGAATAGTTGTGCACAAGGATGAGAGGTCTGCCCTTTTTGTGACTGGATCTCTACGCATTCAGCGAGTGGAGCTGGGTGAAGTTATAACGTTTCCCGAAGCTAATAGCATGAACGACGACTATCCCCACAGCTTTTCCAGCGTCTCAGCAGATGGCCGCATGTGGGCTTTAGTGAGCTATGGACCCTTCAAGGGTCAAATGCAACTCGTCGATCTAGATTCATGTACAGCTGTTCGTCGTCTCGAGCTCGAATGGACACCGTGCAATGCCGGGCTCGTTGTTGTTGAGCTCAGTCCGGACTTGAGTGTATTGACGATAGATGCCCAAGTGTATGACTTAGGGCAGCACGAGCGCATCGCAGCATACCCATTCACTATTGCCGGTCTTCCTGAAGTACTGGAGTTTCGAAGGCGCAGCGAGGGCATAACATTAGCCACACGGGGTTCTCTCAAATGCCGTATTAGTCCGTGCAACTCATACGTCCTTTATTTCAGCGAAGGGCGAATCGACGAACCCGAGCTGGATCCAACAGAGCTTCACCTCTTCCGCATAGATCTTGTGTCAAAGTCTTCTGCGAAACTGCACGTTCCCGTGCCGGAGAACCTGGTTTCTATGTCAGCCAATTTCCATCCTTCGCTTCCTCTAATGTCCCTTGGCTATGCAGCAGCTTCAAAAGCTGAGCACGGAACCCTCTTGGATCCGGAAACAGAGGGCCCTCAACTAAACCTGGCCATACTTGAACTCGGAAGTTCCGAAGCGCAACCTATCGGTATACCAGAACGTCTGATTCCATCGATCAGAGAGTAAGTAAAATTCCTGCATGCCGGTCGAGAATTGTTCCTAATGTAGGCTCACTAGACATTTTCGCTTGTATGACCAATTTCCCACACTGTCAATCTCAAATTGCGGCACCTTTGCTTTCCTCAAGTTCCCCCGACGATTGCGCATAGTCCATACATTTGATGTAGTCCCCTGCCCGATCGGATATATCACAAGCAGAGGTTCCGGATGCCAAGCCAACGATTCTGTCATTGAGCTGGGAGTCCTAAGGGGAGGTTACATACTCAGACTAACCAAGGTCCACAGAGATGACTTCTATCATCCTGCAGAAGATGAGCCTGTGGCCTATCTCCATGGCATCGCCTTCTGCCGCACTGACTTGGTCGATGCAAGTCGCTTCCTTCTACTTGGATCGAATGATGAGAAGATGCGCTTGCTGCATGTTCCTTCTAATGGACAGACGCCGGAGATCGTGCCCCTTTCTCTTACGTTTGCTGAGGCTCTGGCGAGACTGGAAAACAACTGGGAGGCAGAGCTGAAGATGAAGGAGGAAAAGAAAAAGCAGATCACTGAGTCGGAGTTCGTGCTGACATGATGAGCGACGATCACGAATACGCAAATCTATGCACATACAACCCACCTCGAAGCAACCCGAGGATCAGAGCAAACAGATGGGAAAGCTAATGAGCGTTCCGCCTCGTATCTCCCAGGTGGAAAGGTTGACAACCTCTCATACACAACATATCGCAACGCAGATGGGTTTTCATTGGCGCAGTCTCAACATGTCAATCGTACTGGTCAGAACTTTATGACATCATGAAAATAACGAATATAACGATTGAACACCTTCAAAATGCTTCATGATCATACGCACGCGTAGGAGCCGAGAACAGCTCTTGTCACATCTTCCGTTTTTCTCTTGCGTAAATCGCTACCTATCCAAAATACCCCCTTGCCCTTAGTAGCATACCTACACACAATAACATCAGCATATAAACCCCAGTCCTCATCGACACTACCAACATATCTTCGCTCCCGAACCATACCTGCAATCATCCTCGAACCTATTCCTTGCCAAATGCCAACCTTCAGGCCTATAAACTCCTCCTTTGAGATAAAAAGTGCAGGAGCGAGGAACGCTCCGAGATAGAAAGTGATTATCTTACTTGCTAACATGTGTACGCTGGCCCTTTGAGATCTACTAGTTGGATATCTCGCCCGCAACCCGTACCTCCTTAATCGCGAGCGTGGGCATCAGTGACACGACCAATCACACGCACCCACCTCCTTTTCCCCCGCGAATCAATTCTCCATTCTCAATAAAGCTATCCCAAGATTGCTCCGCACCTGAGCCCTTATCCCCAATATCATGTGGTTATATCGAGCACCTCATGTTGAAACATTAGTGCCCTTCCTTACGGATAGTGAGTAGTCGAGCTGAAGGGTGGCGGAGAGAGGTCTTACGTACGTATGGTGTGGTAGGGTAACCTCGGGATTGTGTGATGGTCCACCCGAAACGGTGCATTTCCTGAGGATAGTGGAGGCATGAGGATGGCGGGAACGCCTTACGTACGTATGGTAGGATAAAATTTGGGTACGGATGGAGGGGGGAGTATTGGTCATGTGGAATGGGTAGGTTGTATGATGGGGTAGTTGGAAAGGAGAGTTGGCTCTACTATCTACAAATCTTTCAATACATGTTGAGCGTGGGAAGCAAGCTACCTTTCTTGCTGACAGGATTATGTGTTGAGGCTCGTAGATGTTGTGTCACAATCAATCGAGTTGGATAGTCCTGAAGCAACTGGGTTTACCGTATATTGGATTCTAAGATGATGGATCAAGCCATGACTTTCCTCACCATGCCCAGGGAGGTCAGAGATAAGATATATGGAATGCTCCTAACAACACCCTACGCTTTCCGCGAACAGGGTTACGAAACCGACCACGAGTCATGCTATGAGCTGCAGCCCGCTATTCTTGGAGTCAGTTGTTAGATGTATAGCGAAGCACGGAAGATTCTGTATGGGAAGAATGTGTGGATTGTTGTTATAGTTGACCAGGAGGAGTGGTCATGGTGGTGTGGTGAGGAAGGTGGAATGGATTTGCCGGTTGTGTCGTCGCGTAGGGGTGCTGGGCATCTCGTGTCGCCGGCTTTGACTGTGAGGTTGGATTTGGGGGGAGGGAGGAAGCGGGAGGGTATGAGTTGTCTGATTATGGGGAGGGAGTCTTTGCCTTTTGAGTGAATTTGCTAGCAGCCAGAGTTATGAGTGTAGTTAAATCGGTGCATGCTGATACTGAAGGCTGTACAGATCTCCAGCAAGTGCTTCTGATGATGTGTTCGATCGATCCTGTAGGTCATACATTTCCGTCATTACATGTCCCTTCGGAGTCCACTTCAGAGCCATGGGACTAGCTCGAGCCTCCACCTAGCTCATGAGAGTTCTCTGACTCAAGTAACAGTTTTGAGAAAGAATGCTGACTCTGAGCCAAAGTACCCACAGCGGAGCTCACGGAAGCCTGCAGCCCATTTACACTTTCGCTCATCAGCATCTCTCCCCGAGAAAGCGGAGATCTTCGAGCCGTGGCTCCAAATGAGAGGGTTTGGCAATGTCAATATTGATGGCGACATCGAGGAGGCCTCTAGCAAACGCTTAAAGAAGAGAATGACATCAAGTTGGATTTCGGTAGATGGAGTGGCAGATGATGCCATCGACTATGTCAAGAGAGGCGACGAATTAGATAAAGCGGGAATTACTCGAGCCGCTAGTCTCTGCTTTGAACGGGGCATCCAATTCGTGCGATTCGCTGGTTTTCCAGCTAGAGATTCCCGGCGGGATCGTACACTGCATCCCCTTGCAGACGCAATCTTGACACAGCTCTCGCAACGACTGGAAGTGAGATGGGCGAGGACTTTGCTCAAGCTTGGGCATTACGCAGACGTGGTACTCTTGGCGAGGGAGGTGCATGCGAAAGGGCAGGTGCGTATGATTTGGGACGAATTTGCTTGTGTCCAAGCTGATTTTACCATTCCCTGCAGCATATAGCCGGCCAAATCACTCTGACCGAGTATGCGAGATTGTGTTTGTATGGAGTTCTGGCACTCTTGGGGTTGGGAGAAGAAGATAGATGTAGGGAAGATCTCTTGGATTGGATGCGAGCAATGACTGACATCACTGATTGGGAGACGATGCGCGAAGAAATCAAGGCGGGCAAGAGGGCCAGCGAAGAAAGTTTTGACTTCCACTTTCACACAATAGATCTTGAGAGGCTGAGAATGGGTGTGTCGGTCAAATACCTTCCGGATGTTGAGGAAAGCAGTATCCGTGGGGTCGACGTCAGGAGCGGTAGCATGGCATATGGATACTTGGACGCCATCTTAGAATATTGCCAAGGCGGAACACACCGTCAAATGCGGTCTATGAATGTCCAGGGGTGCCTGTTAGATCGCGAGGAGCTTTCATTTCCGGTGGGTGAGGACTGGTTGCGGACAGCGACGAAGGTTGAGAACCATCACCGATTGATGGCCAGGTGCGATCAGAAATACTTTTGTGGGATTTGATGGATGATGTACCATATTCTCTTGTTGCATGCAATACGGATCGAGGCTTAGGAACATAAGTTGAAGGATAATACCTCAAGAATGAATTAACAACAGATTTGATACAGCATCGGATCAGCTCGGTGCGCTCAAGTCAGTACTTTACAGCAGAGTAGTGGAACTAAATCATGAAGCGAAGCCATCGGGAGGACGCGTGCCGGTACCTGGTGGTCATAATGCCTCCAACATCACTTGTCCTATCACAGTAACTTCACAGCATCCAACACCGCCCTCGTCTTCCTGTCCCTCTCTTTTGTATCAACCACTCCATAAGCTTCTTTCGTCTGCCTGAAAATGCCTTCCTCCCACCCCTCACCTACATTGACGGTACCAATGTCGTCCCAACAAGCCTGGACCGTGCCTCCAATATTCTTGAAGAAACCCTCAAGCCCACCAGCACCCCCGCCAGCATGATAGCTCTTGAAAATCCCAGCAACGGCCCACCGCGGTCCCATACTGCTCGTCATTAGATCATCGATATCTTTCACAGATGCAACGCCCTCTTGGACTAGATGTATAGCTTCTCGCAGCAAGGCATAGGCGAGGCGGTTGGCTACGAAGCCGATTGTCTCTTTCTTGAGCACGAGCGGTGTTCTGTCCTTGTCTTTCCAATACTCGAGTGTTCGTTCGATTACTTTAGGGTCTGTAGCTGGCGAAGGTACGATCTCGAGCAATGGCATGATGTGAGGCGGGTTGTACGGGTGGACCACGAGAAGGCGAGAGGGATCTTTCATGGCGACAGATTGGGTTGAGGCTGGTATGCCGGATGTCGAACTCCAGAGTAATGCACTAGGAGGGCAGTGTTTCTCCACATCAGGCCAGAGCGCAGTCTTGAACTCAGCGTTCTCGGGTCCTTGCTCCTGTACAATGTCCGCGTCCCTTACGGCGCTCTCGAGGTCGTCATTGATGAGCAGTCTCTGCACAGAGACACAGTTGTCTACCTTGACTTCATAGTCAAGGCGTCGAATGTTGGAAACTCCTGATATATGGCATGGGATATATGTGGGCAGTGTCTTGAGAATGTGCTCTTCGATGTCTGGTCGAGTATCATGAATTGTTATGTATAGGGTTGATTCATTTTCAGAGGCATGAGAGATGTGGAGAGCTGCGAAGGAGAGGCCGATGGTGCCTGCACCGATTATCGTTATGTTCAAGGGGTTGGGTGGAGACATGATTGGGGATTGGGTGTGGAGTTGTTTGCCCCCACGCTAGTTGTGGGGGCAAAGAGCCTCAATTTCTATTGATACGACTAGAACTACCTGACGCAATTGACCACATCAGCTTCCTTATTAAGTATCAACACCCCTTTCCATTACGAACATCTGGATGTGTTGATGGGAATGTACGAGATGGATCTTGGTATCTTTTAGGGCTTGTAGGTCATTCTATCGGTTGCTCGAGTTCTATCTCGCTTCCTCTTCTATCATTGGGTAGCAAAAGTGATCATCTCATGTACATTTCTTTGATTAAGCTCAAGCGAGGCCGATTCTTTGAAACTTTCCATGCCGCTCTTCGTACACCACCCTATCTCGCTTTGCGGCTGGTGTGCAGTTGAAGCCGTGTTCCGCTGGAGAATTGTCAAGCAATTGCAAATGGGAAAACATTCCATGTGCACCGATGTCGGCGCCAGACCAAGAATTATTCATTGAGAGACACTGAACAATATCTTCCGGCCATGAATATTGTTATTATCTCCTATTGTCTTCTCGTTCTGTTCGAAATCGGGCAACATCCTTCCATGCGGCCATAGCGTGTATGCATGTGTACCTACCTACCTTACGTGCGAATCGTCAGGCTTAGTCAGGGTCAGGGTCTTGTCACGCGAGTACGGTCTGGACCTTGACCCTAACTTAATAACTAAGGTACGGTAATTCCAGACCTCCACATACCGACTCGAGCCGACAGCTGACCAAATTACCACTACGGAGTACTGCTGCAGCTGATAAGCTGGCTATGTGAGACCTTGTACCCTCTAAAGCCTCGATAGGAGCTCTATATGAAGAGTGGTTGCGAAGTAAAAGATTTGTATACCCTTGTATATTGTTGCCAGTCTTATGCTTATTCAGCGATTTTCCACAACCCAATGGCGCCATCCCACGCCCCCACACGCCAATGGGAGATGACTTGCGTGAAACGTCCACTTTAACCTGATGCCCAGATGTTGTCAGGCTCCTTCGGGGCATGGTGCTCCTGGCTGACTGGGCGCTACACCGCGCCGGCTTGGCCGCCAATTACCGTACCGTTGTGGCAAGGCCGACCGGGACTTATCGCATACCTAGGCTGTCAGCCACTTAACGTCCACATCACCCTGCGTTGGTGTCTTCGTGTTCTTGTATTCGCTTACACCGACTTTCCAATTCCTCTTTAATTGTTCAGCTGCATCCTCGATCATCCTTAACAAACATTGATTGCGCAGTACGGCTTCATTCAATCTGCGGAGAACAATTGCATTGTGCCACAGCCACCTCGGCAGTCGGAGATAAATTCACGAACATGGTCCAAGCTTCCGTCGAGTCCTCGCCCGCGCAACGGTCAGGTCCGATCTCAATGTGACAACCAATGCCCTTATAACTCAAGCGGAAGCGTCAAAACTACGCTCACCCCTCTTCGGAGGCTGGTGGGCGTCATTGCTCGTCAACGATGATACTCCCACGCGACATGTACGACAGTCCGCCTCCGGCCCGGACCAAGACGCAAGACAACCCAACGCTTCTTGTCTCATGGTGGTGCACAGGTTTCGCAGTGGCCATCATATTCGTACGGATATGTGGGCGATACGTGCGGACAGAGAAGTTGTTTAGGGAAGATCGAATTATGGCTCTAAGCTTGATACCACTGTTGATAAGGATGGGATTGGTACATTTGATTCTGTTATGGGGTACGAACAATGCAATTACACACGGTTTAACGCCATTGGAGATACAACATCGCGAATATGGAAGCAGGCTTGTCTTGGTTTCGAGAATCATGTATGCGATGTTGTGAGTTCTTCCTCTCCACCGTTGACCGAGCTAGGACTAATCAGCCGGAAGCCTGTGGATCGCAAAATTCACTATCACTGAGTTTCTCAAACGTCTCACTAGCCATGTCTGGAAGCAATCATACGAGCGGGGTCTACAGTTCATCCGATGGTTTCTTGTCGTGACGTTCATTGCCGTCGTTATTGCGACTCTTGCGGAATGCCAGCCTTTCAACCACTACTGGCAAGTAGTACCAGACCCTGGATCCAAATGTCGCCAAGGAAAAGCCCAGCTCATCACAATGGGAACGAGTGATATCATAACGGATCTGCTCATTGTGGGCTTCCCAATACCTATCGTCCTTAAGTCGGCTATGGCTGCTAAGCGGCGAGTGGCCCTATTGTACGCTCTGCCTGACTCCACGCTAACGGCCCTGCAGAAAGATCTCTCTTGTCCTCCTCTTCGCCCTCTCCCTCATTCTCGTTGGAACTACTATCTACCGGGTAGAAGGTGTCATAGTCCGCCACTCAGACCAGCAATTCCGCTCCCTCCTCGCCTCCCTAGAGATCCTTGCGGCTGCTGCAGTTGCCAATGCTCTCGTCCTAGGCTCTTTCGTCCGGGATCGCGGTGTAAAGAAGCAGCGCTTCCGATTTGGCAGTACCGGTGGGCACAGCAGCTTAGACCGCTCAACTACTGCACCGCGCCGGGCTATAACAGCCAGGAATTGGGGCAGCGATGCCGACCTAGTGGGGGATATAGGCATACGACTGGGACCTGAGCTGACGGAGACCCCGTCAGATATCTCTCGACCAGCACCTGTGGCTTTATCGAACGGATCGACTACGAAAGCTGTTGCTACCGAGAAGGTAAACCAGAATTGGGTATTCCCCAATAGAGCTTCTGTCGAAACAGAAGAAACGGACTTGAAGGCCCCAGACATAATTGCGGACTTCCAACCGAGTCCAACCACAGATCACCCTACTACGCCTCCTGGCATGTCCTTCTTCGACGTCGGCGGGCTTCTAGGCGTGAAAGACTCACCTCCACAAAGTTCATCAAATGCAGTAACACAACCGAGACGAAACACTCTCGCAACTACAACAACGCTTCACCCACCTCCATCTACGGCCTCAAAATTGGAGCCGAGAAGGGGCAGTCACGCCTTACTTCAAGATATTGGCGGCTTACTGTCTCCTTCATCCCAACCTGCAGCACCTCGCCCGCCTCCTAGCAATCAGAACTCTGATCTCATAGAGGCTCTACACACTAAGCCTCCCAAAAGCTCTTCGACGCCGTTGTCGCCCCGTCCGCAGAAACAGCGTGTCCCACGTGCACTCCAGGATGTAGGCGGTCTGCTGTCTTGATTGCTTACGCCGTTCACAATAATCTTTGTATTCGTTACGCTGCCGTTTACGTTCATCTTCTCTGTCCTTACACATTCGTTCTGGCCGCCTTGTACAGGTCGAAACCAGCTGTGAGGTTGTTAGGGAGCGAGGCGTCAGGAGTTTTACATGCCACAGTCACAACTAAGTCCGTTGTTATAGCTGTATCAAATGGAGTCTGGGACACGACAAGAGGAGGAAATAATACGTCCAAGCCTTGCTTTGTTGTACGAGTCATGAGTTGAAAGTTTAGTGCAAAATACCCAGGGTGAGCTTCGTTAATAGAATAATATTCTCATATCAATTACATCAACGAGCTACGGTTGTGCGCTCTTATGCTGCTGATATTACTAGGTTTGGAAGGTTACTGACTGAGGGTCTGACTCGATTCGTACTCTGTTGGAGTTTGAATGACATATTTTCTTCATAGGATGAATAGAAACTTGACAATACCTGGCTTCAATAAACTGCGGATGAGAGGCATTCACACCAGAAATATCACACCTGGAGTGAATTGTGGCGACAGGATGTTGCCTTGTCGTTCAATGAAGCGAAAGATGAAGAAGATGGATGAAGTTATCTGCTGAGTCGGTGAGCATGATTGAATTCACGTCACGTTTGCGAGCTCCTTCCTTCCAAGAATTCGATGAAGTATCTGTGCGAAGCCTTATGAAGCCAGAATCTACCAGTGCTTCACGAGATTTCGCTGCGAAGATCATTCAGCATCCTAAACTACTTAAAGAGCGTCTCCCTCCCCTTCTTTCTTCTTCTTCTTCTATCATCATGATCAGCCTTCTCCTTCTTTTCGTACTTGGGCCTTTGTCTTGTCAAGCTTCAGCCAAGTCAAGTCCCCTTTAAAGCTTCTTGTTCATACATACATATACATATGCACATCAGCTTCAGCCTTGCACCCTTCCCACACTAAGGTTCATGTATCTGATCTTATGTCATGTCATGTCCTTGGGCACTGCATTGTACAATACAGCAATGATCATTACTTTAGGACGCAGCATGACCAAGTATTATGTCACCGGCAGCGGATCCTGTCCCTGCCTGTGATAGTCCGGATCAGGTCCTGACGTTGAGTGGTACACTTCCCCTCCTATCCGGACCGTCTCCTCCACTTCGAATACTTAAGGTCGACATCATCAATAATGTCCATGACGACGCCGAGAAGCTAAGTTGATTTGTAATTTCAGTTCCTTGTTTTTCTGCCGCTTTCTACGATGAACCCCCGCTTCTGCCTGTTCTTCTTATTATTGTTGCTGTGACTTCATCTCACTTTGAGTTGGTTCCAACACCTCTGTCTCCACGGCACTTTCAATCGTCAGCTCCCGTGTACCTCATCAAGAGCTAGGAGATCTATGCGTCTGCACACTCAAGTAGCCTGCTGCTATCATCAGTCTTCTTGTTCAAACTAGCACATCCTTCTCATCAAGTTACAAGATGTCATGAGCTTCATTCAAGAGCTAAAAGCTCAGCTCAACTACACACTGAGGCAGCCTGCTATAAGCATTCGTCATCTTCAAGCTCGTACATCCTTCTTTTTCAAACCCCTGGTGCTGTTGTACCATCTTGCAGCATCCTTCAGTGCTCGTGAGTCGTATTATCGAGACTGTTCTTCTTGTGCAACGATGACATCTTTGACGACGCCCTTTCCCTCTACAAGGCAGATGCATGGGCTACAGCCCAATGCCTTTTCGCTCAGGGTATCTGCGTCCACGGGCAGTCAACATCATTTGTTGTTTTTGTTAAGCTTACCTGTCCTTTATCTAAATAGTTTGTCCGGTCGCACCACTTTGCATCCTTCGCTGCTCGTTGATCTCAGCATCGGGACTGTTCTTTGTGTGCAACGATGAAGCTTCGACAACGGCCTCTCGCCATCTTCGAGGCTCATGCATGGGCTACAGCCCAATGTCCTCACTCAGAGACCGCCGAATCCGGACATTTGATTGTCCTCACGCCGTCGCACTACCTTGACACTTACTTCGGTGCTGATAGGTCTCAGCATCGGGACTGTTCTTCTTGTGCAACGATGACATCTTCAAGGATTTCTTCTGGCCTTCTTTGAGTTTCATGCATGGGCTGCAGCCCAGCATGTTTTCGATCAGAGAGCATCACCTTCAAAAATTGGTTGATTTCACCCTTTCAAGCTGAGCGATCGACCATACATCGATCATCCATTAGAGGGGATGTTTAAACCTCATTCAGCAAGCACTGCTACTGCTCTGGTTGGACGTCGGTGGATTTTCTCGATTGCAGAGCTATTCTCACTGGGAGGTGTCAAGACTACCTTTGGACCACAAACCCATACTCACGCTCCTCATCTCTAAGAAGGATGTGTCCACCATCGGTTGAATCAATAACATGCCAATCCTCCGAGGCACCCTCATCGCTCGCGACTGGATCGACCCTTTCACCAAGTGTTGTTTGCGTGCAACGATGACGACAGTGACGACGGCTTTGGGTTTTCTACAAGGTACATGCATGGGCTACAGCCCACTATCCTCGCTCAGAGATCATGGACTTCAGATGCACGAGAGAATTCCTACCTACCGAATTATCGACTATGCATCGATCACTTATGACAGAGGATCTCAGCACCATTTCAGGCAAGGACTGCTACTTCTGTGGTTCGAAGTCAACATCATTCTCGGCTCGAAAGCTGATCTGATTTTGGAGCGTCCCCATGACCTCTCGACTCCATGGCCACACTCTCCCTCATCTTCAAAGTCGAAGTTTGCACCTTTTATGGGCTATAGCCCAAAATTCCTTCCGCTGAAAGATTATTGGTTTCGGAAACCCGAGAGCTTTTACATTATCTTCCGTTCATCGATTACCCACACCGGAAGATCTCTGCAACTTTCCCGGCAAGCACAGCTCTTGCTGTAGTTCAAGATCAGTGTCTTCTCTTCAAGTCGAAGCTGTTTCGACACCAGCACGTCAAGATCACCTCTTTTCAGTTCACATTTATTCCCAAACATGGGAAGAATGGCCTCACTCTCTATTGGATCATCAACAAGATGCCAATCCTCCAGGGTACCCTCATCGTTCACCATGGCATCAGCCGCGATCACCAGCAGTCCAAGTCTGATCTGAATTGGGCCCAACGGCCCGCAGACAGCTTGTGTCCATTCAGAATCGCCACAGCACAGACGGTATGCACTACCAAATCGAACTTGATCTGGGCCCAACGGCCCGCAGACGTCTGGTTTCTCCTAACCTGACCGTGCTGGGTTGATTCTTTTGGCGGTCTTGTCGGATTCTGATCGTCTTACTCAACCTCGTTATTATGGTCAACATCTTCACGATTCCTTGAATCATCAACAGCTTGTCAATCCTCCAGGGTACCCTCATCGCCCGATATAGTATCGACCACATCCACTACCAGTCCAATCCCGGTCTGATTTGGGCCCAATGGCCCGCAGACGGTTTGTATCTCTTCTCACTCGCCACAGTATCGACTGAATCCATTATCAAATCGAACCTGACCTGATCTGGGACCGATAGTCTGCAAAATTCTTGGTTTTTTCCTGACCCGACCGTGCAGGGTTGACTGTTACGGCATCTACATCGGATTCTGACTCGCTTGCTTGGGCCCATTGGCCCGCAGATGTGCTGTGTATCTTCTGACCCGACCGTGCTGGGTTAATTTCTTTGCCACCAGCGATTACATTATCAGCGAAAACCCCTTCTCCATCATGGTCAACGTCGCCATAATTCGTTGAATCTCAACAACATGTCCGTACACAGAGGCGCTTTCGTTCTCCGATACAGCATCGACGGGCTTGACTGCCCTTTCAAGCTTCGTCTGATCTTGGGCCGAGAGCCCGCAGAGATGCTGTGTATCTCCTGACCATGCTAGGTTTATTCTTTTTGGCGGTCGCGTCGGAATCTTCTGTCACCATACCCTCATCGCCCGCCACAGCTTCAACCAATTCCACTACCACACTGAACCTAGTGAGAGCTGGGCCCAACGGCCCACAGTCGTCTTACTTCTTTCATGTTGCAAACATACTGTCTTGATCTTTTTGCCGGTCGTGTCGGATTCTTCAGTCAATACCTAACCTTATCATCAATGCCATTGTCTTCGCCATCTGGTACATCGCCAAGAAGATACCCTTACAATATCGAAAACACTCTCATTCTGGCAATGGCTTTGATCGGATCCACTACCAAATCAAGTATGATCTGATTTGGGCCCAACGGCCCGCAGACATCTTGTTTCTTTGGTAGTGCGACCGTGCTGGGTTGATGCCTTTGGTGGTTATCTTAGGTTCTTCCCTTCTACATTCAATCTCAACATCACGGCGACTGTCTTCGGTATCTGGTGAGCCATCAACAAGATAACGTACACAATTGAAGACACCCTTATCTTTGGCTATGAGCTCTGATTGGATCCACCATTGAATCAAGCTTACCTTATCTGGCCCCACGGCCCACAGGTATCATGCTACTTTCGTGGTCCGACCGTATTGCGATTAGCGGTTCTCTTAGGATATTCCCTCTGCATCCGTTATTGTCATTGTGACGAATATTTCTACCACCGACCAAACATCAACGAGACACCCTTACGGCATCGAAAATACTCTCATTGCTCGCCACAATATCGACCGTATCCACTACCAGAGCAAGGCCCGTCTGATCTGGGCCGCACGGCCCACAGATATCTTCTTTCTTTCGTGGTGTGACCGGGTTGAGATGGTCCCTTTCACGCATATCCTACCTTCCTGTTATGGCGAATGTCTCGACGATCCGATAGTTCCTCAGCAAGTCACCTATACACAGTCGAAGATACTATCATCCTAGGCCATGGGTTTGACAGAATCCGCTACCAAATCAAGCATGATCTGATCTGAGGCCAAAAGCCCGCAGACGTCTTGTTTCTTTCGTAGCGCGACTGCACTCCGTTGATCTTCTTCGAGTACCGTATCCACGTTGGACAGCGTAATTTACATTCGACATTATCCTTATGGCGGATGTCTCCAGCATCGAGTATCCGTACTTCACGGTACTCGCATCGGTTTCCACGACTTTGATTATATCCACTACTTTTTCGGGCATGATTAGATCTGTTGTCTTCATTCGTCGATGGCAGAGTGACTTACTCGCGATTATGGTCGCAAAAGTGATCGATTTCTTCCAGAACGAAGACAGAATCGTGCCGGCACACCTCGATACATATTCGAGATCAGGAGACCAGAGCGAAAATCGTTTTCCAAACCCCTTGCTGCAGTGTCCCCAAGTCTGCTATACGGCACGGTTGGGCAGAAACGCTGACAATTTCATCATCGAACAAGGCTTCCACAACTCAAGGGTTGATGTCTTTGGGCGCACACGCCCACACCACAGTTTTCAAGAACGTCATTGGGACTTCCTGCATATTAGAGATTAGGAGACCGGAGCGTAAACCGTTTTCCAAACCCCTTGCTGCAGTATGCCCAAGTCTGCTATACGGCACGGTTGGGCAGAAACGCTGACAATTCTTTCATCGAACAAGGCTTCCACAACTCAAGGATTGATGTCTTTGGGCGCACACGCCCACATCACAATTTTCAAGAACGCCATTGGGACTTCCTGGGCTTCTTTCTCCGATCGGGTGGAATTCCTACGGTCGGCGCTCAAGGTACTCTCAACTTTTGCCGTGACGTTGACCATGTTCACCACCAATCCAAGCCTGATCTGGGCCCAACGGCCCACGGGCAGCTTGCGTTTCTTCTAAACCGACCGTACTAGGTTGATTCTTCTAGGCATTCACGTCCATTCAACAATCGTCTAGAGCCTCATTGCTAATTCCTTGCTTCCCTTGCTCCAGTCGAGTTATCTGCTCACGATAGGCGCTCAAGGTAGTCTTACCATTTACGACAGCTTTGATCGCTTCCACTGCTAGATCGAGCATGATCGGATTGGGCCCAACGGCCCACGACCATGTTATGTCTCTCCTGGCCTGACTGTACTTGTTTAATCTTTTTGGGCAGCCACGCCCACTTCACAACCGTCCAAACTCTATAGGATCTTCCCGGTTTCTCTCCTCGATCCAGTCATTTCCTTGTCGTCTACTACAGCGTCGACCATGTCCGCTGCCAAATCAAGCCTGACTTGAACTGGGCCCAACGGCCCGCACACGTCTTCTACCTCTCCAGACCTAACCATACCCGCTCGACTCTTTTGGGCACCCACGCCCACATCACGACCGTCTAGAGCCTCAGAGGAACCTTCAGAGTTGTCGTTCACCAATCCAGTCATTCCCTTACGGTCAGCACGCGGTTGCCATCTTCTTAGAAGAAGAAGATAAAGAGGACAACATCCTGGACTTTTCGAAGAACGGCGATGTCATGACACGACTTTCAAGACGAAGAAAGCCTTGTGAGAGCATATTCTCGCAAACCGACCATCTTACATTGTTTTCCTGGGGAGTTGTGTCGGTTCCAGCCATAAATTTTCCAACATTCCAACCAAAACAGACAGAAACTACTGTCTGGGCCGATATCGCAGATGAAAGTTCGACGAATGCATCAGAAAGACTTGGCCTGTATCTGGACGATCATCGTCCGATTCTCCTATTGTTTCTCCCTATACCCTACGTGATCTCAACACCTATCTGATTCCAGTTGGGGCCGATATCGCAGATGGAAGTTCGACGAATGCATCAGAAGGACTCTGGGCGATCTTGATCCAACTCTCTCACCAGTTCACTGCACGTTTCATTTGGCCTTAACACATGTCAGGTTCTACATAATATCACTCCAAGCAAACATCCATACTGCGCTTCCGCTCGCTCAAGGCATAGAACAACGATCGCACCATTGGAAAGGAACATGCATAATACAAGTGCTTCTGACATAATCCGCCCATTTCTTCCAACTAGGTGGCCCACGAACATTCCTTACAAATCGTCCTTGGCCTCAACACATATCTGATTCTACGTCACATCAATCCAATTACACATCCATGCTGCCTTCCGCTTGCTCAACGCACAGAACATCGATCGCACCGCTGGAAAGGAATACCTGCAACATAGATACTTCAGATTTCATCGGCCCATTTCTTCAACAAAGCCGACTCGTGGACTTCAACCGTTGAACCTCAAGACATATCTAATTCTACGTCACATCAATCCAAGTGGAAATCCACGCTACCTTCCGCTCGCCCAGTACATGGAGAAATGACCGGACCACCGGAATGGAACGTGTATATCGCAAATACTTCAGGTTCTATCCACCTGATTCTTCCACTGAGGGTACCCAAGGATCCTAACCACTAAGCTTCAACAAACACATGTCTGGTTCTACGTCATATCGTTCCAAGTAGACATCCACGCTACCCTCCGCTCGCCCAAAACATGAAACAATGACCAGACCGGTGAAGAGAAGAACGTACACCACAAATACATCTGCTTTGATTCGCGCACTTCTTCAAACATGGTGAGCCATGGACTCCAGCCACGTTGGGATAACAGCGGGTCTGCGGCTACCGATGTGGATGGCAAATTATCACGTACTCCAGAAGACGAAGCCTGGCTTGAAGTTGTCTTGGCTAACATTGCAATGGCAAAAAGCGATCACCTACAGTCATGAGGCAACATCGAGCAGTGAACACCGTCTGACTCACGTCAAAGTTGTTGTCGCCAACACCAACGAGGTACTAGCCCAGCGCTCAAAACCCACAACAGACGCCAGCATTTTCCGACTTGTCATCAAGAGAAGAAGTTATTGATTGCACCATCTTCGACCATTCAGAAGCGGCTGACAGCCTGGAAGAAAGTCACCAAAGACTATGATCTTCCAGGAACACGGCCATCTTTGACCTTTCAAGAGCGGCTGAAAGCTTGGAATCAAAGTCCCTAAAGACTATGATCTCCCCATGATACGCTGACTTCGACCTCTTGAGAGCAGCTGACAGCCTGGTCAAAGGTCACCAAAGATCACGATCTCCCCAAGATACGCCATCTTCGACTTCTTAAACGCAGCTAACAGCTTGGACCAAGGTCACTAAAGACCATGAACTTTCAGAGAACCACCATCTTCAACACTTCAAAAACGGTCAACAGCCTGGTCAAAGGTCACTAAAGACTCTGTTCTCCCCAAGATGCTCGTTTAGATTCAACATCCCGAGTGCTACCTTGGTGCCACTATTGCCGACGCTTGGAGACTTTCCAGCCTCATTGCTGCTCATACGGTCGCGATGACATGTACTCAGCCACCTCTAGTGACAAAAGATCGAACCAGCATCAAACGCACGAGATGTGCTAAACATATAAATACACCAAGTCTGCTCTCGCACGAAAACACGATCGACACGCGGTCTGGCTCTTCTACGCCGTTCCTCTGCTCCGACACAAGTCTCGGTTCGTCTCTGCCGGAATCCTTCTGCCATCAACCATTTTCTCCATTCGGCCATGAGCCTTACTGTCGTTCAATTCGGGGCATCTTCCAATGTACCGTGAGTGGGCAGTGCGTGCAGCTTTGGCTGCAATGGAAGACTTCGGGCTCGGTAACCAATCCGTGACGCGGTTCCTGGGATAGAATTCTTCCTTCCGTCGACACTCCCTAGAATCATCACTAGGATCGTGCTACTACCCGCCTCGCTATGTCTTGTCACTTTCGCTGCCCTCAGAGCATCATCTATATACGTCCAGCAACACTCCGAACAGCGGATCATCATCGATCATTTCCTAGATAACGTCAAACCAATACGATCCCTAGAAGCCATCGACGTCCACATTATCAGTCGCTCTCCAGGCGATGACTGGTACTACCAAGATACGAACCGTCGGCACTCGGACTTTTCATGCGGTTCAGCAAACCTCATGGACATCCAATCATATGACTACACCCAATGGTCATACCTACAGACCATGTCGGCCATGTCTTCATGGACCTTGACCGCCACGATCTGACCATGTTGGCTCCGAAAAATCTTACTCGTGCACAGGATTGAGGATTGATGAGTAGGAAGTGCAGCCTCTGGCGAATTTCTGTGCGGAGAGCGTATCATTATGAAGGGCTGATGAACGGAAAGCATCATCATGGTGTGTTTCCCAGCTGCGTTTGTACGACAATGACCGTCTCATGTGCGAAGTGTTTGTTATCAATGGGTGAATATCAGGACGTTAACAATACAATCCTGGAGAAAGAACCTTATTTCAATTAATGCCGCAGGCTTATATCACTCACAACCAGCAACCATTTCCTCAGTCTCAGTGGCCACAGTACCAACTCCAGAAAGACAAGAGGGCTTCGGAATGAGAGACATAGTCACCAACGAATAGAAACAACACGAGGATGCCTCTACAGCTTTTCACGACGATGGTCACACCTTACAAACCTTGGTAAGAGTGCATCAAGACGTGTTTGATGAGTAACCCCGAATGATGTTGGAGCGATTGGGTGTTTTGGCGGATGAACGACCCCATAGAATGACATGTCCTATAGCTTAGAGAGTAATGTCATGAAATCACTCTTCACCAAAACCACAACATTCTTGTATTATGCATCGTTCCAAGTAGTGTCCCAGGAGATGGCCCTTATTATTAGACGACGGATATCCAGCTTCAAAGTCGCTCCTCAGAAATGGCTAGTTCTAACTCCGAAAGTGGCCTGGAGATAAACCTCGACCTGACTACTTGCAGTAGTCGGCAAGATTGGTCCCTGGCGCGTAGCAGCCGGGGCTAACCTTTAAGGCAGGTTCTAGGGGCCTTTAGGCGCTACAATTGCCCCTCTAGAGACTTTGGTCAGTTAGGGGCGTCCTAGCACTTTCGAGTTTCAACATCCTAAGCCACTGATTCGTAGCTCAAACAATGCAAACGAATCCTCCACTCAATGCTCGAATACCGGACCCAAGGCTTCAATGGCTATGCTGTCAAGTACTCTCCCTTCTTTGATTCCCGCATAGCAGTAGCTACATCGCAACACTACGGCCTAGTAGGCAATGGACGGCTCTACATCCTAGGGTTAACGCCCAAGGGCATTGTTGCAGAGAAATGGTACACCCCCCCTTCCACCCCCACAACATCTGAAAGCTCACGAAGTGCTAAGGTTCGACACGCAAGATTCCCTCTTCGATCTCGCCTGGTCCGAGACCCACGAGAACCAATGCCTCGTAGCAGCCGGTGATGGCTCCATTAAGCTCTTCGACATCGGGCTCGACGAATTCCCCATACAGAGCTGGAAAGAGCACAACAGAGAGGTCTTCGCTGTACACTGGAACCTAGTAGCAAAGGACACATTCTGCTCTAGTTCCTGGGATGGCACCATAAAAGTGGTACGCTCCCCCCACCCCACCCCTCAAGGCCCCCCTCCCTCAAGAAACCCCAGCCAACACCCCATCACAGTGGTCCCCAACCCGCACAACCTCCCTCCTAACCCTCCCAACCCACACCTGCACCTACAGCGCCTCCTTCTCCCCCCACACCCCGACCCTCCTCTCCTCCGTCTCCTCAGACTCCCACCTCCGCCTCTTCGACCTCCGCACCCCCTCCTCATCCTCAAACCACCTAGTCCTCACAATCCCCCTCCACGCCGCCAAAGCCTCTTCCCCCAACACACCCTCCAACCCCTTCCCCCCAACCGAAGCCCTAACCCACGACTGGAACAAATACCGCCCCAACACCCTCGCCGCCGCAGGCGTAGACCGTCTAATCCGCACCCTCGATCTCCGCACACCCACCGGTCCCCTCGAGATTCTCTCAGGACACGATTACGCCGTCAGGCGTCTAGCGTGGTCGCCTCACCTCTCCGACACGTTGTTATCTGCGAGTTATGATATGACGTGTAGGGTGTGGACGGATGGGAGCGGGAAAGATGTAGGGGGTGGTATGGGTGGGGTGGGAGAGGCGGGTGGTGGGGGGCAAGGGAGGGAATTGGGACGGATGGGCGTGCATACGGAGTTTGTGTGTGGGGTTGATTGGTGTCTGTTCGGGGCGGAGGGGTGGGCTGCTAGTACGGGGTGGGATGAGAGGGTTTGTGTGTGGGATGTTAGGGAGTTTATGCAGCCGTGAGGGAGGATTGGAGGGGGTTTGGAGGAACGTACATAGGATATCTAAACGAACTCATGAAGTCGAGGAAACATGCTGTTGAATCAAAGCTACGAAAAGGATATCTAGCGCGTTGTAAAACAGCCCGCTCAAGCACCACAAAGAGCAAGAGCGCAAGCCCGCCGCGCGACCTCCCTATCCATAATGACGGCCAGTCATCCCATCATTGAGATCCCATCGACGTCCCCATCCATAATGAACACCAGCACCCCCATCACATCACTGAACGCCCATTCCCCTCCCCATCCTCTCCCCCGCACAATCAAGACATCCTCAACGTCCCGGACGCCAAGTTCCTCCCATTCCCACCAACAATCTTCTTCCTTTCCAGCTCCCGATTAACGCTCGGCGTTCGCTGCGAATGCCCAACAAATTGCGCACGCCTCGGACTCCCAGAAGTCTTCTCCGCAGAGCCCAGTATCCTCCTCGCCTTATCCCCCTCCGCTAATTGACGTCTCCTAGAGCTAGCATCTCTGCTGCTATTGGTAGTCGGAGTCGGAGTCGGAGTAGTCTGGAGTCCTTCGGAAGCTGCGATTCCTTCGTCAACAGCAACAGTGATCCACTCATCAGGTCTTTGATTTTCAGCCGGCATTCCGACTCGAGGCTTCTTCATGCCGGTATGAAGTTGACTGAGTTGCTCAGCAAGGATATCGTCTTGTAGCTCCTTGTCAACGAATCTGACTGGTTTCTTGGGCGTATCGATTTCTAAACGCTCTATTATGCGGACACGGTGTTTGAGCTCATCGGAAATGAGCTTGAGGTAGCCGGGAGAGGAAGATCGGGAGCCGGATTCGCCAAAGACGCTGCGCAAACTGGACAGGGCAACTTTGGGCGGATGATGGGTAGCAATCTGGTATGCCCATCGCTTATGTACTAGAGCCGTACATTCCGTTGGCACAGGAAGAGATTTCCTTGAGCCCCTCTTATAGGAGCCGGGGTCTGGTGATTTCAATTTCAAGTGGCAATCGGCGGTAACAGAGCAAGTCGTTCCCTCCGGTAACAGCGAGTGTCTATATCTAAGCTTTGCTGTCACAAGCTTGACTTCCGACAGTCCAAGCATCTGATCAAGCTGTGTCCAGATAGAATTGGCGTTTATCGGAATTGCAGATTGCGAGAGGCCGTGAGACACAGTATTTCCATGCGCTTTGGCGGTCCTCAGTCTCAAATTTACCAGAACCGTGGAAAGTTGCCCCAGATTTAGAGAGAAGAATGCACGACTACCCATTTCGCCCACGATCTCGTAGTCTTGGCCTGGTATGATATCCAGGATAAGATCGCTCACTTGACCTTGAATTCTTCCACCACGTGCATGCATAATCAGCCCACGTAGCCTATTAAGCAAACTCGTCGGATCGGTATCCTTCTTTGCGCTTACTGACCGTAATTCAGTCCCTGACGTCGAGCGTAACTTCCATCCGTTGCACTCGATAGACTTATAATTCTCTCGTGCTAAGGTGCCGGGACAGATGACGTGGAAACGTAGCCTATCGTCGCAGAGCATTGTTGATGACAGTCCCTCCGCGTTCGCAGTGAGTATGAAAATGTGTCCGAAGACGTTATGGAGTGCTTCTGTCTTCGCGTTGGGTACCTTGGACTGTAGCAGAATGCTTTTCGCTTGTTTGATTGCACTCTCCCAGACCGACGCCATGTAACTCTCAATACTGGTAGTAGCGGAGATTTTGTCCAAGGCACGTGTGATCTCCGTAGTGCTAGGTTGGCTTAGTGGCCGAATGATGGTGGTGTCAGAGCCAGCGTTGTGAGGCGCTGATGTGCAAAGGATAGCCATTCTATCAAGGACCACGTTGAGCATCCACGCGAGAGACCTTGCAGTTTCACAGCTAGCCATGAGGGTGCTTGTAGATGCGTAAAAGCTGAACCTATGAGTGAGTGACTGGGATACATTCCAGCATGGGACACAGCTTACGAATTGTCAATAATGACCACAACGTCGAGCCCGACCTCGGTATTCCAAAGTTTTTGTCCACTGGTGGTAGCATTCAAAGCACCCTGAATATCTATTGCCACTAGCATGGTTTCCCCATTCTTTGCGCTCATCTCCTCGTATTCAGGAGTCACCTCAAGTTGGGGGCCCATAATGGCAGATGTCTCCGGTTTGCGAAGGATACGAAAAGGTGGAGGTGTTGGAATCGAAGATTGTCTTGCTGAGATTGTGGTAGGTGAGGTGTCGTTAGACGTTGGTGGAGTGGGAAAGGCGGAAAGAGCACCGTCCAAGTCGCTGCCAGAGCAGGTGTCTGTCCGACTTGAGATGTTCCGATGCGCATGACCTAATGGCCGGTGGCGAGGCCGATGTACAGGAGCCTGAGTCCTCTGTGGTAACAATTGCATGCTCCGACGCCTCTCATTGCTGGTCGCACGACCATTATGAGCTCTGTGAGTAAGCCCGCTCATCACTCGAGTCATAAAACGATTCCTGAACGAGGCCTGTCTTCGCGGTGCACGGTCTCGGTCTATTTTGGTAGCTTCCGTGGGGTTGTACGACTCTGCGTTGGTGGTCACTGCTCCTGGGCGGACAGTGAGTGCAACCAACGGTGTAGGCGATATCAGTGGCTCATCGTTCATTGGGCTCAGGAAACTCGTCTTGTCGAACGCGCCGGTCGTAAACGCTCGTGTAGGCGCATGTCGTGTACCAATACTGGTCTTCGATTCGTCTGGGGTAATCCCTGACTCGCCAGCAACCATCATCGATGCACGTTGCTCACGGGTGGCTGCATGAGCCGGAGCTAGTGGAGAGCCATCCGAGTCGTTAGATGCAGAGCTGGTCACACTGGAATAGCCTGAGTCACTTAGACGCTGCTTACGCACATGAAGCGAATTGGAACCTTCGCTCGAATGAGTTGGCGAAGCAAGGTTTTGCTGGGAGAGATCCACCCGTGACAAATCAACCGAAAGCGAAGATCTCCTGACTGGTACGAGGCTGCGTTGGCTTTCCGAGTTTGAGATGCAAGGAAAAGAGTCGTTGGTGACGGGATCCGAATTTGGCAGACCTCCGCTCTTGGCGATTCGCAAGGGCCTTGGTGTCATGTCTGGGTCCCCAAACCCTCCTTTCTCAGCAGATTGCCCATTGGGATCATTGCATATCGACATATTTGAGTGGGGCATGCTGGACTTAGAACAAAAGTCTCAGCATAGGACAGTAGCAAGGAATGATAAATTCCTTTTATGTGCTAACCTGATCGGGTCGGCGCAACGTCTATTTGCAATTATCGATCAAACTTCACGAATAGCCGGCAACGGATCAGATCTTGTCTTATCAGGACCACGTGGCCAGCCGAACTTCCAAATGGCCTGAATCTTGTGCCACCAAGCCGGTGTCCAATCGCTGCACTTGATTGCCAGCACGACCACCAATACCAGTAGCAGAAGAGGTACAAGCAGTAGCGCAGTACCAGCAGTCAGTTTCCAGGCGTCACGAGTCATGAGATAGTAGGAATAGCTCAATACTGGAGCTGCATGTAAAGCTGTTGTTTGAATGCTGTACTTTGCAAAGTCTGCTAAGCTGCAATTGTTCTGGGAGAAAGGAGGCTTCGGGACTGGGTAGTCATATATGACACGAAGACGAATCCGAGAAGGAGCGATTCAATCGCTGGGTTAAGGAAGTGGCAAGAGCGTTCTTCCACGCAGAATTTTGAATATCACTTATGCTTCGGCAGCTGACTAGTTAGCACTTTGATGGGCGATTGCTACATAACAGCCTAGCTATGAGCGGTCAACGGAGCTCATTAGTCCTTCTTTGATCTCCTGGATCAAGTCGTCGCCCACATCAAGAAATCGTATCTGAGCCATGCCATTAGTGGTGCCATACTTGTATGAAATGGCAACGCTTACCAGGTCATCTCCGCCAGCAACACCGCCATATAATGTTGACTCAGCGATGCTTGCATCAATCCCCTTTCGAACCCTCATCTCCCAGACGCCATCCCAGCTCCACTCATCCTGCTGCTTCACACTAGAGCCGAGAGTAGGTATGTCTGCATCTGACTTATTACTCCTGCAGTGCGCTCGCCAAGCCTTCCAAGCTCCAGAATTGCCAGCAGCTTCCAATGGGAGCGTGTCCAAAGCAGCCTCATCGTCGAACGAATGCTTCATGTATTGCAGAACCTCACGAATGCTGGTAGACCGGGATTGCGATCCAGCTTGATGCGGTAGCGACTTAGCAACCCTGTTGTGGGAAGACTGAGATCCATCTGAAGTTCTTCTCGAGGAGACGTCCTCCGGTGGAGGAACTATGTACGCATCCTCTCCATGTCTTCGAACATCTTTCTGCGACCCGCTCACATTCCGTGATGACCCAGTTGAGGTCGTAATACTCTTCTGCGACCTCCCAAACCAATGTGGGAAGCCATGCCTTAGACTGAACCCTCCCGGGGGCAGTCGCTCTTCGTCCGTAGCACTCACGGTATCTGAATTAGAGGAACCAGTCGTGTAAGTGTATGTAGTCAATGGCGCGACGAGTGGATGAAAAATATCGCTAATGAAGGTGATTGATGGAGGTAGCGTAGGGTAGTCAGGGGGAAAGGAGATGTGAAACCGGAGGATGGCCGGCGCATAAGGTCCTACGTGGAGAGTAAGCACCTTGTAGCAAGACCCCACGCTGCCTAAGCGGTGATTACCTCTACGGACAAACAGGACTCCGGACCATTGTGCTGGAGTTCCAGGCTTCAGGCTGAGGTAGATGCCTTCTGGACATGCTTGCTTCAGGCTTGCACTGTAGGTAATGTAAGTTGAGCATAGTCCCCAACTCGTAGACGTAATGGCAACTCACTACTCGAGAAGAGTGTATTGCTGAGTGTTATGATGCCATGGGCGCAGGCGCGGAGAGTTCATGTCATTTGGTGGAGATGATCTCGGAGAAATTCTGCAGATCTCGAAACTCACAGCGTCAACACCACAATCTTTGCCCTCAAAATGACAGAGCGATAGCCGTGCCTACTTTTTAGACGAGGTTGAAGACCAAGATGCAGGTCATGTCCAGGTGACTATTGACAGGGGAGGTCTTTACACAAGAATCAGGAATGGCTCGCGTGCAGGGGGCGTTTTTGCCCTTTCTCTACCCATGTCTGGAAACGTCTCCCGTCCGCGTAGGCAGACGTGCCAGATTGTTGTATCGAAGTATAGCAACTAGACGCTACCAATCCACTGAGTCCGCCATCCACGATGGAGCCCCTTCGGACCATCCTTCCTTATCTCATCTCAATCCTTCACCTACCGACTATGGCCGCACAATATTTGCGGACAAAGCTACTATAACGCTCTCCGCCGGCTCTGGAGGCCACGGCTGCATCTCCTTCGTCCGTGAGAAGTATATTGAGGCTGGCCCTGCGAACGGTGGCGATGGTGGCAGTGGAGGCAGCATCTACATCCAAGCAGTACGAGGAGAAACAAGTCTACACAAGCTAGCTAGAAGGTCATTAATCAAGGCTGGCAGGGGGAAGAATGGTCAGGGTAAAGATAAAGGAGGGCAGCGAGGAGAGGATCTGCTGGTGCAGGTTCCAGTGGGGACGGTGGTGAGGGAAATCAGTAGGCGTGATCCAATCGCTGAAGAGGAGGAAATCAGGATGTTGGAAGCAGGATCTGAGGAAGGTGCTGAAGGGGGTACTAGAGGTACCTGGAGGAGAGACAAGTGGATGCAGTATCCATCATCTACACCGTCCGAGTATGCGATCGCTGAATTCCCTCCACTCCCTAAACCGAGGAGATCAAACCTCGCCCTCTCTCAACCTCAGCCACCTATAGATCTGGACCTATCAGAACCTATGGAAAAGCCAATGCTACTCGCTGCTGGAGCTATGGGCGGCCTAGGCAACCCACACTTCATGACAGCAACAAATAGACGTCCGAAATTCGCTACGAAGGGCGAGGATGGCTTGTCGATTACACTTGAGCTGGAACTGAAACTACTTGCAGATGTTGGGTTCGTGGGCATGCCGAACGCCGGCAAAAGCACCCTGCTACGTGCTCTGAGCAGAAGCAAAGCAAGAATTGGGGATTGGGCTTTCACAACGCTGCAGCCGAACATTGGGACTATGGTGTTAGATAATGGCCATGGTAGAGCTCAACTACAAGCTAGTAGAGCAAGTGGAGAGCCCAGGACGCAGATCTCGATAGCGGATATACCTGGGTTGATCCCTGATGCACACATGGACAAGGGGCTAGGGCTTGGGTTCCTACGCCACGTGGAGCGGGCACATGTACTTGCTTTCGTTGTCGACCTTAGCGCTGGAGATGCCATCAATTCACTGACCATACTTTGGAATGAGCTTGGCGAGTTCGAGACTCTGAAGGGCAAGGAAACGAACATGGCGACCGAGTCAAGAATTGTGGATTGGAAGCCCATTGACAAAACCAGGCCATCTGCATCCGCTCGGGATGGGGCGGTTGCAAGGAACGAAGAAAACACTATCATCGAACCGTCAGGATCTAGGTCGTTGCCAGACCTACCGATGGCACCGATGTCTTCTAAGCCCTGGTTCGTGGTTGCCACCAAAGCTGATGTGGAAGGTACTCAGGAGAACTTTGCAAAGTTGCAGGCGTACCTTGATGCTTTAGCAAAGGGAACAGAAAAACATCCCAGTAAAAGGAAGAATGTATGGAAAGGGCCATTAACAGCAATTCCAGTCAGTGCTATACGTGGCGAAGGCGTTGAGCGGATACCAGAATGGACAGTGGGCCTTCTTGACGACTGAAGGCTCAGTGCTTCGCTCTTTTTACCGAATGAATTGTTTGTTCACAGTATCCAATTAGCCTTCAAAATTCGAGACTTCATGCTCTGCAGTATTTGCCCAGCCCCTCCATAATTGACAATCCATGCTCCATCGTCCACCGTAAGCCAACTGACACATGCCTTATCAAGCCCTACGAGAATAGATGGTGTCCGCAAGAGCCCTATCATAAGCGGACAACTTGTCAATGCTGACATATATATCAGCAAATCCACTTATCAGCAGCCATCAACAATGGCAACTTACTCCACGAGCCGAGCACAACTTCCAAGATCTAGCCTCTCAACATCCATACCATCATACCAACTCACTGCATTCCGATTCCCATTCCACAGCACACATTGACTGAAGTGATCGTACACAGCCCTCCTGTCCTCCAGCAAATATTGACAATTAGGGCAACGTTCCTTACGTGGGCGATCCAAGTCCCGGATAATGGGGTGCGCGAAGCAGATGGGGCTGAAGCGTTGGCCGTATAGGATCTGTTTTCCGTCGTGTTGGTGTCTGAGAGGCAATTTGATCATTGTGAGACCGGGCGCGGTTATTGTGTGGCCTTCATAGGGGGAGGCTGTTTGCGCGGTTGGGGGGGCGGTGGTAGGGGAGGTGGGGTTCATGGTGGGGTTTTGTTCTTGGAGTTGGGGTGGGAAGTCTGGTTGTTGAGTGGTGGTCTTGCGGTATTTGTAGATGATTGAGTAGGGTTGGTCAGGAGCTGTGCTTGTTGATTGTTGTTTTGGCTTGCAATTTCTGAGTGTCAAGTGATTAATTAATGTGGCCAGCTCGGGCGATTTCCCATCGTGATGGTTTATTAGATTTTGAATGACAAGGTCTTGAGTCAATATATGTATATTTCTATAAAAAGATCGCAAGCCATTGACAAAACAGAGGGGGTTTTATCCTAGTCTTGTCTCGTTGGAGTGGAGGCATGGAGTTCAAAGAGCCCCTGAAGCAGGAATGTGATGATTCTCTTTCATGCAGCTCATTCACATAATTTTCACGGGCAAGTATATTCGCTCTTCCACGAGAGTAATTACAAGATCCGAAAGTTGAAAAATTCATATTGAATTGAATTGACGAAGACAATAGGAAATTCATGACTGCTCTAGCTTTTTTGCAAGACATATGAGAGGCGGTAAAGATCCATCAAATTATCTTGAACCATCAATGATCGATGCGGATAGTACTAGATACCATAGAAGCACTTTCTACACATATTGCAGGTATCATGGAGCTTTTCGAGCTTCCTCGACGTCAATTGAGCGTTCCGTGAGCTACTAGACGACCCGGTTGCCCGCGCGTTTGGTTCAAACCCCCATCTTCGGCCAATATCAGTCGTTATCTGCACTAGCCAGATTGGGCGATTTCGCGATGTAGGTTTTCACAGACTCACACCTCAACACCTCCTTGGCTCGATTTGTCGTCTGGGAATACACGATAAGAGGGGAATTATACTGTTGCTATTCAAAGGTAGGTTTTTCATATATGTTTGGGTACATTGGTTATTGTAGGCATTTTGGTTTCTATGTGTCTGCCGCACAGCAATATGGTAGCTATGGCATTGAGACCGTACCGATTTCCAGTAGTTCGTTGACTTGTGATGGCAAGAATCTTGCCGCTTGTTTCGCCAGAGCTAAGTGACGCTCTCAGATCTCATTGTGACCTCCATAATGAGCTGACATTCGAAGCGGATTAGCATGCGAGAGATCGAAGGCCTGATGGAACAAGCCAGCTGCCTTTTTGGACCTGGATGCGAGCCTTGAGGGCTTGCCTAGATCATAAAAACACAGCAATCTTGAAAATGAATATCAACTTCTGGAGAAACGATGATGGACCACTTAACTTTTCAGTAATTGCATTGGAGGTGCTACCTTATTAGATGATACAATCAAACTTTGTCACCTTCTGGGAGCGCATTGAAGCTTATCGTGCAAGTAAGAATGTCAAACTTACCAACACGAACGAGAAATTCAGGGGCGGTTCTGGCCATCACCTATCTAAAGTCGTAATACCGTGAAAGACGATCAAATTGTGCTTGCTGTACACCTTTCGCCCTCTTTGTACTGCAGGAACAGCTCAAAGAAACCCGCATTGTCTCCCATTCTCTAGCGTTTTAGCTATAGAGTACGTTTGCTTTTATGCCTGTCACCTGTATCTGATGTCAGACTCTAGAACGCCCAATGGGCTTTCTTTTATTGGGTACCCAAATGTCTTGGCGATGCAGCTAACCTTCCCCACTGAGGCGTCAACTGCCCAGGGACCTTGCTTCTTTGCAAGGTTCAGGCCTCCACAATCACAAGTAGCTAGAGTGATGCTGTGGTTGCCTTGGTGCTTATTGATAACACATCATTGGCTGTCGTAAGTGAATGATAACATAAGGACAGCTTGTGTCCCTCGTTGTTTGGCATCTCCCTTCTTCAAGCTTCCTTGAAGCACGGCAAACTTTGCAACACATACCTATGATCTCTCTCGATCTTACATTTCACCAAACTACCTTTCCTTCTCCTGTTCCTAGGTCATACATATCATTCAGTGGCTCCGCCTTCGTACCCAAGTGTTGCAACGCTTTCAAAGGCATCTATTCCTAGCCCAAGACGTGGTAATGGATGCAGATGCTGCTACTGCAGAACTTATCCTTGCTCTACAATTGGCAGACATTGCCGAATTTCGAAGATATCATCCTAACGAGAACGATGATTATGCAGTTGCAATGAGCCTCTACCATGACGAGCTTCGAGACAATGCTGCTCTCGTATGTGATCGTCGGTTCGGTGAAGATATTGGGCAGGCTCAAGATCCAGATGTTCCCCATAATGATCCTCTACCCTCTGCGACTCCGAATGTCGATCAAGTTCCCGCGGAGGCGCTCGCTGGTATGACAGTCTTTGATGATTCTTCGTCCGACCACCAGACAGCTGGGCCCGGGCATTGTGTGTCTTGCGAAAAGGAAACAAGGGATCTGATGACGGCGCCTTGCGGGCATCAGTACTGCGAGGAATGCCTTGCTACCCTTTTCGAGCTCGCTATGACGGATGAGTCGATGTTCCCTCCAAGGTGCTGTCGCCAAGAGATAACACTAGACCGTGCTAGGTCTTCTCTCACCTCAGCCAAAATTGACGAGTTCCAGAGTAAGTCCGTTGAGCTTAGTACGCTTGATCGGACCTACTGCCATGATGCTACTTGTGCGACATTCATTCCCCCTGTAGACATTGATGGCGAGAAGGCTACATGTATGAAATGCAACTTGGTCACATGTTCAGTCTGCAAATCATCAGCACACGAAGGAGACTGTCCGCAAGATCCAGCGTTCGAGATGTTCATGACTACAGCGCGAGAGGCGGGATTTCAGGCCTGTTTCAATTGCAAGAGAATGGTAGAGCTGAACATTGGGTGCAACCACATTACGTATGTGTTGAGAGCGTTTAAGTATCCTGTGCTCCTGACTGACTTTTGCAGATGTTTATGCCGCACCGAATTCTGCTACCTGTGTGGGCAGCGGTGGAAAACTTGTCTCTGCGCCCAGTGGGACGAAACTCGTCTGATAGAGAGAGCTGCAGAGATTGCTGATCGCCGACCGGCTGGGGACCGAGCTGCGCGCGCCGTCCAAGTAGGTCGAGCCCGTCAGCGTCTAATCGATAGGCATGACTGCGCACACGCATCGTGGACCAGGGTGAGTTACGGCAATTTGAGATGTGAAGAATGCCATAGCCTATTGCCGGCTTTTCTGCTAGAGTGTCGTCGCTGCGAACTCCGTGTCTGTAGACGTTGCTCTTGTAACAGGTTATAATTTGTCACGGAGCAATTCAGGTATGGAACCCGCACGACACTCGGCCAGTAGATGGGCTTTGGAGCACCCATTTAATTCACACTATCAGGTCGTGGAAACATCGCCTGACCAGACACGGGCTATCAGCATACCAATTGTGTGCCAAACTCTCTTCTAGACTCGGGACAAGGTTTCAAGGGGACTTCTCGTTAACACTTCTGTGATGGGCCATTCCATGGAAATCGTCCTTCTATCATCTCAAAGCGTCAACACCCTGAAAGCTGGAGGACCGCTTTCATGCGAGCATTCATACCATCCAAGGTGTTTCATCAAATGTCATAGCATGTATTCTAGATATCATCATTGTGTTCCTTGCCATGGGAAGAATTCCTCGCTTGCAACCATAATGACCTGAGAACACATCACCAATGAAGAATGTTTGCCTTACAATTGACTGTCCTTCAATGTCACAGTATTACCCTTACCGAATTGTGAGCTGTCCTTAGAGATTGCATTTAGTACAACCAATCACACAGAGGCCTGCTTGAAGTCTTTCCCAAGCGCGTTGAGGCTTGGCGCGCGGCTGTGAAAGTCAAATTCGCCGCCCAAGTTTTGGCAGCAATAATTGATCTCCCCACCAAGGACATTGAGAAGGACACTTCTGGACATGGCTTTATCTAGTCATGAGGCTTTCCGAACGTTCGAGAACCCGATTCGTTTGAAGGTAAATAATCTGATAGACGTTTATACTCACTATATGTACTATCCTGCTCTAGAGCTACTCAAGAAAAATGGACTCCTATCTTTCCAACAAGAGATCTAGACTTTCACCAGCTACTGAGCATACCCGGAGTTTGTCGCTCACCAATCACCAATACTTAGATGGAGAAGATGGGTCTACAGATTTCAAGCTTGCCACACTAGCTTCCCTACATCCATACGTAGATCAAGCAACCTTGCTTGACTTGCTTATTTCCGCAGAAGGTTCAGTAGACGCTGTTAGAGAAACCCTCTCCATTACTCGAGGAGACGCTTCGGGCCGCAAGAGATCAGCGGCAGGCACTGGTTACCAAAGTTCGCTGTCTGCCTTCAGAAAGAATGGAAGTGAAACGTTGGACTCACCATCTGCAAAGCGTAGAGCCTTGACTCGCAAGGGTCAGACACTGCATCTCTACACGCCAGAGGACATTGCAGCTCACACACCATGCTCCATTATCCATAAATTCCTACCGGATCATCAAGCAGATGAGCTCCTGAAGGAGCTGCTTGAGGAAGCTCCAACCTTCGAAAGCCAAACATTCAAGCTCTTCGACAACGTGGTGCAATCTCCACACACAGCTTGTTTCTACGTCGACAGTTTGGAGGAACAAAAGACGCAGAAGACGGAGTATCTGTACAATGGGAGCTTTCTCGAAGTATGACTCCAATTGGATTCCTCTAATAAAGCTCTTAGCTGACCATGGGAAACAAAAGGACATTCGCCAGATTACGCCGCAAATGCGTGCAGTCTCGGCTACAGTTCAAAATGCTGTCAACAAAGAGATCGCCCATCGGATTGAGTACCACTACCCAGATAGCAAGAAGCTCAAGTACCAGTCACCATACGAATGGATACCCAATGCGGCCTTTGTCAATTGCTACCAAGGCGGCAATCAGAGCGTAGGTTACCACGCTGATCAGCTAACCTACCTTGGACCACGAGCCGTCATCGGCAGCTTGAGTCTTGGAGTCGCCAGAGAATTTCGAGTGCGAAAGATCGTTGCTCGAGACGACGAAGAGCACGCAGGGTCAAAAGACCAGCGAGCAGACGCCGAGGGGCAGATAGCCATCCATCTGCCACACAATTCTCTCTTAGTGATGCATGCAGAGATGCAAGAAGAGTGGAAGCATAGCATACACCCAGCCCCCGTCATTGATCCGCATCCAATCGCTGGTAACAAGCGCATCAATGTCACTTACCGTTACTACCGTGAAAGTTTTCATCCGAGGTATACGCCACGGTGTAAATGTGGCGTAGCAACAGTACTGCGGTGCGTCCAAAGGAAGAAGGAGAATAGAGGGCGGTATATGTGGATGTGCCACGCGGGCAATACGCCAGGCAAAGAAGGGCGAGCCTCCGTCTAGCGCTCTTGAGACGGTCAATCGGCTGACGCGTCGGAGCAGTTGCACGTTCTTCCAGTGGGCTGAGTTTGATAATGACGGCGAACCTCCATGGGCGAAAAAGGACAAAAAGAACTTGCCAGCACCTGATCCTTCGGTCCTCTCGCCTACTTCGTCGTGCCCTGTCCTTTCCCAACCGGATGTGGTCAAGGCGAGCGACGAGACAGCCACTTAGCCTTCATCCCTGTATGTTCGCCCTCCCGGTGAGCGGTTCCCTCACTCGTTATCAATTCCACCAGAAGCTAACACTAAAACTAACCGTCAGACTTCTCACATAATGCCACCAACCCACGGGTATATACAAACACTCCCCCTCCTTCAAGATACACTCGACATACTCAGCCCCCTTGAAAAGCGGCCACCTCTCCTCATCTACCTTCTCAACATCCACCTCACTCGTATTACTCATATCGACCCCTCCACCTTCCACACCCTTTGGATAAACCTTCTCACTCTCACTCGGAGCATACAACCTCACATACTTCCTCCCCACAATCTGACACAAAACATTATGATAAGGATCCGTATGCAACGGCGACACCGTCCCCGCAGGTCCAAACCACGCATTCAGCATCGGCTCTTCAAGCTTACTCGGTGGAAGTTTCGCAGCGAGAGGCGTACCCGGCGCAGGCGGCGGCGGATCGGTATAGCAGTAATCTGGGATGGAGATGTCGTTTCGAAGGGATGGTATTTGCGTGAACAGATCATGTTGTGCCAGATATCCTATGCCTTTGATGTCTCTGTCCTTGCCATTGGGCTTGTGTGAAGAATCTTGTAGCAGATAATCGTCCATAAACTCCCCAAAAGTAACAATCCGCTGCCCCCACCCCTCATCCGTATAACTCCTCCCCACCTCCACAGGCACAAGTCTCCGTCCCCCAAACGTCTTTTTCAATAAGTATGCCTTACTCTTCCAAGGCCGTTCATTGAGCGCTGGCCAATGGCGCATCGCGCCTTGTATAACAACCGGTTTCCCCACCTTCAACTGCCTCTCAAACGCTTCCATCGACATACCCGTCCTTGTATCCACCAGTCGCTGGATATCAGGCACGTTTCTCCCCCTCCCTTCCCCCATCGTAAAACCCCCATCCCCATATTCTTCCCCTTCCCCATCACATAACCACCGCTTCCTCCCCAGCGGCGCACCAACGCATTCTCCTCCTCCCCCCCGCTGCTCAACATATCCCTGCAAAGCAGAAAAAAGCGCCTCAACCAGCCCCTCTCGAAACAGAGCACCAGCCATAACAACAGCCATATCAAGCAGACAAACAGCCCGCTGGATCCAATCTCCCTCTCCCTCTACACTCTCCCGTCTCCTTTCGTGTTTGAAGCCGTTGGTATATCCATCCCCATTCTCAGCCTCCCTTTTGTCGCCGATATAATCTCCCCTCCCATTCCCGCACCCATGAATGCGATTGGCATCCTCAAGACCTAATCCAGCCCGTATAACCCCAACAGCCACCCACAAACTAGCCTCCGTATACAATCTCATCCAACACGCCGGCACCTCGTTGAAGGGGTAGGTGTGGATTTTGGCATGCGCGAGTTTGATCAGCGCGGATGGGCGCGTGGGGAGGAGGGTGGTGATTGAGGGGGGGAGGGCGTGGAGGGGATCTTGGGGGGAGGTATTGTTGGGGGTGGATAGGGTTGATTGGATTTGAGCGAGGAGGTGGGTTAGGGTTGTTAGGGGGGTGGGGTGGGGAGAGGGCATTTTGGCGTACGGAGGGGGTTTGGAGGGGCTGATAGGGATGGGTATTGTGGTTCGGGTAGTTTTATCATAGTTTGAGCTGGGTTTGCTGAGGTGTAGCGTGATGAAAGTGAAAGTCTAAGGTACACGAGGAATGGGTGGTCTACGTTCAAAAGCTACTTTAAAGAGAGGCGAGGCCGGGTATCAGTCCGTCCGTCTACTTGGGGAATCAAGATGAACACATGCAAGTATGAATGGTTTTCATTGATTGCTCAATTAATTCTAGGATGTTTAGGATAGGTCGGACAAAAGTTCAGGATTCAGATCCGTTGTAGTGATAGGAAATACGACCACGAAGCCTGCTTGCTTCGCGTCCTCCCAACTGGGTAGTGCCCCGTCGACTCCGAAGCCAGTATTGTAGGCGGGAGCAGTTTCAGTGCTCTGAACAGGCGCTACATCGGCATCATAAGCAGGAACGGCCTCTTCTTGAACATCAGCATCCCATAAGGACCTGTCTCCAATGTAATTGATCGGTAGTAATGTGATTGGCCGCCAACCGCACTTGACCTTGAACGTTTGCCCTGCACATTTAACGTAGAGCTTAATGCGAAGCAAGTGAAAGAAGTGAAAGTTGAATGTCTTCCAGCTGGGCATCCAGTTCGGTGGTTGGATCTCCATAAGCTGATTCAATTCCAAACCCTCGGTAATTGGTGGTGCTTTATGCATCTCACGTGAGAAATTGCACTGTGCCAGCTTCTTCGTCCTCTGGGCGGAGCCCTCTTGGTCATAGGAACATCGTGTATCCTGGACGAAGCGTAAGTAGACTTTACACTTCTTCAGGGAAACAGTTGGGAACGGCATAGTTGTATATGTCGCATCATTATGATCAATACTGAGCTTGATAGGCAAGGCCTGACCTGGTACAGCAACGGTGGGAAGGAAGACATTGAGACTGAATCGCGCTTTCGGCAGTTTGCGTTTGCGCGTGGAACGGCGGTTGTCGTTGGATTGAACTTGGCTGTCTTGGGGTTCGGATTTCACACGAAGGCTTCTACATACATCTTAGAGTCAGCATTGTTTCCTGTGATTGGAGTGAAGAATCATGGGCATGTTTGGCAGCACAGCTTGGATCATGTCCTGGTAAAAGGTTATAGATCTCTGGCAATGGTCCCGCGGAAGCAGACAAAGGCTCTCGAAAGTACATACCGATGGACGAGTTCTCGTTGCTCCGTAGAATGCCGCGGATCAGGAATATCAACGTCTCGTGTTGCGTAGAAGGTCAAAAATTTGGTGGCTCTGATGTGGCGAGAACAACCATGCCTCCGGCTGCGCTGTAGAGTAGCTTTGAGTGCATAGTCGATACGATTTGAATGATAATCGCCAGACCCGCATGATGGAGGCAAAATTTGGCCGGGATCGGAATTAAAGGAAAGACTTGGTGCAAACGCAGAGGATTGTGTGTTGATGCAGTGCGTAGGAACGGTAAGGGTGAAAGGCCAGCTTGTTCCAGGATGAACTTCTTGCGGCCCTTCGAACAAATCTTTTGTCTCGTTCAAGAAGTGGGCTTTTCCAAAATAGGATCGGCTGACATAGCCGATCTGCCGTGTCACACAGGTTCGGCTCTCTCCGACTAAGCTTATGGTAACGAGGTTGGTGCCAATGTCTCTGCGGCCGTGCAAAGTGACCATTCCTGAGATTGTATCTCCGGCCCGACACATCGAATACGGGGTGTCAATCTTGATGGACATTGTGGTACGATGTAAACAAGACGAAGTAGAGGCAAGACGAGGGTTACAGGACACTACTGTTCATGTGAGCCTTGTGACATGGACCAATGCTACAGGACAGAGCAGCGCGAAGAACAGCAAGGCAGTTTCGCAAGATACAGACAGCATGCTCAAAGAGTGGCTTCACAAGGACTAGTTTCAGACAAGAAGAAGTGAATTCCTGCGGGCAGACGACAGTAAAGCATGGGGCAAGCCAAAGCTTGCCCCTTTGATCAAGAAGACTTCTTGACATCGGCACTTCTAGCAGTCAAGACACGGATTTCCAAATGCTCTAACTCATGGCTGTATGCGCAAGGCTCTGTTAAGCCGGCAGGCTGGTAAGCTTTCCGAGAATGTGGAGGTGCAGCAGTGTAGGAGGGAGTAGATCGGTGATCAAGACTGTTGGGAAGGCGACGGAGGAAAATGCCAGCCAATAAGTCAAGATGGTATTGCTGGATGGAAAAGGCAAAAGCAATGAGGTCCAAGCGCAGCCGTTAATTGTAAGCATAAAGAAAGCACTGACATTCGATCACACGATCCCAGAAGCTGATAATCTTCCGGTTCCTTTGCAGCGAGTTCGGTGCGTCAAGAATGCAGGTCCTTCACAATGCGTCGCCCGCGATAGCAGTGTAGAAGAAGGTATAGAATGTAGAATAGGGTCTTGTTGTGACTTGTGAGAGCTTCAAGGCTCTAAGGCACCTAGGCATCCGGCTGCAGCTGTCAGACGCAATCACGATGCGGTACCTCGACTTAGTGCCCGTTCTAGAAGTGGCGTAGGGAGTAGCCAGATGGCGTTAGCAAGCACGGGAGAGTACGAACGAGGGAAGCTGCCACTCGTGACGCAGTACCATTCAGAGAATCAACCGATCGAATGTAGGCTGAGTGCCACTATCAGCTTATTGCGAAGCACAGCTTGTGAATGTGGTTAATGTCCGCCACTTGGCACTTGGAAGCGAATGATTTGCAGATTTTCGCCTTGTTGGGATGCGGGCGCAAGCATGGCGGAGGAACAGCAACAAATTATGGGGGATCTTGCAATTGGATCCAGCGTCCAGACTCCAGACCATGGCGAAGTTGGCAGGTTGCAATCTCATCAGGTACCACACTATTCTAGTGACGCTACCAATCAGGCCGTCCCACCATCTAGCTCGGAAAAGACGGTTCTTCTAGCAAATCTTCATGAGAGAGTTGCTGGCACCACACAGCTGGCAAAGTACTGGCAAGTTCTGGCAAGTTCCCCGAGCTAACGGCTGATCGACCTCGCTTCGAACACGCAAAAACCTGCCCGCCCGGAGAACCTACCCTAGGTACCTTAGCCAAGCTCCCTAAGGTACCTTAAGGTAACTCGCCTAAGCTACCTAACTTACCTGAGTTAAAACGTAGTCCAGGGCCTTGCCAGCCTAACTCCACACAGCTAAGATCGTCAGCTTTGGCCATCTTGCCCCCAACAGATTATTATTTCCCCGCCTTCTGACAGAGACGAGGGAAGGTCCGTCAAACTTGCCAATCAAACTTAGCTGAGACACACTTCCTATCGCTGACACTTGATACGAGGCTATTCAAAGATTGCGAAATTTAGAGGTGGCGAGATCGACACAATCGAACAGCCATGGGCGGCAGATGATGCGCTGAAGGCGCGGACGGAAGAAGGACTGTCTATCATTCTACGTATCTTGAAAATTCTGCACCGCTGATAACGCTTGTAGGCAAGATTAGAGAATCTCCGACCGTTTTGGAATTGCTGCATGAAAGATTGGTGATGGCATTCAAAGTAGTAAGAATCAGCAAGACAACTCGAGGCGCGTTCATGCGATAAGTCAGGAGCATCAACACTTGCATTAACTGCATCAATTGCATCATATCCCCCTGGGGAGGATACCCCACGCTCACGAAAAGCCAATCTCCTCGTTCCTCATTTCAGGCCACCTGACGCTTATTGGACATGACAAGCTCGGGCCTTTGGCAGTCGAACAAAGGGCTGACCACGGCACTTCTAGCAGCTAATACCGAGTCTGGCTGGCTGGACTTGCAAGCGATCAATCATGGTGCAGCTCTCGAAACGCCTTGGATGTGAGAGACTCCTGCAGACCCACCAAAATATTCCGTGCAGACCTATGATTGTTCTCTGTTCTTTGCTTTGTCGCGACCGCCTACACATCGAACCCGCCAGAGTAAATTATTTTATAAACAGTCTCGCAGGTGCGCTGCCAACCCCGTTCTCCACGTCTTTGACCCCACAGAAACAGGGATGGGGGGGCGCGGATGCAGGACGAAGGACGAGTTGCAAGACTACCCCTTAGCCTCTTCTGATGGTTGCATAATCGACCGAGTGCAGTTAGCCGCTTGGGAAAGAGATGGACACCCTTGTTACTTAGCTCGGTTAGGACTTGTCCCAATGCTGCCTGGTTTATCCGCCGACTCTCGGGGTTTTAGCTGCAAGCCCAAAAATTTCAGCAAAGTAGCGCGGCACACCATAATTCTGCCCTCATGATCATTCGCCAGGACTTTGGGGGGGTCATGCAGCTTGCATTGACCCATGGCCAGGTACCTGGATGCATGAGAAATAGTTATAGAAAGCTTTCTGTTGCCTCTTCCCATTCCTTTCGTTCCATGCCGTGACAACACAATTATGGGCCTCGTACCTAACCTACATTCTTCTTCCATTATTTCCATACTCCACATACCATCGATGTCATAGTCAACAGCACGCCTTGCCTTGTCTGATCTGACTCATATACCTTCCTTCCGCCTTCACTTGCAGATACTTCCACCTCAAACGTTGCCTTCGATTCTTGCTCTGCTGTGCCGTATCTCTTCAGAGACACACTTTGACCGTATCCTTTGTCAACTCTTATGACATACAACCTTTAATCTTACCCTACACCTGCTTCATCGACGCTCTCTATCACCGGCATCACCCACCCTTCAACAGGACCAAAAATGACTATGGAGCTGACCTGGTCACTCGACTACTGTCTCGCTTGTGACAAGCAGACAGATGGCGAAACGTACTGCTCTCAATCCTGCCGTCTTGCAGATCTCGAGACTTCCTCAAATTGGTCTGGACCTGCCTCGCCAACCACATCCTCAAACCCAGCTCGGGCATCAGGCTTTTACCTTACACCTGCCATTAACTTCTCTACTTATAAGGCATCAACTGCCTCTTCACAACCGACATCACCCCTCACCTCTTACTTTTCGAGTCATACACCAAGTCAGGTCGCTGCCACAAAGACACTGACTCCTTCATCCTCCACCTCCTCACTCAAATCTACGAAAAGCACTTCGTCATCGCAGGCCGGACAGCTTTCAGAACAGATCCGTACCGAGCTACGCGGTTACACGGACTCCTTCGATAACGTCAGGAATTGGAGAAGAAGGATGACTTGGTCATAAGTCTATTTCTGTTCGCAATGATACACTACGACACATCTTTCTTACTGGCTCATATTTCATCATCGGCGGTCAGCGCTCGTACACCATCACAGATTTCAGCATTGCAGTCGGACATCTGTACACCAAAAGTATTTGCATTATATCTGTACGCGATAGGCACAGGGCTAGGATGGGCGGGAGACGGAGTTTCAGCAGCCATTGCGTGGCGCCATTCCTATTTTCGGAGGGCTTTTGACATGAAGGGAAGTACTACGATCAGCATTGGAAGTATAGGACTTCGCAGGATTTGCACAGCGGACCCTGCAACAGGGAAATGAAAAGAAAGGAAGAAAGGCAACATCTCCATTTTTCTTGGCTGTGCTATGCGCTCATGTATGACTACACAAACCACTCATGCAATGCACACTCAGGTACTTCCGGTGCCTGACCAATCATACAATGAACCTCCACACTCCCAATAACTTCCTGCAACGTGTGAACTCCACCCTTTTTTAACACCTGACATTTTGACACAATGCTCCACCCCCAACCGATGCATAAGGTAGGCATAGGCATACGACACCTGCCTCGTCCACAGCCAGCCTGCAGCGGAGATCTCTCCTTTCCTTCATACGCGCCAACGAATGCGCCAGTATCTGAGACATCCCAAAACAAACTAGGCAATAATGCCTCAAAACAGAAATCATAACAACAATGATACCCACGGAAAACGTCCGCCCTCTTGCCTACGCAGTGCAAGCAGTCCAATAACCATGCTCTCCGTCCTGCTACCGGGTGACCAGCCCTGCATGAAAAAGGCATCAAGAATAAAACCCGGGAATTTTCTCCTCTTGGTTAGCCCACGCTCCATTATTCGCGCCAACCAGACGTCCCCGAAAAGCTCAAAACATCGCCACTACGTAAGGAAGAATGTCTCAACCATAGACCACGCGGCGATCCATGCGTTCCAGCCTATTCCTGGAACTACCTTAGGAACGTAACGAATGAGTGATCATCACCTTACCTTACCT
The DNA here is from genome assembly GCA_018257865.1 of Stereocaulon alpinum. Taxonomy (NCBI): domain Eukaryota; kingdom Fungi; phylum Ascomycota; class Lecanoromycetes; order Lecanorales; family Stereocaulaceae; genus Stereocaulon; species Stereocaulon alpinum. Next base: position 207,295 of record JAEUBA010000004.1, on the reverse strand, counting down.
TGCCTTTCCCTTTCCCTCTACGGGCAAAAGCGGCACCAGACGCAACGGACGGCCCCTCCCCTCCCTCTGTAGTTCCACCTTAGGTACTCTAGCACCATAGCCAATCTCTCAACTCAAAGCCCTCGTGTATCTATACTACCGCTACCGCTACCACTATGATCTATGACCCGCTCCGCAATACCCTGTAAATATCTTACTTCCATCTACTAAGAAAGCGTGTTCGGTGCTTTTTGTGCAAGGCCCGGGGTGAGAACTACTCCGAGAGGGACCAAACCGTGCCAAACCATACCGCATGTGGATCGATGCGCGGAAGTGAGCGGGCAGACTGGGTTCTTCACTGGATCGATGGCTTTGGGTTTAACGGTATTCGTGCGCGTTCGTGCGTGTTCGTAAGGTGAGTGGCACCATGCTGCGGCCACGCAATTGATGGCGAATTGGCGAACTGGGCAGGCTTGTGCGCTTGGGGATTAGTGGAGCCTGCCTAGGTAGGAAGGGGGGCACAGGGCAGTTGAGGCAGGGTAAGCTGGTAAAGCAGGCAAGTGGGACCCTACTTTTCCCTGCCTTGTGTACCTCTGTCATGGAGCCCAGGGATCTGGGTACGCTGGTTACGGAGAGTGAGATGATGGGATTGTGCGTAGATTTCGTCACTTTGGGAGAGGCGGGAGGAGGTTTTGTGCGGGTTACTGGGATATTTTTCCTACGTCTACTCAATTCTTAACCCCCACAGATTCAACGATCCAAGCATTCGCTCTGCCCATCATCCAAGCAATCTGCCTGCCTGCCGCTCTCCAAATTCCAAATACTCCCCTCTCGCTTGTCCAAATGCATTCATCCAAACCCATCCGGGACAGCACCCAGCCGTCTCTCTCACATTCCATTCATTCCATTTCAGGGTCCCCCAAATTCCCAAGATCGAAGGATAATCCCATTGCGGATCACTCAGATAGCCCATCACTCACTTCACATCACCTCGCTTCGCCTCATCCCATCCCACTCTCCCGCGCAACAAGAACCAGGTCATGACTCCACCAGACCCAGCCAAACTCCCCTAATCTACATACACTACCCTTGATCTCCATCCCATCCCATCCCATTGCGGAAGAGCATCACTCGCTCACCTCACCTCAACCAGGTTATGACCTCACTAGACACTGCCATATTCTCCTAGTCTATCCCTAAGCGCACACCCTATACCGCTTCCTTCCTTCCCACTACCGTATAGATCTCCCTCCATCGCATCGCATACAAGCCACACCACCACGACCCGCACGCACGCATGCATACTTTACATGCGCCCATTTGCGCAAGAGAAGCTGAAGCCTGAAGCCTGAACGCAAGTCTTGCTAGCACGGCTGAAACTGATTGCTTACTTCCTTGCTTGCTTACGTGCTTGACTTGATTTGATCGGTTCTAGAACTAAAACTAGAAGATCCGTAAACTTGCGAGCTAGAGAAATGCACTAGGGCTCGTTCGAACTTCGAGCCAATTAGATTCTTGATTCTAGCACAGGGCAGGAGATATCTCCGGTTTGTGGGCGTGGGATTGGAAGGGGAGAGTGCATCTTCCTTCCTTCCTTCCTTACCTCAAACCCACTGGAGCTACGCGAACGTACTACTGGCTACGTAGCCGTGAGGTTTGCCACATGACGGTGCGGTGTGGTGCGGTGCGGTGCGGTGTGCGGTGTGCGGTGTGATGTTTAGCGGATCACGCACGCAAGGCATGCAAGGGGGTGGAATAATCTCGAGGATGATGGGAAAGTTGGGTTGGTGAGGTAGGTAGTGTAGTGTGGCGGATGGGCTTGGTAAGGCTTGGTGAGGGTAGGGTAGGGGAGGGGAGGGAAGCAGGGGATTCCTAGGTAGGGAGAGGCGGAGGCGGAAGTCCGGTTTGTCTCAGGTTTAGGGTGGGGAGTTTGTGAGGTTCATGGGTGGAGGGTGTAGGGTAGGAATGTGGGTCTAGGTCTGCGTGTTTCACGGGAGGAGACGTTCCGAGGAAAGGTTAGGGTATGATCCATGTGTCGAAACAAGTGTGATAGTAGTATGAGTCTATGTATTCCAGACCGTGGAACGTGACGTTCTATCCAAGACAGAAATGACAGTCGCTGATGCTCCTTACCACGCTAACAAGTGTGACGCTGAGCAGAAAGTGGATCATCATCATTCAAAGCATCATGCTCCTCCGTCTACTCGCCGCTCTCTCGCCTCTTCCCAAGACAACGTCTTCACTGGCGGCTCCAATGTCTAGAACACTCTTCGTCCTTGAGAGTTGCGGTTCATCCTCGTGTCCGCCACTCTCTTCTCGCTTTCCACTGAGGAGGCTTTCCCTTCGTCTTTCGCCCCGACGAGATATTGAAAGAGACCCTGGGCCGTGCTCAGAGGTGGCTGGCACACTTGAATGTCGTCGAGATGATCTCATCGCCTTGGACGATTTCTCCGTTAGATCTTTGTCGCTGAGATGTCCTCCGGGATCAGGAGAACTTCCAGTGAAATCATAGATGCTGGGCCTTTCCGTTGGCTCCTGTGCTTTGTCTTCTGCTGTTATATCAGCGCTTGTCTCGTCCTCTCCACGCTTCTTTGGCCTGTGAGTCCCAGCAGTGAGTGCTGCAATTGCCGAAGCTGCACCAGAGGGCTTGCCGGGATCGCTTGTGTCGTTATTACGTGCAGGTAAGACGCTACGTCTTCGTCGTTCAGTGATGACGGTACCAGGCAAATCCATTGCTGTCCCGCCAGTCTTGTTGCTCAGTGGGCTTGTTGGCTCTTCCCTTACTCGTTGATCTTCTTTGGGTACATTCGTCTTCCACACAGGCAAAGCGTCGGCAATCTCCTCTTGCTTGACTATTACCGAAGTCGTCTCCCCGCCGTCTGCTTTAAGATTAGCCTGCCGCTGTCGCTCCTCTGCACCAACAGCATCGACAAGTTCCTTCGTTGGGCGGCGCATCTTGTCTCTGAGATTCGGTTGGGCATAGTTTACAGTGCCTCTAGGACGCCTAGACGCACGACCAAAAGAGTCTGTGCCAGTGTCGGGCCCGAGATCAGGCGGTGGAGGAGTGTCACACGATTCAGCGCGGCCTGCTGAAGGTTCTGAAGAAATAGGCGAGAACAAGTCATCCGGTGGAGGCGCGGGCGTCTCTGGAGGAGGTTCCGTGGCCTTTGGAGCCACAGTAGCGATACTGAGTGGCCCTTGATCTTTAGCCTTCGTTGCCGGCCTGCTAGACTGTGTCTTCTCCTTGAGCCTGTTTCGCTCTCGGACAATCTTTGCTAAATCATCCTTGGCGTCTGCAATCTTGTCCTTTCCATTGCTACTTTTCCTGACTGGCGAATTCAGGGGATCGGAATTAACACTCTCTGTAAGCTTGTTAGATGGCAGTCCTGTTGAGTAATCATCGAAACAGACTTACTTGGACCGAGAGCCTTTCGATTTGATGATGTGACCATAGCAGCGGCTTCAGTGGCTTTGTCTCTTCGAATCTGCGCACCCCCAGCAGCTGGCTGCATCTCCTTCTCTCTGGCTAATTTATTTGTTCTATTTATGTTTGGCTTCGCGACGGCGCTCTCACTCGCTCTTGAGTCTGCAATTCTTCTATCAAACTGAAACACATCCTTCTCATGATCATCAGGTATCCCTGGCTGGTTCTCCTCATCGCGCATGTTCAGTTTTCGTTTCGCTCCGGATTTCAAAGGCTGAGTCGGGGCTGTGCCTGGATCTTTCGATGCTACTTCTTGACTCGGTCTTGTACTCGACTGTTGGTCTCCAACCTCTCTATGATAAACTTTCTCTCGCCTCTTTTTCCGAGTCTCGAGATTTGCGGGAAGCGTTGCATGCGACCCCTCTGTAGGTTCAGACAAAGCTCTGCTTGCTAAACTTTCCACCCGAGCGTCGAATTTGATCGGATCGCCCTCGTCGAAATGAGCGACTGGTGGTGGTCCGAGGTCTGGAGAGTCTGTCACATTAGCCGGGTCTGCGAACACCCTAATTATTTCCTCAGCGCTATCATAGTGTTAGCACCTGTTCAGCTGGGGTATCAGAGGATCATACTCCATAGTCCGTCTTGGGTAGTATTTATCCTCCACAATTGACGGCAGCCGACTATCAACACCCCCTGTAGCCTCCGAAAGTGTAAGAGCGTTCTTCCAGTTTCTTTGGTCAGGAGACCGCTTGGGAGAAGTTCGGCCAATTGAGTTTCTCTTCTTTGTCGTTTTCTTCTCGGCACTCTTCTGTACATCTCCCAGCTCCTTCACCAACCCACCCAGCTCCGCCAGCTTTGCTTCGAGCTTGGCCTTGATGCTGTCCACATTGTCCTGTACCGACTGGCTTGTATTCTTCTCGACTTCGTAGTGCAACTTTATGATTTGCTCTCGAAGAGAGACGTTTTCGGCCAGTAAGCGAGAGACTTCGTTCTCGAGGTTCCGTATGCGGATAGATTGGGTAGAATTGGCCCTTACAACGTCAGTCAAGCCCACAGATCTAGGAAACACGACTTACCTTGCAATTTCTCGATTCTGCCGGACAAAACGACGCTTCACTGTTCATTGTTAGCTCGTAGCATGGCGAAAGTCTAGTCGTTATAACCCACGAGCATCTACTGACTCCACGGCGGGCTGTGGAGCTTCATTCAGTCGAGCCATGGGCAATCATCTGAATCCTGTACCAGAATCATAAACATAACAGATGTTGCAATTCACAGAATCATTGTGTACTGAGACTAGCCTCGAAATTTCGATTGCGAGCGGGCCTGTCTGTGGAGATAGAAAAAGTAAACAAAGATAGACGCCAAGGTTCTTAGCTCGAGGGTCTCAGCCCTATCGCGTGGGTAGTCAAAGCGAAGTACATCTCCCAAGTGTTCAACGTGTACACGATTGAGCAAGCCAGACCTTTTTCGAAGAACCTACCTGATAATACTGTAGCTGTTTCGCTTCTTATAACGCCCATCGTCCGTTGCACAATCAAGCCTAAATTTGACCGCGGTCCAATACGTACAATAATGTCTTATCATAACCGACCTGTCAACCCTAGCCTACGGCACCCCTCAATGGGCAGCTCCCAACCGTCAACAGGACAGTCGCCGATGCTGCTAGCAAGGATCAATGAGAAAAAGACGGAGCTTGAGAATCTCAAGCAATTGCGAGATCTTAGTGGAGGACTCGCGGCGCAAATGCAGGCTCTAGAGGAGAAACTATCTACATTGTCAGACGGAACAGAAGGTCAGTAGGTTAAAAGAGGCGCAATGGGTTGTTCTAACTACGAGTATCATGAAGCGGTGGCAGCGGTCCTATCCAATTGGCACAACGTCCTACGGGCGATCAATATGGCGTCGAGTGAGTGTGCACGTTCTTTCGAAGGTTGAACGCGTATTCTAACAGTCGTTAGTGAGACTGCCGAAGTCAAGTCAAGAAGATGGAGAAGATGGTGCAAAGGGCAAACCTGAAACCGAAGTTCCTCTACCTCAGACTCTGGTCAGAATACCTGTCGAACAAGAGCCGGAATCGATACAAACATCAGGGGGCTTCGAGAAGAGGAACGAAGCGTGAAACATGAGCCCGAAAACGCTCAGACCAATCTGAATCCCTCTGTGGCCACCACGATGCTGCTAGAGGCTGGCAGTCGATCAGGCTCATTAACGAGTGCCCCACAAAGAGCTTTTCTTTGCAATTATTCGCGGGTCCAGTTTGAACCAAGTCTCATCACCAACTGTTGGCAATTTCCAGCAAAGGCCTCTGACTACATGTTACAGCCCACATCGCCCGCAAGCTACCAAAGATCTCGCCTCTTCGGTACTTGGCTTGCTAGTAGCGCGACGCGAGGCGCGTTATAGTGGTCGCGCTAGGCACGGTTCTACCCGGTTGTCATGGTAAACATTAAGAACCTTTGGCGCTGTGAAACTCCAACACCACGCCCATAAATTGACCATAGCATCGACTTCTAATCCGGTCCTGCAGAACAGAGCTTCATTGCATTGGTTCGAATATAGCGCACTATTGACAACCATTGTATACATCAACGTAGCACAATCTGCAGCCATGCCCCGCGTCACTCGCGCCGCGCTGCGAACCCAAGAATTGCAGGAAGAGTCGGAGATTGCTGCTTCAACACCGCTGCCTCCAACACCAACAAAAAAGCGCGTTCCACTCGGCGAGATTTCTGATAACATAGCTACTGAAGTACAAGCAGCTGAACTGGAAGAGAAGATGGCGCCATTGAAGAAAGGACCAGGGAGGAGCAAGAAGGCAAACGCTGCGAAGAAAGGGTCTAAGCAAAAGAAGGTGAAGGATATGGAGACACAAGTGGAAATACTAGAGGACGACAATGCAAGCGAAACCAGTTCCGCAGTTGAAGAAGCTTGTCAAGACCTTTTAAAGGACAGCTATGGTATGTGATTAGACAGTCTCGTTAACATTATTGCACTCCCAACTAACGGGGAAGTACTTCTAGACACCAATCAAGTCGCACTGGACAACCAACGGCCGTCAACTCCCCCCTCTGCCGCCGTCAACACCGCTACCCATCAGTTGTCGCCCGAATGCAGCAAATCGCGATTCAATGCTGAAATACACAAGCCTGAAGAAGCAACTACGTCAGACGCGAGACTTGATAAGGAAGACTCTTTTGTCGCAAACATTGAGTCTCGTTCGCCGGCGAAAATGACGAGTGGGGAGGAGACGGACACTCAGTCGTTGAACCACATCAAGAAGGACGATCCCTTCATTGAACATATCAAATCGCGAAGCCCTGGCAAACGTGTCTCACGGATCGAGGATTCCGTTGAAGCTTTGGATGTGTTAGAGGAGGAGATTGAAAAAGTTGACAAGGAAATCCCAACAGCCACCGACAATCTTCAGGAGCCAACAAAGACCAAGAAGCTAGTGAAAGCACAGCCAAAGCCTGTCGAAAGAAAAATTGGTGGCTCTATGCGCATTAAGAACAGCTCGACCGCCCTGACCAGGGATGTGACCAAGAAGCCTTTCTTGAGTGTCAGAGCTACTGCACCAAGGCCATCGATCCTCCCTGCCGCTAAGGCATTCGGTACACCACGAAGCCGCGCCCAAGCAAAGCTCGGGCTTACTACCAACAGCCCTGCCCCAGCCCGCGAGTCTGTAAAGGCGGGACCCTCAGCTGCAACCAGGAAACGCGTTAGCTCTATCCACAAAGCACCGTTCCAACCCATCAAGTCTACAAAGCCCCCAACCCAGTCCAACTTCGAGCTCCCGGGTGAAGCCATCTCCCGCAAATTGAAGGAACAGCGCGAAGAGCGCCAGAAGCGTGAGGAGGAAGACAAGTCCAAGCAACGCGCCTTCAAAGCCAGACCTGTACGTCGGAGTCAGGCTCCTGAGGTCAAGCTTACCGCCGCGGCCAAAGCAAGACTCGACCTGGCAAAGGGTGAACCAGTTAATTCAGTTAAGCCTGTTGTTGGAACTCCAAAGCCTAAACCTGTTACACGCCCAGCACCAACGGTTTCTACTAGAGCAAACAAGCGCGTCTCCTCCCTTTCAGTCGCCAAACGGACTTCATCAGTCCAACCTGCAGCAAACTCATCAGCACGCATTACTCGCAAGCCTTCGCTGAGCAACCCGACTACGACTCGCAACACCAGCACATCAGGCGCTTCCCGTGCCGCTCCTACAGCAGAGGACCTGGCTCAGCAAAAGGTCAAAGGCAAAGAAGTTTTTGGAAGGACCAAGGCTGAGATCGCCGAACGCGAAAAAATAAGGAAAGAGAAAGAAGAGGCTGCGAAGAAGGCGCGCGCAGAGGCTGCAGAGCGAGGCAGAGTGGCTAGTAGGGAGTGGGCTGAGAAGCAGAAACAGAGGAAGCTGGAAGCTCAAAAGGCTAACGGCGATGCTAAAGCGGTAGCTGCTTGACAAAAACGATCGAGACAGTTGTGAAGCGAGTGTTATTAGCGGCAAGTTGCCCTGTAAATACCCCTGTCGGTTGGCGTACCTGCTTCATTCATTCAGCAGGCGTTTCGATTCGGAGTTCGAGGCGATAGTTGTGTCCGGATTCCTAAACGTGTATCAACCTTCCCTTGCAAGTCAGTCTAAGTCAATCATTGGTATGTTTCTGCTATTCCTCCGTCTTATTTGTGGGCCTTGGTCTCCTGTCACAAGAATTGAGACAATATCATTCACTACGTCCATTCCTGCGACCAGCAAACGAAGCCACGATGTTTCAACAGCGCCTCTCTGTGCTATCAAAGCCTCCCAATGTATCTCGATGTCGCTCCCGCAAAGGGTTTCTTATCTCATACGTCTGCTATGGCTCTGCGTTCAGCACTACGCGGATTGGTCTCAGAGCATGCGTCTATAATTCCTAACCAAGCAACTTTTCTCAAACGATTGAATCAGACCCCGGAGTCCGTCCTTCACACTTTAGCACATATTCTCTTCGCATCCTTTTAAACATGCTCTAGCACCATATTCCTCTCCCATGGCAATATCCACGAACGTTACCGAATGACTCGCCTCACGGCACCTACAATCGGAACGATAACCCTCAAAACGCCTGTTCTTGTCCATTAAGACATCATCGCTGAGCATTTAAGTAGTCAAGTTCTCAGCTTGGTTCTCAGGGGAGCATTTGTTTAAATCATGTTAGTGTCGCTGCTCTCTCCTTTTGGGTTGTCTTGTCTCACGTTCCCGTGCGAGGATATGGCTTCGAGTAGGCAAGGAAGAGGCAAGAAGACACTATGGCCGAGTGGTTAAGGCGTCTGATTACTATCATTTATGATTTCCAGATTCCCTAGGGAGCACAGGTTCGAACCCTGTTGGTGTCGAATCTTATGGTGCTTTCCGGAGGGTGTAACGTGAGTCGTGGGTTGACCGCCTTTTTGGAAGGTGATTCGCTTACGTTCTGCTTATTTGTTCTGATTTTGAGCAGTGTACATTCTTTTTGACGTCCCATTTGTGTTCGCTATCTTCTTGCGCTTCTGGCCGCTTGGGAGGTTTGATGGCTTAATAATTACCTTGCAGGATAATTGTCCCTAAAGAGACTTGCCGAGCATCGTGACTCTGAGTTCCAAGACCGATTTCCTCCCTGCCGTATCAGATTCCGGTCTCGTTCCCAGGTCCCTGCTCGAATTATCCCGACCAACAATATAGGCTTGAACGACAGCTGGTTGTTTCCCGTTGATTGGCTATCCATAATTCCGTGAACATAGCGTTTTCCCATAAGCTTAAATGACGGAGCATCAGGCGTTGGCCGCACAATGAACGGCACCCTGGTCCTTTCAGAGACCCAAATCTCGTCGCCAGGTCGAGACGAAATTGGGCCAAAGCCGAGATCATCAGTGTCCGTTGAGCACAGCATCTTACTGGAACTGATCGCGGCTGCAATGCTAAACCTACGGACTGAGGATCTACTAAGTCGCCAGATTGCCTCTAGATAAGCATAACAATTCAGGACGTTAGATTATTCAGCAACTAAGTGCTTAGTCAAGGGTATGCAGGCGGAAATCTTGAACAATGTGACGACAGTTCCAGGTACAATGATGGCGCGGTATGCTCTACCACACTTAACACCATCTCCAGTACCCCGTCATAACACAGCACTTCATAAGATGGCGGTTCATGACTATCCAGATTGCTTATGACGCAACTGTAGGCGAGTGAAGCCATAGTGCGCGGGCCTAGTCTGGCTACTCCAGGCTTACACACTTCGACGTGCATGGAACTAGCTACTGGCATTAGCAACGGAAGTGTTCGGTGTGAATATGCACATATACCTTATCGACGATGACTGAGCCTTTGGAGACGATGATGACTGAACCTCGGAGATCTGGGTAACATATTCACATCGCATCAAAAGTTGTCCAAGCCCATCATGCAGCAACAATGTTAACAACCATTCCAGCGAAAGTGAAGACGGCGACAGAGTGAGGCATTCTAATGGAGACTGTTCTATACAAACAAGCTGGCAACTTGCCTCTCTATGCCGATATCTACTACCCTTCAGAAATCGGGCAATCTAAGACACCAATCGACACGCACCCTAGATTGCTTCCGCAGCCTCCTGAGCTGATCGACTGCAAGCACTTCTCATCCACGGTGGTGGTCATTGCCTGTACTCGCGGGGGGACGTAAATCGGGACCATGTCAGTCTTCTCCAGTCCAAAGGCTTCCTTCCTATGAGCGTAGACTATCGTGTTTGCCCTGAGGTCAATCTCCTTGAAGGACCAATGACAGATGTGCGTGATGCTTTGAAGTGGTCAAGGGAAGAGCTTCCTTCAATAAAGTTGGACTGCCCTGAGTTGAGAATCAATGGTGATCGAGTGGCTGCCATTGGATGGTCTACTGGAGGGACACTGGCGATGTCGCTGGGTTTCACACCTCAGCTTTGCGGTATCAAGCCTCCAGAAGCTATACTGGCCTTTTACTGCCCATCAAACTATGATGATGACCGTGAGTGCTCCTGCCATCGTTTTAAAGGCTCCACTTAAGGTTACTGGGCTGCAAAAAGCCCAACTACCCCAGAGACGTAGCCAACTCACCTGACAACGACTATGACCTTATTGACAGTGTGCGAGACGAACAAGCAAGCTACCTACTATTTCATACCAGCATACAGGGACTGACCTAAATATTATTCACAAGCTACATCCCACCCCTGAACAACGGTGAGCCTGGGTCATTTCGAATAAGCCTCGCCGACCCACGCTGGCGCATAATCCTACACATGAATTGGAAAGCTCAATGGCTTCCCATCCTCATCAATGGTCTTCCGTCCAAGAAGAAGCTCGCTACACATCCAACGAAAGACCCGGAGTCTTTCAAATCCCTTCCAATGCCAAGCAAAGAGCAGATCGCTTCAATCAGCCCGTATGCCCAGATTTAATTTAAAACCTATCGTATATCGATATACCTCATGCATGGAATTGATGATGCCCTTGTCCCTTATGAGCAGAGTAGGATTACTATCGACGCGCTTAGGAAGATAGGCGTGGAGTGTGGTATTGCTGTTCCCGTGGGGGCAAGACATCTCTTTGATATGTTTCCTAGCGAGGATCCAATGGGGACGGGTGCTGAGGCTGTAAGAGAGGGGTATGAGTTTCTCTTTACGCAATTTGGTTTGTAGATTAAAGGTGGAAAGACTGCTTGACCGTGTAGAGCCATGAAACGTTAGGTAGATTGCTTGTACGGCTCATAGTCTAGACGGGATTTGAGAATTGAAAGCAGAAATTGACCCAGGGCAAGTCTATCATTGCATGCTTGGGACCAACCCTCATGGATTAAAAGATGATACGTCGCCTGCATATTGATATAGCAGCGGCTTCAATTCCGCACTGCCAACTCGCGTAATCGGCTGTCCTCGCTCGAAGCCGACTCAGCCGACTACAAATACTCTAGTGATGGAAGATTCCCAGTATTTGGAATACCTTGGGGATAGGATCACAATGGACTCAACGCGCTGACTTCGCTTGAATGTGAACCTGGTTATACACCATATACCAGTCATCGAGTATTTGGAACATCGGACGCCGAGGATGAAGACTAAGGATTGATGGATGGATGTATTTGGAATGCTATCACGGCTACCAAGATAGACGGTGAAGTGTATATATTGAGCGTAAAATGCTAAAAAAATTCAATGCTCAACACTCAAACTCCAACTTCTGATCCTCAAGCCCCCGGCCTAACCCTTACCGTCTCAATCATGGCCCCAATAGCTACTGATCCGTCCGAAGCCTTTTCCCACCTCTCCGTCTCAGAAGACCTAGTCCCCTCACGAACAGAGCAGCAATCACAGATCGTGACACTGAACTTCAAAGGTCTCCTCAATCCACCTCTCAAGCTGCAAACCGACGTCTCGGAATGTGGCGGACAACTTTGGCCTGCGGGGATGGTTCTCGCAGAGTACCTGCTCAGGAACAAGATGGATGAACTACGAGGCAAAACAATGTTTGTACGCTCCAAGGATTTTCTATAGTCCACTAGCTGTTTGCCCAAAGAAAAAAAAAAGAATGCGAGCTAACAGGTGCTTTCTACAGAGTTGAACTTGGCGCCGGCAGCGGTCTTACAGGGTATGCCCCCACATCCTTCCGCTCCAAAACCCCTTCCACAACAAAAAGAATTCTCACTAAAACTCCCCCCTCCCCAGCCTCGCTCTATCCCTCGGCCTCTCCCGCACCACAAACATCTCCAACACAATCCACCTAACAGACGGCCGGCCCCCCCTCCTCCCCCTCCTCCGCCAAAACATCGCCCTCAACACCCCCCACATCCGCCCCACCTCCCTAATCCTCCCCTCCCTCCTATCCTGGGGCGCCGACCTCCCCCCCGGCATCCCCAAAGAACCAGACATCATCCTCGCCGCCGACTGCGTCTACTTCGAGCCAGCGTTCCCACTACTGCTAGCGACGATGCAGGAGCTTATCGGCAGCGAGACGGTGTGTTATTTCTGCTTTAAGAAGAGGAGGAGGGCGGATAAAGATATGGTTAGGTTGTTGGAAAAGGAGTTTGATGTGGAGGAGATTAGCGGGAGTTGGGAGAAGGAGGTTGGGTGTAAGTTGTATCGGATTAGGAGGGAAGGTGAGTCTTGCTTGGGGGGTTGTTCGTTTGTGGGGATGAGGCTGATGTGTGATAGAGGATGAAAGCGAGTAGGTGATGCTGGGAGTGGAGTCAGAGGTGTAGGAAGGATGGGGAATGGAGCGGGTTAGCGGAGTATGGGTATGCATATGAGCTGTGAGCAAGGTAATGTGCTAGGGCAACGATGCATGACTTTAGAGCGGTACATCAGAGCATCAGAGCTATACGCGAGCATAGAGGCAGAAGAACGTTGAAGTCTAAGAAGATTTGCAATGCTATTTTCATTCAAGTCGTGTCCTATAGCTTATATTCCCCACCACCTTTCCCAGCACCACTTCCTGACTTCATAGCATTGCCTTCCACATCTTTAATCTCTCCCTTCTTGCCAATAATCCTTACACCACCCTTTTTCAAATCACCAATGACACCCTGCCTCTCCTTAGCTTTCTTGCCCACTTCTCTACCCCCTTTCTCCCTTTCCTTCGCACCCGTCGAAGGGACCAGCCCCCCAGCCTTCCGAATCCTCTCCTTCTCCCTCCGGCGCCGTCTGACCTTCTCATCCCTCGTCATCTCCTCCCTCCCAACAGGCAAACCACCCCCCGTCACAACCTCTGCTTTCTTATCCCTTCCCTCACCCGCTTTATGAACTTCCTGCGGCGCCAACATACTCTCCCCACCCACCTCATCCCCAGCAGCAGGTCGTGCATCTTCCATACTGATAGCCGGCACATCAGCCACAATATTGATACTTGCGCTCGGCGGTTTGGGTTTATGATGCCAACTGCTCAGCGCGTCAAGCTTGGCTGAGACGTCTTTCCACATGGCTTCGATTTTAGCATGTTCACTTTTGAGTTTCGCGTCCGCCTTGGAGGTGTAATTCACTGGGTCTGCACTCTTGAGGTGGTCAGCTTCGTATATATCTGCGAGACTCTGTTGGGGTTTCGTGTCTTCGAGCTCGAACCTGCCTCGACGGACGTCTGAGGCGCCGGTAGCGAGGTTACCGGGACGGCGTCGTATGACTTCGTCAAATTCGCCGGCGATGATACGCCGCTTGATCAGAGCTTCGATGTCTTCGCTTACTTCTTGGGTGATAATAGGGATTGGCTTGCCGGCACGCTCGAACTCGAGATCTTCTTCTAAAAGCGAATTGATGGGCCTGTCGGCAGCGCGAGCTTCGCCGGAGAGGGTCCAGTCACGTTTTGCGACGGCGGCAGCTTCAAGTTTACGGATCTCAGCGGTGAGAGCTGCTTGGCGCTTCTGGTGGGAGGAGCGAGCGTCATTCGTGTCGGATGGGGCTCCATCTTCATCGGGTGTGAGATCATCTTCGAAGATGTCGCGGCGGACAGTAGAGATGGTTCGTTGGAGATCATCATCTGTTTCTTTTTGAGCTGTGGTGGTGGAAGGGGGTGGTTGAGTTTTGGGAAGCGCACGACGGCGAGATTTGGAGGCTTTGCGAGGTGGAGGCTCGAAAAAGTCGGCGTACTTGATGTCGTTCGTGTTGTTCACAGATCCGATATCTTCCATTCCGACTCCATTGTCGGAATTAGTATATGAGTCAGAGATGTCCGGGCCGTTGAGGTCTGCATTGCCAAATGTGGGACCGTCTTCTTCGTCTTCAGACCCTTCTGGTGCTGCATTATCCAATGCTTGACCATCTTTACGTGATGATGTTATTGCCATTGGGTCAGCATCCCAGTCAATATCCTCTTCATCGGACACTGTACCGTCGTTTTCTCCAAGAGCATCCTGTCGCTCTAAGAATTCTGATTGCTTGTTGAAATCATCTATGGAAAAGAAACCGTCGTTCAAGCCCAATTTATCTGGAATAAATGTCTCTCTTGGTTCTTCGTCGAGATCGGATGCCTTCAGGTCTTCCCCTTCGATCCCGTCAGCGAGGTCTTCTTCATCCAGCATGTCCTCATTCTCTTCGTAAAAATCCTCTTTACCATCTATTTTAGAGCCTTCCGAACCTTCTAAGATGCCTTCCGCTTCTGCTATTGAAACATCTTCGTCCATGCCGATTTCCTGCACATCTGACTCGTCGGCGCTGAGGCCATCTTCATCCAAGTCCGTGGAATTGACAGCCTCCTCATGTGCTCCTCGACTATTCGCGGCCTTGCCTGATAGAGTCCCCTGGTTCTGGTTCTGGAGTATGACTAGTAGGGATCGTTCAACTTCTAGCCTACTCGCATCTAATACTCTTCTTGCCTGCTGCCATATTTGGTCTATCCTAAAACCTTCTAAATGAACTTCTCTCAGGCGTAAGGGCTTCTGGGATCCATAGCCATCGACATCTCCTCTCTTTCGCTTCCGCCTCGAGTTTTGCTGTCTTTGTATTTGTACATCGCTTGTCGATGTTGCTAAAGGGTCCAAGTAACGCTTTGCAAGGACTAGTGATGCAGCATGAAGGCTAGGAGGCGGCTGCAGGAAGGTGTGAGAGGAGTCTTCAAGGGTGATAAGCAATGCTTGTTTGGATGCGGGATGAAGGTCCGCAGTGGCTTGGTGAATTACAGATAAAGGACTCGATAGAGGGGCTCGAATGTCGAATGCCATGATGACGAAGGATGTCAGCCCACTCAATAACCAGAGCAAGCGGCAACACCCAGAGTGGCGACTGCAGTGCGTCTCGTCATCTCTGTGAGGTATGACATGATATCTCAATAAGCTCCTGCAG
Organism: Stereocaulon alpinum; assembly: GCA_018257865.1. Taxonomy (NCBI): domain Eukaryota; kingdom Fungi; phylum Ascomycota; class Lecanoromycetes; order Lecanorales; family Stereocaulaceae; genus Stereocaulon; species Stereocaulon alpinum. The sequence goes on along the minus strand of JAEUBA010000004.1, from coordinate 192,112 downwards.
TAACTTACTTAGTGCCGATATCAGATTTGCAGATTGCAATGTCATGCATGTCGAAAAGTTTAACCGAGAAGCTAGTTCTAGCGGAGCAGATCTTCCGATCGACGCCAGCAATTTTACCGGTAATCAGACTTCCGAGGTTATGTTTGGCCCGCTCACTAAGTACTGGCCGTTCTCAAGGAACTTTCAACGGCCTCAAGGATCAGAGAAAATCGAGCAGCATCCCCTGTCGAGTATGCATGCAACAGGCGCAGTGATGACTAACTCCTTCACTCTAGCCGTGCCGTCCAATCAATTCCTGTCAACATCCTCCCCTTCCTGGACGTTGCCAACATCCATTGGCTTGAGCCCCGCTCCCAAGAGTTAAGACGTCAGCCAGCACCAGTGAGATGGGCGACGGTTTCTACGACCGAACATTGCAGTAATTCCGCCGGTGGCCACCAATACATGAGCACCTGTTTCCTGTGCATTGCCCTCATCGTTAGGCCTTTCATCTCGATTGCTATCCATATTCTCTACAGCCTCAGGGCTTAGGACGTGATATGAAGTACGGGGAAACATTGCAGCAGCGGTCTATCCCACTCTGGGAGAGTTGTGAGTCCAATGAATCCTTTCAACTGCTCCAATGGCAATCGCTAATCGGTCACGCGACACCAGACAATGTCGATTATAATGATATCAAGCACCTTATCAAGATTCGCACTACCCAAGGACAAGGTCAGGCACGAGCTATACCCGGCATTGACGGAGAGGCAAAGGCGTTTCACGAATTCGAGGACGAACTTTATAGAGAATTACGAGATCAACACCAGAGGATTGACCTCTTCGTTCAGAGCAAATCCGGGGAAATAGCAAGAAGATTAGGTGTGTATGTCTTATGCTCACCAGAAGGTGAGTGGCTGACAACGTCTCATTCAAGCTCACCTCGATAAGCAAATTGCCCAGTTGGAAGCTCGGAGCTTTTTTAAAGGACATGCAAAGCTACCTGTGCGTCGATTGGAGAAATTTTCGAGGGCGGAAGAAGCTACGTTAAAGTGAACAACACGCCTTGTACGCAAGGATCCTACCATGCTAACAGAAATACTAGGGCAGGTGAAGATATACAATCATTGTCTCGATTTGTGGGGGCTCAACGAACAGCATTCCAGAAGCTGCTGAAGAAGTACAAGAAATGGACCGGTTCCTCAGAACTTGGCACTCGATTTCACAACGAGGTCTTAGACCGTCCCTCAAGCTTTTCGAAAAGAGATTTTGAACCCCTGTTGGCGCAATGGACTGAGGTCCTAGCAGCTGTTAGAGCGCCCTTCAGTGACGGCGTCAATTGGCAACCTGAGCCACGACACTCTGGAGGAACATATACTCAACAGGAGGCATCTATTCAGAAGAAGGCCATGAACGGCTCTGCAAATCAAGCAAAGGAGCATTTTGGTGCGGAATCTAACAGCTTATCAAGATTACATTCTACTTGGGACGAAGGTTCCAACGTTGACATTGATACCGCGCTCGCCATCATTCCACTTGGTCGTAGCGCTACCAAGGCGGTATACTGGGTCCACCCCGATAATATTGTCCAGGTCCATGTACTATTGTTGCAACACACCAGACTGCATAGGTCTAACGACTCGAGCTCTCAACCCCACTCGCCCTCAAGCTCAAGACCGTCACCCCGAGCATCCTTTAGTAATCCGTCTGGAAAACCTGCTCCTCGAACAGACGATGAGGTTGGTGTTATTTTATGCGACGACCTGCAGCATTTTGCCAAGCGATGCAGCAGCGAGACGATCAGCGCCTCAGAAGATTCTCCGGGGACAGCAGCTCAGAAGGCTGCAGCGAGTATACGATATACACTGAGTGGCGAAGCTGTCGTTGTCGTGGATACAAGCTCGAAAGAAGCTGGACAATCTCATAATTTGACACAGACATATGCGCTGAGGAAAGCGAAAGTTAAGCGCAAGGCTGTACGCCAACTCTTTGATATGTCTAATGCCAATCATTCCGCCAAAGGCAGCACAACAGACTTTGAGCGCGTACGTGAATGGTTTTCCCAACACCGAGAGGTACAACCATTGGTACAGCTACAGTCAAGACGCACTCGTTTTCTTGGTCTGAGGAACAACAAGACCGGAGGTATTTGGGCTACACTAGATAAGGACGTCTCCATGAAGACATGCTCATTAGATTTACTTGGTAATGGCATTGGCTCGAGTACGACTAGTGAGGGAGGCAAAAAAGAAATGGATGTCTTTCCCCATGCAATCCTCGAGGTTAGACTGGAAGGCGATGCTGATTCCGACCTGATCGCCGCGTTGGACTCCTCGCACCTAGTAGGTCTTGGGTGAATGATCATGGCAATTCATGAGACGCTGCTAAGAGATGAATCAGACAGAAAGAGTGCGCGGCTTCTCCCTCGAAACACATGCTGTTGCAACGTTGTGCAAACCAAAGGGCTTGCCTCGTCCGTTCTGGGTATGTGCCACAGTACATATACATGTTTGTTGCCTAACTTTCTACAGCTCCCAGCTTTGGAGTCAGATATTCGGAAGATCCCATCAGCTCCCGTGTTGCCCAAGCGTCGACCTTCGCATAGCCGAACGACACTTGAACAAGCAAGTACTCAGCACAGCTCCGTCTCGGCTCCGTCGACACGCAATGGGCACTCGAGTAGCGGTTTCTCAGCTCTACGTGGAGAGTCTTCGGCAACGTCGGCGCCAGACGCTCTCGTAACTTCATCTTTGGACGCCTTCAGGAAGAAACGTAGACGTTCAGCCCGAAACCGCATGCTTTCAAAACGTCTCTCGCAGCCTTCTCAACGTCGACAAGAGCGTTACTGGAACGAGTTCGATGATGGTAGCGAGGGGTCAGAGGACGAAGCTTACACTATCTACGTTGATCCCAACGCATCGTTCAACTTCCCAGGAACAGCCACAGTCTCAAGAATTTTCACGTCTTTGACTTCAACATTCAAGGCCTCCGAAGAAACAGGTTCCTCTTGGCTGAGAAGCCAGCCCTCAACTACTTCAACCGAGCGCCAAACCCTTGTCAACGGCCTCCGCTCTCCAAGCGTCGAGGACTCGGAATCAGATGACGCATTGCCAGTCCCTCGTAGAAGCCCCAGTGTTCAACGCCGCTACTCCACATTCCCTACCCAATCACCTGCCGTCCGCGCTCGAGAAACGCTCCTCTTTCGGTCTTGCGTAGCATCCTTCGGTGCTTCGTTTGTCCTACTGATTGTGGCAGCCATCCTGGAGACGACTGGGCGTCGGAAAGCCGAGGTGACTGTTGACGCAGGCGTCATCATCGGCGTAGCCACGAGTTTGGTTTTCGCGATCATTGGGGTGGGGAGTATGGTTGGGAGGAAAGACAACGTTGGATGGGTCCAAAGAGCTATTGTATTCTTGGTTTTCGCATGCGTGGCTTTCGGCAGTGGAGCTTTACTCGCTGCGCTGAACCAGGCTTAGAGAGCGGCTTGGCTGCTTTGCTATCAGTAGTGATACCGTTCACACTCGATCGTTTTAGATTCTTGTACAAAGCCTAGGATAGCTCATTAATTTAGATCTACAAATGCCTATGATCATGAAGCCTAAATATAATTACCCCAACCATGCTATGCACTTTATTTGACACAACGCTAATACTACTTCTCGAACTCATGGCCTCCCCCTCTCCTTCTCGAACGGATCATCTCCCCCTCTCCTTCTCCCTGTATCCGGATCCCTCTCTCCATGCATATGCTTCCTCACCCAAACCTCCCCCTTCCCCTCCGCCTTCCTCCTCTTCTTCTCATCCACATCCTCCCAAGTCTCCTTCATCCGCCACCCCTCCGTCAATCGCGGCGTCCAGCCTGACATACTCCTCACCAGCGCCTCCAGCTCCCTAGTCCCGTTCTTCCTATATCTAGTGACCTTCGCCACATTCAGCGCCGTGATGTCCCGTAGGCCAGTTCCTGTAGAGCGCTCATGCGCGATCGATTTCGCAGTCATGGCGAAACGCATGTCGCGCGGTCCGTCTACCAATTCTAGGATGGCGGAGGGTGCTTGGTCGTCGTTACGGTTTATAGGCTCGATGCGTAGGACGCGCGTGTAGCCGCCTGGTCTGTCCATGTATCGTTTTCTGAGCTCGCCGAAGAGTTTGGGGAGATGGTCCCATGGTTGCTGGGGGGCGGGGAGAAGGGTTAGCTATGTCCTAGCTCTTGCCAGAGCCGTCTTTCTGAGTCTTTTTAAGGGAGTAATGATGTGGGCTGGGGATGGGGGGAGCACGTACGAAGAATATCTGCTCCGCCCGGTTTCTACTCGCATTGGTGTTTTTCTTGCCTAGTGTGATGAGCTTTTCGGCGACCCGCTGGGCTTCTTTTGCTTTTGGCCAGGTGGTGCGGATGGATTCGTGCGTTATTAGACTTGTGACGAGGTTGCGGAGGAGGGATTGGCGGTGGGAGGAGCTGCGGGATAGATGGCGGTATTTGAGGTCGCCGCCGGCCATTGGGGGTAGGTGGAGGGGACACTGATGCGGAGAGTTGTCTGTTCGATGTATGGCGGGTATTTGGGTACACCTTTGGTTCGGAGAACGTGTGTGGTGGAGGGGAGCTCTGTCAAGTCATCGAGGAATGTTACCAGTGTTGAGATGCCGGAGTCGACGCCAAGCTCATACCGGTTGCATAAATATCAGAAGACTTGTGAAAGCTTGGCGGCTTTGTGCAGCCACGGTGGTTCCGCATCAACCAGTGAATGCTCTTATGATTTCGCCGTTCAATCTATCTTGGAACGGTATCTGATGAGATATTTTGTTTCATGGAGCTCGCAATCTGCGCGAATTTCCCTTAATCGCATATCATTCTCATTTAAGGCAGCAAGATCGCTAGTGCTGAATGTACACACGAATCAGCCCCACAGAGGGCTGCATTAGTGTCCCAGCTGGCCAAAGATATCCTGATCCAAGCCATCATCAAAGCCACCTCATCAATCTCTATCTGATCAATCCGGGTTTTGGATCCCGCGTCTATTCTGTTCTGAATGTTGTGCAATCTGTACCCTGTTTGAGTACCCAGTGACAAAACATGGACCTCTGGAGTCTGGCTGCTGCAAGGCTGAGAGACAAAGATAAAAAGACTCTCGACTTCGGTACTACCGTGGACTTGCAAGACCTGCTCTCAAGCGTCAAAGATAGCAAAGATGAGTGTCAACGGAAGCAATGGGTCGTGAACAATGTCGTTTTGCGTGATATATTCAGCAAAATCGCAATGTGGATCCAGAAATTCATCGAAGTGGGCGATGTAGCTATCCAATACGACCCTGGACATGCTGCGCTTCCGTGGGCTGCTGTACGATTTGTTCTCATGGTGTGTCTAATTCCAGTCTGTGGGGTATCTCTGTTGGGAGCACGAACCTCTAATGTCGATGATTGTCTGCTGTCGGAAGATGGTGGATGCCAGAAACTTCAATGACTTGGTTCTGGATTGTTAATGACACTTATTAGGCTTCTATACAGGATGTCCAGCGACATTCGATCGTCATTGAGGGTATAGAGAAAGTAGCGAACATCATTGCGGAATATCGGATTGTGGAACACCTATATTTGGCGGAAGAATTCCAAAGTACACAACAGCTCAAAGACTGTCTCATTAGACTCTATGTGCAAATGCTGGTATTCCTTGTGAAAGCCAAGAGATTCTACGAAAAGAGTACTGCAAGTGAGTTACAATCTCTTCTCGACGCCTCAGTGTTCGAATTGAATATGAAGCAACACACCAAGAATCTCTCAATTCCAACTATGGGCTTTGTATTCAGTTGTGCAGGACTTGTCCATTACGGACATGGGTAAATCGTACAGCCATACTGACTACTACAACAGCCAGAGCGTTTCAAAGCATTACTGATGTCGGCAATAAGTTCCGGGTACAGCTTGAACGCCTTGGTAAGCTGGAACAAGAGGTCTGGAAGTCTAAAGACCTCGTAGCCACCCAGAGCTCGAACGAGAGCTCTAAAAATCTAGAAGGACAGTTTGCGACTCTGTCATTGAAAGAGGGTAGCAATCATCAACGCCTTGTGAGCTTGCTCCAAGACATGAAACGACCAATCAATCGCATGGATAAAGCGTTGGAAGATTTTCATGACAGCCTCAATGCTTCAGAACGAGCACAAATACTGCATTGGCTATCGTCAACTCCATATATAGAGCATCATACTCAAGCTCGGAAGGACATACTGGCAGGGACTGGCCAATGGTTCCTTACCAATGAACGCGTACTAGAATGGCAAAAGTCTAGTAGCTCATCGATCATGTGGCTTCACGGTCCTCCAGGCTTTGGGAAAAGTAAATTAGTGTCAGTCTGCATAGCGTCGCACAGCCTGCAACGTACTCCGTCATTGCTGACTGCGAAAAGGGCGATCTTGATCGAAAAGTATTTGGGTGAATTCCGAGACCGCAGAAACCCTAATCCTGTCTACTTTTACTGCACCAGAAATCCAGCAGAACCGGAAAGAGGAAGCCCCGAGGGAGTGCTTCGCAGTCTCGTCAAGCAGCTCTCTTGTCTTCAATCAGGTGGGACAGTGTTGGATCCTGTACGAACGGTATACGAAGCGCGGAAACAGGATGGCTTCGCCGCTGGCGCACTCAATGAGAAAGAATGCACCGACTTAATCATTGAACTCTGCCAATGTCGGCCGTTGACGACTATCATCATTGACGCCCTTGACGAATGCGAGTCCACAAGAAGACATGAGCTTTTCGACGCCATGTCGACAATTTTACAAAGATCAAAAAGCTTGATCAAGGTACTAGTAGCTAGTCGGGATGACAGAGACATTACCCTTTTCCTGGAAGGATGCTTGAACCTCGAAATTGACGTCAGCAAGAGCTCAGAGGACATCGGCCACTTTGTGACCAAGGAAGTTGAAAGACTAGTCAAGTCCAAGAGACTGCTTTCTGGCAAAGTGCCTGCAGACCTATATGCTGAGATAGAACAGACACTGCAGAGCGAGGCTCATGGCATGTTAGTAAACATAATCTCTGTTTTAGATCGTTTCTTACCAGTCTAAAGCTCTTTTTATAAATCTGCACCTCACAAGAGTTGTACTTTGCGTGCCACGAGCATTGTTGAGCCTCGTACAATGGAGATTAGGCTGATGGGTGCTTGTCTTAGGTTCCGATGGGTCAGCTTACAGCTGCAATATCTCTGTGGCTTGAAACTAGAGGCTGCAGTCAGAAAGCGATTGGGAAAACTACCACCGGACTTAGGCGAGCTCTACAATCAAACTTACGTCCAGATGCTGGATACGTATGAAAACGAAGAGAGGTCCATCACCGAGAACGTATTTCATCTGCTGATGTGCCTCCAAGAGCAATTGGACGCGAGGAATTTTATTCGTGCCGTATCTTCCTATCGGCAAGAGAGAATTGAGCTAAGCAAAGAAACTGTACTTGATCTTTGTGGCAACTTTGTTGTCATTGATACTGGACTAGATGTCTTTCGCTTCGCTCATCTGTCTGTCCGGGAATTCTTCGAGTTGAAAGGAGGCTATGAGGTGGAGCGAAACCATGCTTTCGCAGCTCTATGCTGCATGGAATATCTGTCAACAATGTCTCATGTTGATACTCGTTGTGCTAAGAACGCTCCTAGCGACTTCAAAGCGTTGTGGAACAACACAATCTACACGAGTGTTGCCGCTAGTGATGACGATACTTCTGTAAGAGGTAGTATGGATGAAGGAATGGACCGTTCCGCGGACACTGTATTTTTGAATAAGTTTCACGCTTACGCCTGTTTGTATTGGCCACACCACTTGGTTGGGAGCAGAGATTGTCAGGTGTCTCCTCCATTCAACAATATACATCAAGATTTTATTGTGGGAGAAGATGGGACTGTATCACGTTCGTTTGTATATTGGAACGGCCTCATATGGCGTACCGAGCACTATAGATACACCACGGTTCTGCCCTTTGAAAAGGTGTGGCGGAGTGAATATGGCGATAAAATTTACTCCACGATAAGTGATCCAGCAGATTATCTGTTTTGCGCAAACATTTGGGGCCTTGGCGATATCCTGGAGCTACGTATTCAAAGCGATATTGTGGGCTTGAGTGCTGGCGCCTCTCGGCTTTACATTCAAGCATTACATTTGGCTTGCACGTACGGCAACATCAAAGAAGCCAAGGTGCTCTTGGAGGCGGGGGTCAGATTGGATGAGCAGATGATGAATGGACTGCGCTACCAGGGGACCAATCAGACACGAAACTTGTTTCTGAAAGAAGGGAAAGCGATCTCGGTTTTTGATCCATGGAAGAAAAGCTTCACCTATCCACTTCATGTGTTCGCCGCAGATAATTCCATATCCATGCTGCAGCTGCTCCTCACCTACGGAGCTGATACCGAGGTCAGAGATGGCTTCGGTGAGCTACCACTTCACCTGGCGGCTGCGAATGGCCACGAGAAAGCCTTGAGCTTACTACTTGAGCATCATGTAGGCATGGACAAGTCGAGCAAAAGTTTTTGGATAGCTGCAACATGCTTGCAGAAAGCAGTGCAGACGGGAAGCGAAAGTCGTCTGGCACAACTACTAGCCGATTGGCCGAGAAGTGATCAAGAAAACCTATATCTCGGGAGAGTACTGTGGAATGCAGTCGAAAGGAACGAAGCAGCCTGCGTGAAGCTCTTGTTAGGCAAAGGTGCAAGTGTTCATGGTGTATTCCGAGGGGTGCCGATTATGGAGAAGGCGTTACTTCTCTGCAACAAATATGCACCACTATCAGCAGACCCTACCATTCTAAAGGCACTCATTGAGTACGGCGCGGATGCTAATACCCTGGTTTACGGCTCGCCGGTGTTGCGTCATGCAGTCGGGTGGTGCACAGAAGATGCAGTACGCGTATTAGTGGATGCAGGGGCTGATATTGATGGAGCGCTGCTCAAGCACGCTATTCGTTGGCACCGCCTATCTGTAGTGAAGTTGTTACTTGAAAGAGGGGCAAGCGTGAATGCTAGAACGAACTCCGGAATATCTATCCTTCGATTTGCCAAGCATCATGGCTCGAAGGAGACTGTGGAACTACTGATCCAATATGGAGCATAGGACTTGGAGGAGAATCAATCAGATTTCGTGGATCCAGGCGAAGAAGATTTGAAGGAAGTGGGTTCAAATAACACGGATTCGGAGACCGTGGGCTTAGACTACAAACGAAAGAGTCTCTCGACTTCCTACATGAAGCGTACCCAATGCAAATGGCTCCATGCCTGACGCCAGAAACTGACTACGCTCGGGAGCTTGGAATTTGCAAGCAGAGCGAGGCGTGCACCTTTAGTGTAAGGGCGTCAATAGCCAGCGAAACCTGCCCCACTGGGGCTTTGACTGAGGATTCCGACTGTATAGCTCATATAGCTATTGCTCATGAGCAGGGCGAAAACGCGTAATGGCTAGAGCTTCGCTAAGTATCCAGAATCATTTCTCGGAAACGCTTACTTGGCGATCCATTTGGCCGTTGCCAAAAGCCCACACCTGCATCGAACCACCACATCCAACATTCCCCAACCCAACAATCAAACCCTCCTCTCCCCCTCTCTCACTCCCCTCGCCCTCCCCTCAACCCCCTCCCTAACCCGCCTCCAATCAACGCCCTGCACCCACCTCACCGCCCCCTCAACCTCCCTATTCCACACATCCTTCCACCGCTCCACAAGCCCCGCCCTCTGTAACCTATAATCCCTAACCCCCTCTCTCAACCCCCCACTATAATTTCCCTCCTGTATAGTCGCCAACTCCGAAGCAAGATGCGGATCAGTGATACTATTCAGCAGTAGCGATTGCTGGTGCAAGAGTGTGGCTTGGCGTAGACGAGCCCGTTGGTGGTAGAGGAGGGACAGGTAGAGGGTTGTGGATGTTAGTGTTATGCCGGAGATGAAAGAGGTTGTGAAACCCATTTCCTGGGTGCGGATTGATGGCTGCTGGTAATGGAGATGGAGCTGGAGATGGTGATGGTCGCGGCTGCTGAGGCGGTTGGCGTAGGAGCCGGAGCGCGAAAGTGTAGGTTTTGTGAACGTCTTTGGTGAGGTCGTTTGAGGTTCGGATATATCAGAATAAGTTCTCACTTTTCCCGGAGCGCGGACCCAAGACTGTCCCTAGGAAATCGCTTAACTAGACGCTCGTTCCGCTAGAACTATGGGGACTGCTTTACCCGATTAGGGTGCCTGGCGCCCGGAATGACATCGAATTTCTAGTTTGGCGACGGCGAGGATATCCGACTCAGTGACATAGCACTTGGAGCCATTACCGCGCGTACATCACATATTTGTTGTTTCACCTGTGGGCACACTAACATTCATCGCACGGGTAAAAGTGAGGATTGTGAATTGATCTAGTGTATTCTATTTTGTGCTCCGCAAGGCACTAGACCTTGACCTCTGCATTGTAAGAAATGTCATTATGGCTGCCCGCTTTTCCTTTGCCATCTTCAACCGCCATGCATGCGATTCTGCAAACCTAACATCGCACAAGTCCTCTGTTTCCTACCATTTCCAAATCCGCCGAACCCTGAGCCTGAACCTCCTATGTCGCCTGAGGACTAGCGCCTGGCATCGAATAAACTCCGTTCTGATAGCTTGGCATCGGCTGTCCTCTATGCATTGGCTGTACAGAAACGTTAAATTGGTTGTTCATTGGAAGGGAGTGGTGAACATCGGGCATGCTCGATGTCTCCGGTGGCGGTGGCTTCGGAGGAAGATGCGATGGTGTGCCCCATTTTGAGAGAGAACTCTGGGCTGGAGAGTGTGTGATGCTTGATTGTGCGGAGCTCTTGCGTGGCCCATAGTTCCTCGATTCTGAGCCAAAGCTGTATGATGATGATGGAACTGGCATCGAAGCCATTTGAGGGTAAGTTGGTGCTTGTTGGACGTAAGGGGAACACTGGCTGCCGTTTGGCATTGATATAGCAGGGCTTCGCGCCATCTGGTGGTTGGGGCTGTTACCTCCATGTACCAGTTGTGAAGGCGCAGGGCCACCATTGGGTACAAAGGATCGGGTCTGAGGGTTGAAAGCCTGACTCTTGTAGCTACCGGGTAATGGGTGTTGTGACTTTGCCCCTTGCAGACCCGGATGAATTGGAAGTTGGCCATATTGATAAGGAATCGACTGTACGCTGCCCATGGGATTTGGATTGTGCATCGGATTTGAAACTGGCATTGGTGGATGGAAGAATTGCTGTTGTTCGCCAGCTTGTTGGTAAGAATAAGTGTAGCCGTTCTGTGACCATTGATGATCAGACATCTGCGACTGCGGACGTGGAAATTGCCCGTTGTTGCTCAATGCAGGCGACGATATAGCTGGGGACTGTTGACCCAGACCGTAGCCTTGTTGCATTTGTGAGTAGTATTGCGAAGGCATCTGCTGGTTCTGATTGAATGCTGCTGCATTCTGCATGTCATAGCCAATCATCATTGGGTTCCCGCTTGGATTTGATGGATATCCTTGGGCGCTCGGCACAGATTGATACCCTTGCTGAAAGCCTTGTTGCAATATGCCAGGGCTCATAGTCCCAGGTTGTCCCATGGGAAGTCCTGGCTGCATGGCATAGGGGCTGTTGTAATAAGCGGGAGCATTCGCATTTGGATCATAGGAGGCAGGCTGATACTGCACTTGCGGATAGTATGCATTGAACTGCGACCGTGCCTCAAAACCATCGTCGTTGTTCTTGTGTTTTTTCTTCCTCTTTTCGTTCCTCGAGCTAGCTCGAGACAATTCATTTACCGCCTCATTGCTGTCAGCGTTCTCACTTTCTGGTCCGAATATTCGCTCTCTTGTTTCCTTGTACTTTGCTTCTCGCTCTTCTCTTGTTAAGGATGATTTTTCTTTGGCCGTGTTAGAGTCTGTTGGAGATGCTACACCAGTACCTCTCTGGCTGTCGTCACCATTTTCGGAGCCTGCTTTGGAAGGGGTCGCTGAAGCCTCTGCTGTATTAACTCCGGAGTCAGCATTCCGACATGCTCTGCCCAATCCTGCACGGCGCATGATCTTCATTGCTGGCTGCAAGGACTGTGTCGTGTCAATTGGTAAGGGAGCTTTCGATGCAAGCGCACCCAACGGCGTTGGACTGAGGAGAACATTAGCACGGGAAGATGCCACAACGTAGAGAAGTGAGCTCACAGTCGGCAGTACGGCGTCCGGTACAGCCTTACGGAGCTTACAGCGTTGTCCACAAAGTGAGTCAATGCATAATAGTCTGCAAGCTTGTGTGCCAACAGTCGACAGAACGAATTGCAAGGCGGTAGATCGATTAACGGTTCCCTAAGTTTGATATTTAGCTTGGCGCAAGTGAAATGTGTTCAAAGTGCTTACGTGGAGTCTCTGACGAAAACGATGACTTCTTGCTCGAGCTTAAGGAGGAACAAGCGGTCCTTGGGCGATTGAAGAGCTTCAAAAAGTTTCTCATCCGGCTCTTGGTACTTGTAGTCGATCGAAGGTCCAGTGGGTGCAATGAGCTGAGGGGGCGGTAAGCTGACTGGCGCTGGTAGCGTAGTCCCAAGAGGTGGGTGTGTCATTTGTGGTCCTTCCTCCTCGATACCGGTGGTTATCCTCCGACCTAGAGGCTGCATTCTAGGATGACCGGGACCAATACTCTCGGATATCTCATAGAACTGGTTTCCAAACGCCCTCCCTCCAGCTTCTGAGCCAACTCGAGAGTTCGGCCCTGTAGGTCCTGACCCAAAATCATCATCTTCAGCAGCTTTGACGCTAGCACTATCATCGGGTCGAAGAGACTCCTTCTCATCCAGCGCACCCGATATGGTGCTCTTGCCGTCCAGGCTTGCAGGCTTGGTGGACGACGTAGAAACCTGTGTCTGGTCGTCGTCGAATTTGAGTCCTGCTCGACTGATATTGGTCTTCTGTTGGTCATTGAGAGAATTCCCTGCTAGTGTAGATTCTTTCACAGCAAGGCGTGACATAGAGTCTCGAAGCTCCTGTTGTAGTTGTGACGCAGAGGGACTTTCGACCATAGGTGACTTGCAAGAACGGGTAGGTGAGGTCGCTGAGAAGGGCTTCTCATTTTCTCGGCCATTAGGTGGAAGTGGTCCGCTGGAAGTGGGAGGAGCCATTGCTGCGATCTGGATTGATCAATAAGCGATCAATACAATATCGAACGCCGTGTTGAACGGGGCAGGGCAGAAGCACATACCTTTGCAAAAGATGGTTTCGACACAGACGTCTTGGCTATGTGTGTTGCCATTGTGTACACAGATTAGAATAAACGATTCGGAGCCGCAACCCGTGCTGCGCCAAACCCAAGTAAAGGAGTGTAGAAGTTGGATTTGTAGAATGCAAAAGGTCAAGGAGAAGGAGGCATATCAAAAAGGTCGAAGGATATCAAAGAGAGTTCCTTTGGCATTATGAAGGCTCGCCATGTAGTCTGACAGAGCGTTCGGCGGATCCGATTGTTGCCTCGTTGCGTGCGCGGAGGTTTGTGTTTGCCTTGTATCACAAAGAAAGCGGTCTCTACTGCCGCCCCAAGGCTTTGGACTCTTTAGCCCTATTTCTCTGGTCGAATTGCGTGACAGCCGAGTTGATGCTCCAAAGTCGGACGCAGTTCTTGTCCAGGGAGACTGGACAAGTGATTGAGGTTAGATCTCAACGTGAAGTTTGATGGGAACCATGTGCAAAAGAAGGCTGATTCGTACCTTTAGTGGGGATGCCACTAGCGTTTTGCCAAGCTTTTGTTCTCTGATATTCCCCAAGTATCCAACTTCAGTCAGCGACGTTGTACCTTCATATCCTCAACTAGCTTCTCTGTCACCACTACATTTACGGATCCTACTTGAGCTGTGCGAACTCTACGCGGGACTGGAACAAGAGATCTTGGATACTCCTCACATCGATTCCAAATTGTTGTCAGCCTGACTCATCAGACCTGCAGCTGTACGTCGAAGATATTGGACTACCACACAGAATTGGTGCCTAAGTTTCAATGAGCAACCGCTTTCGTGGACCAGCTGCTGCAACCTCGAAAGCTACACCGCATACGCTGTGCCAGAAATGCCTCAAGCGAGGGCACTACAGTTACGAGTGCAAGGCTCCTGCTCAGGAGAGACCATACACTTCAAGGTAAGTGGGTTTTGGGGTGTGTTGCATCTAGAGATCCTTGTCCTTGTCCGAGTACCCATTGCGCAAGCAACGAAAATGAATATACTTCCCGGACACGTCTCACAAACCTTACTCAGATACCCCCCAACATGCCTTACAACACTGGCTTGTACCCGTAGGGATGCTAATTACGAAACGTGCGTAGGCCTTCACGCACGCAGCAGCTCGCCAACCCCAAACTTATACCAACGCTGACCAGTGACATACCTAATGACTTGCTACGGAAGTAAGTCCACGTTAGCAGCATGCGCTCTAGGACAACACGTTACTGACAGCAAATAGGAAAGGTGTTGCCGATGAAGAGCTAGCAAAGAAAGATGAGGAACGAGGTCGCAAACGCAAAGCAGAGGAAGGTAGTCACATCAATGGGTCGAGGAAGCGGTCGCGGTCGCTCTCATCGACATCTATCTCTACTATATCCACCAACCTATCCCGCTCTCCCACCCTCTCGCCAAAACGCGCAGCGCGGGTGCATACAGGCCAGAGTCAATCACTGGCTGATCTCAAAGTGGATCGCAAGCGAAGGAGGAGCCCTGGCACATCAATGTCATTAACATCAGATTCGTCTCATGGCGAAAAGCGGAACGATCGCTCTCAAGTTCAAGGCCACAAAGCTAGCCGATGGAAATCTTCTGTGAGCCCAGCTATTAAGGGAAGACGAAGAAGTCCTGATCCACCAGGAGACCGTGGACGCAGACGTGAAGACTACTCCAGGTCTCGGTCGACGTCCTACACGTCAGAATCTTCTTTCGAAAGACGCCGTAGGAGAGATTCACATCGCGAAGACCGCAGCAAGAGACGTCGGCGTTCTTCCCGGAGTCCTAATGATCGAGGCAGAGATAGAGAGTCGTTCGGCACTAGGGGCAGTCGGCGAACAAGGAGCCCTAGCGACAGCAGAGACAGGAGTCAGCTTAACAAACATAGGAAGTCAATGACTCCAGGGCTTCCGTCGAGACAGATTGACGGGCCCCGACGGCGAGAGCATCGCTCTTCATTCACGGCTAGCGACGATTATTCAAAGGACAATGACAGGTACGGTGGCAGCGCTCGAGATCGAACCGAGAATGTTAGACTTATCCGACCACCTCCAAACGCAACACCTTTTAGAAGGGAAAGAAGTTTGAGTCCTTTCAGCAAACGTTTAGCACTTACGCAAGCAATGAACATGGGACGATGATATTTAGCGTTGGCGTTCGAATGGCGTAAGAAGCATTGGAAACGGCAGGATCTCTACAAATGGCTATTGGGATCGCGGTATGATATCCGCTGGAATCCAAAAGTCTCTATTCGTCAATAGATCTGTTTTAACTTGGTTGCAACTCCGCGTTGCCATCAAATTTCGCGCTGAAACGCAGAATAAGAAAGACCATACTCTTAGTACATTCACCCGGGCTACGCATCTTTTGACTCGTCATATGAGTTCTCATCCCTTCTTCTCTCTTCCTCCTTCTCCTCTTCCTCCTGCCTCTCTCTAACATGTACACCCTCAACCAATTCTACGCCTCCCATACCAACGATCTCCCCATTTCCGCCTTCTTTGGCACCATTCTTCTCCACGTCCCGCCTCGTCTGCCCCTCTATCCTCTCCCGAACCAGCCTCGCAATAGCATTTGCAGTCCTCGCATTCAATACCTCCATCTTCCTCGCTACATCTCTCTTCAGATCCCAATTGGGCTTTTTCGGCTGTAGACTAAACAAATCAATCGGTTTGTCTTCCTTCCTCTCCTGTTCTTCTTTCGCCTTCGTCTCTATAGCGATAGCTGCGGCGCGGTCTTCTAAAGTTTCTGCTTCTGCATTGGGGGCGTTTTCGAACCCGAGCTTGGGGCCGCGAGTCGAGGGGTCGTAGTTCCGGCCGGAAAGGTAGGTGGTTGTGGGCTCGAGCGTGGAGGTCGAGGGGGGCGAAGTTGATGTTGGTATGGGGACGTAGTCTTCGGAGTCTTCGGAGTGGGGTGCTTTGCGTTTTAGGGATGCGAGTTTTGCAAGGCGGGCTTTTCGTTCTGTGGCTGCTGCGTCGAGGGAGGTATGATTGGATGTCATGGTTGTGTGAGAAAGAGATATAGCGCCAAGGCGGAGTTTTGGTGGGAGCGCAGTCGGATGTACTTGTATTTTAGAGGTTCAGTGCGGCAGATTCATGGAGAGGCGGGGACTAGATGGAGTTGTGATTTTCTTTTGAGCTCTGGACAGAATACAGAAGCTGGTAATATAGACGTAGACCTGAAGTAGATGCGCTTAAGTACTTGCATGCTCAAACTTGGCTCGCAAGGCCTGCGGAACACAGTCCGCTAGTCTTGGCATGAGAGCTCCGAAATGTTAAAGCTGGTCTTCCTCATCAACCAGCGCCTGTCGAAATCTACAATTAACGATTGAACCGCTTCTCTACAACAAGTCATGGCCTAGGTTTCCAAAACCCCAAACAATGGGGCTGTGAGCGGCGCTCCCTCCATGATCAGTCGCCTGGTGCATGTTCCACGATGCCTGCAACGATCCCAGCGGCTCTCGCGGCCATGCGCCTCTCAAATCTCCTCCCACCGTTGCACGAGTTCTACAATGACTGCTGCTTCATCCCCGTCACCCGAGCTGGAGGAGCAGCCACTCGTCGAACAACAAGTGGTCCATGCATATAACGCCTTCGAAGCTGAGAATAGAGAAGTGCGTGACAATATTCACCATGGTTCAAAGGAAAACGAAAACCGTATGTCCAAAGATGACCTTCTGGAACTCATGGTAGTTCAAGAGTCATCCAGTGATCCTATACTGGCTCCAACGATCTCTTCTCAGTATGCCCACCGGAGATCTCCTTTGACCACCTCATCAGAGACATATAATCCCCGCCGTTCAATTCGAAGGTTACGGCGAGCATCTAGGGTAGAAGAGTTGTCGAGCGATTCTATATTGGCTCCAACGACTAGTACTCGGTATGCCAAGCGGCGGAGGTTTCGTTTCACCGCCTTATCACCGAGACATGATCCTGGCGCTTCATTTCGAAGGTCACGGCAAGCTGTCAGAGTAGTTCATAAAGCCAGGAGGCTGCGGCTCCGAAAGCTTTTAAAGAAGCCCCTAAAAGCAATACCTCGTATTGGCTGGGTGTCACTCAATGCCTGGCCGCGGAGTCAGAAAGTCACCCAAAAGTCGATGCCACAAAGCTTCGAACCGTTTCTATACAGCTTTGACATGAGTTGGTCGACGAGATTTACGGCTTTGAATGACGGGCAACGCTTGGACATACACTTCTCCTCTAACGTTGCGTACCTTTTAGACAAACACACGGGCTATTCCAGGAGGGCTTCGCCAGCATCACCATTATTGTCCGGTGGCAACAGAACACCCTGGCAGGATACCATTCTCTGGTGTCTGCAGAATAGTCCATTGCGCGCGCTAAGGTTCCTTCTCAGCACTATAGAAGGACCTAGAATCAGACCTCCTAGGTACATGGTCAAAGACTGCCTGCAATTCCTCTCACAACACTATCTGCATGAAGTTCCCAAACCCGGAAAGTATGCTATATATGCTCTTCGGCGTCTTACCTACGAATTTGTGAAGGGTGTCCGGGCCGAGAATATCCGGACGTATTCTGTACCTCACTCTCTTCTGCGGTTCCTACTCAGACATGGTAATGCTGTGCAAGCTCTTTCGCTCTATAACCTGCTCGTATTCAATAGAGTCAGCCTGCTGCCCAACACAATGCTCCATTTCTTGGAAAGTTTCGTCGACTCGAACCAAAGCGTCATGGCCATGAAGCTCCTTGCCAGGATTTGTGTTTCAGGTATTCCCCTATCAAAGAATCAGGTTCAAAGCGCCTGCGTGAGACTACTGCGCGCTCACTGGAATGTTGAGGAACCATACGCAATCCAATCAAGAATTCTGATGCGGATGCTCAAGATGGGAATCAAGCCTAATACTCAAATGTACAACGTCATTCTCCTCAATATGGTAGAGGCTCATGACTTCGATGCTGCATGGCAGACGTATGATATGGGCAAACAAAATAAACATGTAACTGATTCGATCACTTGTGGTATACTTTTAAAAGGTGCAAAGCTCAGCGGAAACGCCAGCATACTTGACGTTGTCATTCGCGAAGCCAACGAGGACCCCGAAAAGCTCAAAGATCTCCGTCTTGTCAGCGACATCCTGAACACAATAAATTTCTTCTCGCATGGTGACCCGTTTCCATCAATGTTTGACTTTTATAAGCAGCATTGTGATCTACGACCTCTAGAAGCATTAAGACTGTGCGGACCGGAAACGAAGCCACCTGCTGGCACGAACGTGGTGGGAGCAACACCGGACAAACATATCCTTGGACAGATGATCGGAGCTTGGGTTCATCGGCATCGGAGGTCCGATGACCTGATTCACACATACCATCTATATCATAAGCTCGTACGTCAAGACCATCCGGTTATTGCACCTCTCGCCCAAGAAGATTACGTACCCAATGCTTTCCTTCTAGCGTTTGGAATACGGTTTGAAACGCTTCAATACAGCACCACGGTTATCAAACACATGCTCGAAGCCCCCCCCTCACCGGACCAGCCTCGATACGCGATACCAACAGTCCGTACCTGGTCTATCCTAGTCGCCAATTATTTCCGCCACAACCAGCGACTAGCTGGAGAGAAGGTAGTCTCCATAATGCGTGAACGTGGTCTACAGCCCGATAAAGTCACCTGGAACACCTTAGTCAAAGGCTATTCCGGTCTGCAGGACGTTAACGCTGCTGTTGGCGCTGTAAAAGGTATGACGACTGCAGGATACGAAGTCGATGGTCGTACTATGACGGGCTTGGGCAGGTTGTGGAACCAAGATGGCCTGCTTGACGCGCTGAGGGGAAATCTGGGGGATGAAACGCTGGTGCAGAAGGGTAGCCCGACTGGGAATGAGTCTTTGTGAGTCGATGAAGTGGATACTATAGCGAAAAGGTTGGAAATCGGAGGGATGGGTTCAGGGCATGGCAATTGGGAGCTACTTGCGGGCCAGGCGTAAGAAGCTGCGAGCGGAGTGAAGAAGGGATTGCAGGCATCGTGGCATCGTATCATAGATCTTATACCTACTCTGCGCTGTATCATAGACGGATGTAAAGAAAGTTTCATTCAAGAATATACATCAAAAGATACCTAGGGTCCAATTCACCGTAGTCCGCCCGGTAGCATCGTGTGATTCGAAGGTCAATCTATTGAGAATGTGTTAGATCAGCGGAACCTCGAAATAACAAAATCGTCTTTAATAGCTTGTAGACTTCCCAAGTCTCACTAAAGCTTAGAACGTAGAAAGCGGATCGTTGGTCACTGCAATAACACAGCGAATGAACAGATTGGATTGTGCTATGGCTAATGACTAAGGGCGGATCTTGTGAGGGTTGGAGGAGATAGGAATCAGTGGTGGCCTGTAGCTGCAATGTGAAATGTGAAACTTCGTCGACACGGTATGATACAAGCACAAACAATTTGAAAGATCCCAGCCCTTTTGCACCCGCTACTTCTCTTCGGGCATTAGCAGCAAAAAGCTCAGCTCCGATCCCATCGCTGAACCGGTGGGAAATCTTCTTGAGTCACAAACTGTACATCTCCCATGATTTGTCGCCTGATTCCCTCCACCCAGTCAGCATCATCGTCCAAGCCCGTTATCTCGACCTCTTTGATGCCACGGAGCTTCCCAAACGCCTTCAGAAGCGGGCGTTGGTAGTATACAAGCTGATAGTCATCAACACCCCGAGGGTTGAAGGTAGGAAAATTGACGAGCGAGAAATGGAGGCGCAGGGCGCGAAGAGGTTTGATTCCAGCTCCGATTGAAAGGGTCCTTGCGTGAATCAGGCATGCAAGACCTGTGACGTGGAGCAGCAGAGGGTCCATGGGTGGAAAGAGCCAATCTGTTTGGTCCCAGGCTCGTGGCGACCGGGCAATAACGTGGACGTCGATGGATTCCAGGAACCGAAGTGGTTGGAGGTGGTCCATGCACAATTGCAATGATAGGTCCCCGTTGACAAGGCAGACGTCGTCAATGAGATAAATCTCAATGGTGTTCAGCGAGTATATGAGCTGTGAAGATTCATTGTGGATCTGTCGACACACACGGAGTATCTCTGGTGAGGCGGTGTGCTTTCGAGCACAAGGTTCAAAATGTCCGTCTCCAGGCGCGGGCTTAAGCGTAAGTAGCTCATCGTACATTTGGTTACGGACTTCGGGTGGCAAGTCGAGGAAACGGAAGGGTTGTAGATTGAGCTCGATAGGGGCTTCTTGCTTGCTTCGCTTGCTCACGCAGTTACCCATCGTCAGGGCTTTGCTCAGGGATCGGAATAACAGGAATTTATGAGCTTAGAGGAGAATTGACAATAGCAGCGGGCTACTGTAGAATTGTAGTAAAGGGTATCTCAAAGCAGGATTTTCACACGATCGCCACGAAAGTCCTTCACGAGCTTGCCATAAGACTCATCTATAAGGACCCCTATTAGCATTGTAGAATGACATCCAATAGTGCTCAGAAGGACTCACAGCCATAACGACACAGCATATACTGACATAAGGACTCAGTCGTTCTCCAACTCTGGCGCACTTCCAGAAGATCCCAAAGACACTGGCGAAATTGTAAGCTCCCTGCCTAGCTAGGCTTAGCGCCTGCCGCTTGTTTACTTACCCTTCACGATTTCGGTCCATGATCTTAGGAAACGTAGCATGAGCATATGTGGAAGTGCATATAACAAGTAAGAGCACCAGCAACAACGACTGGAAATTGAAGAGTGCTGACTACGACACAGTGGATGTCAGTTTAATGGCAGAAGTTGGTCTTGCACTCATGCTACTGACCATTGATGTGCTGGTTATCTGTAAGTGCGGCGGCTTGGCTGATCTCACTCTGAGTCGAAGTCGTTGTCTGATAGTAAGGATGACAGGCTTCTGGGTGGTCTGCCTTTACCAGCAGCGTGACCAGGCGCCAGACGCAGGAGACGTGGAGCTTGGCCAATTGTGACCAGTAAGAGTTCCACCGAAGTCAGGCCGGTAGACGCCAAAAGAACTAACAACGACACACAGAACACCGGACCTCACCCTCCTTCCAGGGTCGTTGAGTCTCGTCTACCAGCTATTAGCACGACCTGAAATCAATTACCAGTGCTATCATCGTATCAAGAAGCCCCGAATCTGCCACAACCTACCATTTGTGCCCTCACTATCGACACGATCATCTAGATCTCCGCCTCTCCACGCGCCCAACGTCCTTGGGTCAAATCTGCATTGCAAGCCATTCATCCTGAGTTTCATCCTACACACACGCCTGCTCACGGTTCTCAAACCCATACCCGAGCTTCATCCATCACATTTCGACCATACATACATACATATCTCTGGTCTTCAGCTGTCACCCTACCCTACACTCATCACTATTGTTGCTACGCGCATTCTACCGGTTTCTGGTCCTCCATTGACGTTAATACATTCAACTTCTCCCTCAACACAGACATATCAGCGGTCTGAAAACCTTCTACTCAACAGCAGCAAGGGCATTACCCTCAGGATGGCAGAGCCACGTGCCCGTGCCGCCCGCCATAAAGGGCAAATGAATTTCGAACACGAGCGTACGTGAATACACCCTAGTCTACGTTAACAAGAGACTGATGCCACTCCAGTCCGCGAGATGCTCTACGCATTCGGAGACGACAAGAACCCTCTTGACGAAACCGTCCGCATCCTCGACGAAATCGCAACCGACTTCCTCATAGAAACCTGTCACACCGCCGCCAAATCCGCCGAGTACTCCGGGCGCACCAAGATCAAGCTTGACGACTTCAAGTTCGCCATCCGTAGAGACGAGCTTCTTACCGGCCGCCAGAAAGAGCTACTTGGGGCTGACAAGCTACTAAAGGATGCACGGAGGATTGAGGATATTGCGGAAGGGAAAATCGGGTTGGAGCGGACTGGGCGGAAGCGGAAGGAGGACAAGATGTTGGAGAAAGAGGCTACTAAGGGGGTAGCGAGGCGGGAGATTCATGAGGACGAGGAGTTAGGAGACGAGGATGAGTGAGGCACATTTCCTTTGACATGCATAATACGACATAGCGATGGTGTTACGGAGCATAGCGAAGATACCCCTGCGTACAGCGACCACTTACCAAATGCTCTTACGGTGGCGAAAAGCATAGCAAGTAGGGTTGCGGAACGTGCATTCATAGTGTGTGCACAGCTGAGTGTCAACGATCAATCGTTGCATACAGATCAATGCTGCTATCCTCCACGTCTTCCACGTTCGTGCTATGTCACGTTCACTAAAACTTTTCATTTTCTCAAAACAGCTCACTTTTTCCACATTCTGAGTTTCACAGCAAGCCTCTGACCCAGAGTGGCTCTCTTAGCCACATTCAACCAATGTGTGATTGGGAAGTGCTGCATCATCACAAGACATTTCAAAGCTGCAGTCTAGTCTCCGATGGACTCTACATCCTTATCAAACAGATGAAAGGTTTCCTTCTTTCATCTTAGCATTCAAAAGATTGCAAGTTCTACGTTTTCAGGTCTGACGCACTTTAACTTCGTCTTGATCTATCATTGATCAGTCTTTTGAACCTCGTCTTTATTACCACGTATCCAGCTTCTTCTAATTGGGAAGCTTGATGAGGATTCTTACTTCGGTTTCTTTTTTGGCTACAGTTCTTCTATAATACATCATGTCTACGACGCTAGACGGAGCTTTCGAAGGACAGAATAGCGGTTTATAAGGAACTCAGTCTGTGCACACGCCACCTTTACCCTTTGTCAGCATACCCTCTGTACGGAGATTTACAATGAACATCTGCTGCGATTCCCTCAATGCTATCCACTCATGGGCAGAATTTCGCGATCTAAGCTATTGCCTGGTAGGCTCATCGCCATAAACTTGATGCGTATAGTCTCATTAGTTTGCTGGATGTAGAACATATGATGGATTCAGACTCGTCAGACTGAGCGACTCCTATGCTATTATCAGACCTGAGGCCAGAATCATTTGTGGCGAAATCACGAAGGGCAGAATCACGGGGGGCGAAATACTTCGAGCAATGAGTGACTTCTTCCTAGATGGCGTTCAGATTCAGCTAACCTAGGGTAGAACTTCCTACGACTCCATTATCTACATTTACGTCGGCCGACTAGTGCAATCTTGTGTGGTCTCTGAAGATCTCCTATGTCAATAATCAAACTTTCATGTTCATGATGAGGGTGCGTATTGAATCATGTCTGATGCCCAGACGGCTGGCGTAGTCTATGACAACGAATCTCTGACAGATGTAATATCGGGGATACACAAGATCTTACAGGGTCAGGAGGATCTTCGCTCTTGGCATGTTTGGGATCATGCGTGCCACTATCACGTTCATGGACCTGAGTGCCCAGTCGACGAACGTGGTGGGAGTCTTTAGCCTTTGCAAACAGAGTGGAGAGCTAAGATAGTTGAATCATTGCAGGAAACGTGGAAGAGGAGACGGCCTAGCAATCGCAGCTTCAGGCTTCTGGGAATGGGGTTGGCATTGATCGTGAGACGGTCGATCACACGTCTTTTGAACTTGACGAGAGGAGGAAAACTTTTAAAACTCGGGTTGTAAGCCCGTCTTTTGCCAAGAACGTGAAACTTGTTGAGCCGTCAAGCGTCTAATATATGCAAGGGGGCGCACACAGAGAAGCCTGCGACTTTGAAGTAGACTTTCAGCACCCAGAGCAGCTTTAATATAGAAACAATGCTTCCCGTTGTTCCGCACAGCCTCAAGTAGAACATGTAGATGCAGAACTTGACATAACGTAGAGTAAGCATCAGGCGTCGTAAGCTGTTCGTTACTGTATATCATGCCAAACAACCCACTAACATAGCTATTAGTAACCTTGTAGTGGGAGTAGTCTCTACACGTTTCAGACTCGCCTTTCCCCTAGCTTCATCCCTTCTTCAACGAGAAACTAATCAACAGACTAGCCCGCAAGGCAAGTGTACCGAAGCGGCTTTCTCCATGTTTTCTCTCCTTTCATTTCATACCATTAAATTGAGCGTGCAGGAAGTTGAGGGAACGTCCATCATACTAGCGAAATCTTAGGGCATGACTCCCGTCTACCGCAGAATTGTACGCTTCAGCATGTCACTAGTTTTGAAGGCAGTGCTCATACAGTACGACGATTTGTTGTGACTCGGTGGAACCTCGAAAGGACGAAACCCAGTGATTCCACGTCATGATAGCATACTGCAAAGTAGATACGTAGAAATGGAAGGATCGTTCTCTGTGGAGGACACAAGTGCACCCGCCCTTCCCATCCTCGTTTCTAGAGGTTGATGCCTGCCTCCTCATTACTGAATGCTTTTCGTAGATATGACCTTGGACGTAGACCATGTTCCATGGTGACATTTGAGGGTTTGGATCGTTTGGAGGTCTTGAAGTGGCTCACGTATTGCACGTAGCTCCTTCCTTACTAGATTGCCAGCGCTACACCTGCCTCTAATTCTTGAAACTTGAGGAAGGAGCCCTACTAGCCTCCTGACGTTTCCTTATAAGGTATCCCTTCGCCTGTTTCATTTCTCCTTCTTTCATCCTCTCCATTTGACAACTCTGCTCCCTTTCCCACCATTCTATACTCTCTCGTCCAAGTACATTCTCCACCCAATTTCATCGATTCCCAAGCACTATACAGCGTCAGCAATGCGTAACAGCCTTGAACCTGTCACGTCTTGCACCTAAGCACCATGTGTACTCAGCCATAGAGCACTCAATGCAGACACCTCTGCCACCACCGTCAGCACTGTACAGCGGTACCACTTCCCTCAAGCACTTACCTGGATTACCTACGCTCCATCATCGAACACCTTTGTACACTATGCTGGCCACGGCATCCATACCCAAAGCCTCTTTGCACCTTTTACTCAAACATACAGCAACCAAGGCAGACACGTTGGCTACACCATCGAGTACTTGACCGCACTACTGCTCCCCTCAAGCAGCCACGTCATTGATGCCCTGTCATCAACATGCTTTGCATGCTATGCTTGACATGGCCTCTCCAGTCAAAGCTTTCCAGGTGCAATTGCTGCCGTAGCCATGGTAAGTTGCCTCGAGGCATCACCCTCTGACAAGCATCAGCACTGACTGTCTACTTCATCCCTAAGGATCATTGTATACCAACCTCGAAGCCACTTTGTCAATGCTGCTCGTTTCCCATGGTGCAGACCCCAAAGCAGCCTCCCCACAACCATCATAAGTCCACCTCCATTTCAATACACATGCTGTCATGGACAGACTGGGATACAGCCCTTTTCACAACGCCGTCAGTAGGACTCAGAGCATTTCGACAGCCTGCAGGTCACGGCCACCCGCCATTCGGCAGTGGTGGCACGGAAGACCTGTGATAGGTACGTATCGTCGATTTCTATCATCACTGTCCATGATATAATCCCTCGAGTTGCTGACATTTCTGCTATGATAGGCCTGAGTACTAAGGCCATAGTCCGAAAGCAAGAGGCACAAGTTGCATGTCAAAAGGCCAGTAGCATACCTCTTTCTTTTAGCCTCTGGAATACCCTCTTGCTCTGAGCCAAATGCACGTTCATCGATCAACAGCCTATTACAAATAGGATGACGGGCTCACACCTCAACTTCATCAGTAGGGGAACTGCGGCTATCTACACTCCATAGATGCAACATGACGGGACACTATAAAAGTCTCACAAGCTGCAACCATCCAATTTCTATATGGATGTGTTGTTCCGAGTGTTCCCAAGATTAAGAAGACTGTGCGAGGAGGAAACCATACTGCTTTTATACTTGCTGTAGTGAACGCCCCAAGTCTGACAAATTTCCCTCGTTGCGCATGTTTAATGCTGTGTGAGCATGTTTGAGTTAGTTGATCGCGCAAGACTGAGCGAATATGGTGAGCATATTCCAGCTAACGAAAGTCTCCTTTGCTAGATTGGCACCACCTTACAGCATGGCCTGCATTGCTGCTTCGAAAGCTCCCATGACCCTCAACAATTATCATCGGAGGCAAGTGAACCGGAATTGCGGGATGACGGAGACGTCACCACCGCAACGTCACTATACCCCGCCGATAGGGATGCGGAGCTGTGAATTCAATGCTTTTCATCTTGATTAAGTAAGTCTGAGTGCACCAGGTGAATTTTGCAATCGGCTAACTTGGACAGGAGTCTACGGAAATTAGGGTAGCTGAACGCCGAAGGCTTAGGATAAGATGGACTTAGAGCCGGTGGGCGAGGATGCTTGAGTACCATAACGCCGGATTGGCAGGAGACGGGGGAACGCTGCTGAATTTGAAGCCCTTGGTATGGGTCTTAACGAGACTCGATAATGTTAAAAAGTAAAGCTCCTGCACTTGATCTTTGAACACACACCAAATGCGATATGTCCGAGTCAAATGTTTTTCATCGGCTACATCCCCTTGTATTAGTGAGCCTTGCCATGGTGTCTGATCTGGCGACCTATTCTCATCAGGCTTTCGCATATGCGAGTCAACGCCGTTACGCCCTAGGAAGCATATCCCTTCCGCGCTCAGCACCATCTCAGCTGGGCTTGCCCCGGGTGGGGATCTCATGTCATTGTTTTCACGACCGCATGTGAAGCAAATGCGCCTACGGGAGTGGAGTCGGGCCCAACTATCCTTAGTAGAATCCCACCACCATCCCACTTCAAGTGCAATTTTGAGCACAGCCGAGAATATTTTCGGTACATCAACGTTGCGACACAGGTGATGGAGCATTACGGCGATGTTACTCCATAGTCGGAGCTCTCAGAAAGCACTACGATAGCTGGGAGGGTTCGAGATGGTACGAGGGAGCTTTGTGGGCTGTGCGCTTTTTGGCCTGACGATGGTTGCTCTTCTGTGTTGGTTGCGAACGTCAGTGTGATTTCGTTGCGAAGATGTGTTTAGGTGTCTGGAGCGTTGATTGATGGGGGCAGAAATTGGGCGCGAGGGGATGGCTTGGCGGTATCAGCCGATATCTAAGGTGTCTCGGTCCAGAATGTACTTTGGTTTGCGAGTGGGGAAATTGTGTAAGGAGACGTTGGTTGACACAGTGACATTCAGTGCTCATGGTTGTTTGACACCGATAGGTCCCGGGGACTCGTGTCTGAAGCGTATCTGTACGCAGAAGCTGTCGAAGTGTTACCTGCGTTCCATATCGATGTAGGTCTTGATCAAGGTATACTCTCGTTGTCTGATTCTTTTGGATGTGGCTGCTGCCTTTGGGTGGGCTCGGTGTGCATGTCGAGAATTCAAGAAAAGTGCACAACGCCCCGGAGTCGCCACAGGAATCCCAGGTGGAAGAGTAATCACGCTTTAAGGGCTCCTTAAGGGTGCTAGCTTGGCGGGGCGCCCTTGCCAGGCAGAGTGTGAAGTTGTCCTAGGGTGTTGACGAGCCAGGGTGGCTTTGATAGGGCGTAGACCTGATAGCTGAAGGGGTTTAACATCTAAAAGAATGGGAAACGTTTAGGTCGATTGTTTCAACATCGTGGTACCGAGATCCTGTTTACAATGAGCCGGAATGATACAACATAGTAGCTTTGATAATGCGTAGAATGAATACGGAACACATACCGACACATATCCATAGGGAACAAAATCCCGCAGGCTTTCGTAAGACTTGGGAACAGTCCATTCTTTCGTGAAAGCTAGCCTTCACATGGACGCCCTCCACTGATACGGTGGTCTTCATATTCACGCACATTTTCGACAGATTCCTAAGCTTATGTGTACTCGTTGACTGTTCTCCCGCTCTAGGTCGTGTGATCTGGACCCTTGGCGACTGGGACGGCGACTTGGCAGTTCAGAGCGACTGTTCGGAAATCATAAGTGTCAAGTTCGCCGCTGACGTTCAACATTTGCAAAGTGATAATTATGTCGATATCCTATTCCTAGTTGAGGCGGTTTCTGTCCTCGTCCCAGTCCGTACTTGACAAGCTCCCACAATGAGGGTTCCACTCAAACAAAAGCTTGCGCGTGGGGCTGTCTTGTGGGTGTTGTCGTAGAGATGTTGGACTTGCGATGTGGGTGGTGTGGGTTTGGTCCACTCTTTGTCGATGGATATAGCAATGGTCAAATATTGAAGAACAGGTAAATCGCGAGCTACAGCGAAGATATACACAGTAGGTAAGGAAGCCCAGCGGACTTCTTTGTTGTTCTTTTCGTCAGGGCTTAGGTTTCCGTGGTGAATCCAGAGCTGAAAGCGCTCGAGCATAGCAGGATCCTCTTCAGGTGATTCGATGTATTGGTCTTGTGCCTTCCGAAATCCGCCATACAAGGCGGCCGCAAAGTACTTGGATGCGTTAAAAAAGAGCCGTTTGCGGATCTTTGGAAAGTCGCTTAGCCTCGCCAACGCCCACGTCCATTTGTACGGCCAATCGAATGAACTTCTGAATAGTAGTCAGACATTCGGAAAGGAACCGAATTTTCCACACAGTGTAGTCGCTCAACGGTGGATTCTTCTCTTTTTGTGGGCAAGCTTCACGCACGGACTGTCTTCCGATGTCATGGTGCCCACAGCTGTAAGAGATATAGTAGTGGGATCACGGGAAGAGGAGTCCCGAGTAGCAAGGGCTTCCTTTCGAACACCGATCTGCTTTAGTCAAGCGGATTGCACGAGGAAGACTCGCCCGACTCGACCGCTTCATTTGAGCATGTTTTACCTTGGGTTTTGACTGATCTGAGCGGAGATATACCTTTATCGTTCAGACAGAAAGACATAGTTCAAAGTCTTAGCACTCCTGTTGAAAGATCTGGGCCGGGAGTCTCTGAACAAGTTGTAGTAACTGATATTTCGTGTATACACAGGCTAAATCCAGTAACGTGTCCGAGATACATGGGCGAAAGCCAACAGTCAAGAGCTTGGACAGCTGAGATAACAGCTTGCCCGCCAAGATCCGAGCTCTAGTTTAGCTCAGTAGCAGCCTCGACGCGAGCTGATACTGAGCACATTTGCGAATCTATGGGAGTAACGGCTTTTGATCGGTAAAGGCGTACATATTTCAATACAACAATCTTCATCTTTGACCATGTCTTGGAACTCAGTCCACTTCGATGGAGACAGAAAGGCTAGCCTCACACCCTCGAAGTGTACGCATGGTATATAGGGAGACTTCGTAAGTCGCAGGTGCGTGGCTGTCGAGACCCAGAACTGCACATGACTATCCTGAAACAGACGAGAAACAGCTCTCTCCCAGCTCCTGGTCGATCAACATTGTGCACACTCCCCTCTCGATAGAGTCTGCAGCCGGTGCGAGTTGTGGTGTTACGCCTTCACAAATGGACGAGGGCGACGACATGATGTTACACGGCTGGCTAGGTTTGATGCTCGGTGGATTATTTACCTGATACTATTAGAGGACCTCAGCCTGTTGAGATGAGCGATTTCGACGCAAACATCCTGCGAGCTTGGTTGTATATATTGTCCTTGGTCTGAAGTAGGGTACTGCTGCAGGGGCAGCCAAGCTTCAGCTCATATATTTTCGAAGGATCGGGCGTTGGATTTGACCTACCTCTATCCCACCACCATCAGTCCATGTCGGCTCAGAATTTCAACAAGTGTCCCTAGTGGTAGGTAGTAGCCTTCTTTGCAGCGGCCAGGCATCAGAGCTCTGATATTAAACCTCGCTCCAAGTAATTCAAGCAGCAACACTGCCCGACTCCACACTATCCTTCTCATTCCAAAGCTCCCTACTCTCCTTCTCAACCTTGGCCATCGCCTCCGCAACCCCCTCTAATTTCCCAACGACATCAACAACGCCTTCCTCAACCCTCTTGAAGAACTTCTCATTTGCCTCCCTCCGTCTCCTCGCCTCAATGATATCCGCCTCTTCCTCCTCCTCCACCTCCTCACCCTCAGCACTATCTTTCTTCGCCTCGTCCTTCGCTTTCTCAACATGCGCCTTATCTTCCGCCAACCCCTCGTCCTCACCAGCTTCTCCCCTTCCCCACGCCTGAGCTAGCGCTATCTGCGCTTCTCGCAACTCTTCCAAGGCGGCACTGTGCGCGGAGCCGAAGACATGCGTGCTGCTGAATGCACTGAGCTCTACCTCTGCCAGAGTAGCTTGCATTTCTGCCCAGAGGGCGTCGGTGCGGGCGCCATCTGTCTGTGTTTGTTGTGGAGGTGCGGGGCGAGAGCGGCCGAGGGGTGCTGATGTTGCTGCTGTATCTAGACCTCGGTTTGAGCGGGAACGAAGGAGAGGGGCGCGGGTTTGGGAGGATGCGGGTTGTGTAGATGGTCCTGGCTGGCTGAGGGAGACATTGGAGGCATTGCGGGAGGGTGGGCCAAGGAAGAGAGAGGGTGGTGGGGCGCGTTGGGGGTGAGCTGTGCTAGGTGTAGCCGCAGAGGATGGGGAGAGTGTCGACATCTTATAACAAAGCTAAGTTTAAGTGGGAAATCAGGTTGATCTAGGGCATCTCATATCTTCAGGTAAACCTGAAGAGTGGTCTAAAGTAGACCTAGTCATGAACGAATGGATTGCAAAGCTCCAAAATAAGACAATTGTTGTATGTGCCGAGCAGAAAGAGCTCGGCGAGGTCAACTTGATGCGGAGACGTTCCGCACATGCTGTAGGGCTGAATAGCCCACACTCGCTTAGCGTTCTCGATCTTCGATGTCCGTCTTAACGACAATCTCCTTCAAAAGCACCCTCGACCCTCCTATTGCGATCACACATTAATCGGTAAGCTCAAATCCCATATCTGCATCCACTGTATCAAAGTTATCCTCGCTTCCGTTCTCCACCATTCTCTCAACGCATACCCAGCACACACTCAATCCATCGACTTGCCTTCGTCAATTCACCCACTGACCTCCCGTCTCTCTAGCAACCATGGGTAAAGGAAAACCCCGTGGCCTGAACGCCGCCCGCAAACTCCGCACCCATCGTCGCGAAGGCCGCTGGGCCGATCTCCACTACAAGAAGCGTCTCCTCGGCACAGCCTACAAATCGTCTCCGTTCGGTGGCTCCTCGCACGCCAAAGGAATAGTGCTTGAAAAAGTCGGTGTCGAGGCGAAGCAGCCGAATTCTGCTATAAGAAAATGTGTAAGGGTGCAATTGATTAAGAATGGAAAGAAGGTTACTGCTTTCGGTGAGTGGCACTTAGAACTAGGGGGAAAAAAATGTGAGGAGGGGGTTCAGGCTGATGTGTCTGGGATTTTGTAGTGCCAAACGATGGCTGCTTGAACTTCGTGGACGAGAACGATGAGGTTCTGCTATCCGGTTTTGGTCGAAAGGGCAAGGCGAAGGGTGATATTCCCGGTGTGCGGTTCAAGGTCGTCAAGGTATCGGGTGTGGGTCTGTCAGCGCTGTGGAAGGAGAAGAAGGAGAAGCCTAGATCATAGACTAAAGACTCGGGGATGGATGTGTTCGTTTTCAGAATCATGGTGGCAATGATGTGCTGCAAGTCTCGATATCTGAGGTAGCAAATGCAGCTTCTTGAATGAGCAACTTGATCCTCTTCAGAGAAAGCCATATGCTATCCATTCCCATACCAACGATTTTTGCCGACAGCTGACGAATCCTCACGTGGCAGTCTTCAGCAGATGATAAATAGGAGTACACGTTTAGCTAGCGAATGTATTACAAGGTCTATCGCTGGAGACAGCCACTATTACTACGTTGAAAGGAGGCCTTATTGTTCTTGCATAGAAACTCACAGTCGAAGAATCAAGATTTAGTGTCCATCATGTCTGCAATATCCGCCTCAGAAGGCTCCGCTCTCCTGCCTCTTGAAGGCGTCTTCTCATCCTTCGAGCTTTTCGCATCGGAGCTATCCTCCTCACTCTCTCCGCTTCCAGGCCGACTCTCACGTAGAGAGATGCGGCTTCGGGTCATCTGAGTAAATATGAGCATAGGAATCTCCAGATGACTCGGCTCAAAACTGACCCAGGATCTGACACCACCAATCAAACCGAGACTGTACCCAGTAGCAAAGTCACTACTCGCTCCTCGACTGCCACCAGGGCTTTCTGGCCTTGGAATGTCTAGATGTGCTAGATGCGCCAGAGCAGCAGGAGACTTGAGCCCACCAGAGTGGTCGGGATCATTCTCACTTCTACTAAGACCTCTGGCAGGGCTGCTAGGTCTGCTGCTCTGCCAGAATTGACGGAGTTCCTTGGTGAGCTCTTGACCGGTGGTAGACCAATTGGTGCGGACACTGTCACGTAGCTCTACGACATGACGCTTCAGATCAAGCTCGTTCTTCTTGAGCCAGGACACGTTGAGCTCCTGGCGGGATGTGCCACGCTTCAATTGGCGGGCGATGTACTTTTCATAGTCTTTGACGATCCTAAAAGTGGCTATAAGCAAGCACCCAATGATTGGTCAAGATCTGGCTACGTACTTGGTGATTATACCTGTGGTGCTGACGCCCTCGGTTCTCTGTGTCACCAAGAATTTCCCTTCCTTCTTAATAGGGGTGTAGATGTCGTCTCCTTCGTCGGCACCGTATGGCAGGTCATCGTGAGCAACGTAGTCGATCTTATGCTTTTCCAAGAAGTCAGGGGTGACGATCCAGGGGCAATTGGGAATAACCTCGTCAACCCATTTGCAATGACGTAAAGTCTCTGCACGTTCAGCACCAGTTAAGACAGTCAGACCCTTACGCTTGTGTGTTTCGGTGTCCCCAGTGACTCCGACCAGGAGATAGACATCTGGAAACGCGGTCTTTGCTTGCTCCAATTGACGCATGTGTCTAGCATTCGTGTTAGTGGACTCATTCTAAACTGAAGCAATGGGACTGACCCAAGATGAAATAGATCGAACACGCCATCGGCGTATATCCGTACAGGGCGACCTGTAGGCGGTGGATTGGTATGAAATCCCACCGGGTCTTGAAGGCCTCCCTTGGCGGGTGGAGGCATAGATTTGCTGTCTTGCTCCAACTTCAATTCAGGCCGTTGCTTGTTTGATGAACTCTTCGTCCTGCGCCGTGTACGGCCTCCTTCTTCTGCAGTGCCCTCGTCGTCATCGTCGGCATCACCGCTGTTGGTGCTTGGAGCATTGCCATTGCTTGTGCTGCCATCCGCGTTAGACTTTGTCCTCGGCCGTTTATTAGGCACGGTCATCGAGTCTGCAGATGCCGCGAACTTCTTGTGCTTCACACCACTGGTAATGGCCTGGGATGTCGAGTCTCCTGCGTCTTCGCCTGAAGCGTCACGAGAAGATGGTTGAAGGAGATCCGCTGTGGAAGATTGCTTGATCGAGTGAGGAAGCGTGGAGGTGCGCTTTCGTTTTCCAGAGCCTGATGATGAAGGAGATGACATGTTAGAGTCACAATGTTCCAAGCACAACGATTTGTGATACAGGCACACGAGCAAAATTGGCAGTCTCGCGTCTTGAGGAGTAGGGGTTAAGGTTGCGTATTTGGTTATTGATCGACAGGTTTAGGAAGCCGCGAGCGCCGGCTGTAAAGGAATTATCATTAAGTATACAGGGAGGGTATTTATGAGAAGCTTGGTCGTTGCTTTGAAGATTTCTCTTGATTCTACAGTCGATTATTTCCTTGCTTCTGCGGATTCTGCCGAGACTTGATCGTCATCGCGGACCGCGACAACTTTACTTGTATCATCAGCCCTACGGATGCAAGTCAATACAAGGTGTGTAGATAGCTTGAGCTTGAATTATGTACAGAAAATTCTGGTCTTTCAACAGGGTCACAATCACCTTCTCAGAACTGTGCTTCGTAGAAAGGTGTCAACCCAAGCCGTAGCAATGCTGATTTCGGGATCTCTGCCCACAAGTGAATGACATCCACACAAACAAAATGCCTGAGCTCTAATCGTAAGCCTAAACTTGACCACTTCTATCGGTTCGTGACACAGTCTTCCAGGGTGTAAAGGTGCCAGCACGGCACATGAGAAACCGAATGGTGAGGAATGGGGGAATCAATGTGTTTGTAGGTATAGGAAGCGCTATAGAGGGACTCGTCACCAAATCGAAAATCCATTCGTTGACGTCTGACATACGCAGTCAGCCGGCGTTGACAGACCGCAGCAGGTGAAATCTGTCCTCTAGAGCATCGCCTGATGCTGTAAGTCGGTAAATCATCGCTGGTATAGAGTAGCTCGGCATAAGGCGGACAAAGGGGTAATCTCATAGCTCATGAACGTTCTCATGAACCGTAACAGCAATCAGTCGAGAAGTAATAACATGAGTTATGGCAGCCGTTGTTT
Organism: Stereocaulon alpinum; assembly: GCA_018257865.1. NCBI lineage: Eukaryota > Fungi > Ascomycota > Lecanoromycetes > Lecanorales > Stereocaulaceae > Stereocaulon > Stereocaulon alpinum. Next base: position 157,847 of record JAEUBA010000004.1, on the reverse strand, counting down.
ACTTCTCCTAATTCGTGGGTGAGGCAACGAGCTTCTCTGGTATGGCACTCTCAGGAATCACTTTCTTGTCTGAGCTTGTGGATGTCGTCTGCTGCTGCTGCTGCTGCTGCTGCTGCTGCTGCTGCTGCTGCTGCTTGTCTGTGGATGCTGGGGCTTCCGGTCCCGGAGTCTCCTCTCTTGCACCCCGGTCCTCATCATTTGTTGTTCTTTGACCTTTGGTGACTTGACTCGCAAGGTCCTTATCTTCTTCTTCATGATCGAACATCTCAGTATCGTCACTCTCTGTCAAGACTTCAGTACCATCGCCGAGCAGAATAATCCTGCCTGAGCGACTCCCCGCGCCACGGTTTCGCTGGTCAAGGTTGAGATCATAGTCATCACCACTATCCTCAAAATTGTGTCGTACACCAGGACCGCGGAACTTAGCTGTTGAACATCGCCTTAGTATCACTTCACCTGGTGAGGTGCAGAGGGCGTGTTACCGTATTCTGGTGGAGCGCAAGGTCCGTCGCCTTTTGCGACCCTGTCCGCAATTTCCTGGTACCACTGATCTTTGCTCTTGCCTCTGAGAAGGGCGATGACTATCATGGTCATATTATCGCATCCGACACCGCCAGTCTCGCTGTTTGAGGCCAGGCAATTGTCCATCATATTTTCCGAGATTTTTGAGAGCTCTTGCTTGGCCGCAATGCCGCGCCGGACGAATTCTACCACTGCTTGCGATGACTGACAGTCCCAGATACCTAGAACATACGGATGAGCGAGGTCTGCTGTATGGATCATTAAGACTCATATGCATACCGTCACACGCAATGACAAGGAACTCATCGTCATCAGTTATAGTATGAGCAATAACGTCCGGGAATGCGGTCACGATCTGTTGTTCTGGCGACAGTTCTGCACTTTTTTTGAACTCGAAGTCGCCTATGGCGCGGGAAAGTGCAAGGTTGCCATTAACCCGACCAAAATCCACGAAGCCCCCAGCAGCGCATATGCGTGCCTTTTCACCTATGTGGTTTAGTTATAGCGCTGAGAATAAGATGGCTCGTACTCACCCTCATTTTGAGGCTTATGGTCGTAAGACAGCGGTTTTGCTCTGCCCTTGACACCGAGAACAGAGCGCGAGTCGCCGGCGTTGGCCTAAGTCACGTTAGAGGGCCGGTGCAACCAGCGTTATCAGTGGGCTAACTGACTACGTAGATCGTCGTTTTCGATATCAATCCCACGGAGGCGGTGCAACCAGAGACTTCCTCCTCGTATTTTGGATCTGACGTATACCGTGAGAAGAGATTATCACCAATGTCCACAAAAGCCTACCATTCAGGATAGCCCTATCCGTAGCAAGGAATCCATCTTTCAGAGCTTGTTCAAAGTCCTTCTTTTTGAATGCTTCCTGCTTTGCGAGGATCTTGTGTATATTCTCGCCTGCGAACAGCGCGACCTTGTCTCCGCCATGGCCATCGTATACTCCAAAGAAGCTGAGCCGGTCATCCACAGACGCAGCTTTGAATTCTTCGTCCCCATTTTCTGCTTGTAGGTCTAACACAGCTGCGTGTGCATCCTCCATACTGATACGCCAACCCTGCATGGCAGAAACGCCGTACGCAACTCGATCATCTTGACCATCATCAGAGATCTGCAGAGTACATAGGTCAGTACCAGACGCATGTCATCGAATTAAGGAGGTCTCGGCGTAGGCCAAGCATCTTGAAAGGCTGCAAGTATAGTCTTATCACGCGACCTCAAGCTTGCGACGTAGATTCACGGAAGTGGACACACCTTCTCCACTACGGGCTCAGATAATGTCTGACCCATGATAAACCCAGCCGGAAAACTCTTCTGGTCACCTCCTGCTCTCTCTCATGTATTAAAACTTGCGCACGGATGATTAGGCGGTCTGGCTTCGAGGGTAATTGTAGGAAGGGGGAGGATTGGGACGAGCGGAGGATTGTCAACGTATCATGCAGGAGGGAGATGCAGTGCCTCGAAGGGATAGGGAGAGTGTATTTGAACAAGAATCAACCAGAGTACCTGGGACGTTACTGCAGGGAGGCTCTTTCGAGGTGGTTGTGCATTGCCTTAAGTGGCCTGGTGGGAATAAAATCATCAGCGGCGCCTCAGCCAGAAGATCTTGAGCCGAAGGACCCTGATCGCCGGGAGTTTTACGCAATGCAGCACAGACCAACTAAGGCTCGAAATTGCAATTTGAAAGAATTACTCTAGGCGACGATAAAGTCCTCGTCAAGGATTACATGGCTTGATATAACGCCGTTCGGGTTCCTGCAGTATACGGCCTCCGACGAGGTTTGAAAGGATGATCCCTCCGCATCCCGTAATGAGCAACCTCCACCGTCTCAGAACCCATCTCATCTCGTCCAAAACTGCCTTGCACACCTTATAACCCATGTCGAACACGAGACACGACCGAGTTCAAGTGAAGTTGTCATCTTTAAGCTGCACAACGCTTGGAGCTGATGGTGTGATCCGAGTAAAGTCGGCCTCCAAAGCCAAGAATTTCCTCTCCAATCCAGGTCCTCAGAGTTCCCCTCTTTCTCAAACACAAAGACAACATTACTGCCCGTCCTCATTGGACTTAAGAGTCTTCAACTCCCTCTTCAACTCAGAGTTCTCCTTCTCCAGCTTCTCGTTCCGCTGGGTAAGGTGATCCATCTCGTCCGATGCTCCGGCGCTGAATTCTTCGACGATCTTGAATACTCGCCAGAGTCGCAATATCACCACAATAGACCCTGCTTCCTCAAGCACTCCTTTCAAACAGACGTCAATGACGAACCCGGCAATGATGATAGTAGCATCAAAGCAATGGAATTTGGATTTGAAGTACCTTAGACGTAGTCAGCGTTGTTTTGATCCAGCCCGAAGTTCACTCACTCGAGACCGAAGGCCCATATGCTGGCTAGTAATTCTACCATGAACAAGCAACTGAACACAAGACTGACAATTCCAAGAGCATCCTGTGCCTTGGGTAACTCCCGGCTCACGGGCTCCCCCTTACCGCATGTATGATCACAGATGAAGAGACTGATCAGAAAGTCCGCAAAGATACAGCTAACGTCGAGAGAGACAAGGAGCAATACCGCGTAGTGGCCATATTTGGATGATAGGAAGCGCTTGGTTTGCTTCCGGGCTTTATTGTCGTAGGAGACCGAGACCACCATGCCATGGTACTGTTGTCTAACACGCCCTCTCAGGGTATCATCCGCGAGGAGCGGTTGACTCTCCTCGGTATTCATTACTAATGAGAGGCTCTAAGCATTCTGATATCTGGTTGGAATGCCTGCGGTACCGTGCGGTGTAGATGTTTTCTGTAGGCCTATCAGCACCCACTTGAGGCAATGCTAAGGATCGCAAGAAAGACCCGTCTAGGAGACGCTGGCTAAATTAGCATACATCTACTATCATATTGGAGGTATGGTGAAGAATGTGTCGCACCTACCTTGAAGAAGTTCTGTCATACGACATGAGGAAGTCGAATGCCCCTCTGTGCCAAGAGATAGCCAAGGCTCAGCCCTATCTTAGTGCTCGATTCGGCCAGTCGAAACAAACACAAATACATTGACGCGTTGAAGAATGAGACTTCTGGTGTACAGCCGTATCCTCAGGAACCACCTGCCTAAGACTACGCCTCTGAGATCTCGGACGCGCTACTACACGACTTGCGATCAGTCCGAAACGCTGCGTATTCTCTTCTGCGGCTCTGATGAATTCAGCATTGCTTCTTTAGTGAAACTCTTTGCAGAATATCAGACAAGCGACGACCTCATAGCATCTATTGATGTAGTCTGTAGGCCCGGTAAACCGACGGGAAGGGGTCTTAAGCAAATCCGAGATGGTACTACTGCTTGCAGATTTTGGCATGACTCTATCTGAATATGAAACAGTGCCAATTGCAGAGGTTGCGAACAAATTGTCTCTGGACTTACATCAGCTTGACACTTTTAGAGGGTGGGAGGTACGACCTCGCCTTCACCGGTTGGGTGGCATCAATACTCCAACACTAATCCCACTTTAGCCTCCGAAGCCTCGAGGCTTGCCTATCAATCTTATTATTGCCGTCTCTTTTGGACTGTTCGTACCTCGACGAATCTTGGAGGGAGCCAAGTATGGAGGTCTGAATGTGCATCCGTCCATTCTTCCTGAGTATGTACCTGATATCTACCATCACTCTAGCTTACGTGTTCACTAATGACTGTAGCTTTCACGGTGCAGCGCCTTTGTATCATACACTTCTCTCTGGCTGCGAACATGCCGGGGTCACTGTTCAGACACTACACCCAAAGCACTTCGATCAAGGCAGGATACTTGCACAGACACCGTCCCCAGGATGGGAGCACAAATGTAGCACAGTGCCAGAGCTGTTGGACCAAGTGGCACCTAAAGGTGCTAACATGCTTCTTAGCTGTATCAAGGATCGTCTGTATCTAGCTGGCACCGACGTTCGTGAAAGTGTCCAGCATGATCAGAGAACAGCAACAGCACGAGCTGCACCCAAGATCACACCCAAGGACCGGTTCGTAGACTGGGATACCTGGACAGCAGAAGAGATACTAAGACGAAATCAAGTCATTGGCCCGCTTTGGAGCTCTGCTAGAGTCAATGCTGACACTGAGGATAAGAGGAGGATTATATGGAGTACAGGATTCGAGCTATACGAGGATGCCCCTGATGCATATTTCCCCATCCGACAGCCAGTGGTCGTAGGATATGGGAAACCGTCTCAAATGGTCTTTATTAGAAGCTGTGACAATAAAGTCTTGAGGATTGGCCAAATCAAGATTGAAGGCGGAGGTCAAGCCGATCCTATACAAGCGGCGCTACGGGCCAGCATGAATGACTCTGTCACGCTTTCTAATGAGGGTTTACTGTTCCGCTTCCCTCTTTCATCAAAGAAGGACGCCGAAAAGCTTTCCAACCCGAGATCATCCACAAAAGGCGTTGCATGAATCTACTCTAATGTCGGAATAACTAGCCCGACCTTCCCAGCATAGCCAATCCCGAATCTAAACGATTGTCAGTAACGACTACTCCTTCTGGGAAGCTATACGCACCAATCTGGATGTTCTGTCCAGTCATAGAGCCATTCTTTGCAACTGATATGAACGCGTCCGCACAGTCCTCTACGTCTGTCTGCGTAAAAGTCAACCTATGCCACACTTGAATTCGAAGTGGGCGTGCTTACTGTCTTCCCGAGATATGATTTTTGCTCGCAGCTTTCTATCGTTTTCCTGGAGAATTTATCGCCCTTGACCGAGTCAATATCAACCTTCGCAATTACTTCTGTGGTGCATCCTCACCCATTCAGTCAGAAGCAAGCCTGGGAGGATTGCATTGACTCTCACTTTGGGTCCTTGGGTTGAAGCCAGGCACTTCACCAAATGGAGGCCTGCCAGCGACGTGTTAGTAGCTCATGCAGCTCTCCGCCCTACAAACAATCGAACCTGCAGCTTTAGTGACAGAGTATGCCATGGTACTTCCCGAGGCTGACACGCCTGCGATGGACGAGGTCAACAGAAAAGCGCCCCCGTCTGGATTGGCGTTGAAGGTGGGCAAGGCTTTTCGAAGAAGATGCAATTGCGCCTTGCAATTGACGGCCCAGGACTAAGACATGAGCGGAGATCCTTACAAGCAGTGGCTATGTATCGGTACCTTGTCCCATTCTTGCTCGGTCATGAAGTTGAGATCTCCAAATCTACCTTCTCCAGATTCTGTGAATTTTGTCCATCCCTATTGGCATCAGATGAAAGAGTACAAGCCTGATCCCTCCCTCGCATGCTGGACTCACGGCATTAGATACAATGATGTCCAGCCCTCCTAAGCCATCTATGGCCTCCTGCACCAGCCGTTCACAGTCTTCGAAAATTCCGGTATCCTAGATAAGACATCAAATGCCGGTCTAAGGTTTGTATCAAATCCACGTACACCTTGAAGCACAATGGTCTTGACACTGTATTCCTTCTCTATCTTTTCAGCCACCCGCTTCGCTTTTTCGGCACTTGAGTTATAGTGGATCGCAACATTCGATCCTTCAATGGCGAACTTTTTCGCAATGATGGCGCCTAATCCTCGTTCACTATGATTTGACGTCAATACCAAGCTACAATAAGTTCATCAACTCTTCGCTCACCTTGACGCCCCGGTCACTAGTACGTTTCTGTTTTTGAGGCTGTAAGGCATTCTTGCAACATCTATTGTCCCTCAAGGCGTCTTCACATCCCTATCTCTTGTCAGCGGAGTTTGCCCCGCACTACGGAAAGTTGCCGCTCCACCGCAAAACCCGTTCGCGCCAAGCCGAGATGAGCTTCATTGGGCCTTCGAGCAAGGCAGCGAGAGCATCTAAAACGCTCGAGAGAAGATCGTGCCAATGGCTCCAATGGTACTTTTTATGGTTAATATCTGCCCATAGGATGGAATGACTAGAGACATGCACAAGATCAATGCGTTCTTTGACAGATCCGCACACTCAGATTTCAGCCATCTGCCGGAGGGACCAGATATCTAGTGATGTGGTGCTATCGACAATATACAGTTGCACGGCTTATGAATCTTCCACTCCACCTTCTACCTTCCACTTGTTATTGTTCGAATGTCGCAACCCCTATCGGACCTGCCTGGTCATGTTGTATGCCTACCGACTTATACGTAAACCCTTCCTGATTCATATAAAAAATCATACCCCTCAGTACCGCCACAACAGTACTAGCCTTCAGAAGGTGACGTGTTCTAGCCCCAACAGGATAGATCCTAAAAGACAGTGCATTATATAATACTCTGAACCCTTCAGGCGTTAGTTCGACGTCAGTATGTAACCAAAGCACGGTGTCAAATGCTAGCACCATCATATCGGTCATGCACATAGAGGCATCGGTACGGTCGAGAGCTGTTGGTGCTGGGCGGAAGAACAACGTTATCGGCATGTTTGGGAGGCGGAATGGATTCGATGCGGTGAAGTTGGCGGGGGTGCTGTTTGGGGATGTCAGTATCAATAAGTATGCAAGGTTTCTCAATTGAGGTACGACTACCTGAATGCCCCATCTCTGCCGTTACCTAAAAAGGGGTCGATGGTTGACACATTTAATGGTGAGCTACTAAGCCTTGTGAGCACTCATATCTCGAGGATCGGCCTCGCATTTAAGCGTTACCTTGGTGGTGCTGCATTACTTATGGCATTCTCGGATGCTATCGCTGCGCTATGGACGTGTGCGGCAAGGGTTAGGAAAACAACAGAAATGAATGGGGACATGCTTCCGAATTCAATCGATAGGAATGGGCTGATTTGGTCAAAAATCCAAGCAGCAAAGAGGACATCTTCTGAGCAAGGAAACTTTGTACTATGTTGTCTTCATCTAGGTGTGGTCGACTATCAATGAGTGGCGATATGCGACGAATGTCTGAAAGAGAGACATCATAGTAGCGAGCGGTGTAGGAACTTTTCGTGCGAACCTAGTCCTTGATGGTTAGGCAAATATACATATCTTGAGAAACATAGACGCTAGGTAGCGCCATGAGCATGTCTGGTGTACCGCCAATGGCAAGGATCAGGGAGGTAGGTCGTGGTTTCTTTATGACATTGTAAGCTGATGCGCCGGGCTTCATGGGGACTCTGGCGGCAAAGTCCATGTTATGCGAGCTCCGAGCCTGCCCATAAGCGGAGCATACGCATCTTTGAGTCAGTGTCACTTTGGGAATTTCAAATCCAAGTCTAGCTTTCTACGATACATGAAAGGGACAGCCAACGCTATCAACGAAGTTAGCGAACCAATTCCTAAGCTAAGGGCATTCGTGGGTTAGTTTTCTTTCTAACTCCGCACGCTGACTGCAGCTTGCAGGAAAATGCCTCACACCCTCGCTCACCAGACGTTCTAGAATTAAGGGCTTCTGGGCCTCTCCATTGCTACCCACACCGTAGCATTGGTAGAGCGTTGATCAACTGCCGAGGTCGACCGGTATGCACCTCCCAATGGAGGACAAAGGGTTCGGCTGGAAACCTAGCGCCACGACGCTGTGCATGCTTGGATGACCTGCATATCTAGGGCCCCCAGGTCACCTTCTCAACACCAAGTATGTCCATACACTATGTCTCAACCCCCACAGTACAAGATGACGACCCCACTTGCTGAAAACCTTTGGCGATCAGCTTGACGACAAACCCACCGAAAAGCACGAGATACAGCCACACAGGTCCGACATTGCATAGTTCTAAATCTTGTGGCTTTGTGGCACGGCAGAAATCCCATGAACAAGTGAATCGTTTCTCCGTAGTATGGCTAGCTTCGCCAAACTGGACACATCTCGACCTGGGGCGCCAAACATGGTCAGCAGGCTCGTCGAAAAATTGCCATTTCATTCAATAGAACCTCTCTAATATCGTCATATTCAACACCAATTCTTGTTTGTCCGCGGGTAAGCAGGTTTCTTCAGCCACTACGAAATCGTTTGGAACCAAAATGGATCCGGATTCTAGCCAGACCCGTGGAGTCCCAGGTCTCGTAGCGCTGTCCATTGTGATGACTGTCTTGCCTACCATTGCTATAGCCCTTCGAATTTGGTCCAGGTTGATATCGAAGGGTCAGAGGTTCTGGTGGGATGATTGGTTCGCCATTGGGAGTCTAGTGAGTGATCCTACTACAGCAAGTTGTATGAAGTGTCTAATTTCGCGATCAGCCCTTTTCTATTGCCCAGATGGCATTAATATTAAAGATGATCTCCGAAGGTCTGGGCCGTCACCAGGGTGAACTTGCCCTAGAGCAGGTCATTGAAGTGGCGAGATATGCTTATGCAAACACAATCTTCTACGATATTGTGATTTCTCTTCCCAAATACTCAGCGGTCTTTTTCTATATACGGTTATTCCCTATAGACTCGAAAGTCTTTCGAATCAGCGTCTGGGTCACGAACGCTCTCATCACTGCGCATCTCTTCGCTAGCATTCTACTTTTAGCTTTCCAATGCTACCCCCTGAAGAAAGGATGGCAACCAGCAACTACTGGCCATTGCATTGACAACTTTGATTGGTTCCTGGCAATATTGTCAATGAGTGTCATAATCGACATTGTCATCATGATCATACCGCTACCGATTGTGTGGAACCTAAAAACAGGCCGTTCGCGCAAGCTGATGTTGACGGGGATATTCTTCTGTGCTTACTGGTATGGCTGCTCAAACATCGATCCAATTTCACAGAGCACTGACAGAAGTACAGCGTGATTGTGATATCACTTGCTCGTCTAATAGTCTACGCGCAGATTGCTCATACCTTTCTCGCCGATTTTACATGTATGTTCCCCTCGTAATAAATCTGCTCAACTGTGTAACTCGCGCGGTGACGACTCAAAAAACTCTGATGCTTCTATCCATTCTAGGGAATACCATTCCTTACTACCGATGGATTGGATGTGAAGGACCCGTCTCTATTGTCAGCATTTGCGCTCCGAACATTTTCTACTTATCCAAGCGGGCTCGTTGCCACGGGCTGTCATCCTTGTTCACCCGTCGAGAGTACCACGCAAAGATACAAGACCGCTTGAATAAGAATCTCAAATCACCGCCAACACTAGATGAAGAACTTCTAGGCATTGACAAGGATGGCACCCTATCAAGCAGGACTGATGGCGTATACAGTGTAGAGGCCTCCGCCGAGGACAGATTTAAGGAGGGATCAATGATTGCTATGGTAGACCAAACGCATGTCAGACGAGATCATGATGTGATTGAGGAGGAGAGGTGGTCTCAATGTGCTGCAGGAATGGGAAATGCTCATCTGTAGTAGTTTGAGTTCACGTCACATGATGTAAAAGACAATCGAATAACGAAGGAAACGACTGTTTGGCTGTGAATTTTCCTGTTCAAAGACGCCCGCAAAGCCTAAAGGCTCAACAACGCATTCATAGTCTGCGGCGGCGCAGCGGGCTGACAAAGGCGCTGCCTTTGGAATATATATGCAACAGATCCGCCGCAACGATGAGCTAATGTGGTTGAGTCACGCCGCTAACACGCAGATGTTACGGACAGTAGAGTGTTTCAAGACAGTATCCTGAAAGCCTTCACAAACCCTCACGTCTGATACTCACAATGCGATACTGAAGAATGAACAGACTCCTGTATGAACAGCACCTCGTGTATTGGTAGACACTCGATTGTTGTTATTAGGAGAGGCGTTGTTGATGTTCTGCCGCTGGATTGCGCGAATACCCTAAGCTTGGGCTCGAATCAGAACTAGAACTAGCGGCCTTGCTAAGGAAAACCTTCCATTCCCATCCCGCTTTGAAGGTTGACCGGCTCACTCCACCTCCCGACGACTTGTACGTCCTTGCTCCATATGGGCAGCTCGTCAAGCTCCTGTTGGACACTCATTCTCCGATCGCCTTACCCCTTCACATAGTATTTAATATACCGCCTATTGTTGTGCTGTTGAGGCTGAGATACGAAGCAAAGCTTAAACCGGCCTAGTCGCCTAAAGGATTCTCCTTTCTGCAAACCCTCATCGCCGCCTTCGCTTTCCCGACAACGCCCAATATATCAGAGCATTGATCAGCTCGATGGGTTAGCTATTACTGCGAGCGATATCTTGTCATTTCGCTACAGTCACTGCCAGCTTGGTGGAGCAGGGGTGAGCCCTAGGCGCGAAGGAAGCCGCGACACTGCGTCGCTTCAGCTCGGGTTGGCATCTGTGTACGACCACTTTTCGTCTTTCTTTCACACTACACTATGCCATTGAGAACTACTTCAAACATGTCATTCTATACTATTCATTGCTAACATGTCATCCGCTCACTTGCAGGAACTAGCCACTGGTCGGCTTGTCCCAAGCAGCGAGCACAGCCCCAAGGCCCTACCGCAAGCTGACGCCAGCGAAGAAAGAAACCCACAAGCTAAGAAGAGAAAGGTATCGGACTCTGAAGCTAGGGAACGAGAGACCGAGACCCGACAGGAAAAAGAGATCAGACTTACCAGGGAATATCTTTTTCGCATGGCGTCCTCTTCCTCCAATGTCGTGGGAGTGCATTACCGAGTGGGCAAGAAGATTGGAGAAGGCTCTTTCGGCGTCATCTTTGAGGGCACGAATCTCCTAAACAATCAACAAGTTGCAATCAAATTCGTATGTGTCGAGGATACCACCTTGCAGCAGCAGATGCTAAGTGACACAGGAACCACGTAAGAGCGATGCACCCCAATTACGCGACGAATACCGGACCTACAAGATACTTGTAGGCTGCCGTGAGTACCTACCATGATAACAAAGATCAACCACATGCTGACAATGGCTAGCTGGCATCCCCAATGTCTACTACTTCGGCCAAGAAGGCCTCCATAACATCCTCGTCATCGACCTTCTGGGACCATCTCTTGAAGACCTCTTCGACCATTGCAACCGACGATTTTCTGCAAAGACCGTAGTTATGGTTGCGAAACAAATGGTACGGCGGCCAAGGCCAATCCCTCATCAGTTCACAGCTCTGCTAATACCTAGGCAGCTGTCAAGAGTTCAAACCATCCACGAGAAGAATCTAATCTATAGGGACATTAAGCCAGACAACTTCCTAATTGGCAGACCCGGATCGAAATCGGCAAATGTCATACACGTCGTTGATTTTGGTATGGCAAAGCAGTATCGAGATCCCAAAACAAAACAGCACATACCATATAGAGAGAGAAAGTCCCTGTCTGGCACCGCTCGATACATGAGCATAAATACCCACCTGGGCCGGGAGCAATCGCGGCGTGACGACTTGGAAGCACTGGGTCATGTCTTCATGTACTTCCTCCGTGGTGGTCTACCATGGCAAGGTCTCAAGGCCGCCACGAACAAGCAGAAATACGAGAAAATTGGAGAGAAGAAGCAAACTACTGCTATCAAGGATCTGTGTGATGGCTACCCTGGTAGGTCTCTAGATGTTTCAAGAAAGAGTTGTTATTAAACTGAACGCAGTGGCAGAGGAGTTCAACAAATACCTTAGTTACGTTCGTAACCTAGGTTTTGAGGACACTCCTGATTACGACTACCTACGAGAGCTCTTTACCCAAGCGCTCAAGAACACGGGCGAAGTTGAAGATGGAGAGTATGACTGGATGAAGCTCAACAATGGTAAAGGCTGGGAGGCCATGAAGCACCATCCCTCACAACACCTACATGCTGCGAATGCAGTCCCCAATTCGTCAGCACGGGCACTGGGTGGAGGAGCTGACACACCGCGAGGTCCCGGAACACCAGGTGTTACTGCCCTCCGTTTAAACGCCGCGCAGCCCCTGCCTCCATCTCCAGCGAAACCTGGAGTGGGCAAAACGCGCGACAGGCCAGGCGCCTCCGGCGCAGCGCTACCGAAGCGTCAGAGCGGAGCGGCAGGGGGGCTGGACAATGTAACACCGACGGCATCGACTCAAGCACAGTTCCAGAGCTCTACGGCAAATCTCCCTCAGAGGGTAAGTCAAGCTAACCCGGCAATGAATCAACCTTCGGCGGCACAACAGGGATTAAGACAGCAAGGAGATTCGCAACCTTCAACAATGCAGAAGATTAGGAAGGCTTTATGTTGTAGCCGATGATGAATAGCCTGCGATTTTCTGTACGTTGGGTTGATGTGGCTTATGTCGAAAGGCCTTCCAGGCTGATTTGGTGCATAGATTGATGTCCGAAGATCCAATTACTTTTGGTCTACCTATTGGCATCATGCCAACCCACAAAACTCGATTATACCTCTAGACGGCTCCAAAAGGTGCGGCTTTTCAAACGTTCAATGGCGTTGGGCTTTTGGGCACTTCGATCTACGCATGGAGGCTTTCTCGAAACTACCTCAACACTCTCGCTATACCCACCACCACACCGTTCTGACGGTCACTCTGTTTAGAAGCCACACTAACTTTCGCCTCCACCTCTTCATCAGCCCTCGAACGCCTCTTGCAACAGCACGATAAATCGTACACATATACAGCGCTAAGAACGAGTTATGACTGCATTCATCATTTCTTTTGTCAGCGCGGGAGCATTGAAGGAAGCGATCAACAAATGAGAAAAAGATAGCCGCATAATTCAATAATAGGAGGACTCTAAGCTAATCGATCGCAGTCCATTACTTTTCTTTACTTATCTTTTCAGTCTGCCGCTAACACAGGCAGGCACGGCTCAAGTACAAAGTCCTCGAAGCCCTCCTATACAGCGTTCCGACTAAGACTTCACCTCGGTACCTTGAACTCCTACCACTTAGGAACATGCCTGTTCCCCTCCGAAACCTCCTTCGTCACACTCTCGATATCCTCCTTCTCAATTCCCAGCTCGCTATTCCCAATTTTCCTACCCTTGGCATAATCACTCCCAAACTTACTCCCACCAAGAATCGTTCCGAAGACCACATCCATTAACCCATACATATCACCTTTGGCGAACCTCTCATTTCCAGCTTTTATACGCTCCTCTACCGACTGATTCTCGATGGTCCAATCGCTGTCCTTGGTCCCACTTGCTTTCTTGAGCGCTGCGAAAATCTCGGTTTGAGATGTTGTGAAGGAGCTGAGGTAGAGGTATTCGTTTACGTATTTGTCGGGTTGGGAGAGGAGGGCGGCTACTGCGGCGCCGATTGCGGAAAGGGTTGTCTATTGATGTTCCAGAATGAGCTTATTATTTGGAAAATCGTTGTGGAGTGAGCGAGGATTGTATGATACGTACGGTGCTGAATTCGCCCTTCCCCTCGTCATAGAGAGTCGCTTTCTTGGTTTGGAGATCGAAGCTGAAGTAACCTAGTCCGAGGCACTGATGAGAAGGAGTGGAGGATTAGTTTCCTGTTCACTTGCAGAGGAGGAGGAGAGATTTGGAGGTGCTTACCCAGTCATAGAACGGCCCCGTGATGATACTCGTCCACGTCAAACTCGGATGCTTGGCCACAACCTCCTTGATATACTTCACCACTTCCGCTTTCACAGCAAACAAAGGCGATGTCGCTAGTAACACCGGGTTCGCGGTATCCTACCCATCTCACACGCATCAGCAACACCATCCTAAATCTCCCCTCCACGCTTTTCCTTTCTCAAGCTACCACATAGCTGTCCAGGATAGATGACGTACCCCTCCAAATTCACTCGGTATGATCCTCCGCACCCCCGCCTTCACAGCCGCATCCACGAAATTCTTTTGCTCGCCTAACGCCGTAGCTCCCACTGCTAGAATCACGGCATCTATGCCTTTGAAACTCGCTTCCAGGAACTCGGGCGTGTATTCCCCTTTTAGGACGCGGACTTGGGGGGGGAATGTGGAGGTTGAGGTCGGGCGGCACAGGACTGTGATGGCGAAGGGGCTCGGGGATGAGAGGAGGGCTTCGAGGATGTAGGGGCCGAGGTTGCCGCCGGCCTTGGGGGAGAGGGGGTTAGTTGGGGGTTTGTGAGTGGGGAGGGGGATGGTGCACATACACCGACTATGGCGACGTTCTTGAGGGGAGCGGACATTGTTCTTTGGGTTTTGGAGTTGGGAAGAATTGCAGTTTGCGGTGTTGGATTTTTTGTTGGTGTTTGCTTGTTGAGTAGCTGTTTTTCTCCCTGTCTGTCTGTCTATCTATTTATCTGTCTCTTCGCAACCTCTCTAGCTACCCGAACTCGCTAGTCTTTATATCCCTCCCCTCCCCTCCCCCTCCCTTCCACACAGCAACCTATAGACACTCACACCACAATCACCGGACACCGAACCCCTTTACATTACAAATCCAACCCAACCCAACCCACGCACGCAGGTAGGCAGGCAGCAGCATTTCTACCCCTAGCACGCCTTTCCTCGTAAGCAAGATCTGCAAAACCGTCTACATGCGCTGCGATGCGTGCGGCGCGTTGGCTGATTATTCATCTCTAAGGATTTCGCGGTTTGGTGGGGGATTATAAAGCGCGTCCGAGGTGGAGGGTGGGTGACAAATGTGGTGGGCCGGGGGGGAGGGGGGGGGTAAGCTCGCTTCGTGGGCCAATTGGATGGGGGGATGTGATTTGAGGAAGGGGGGCGGGTTAGAGGGTTTCTCTGGGGAATGGATGGGATGTGCTGGGGGTTTTGCTGCGGTGCTGCGGGTGTGGGGAGGATTTGGTTGTGGTGAGGGGTTTGTGAGATGAGATTGGGTGGTGGAGGGGGAGGGGTAGGGTGGTGGTGGGTTGGGTGGGGAGAGGTATGTGCGTAGGATATTATGATTCACATGGCCCAGGCAGCTAGATAAGGTATTTGAGCAGCGACTGTATTTGCGACTTCTATAGAGGGACAATATGATAAGCTGGTTGGTGAAGTGTGAAGTGGGTATTTGTGGTCACAAGTGGGGTTGACTGAACTCCCTCCCGCAGTAATAATAGGATACATCCCCGGGGGACTGGTCGAAGTCGTTGCAGCGGCATCTCCAGTAGCAGGAGTGCTGTCCTTATTTACAGGCGGAGTCGCTGCCATTGTCTGTAGATTTTGAACATCAAAGCTCTTTCTATACGCCCATGTTCGGTCAATTTGCGTGATAACGAATCGACAGGATTGTACGCATGGCTGCCTTAATGCACAACCGGCAATCGAAGGGTTGGATTCTTCGAGTTTGGCAACTCTTTCTGCTGTAAGGCTTATGGCAAAACCATTGATGTTGGCTGAAGGGATGCTTTTCCTGGTGGGCTATTAGCTTTGTGCGCATCTGTGGAGTAGTTTGAAGCTCGAAGATTGGCAAGGAAGACCTTAGATTAAAGGCAACAGCTCCTGAACGGATGGACGAGAACAAAGCATCTAATTGAGAGCATCCATGATGTTAAGTGAAGATCCGGTTGAACGAAGAATCGAACAGACTACAAATGTTCTGTGTGTACCTGGGGCCTTGCAGCCCGCATAATTCGAGTATAATCAATCCTTTGACACCCTGCTAGTCCTGATAGTACGATTCACCACGGCATCACATGCCTTCATGCCTAACCTGTGCCCCAATGGCACCTTTAGTATGCAGATGCATGCGCCTGCAATGAACAATGCGTGCCGAAAATGCTCACCAATTTCAAAAAGGGAACAGGCCTGACGCTGTGTATGCGTGATCTCGAACCCTCAAATACCCATAATAACATCATCCTGCTCATCGACGTCTAAATCTCCGTCCTCAGCTCCCTGCTTGGGCATAGCCTCCCGATTCTTTGTCCTCATTCGAAGCTTGAGCGCTGTCTCTGCATCATGTCGCTTTGCCTTCGCTGCGCCATTCTCATCTGCCTCGACCCTAGCTGCTTTCTGTGCGGCGTCAAGCACACCTTTCCACCACATTCCCAATCGGCCTTTCTCAAGATACTCTTGCAGTATCTCAGACTCAGCCACCAAATCCTTAGCATAGACAGCTTGCGTAGATTCAGGCCAATCTGCGTGGAAGATGGAAGACTGAAGGGATTCAATCGTCGTGCCAGCTTCGAGGAGAGAGGTGGGGGATGGGGGCGGGCTCTTGTTCCAAAAACCAGTTCGGTAGCCTTCTTTGAGCGTCTTAAAGAGGGCTGTGGCCCCAGTCTCGACCTCGACTCGAGTGTCGTCTTTCAGCTCTGTCCGATTGATCTCTTCCCAATTGTCCTGAATTACGCAACGTCTCCAAATGATCTTCTCTTCCAGCGTTGTGTCCCCTTTGGCTAGCGAGCCTAACGTGCTTTGTCTGAGAACTTTGAGGGCAGAGAAAAATCTGGTGTCCATGAAGCCTTCCTCGTCCGGATATAGACCTTCGTCGTCCACCAGGGTGAGTATGTCGATCAAATTGGCGGGGGGCAAGTTTTCCATAGCTAGCATTCTGCTCATAGATTTTTCCAAAGCCTTGCGAAGCGTTGGCTTGTCTTTCACAAAAACCGATCCATACTTTTGCATCGCCAGTTCAGTCTCTGCCTCCGCATCGAGTGCGTCCCTGATGGTGGGCTTGATGTACTTGTAAAGCTTCTCCTGAGCAGCTATCACAGGCTGTTCCTCGTCAAGAATTGTTATGGCAGCTTCCCCGGACTCTTTCTTGGTTTGTCCTCTCGCAATGGCCGCCATGATGCTTAACTTACCCATACTTAGTGCGATTTTCCTACTCCACAGATTCGTCTCATTCTCTTGAGCTATCCTTAAATGACGGGAAGCATTCACGTAGCTCTGTTCCGCCGCAACCTCGTTGATCCAGGCAAGCTTCGAATACTCAGAATGGTGCCGAAGGAAATGTGTCAGATGCTTTTTATAGCTGGCATTGTTATTGAGTACCTCCACAGCTTTGCCGCCATCGAGGTTCCTTTTAAAAAAGGCGTTTGCCCAAGGGATCCCGAACCTGAGGAAATACTCGTCGATCCGCTCCTCGAATTGAGCTAATTCGTCGTTTTCCACATGGTCCATCTCTTGTTCAATGATGAGGACTAGAGCATCCATGTCACGATATTTCTCTGCTAGCCTAAAGGCCTCATCTGGCTGGCCAACATCACATAGACTTGCTAAGAGGGTAGTCCTGCCTTCGAAGAATCTGCGCATGTACAGCTCTCCTCTCGCCTGGCTTTCCGAATCAGGGCGCGACATGAGCCACCGAAACCTCTCGGTCCATGTCTGACAGAAGATCTGTACTTGGCGAGGATTGTCTGCTGCTAGCTTTATGATGAGTTCTGGAGACGGTTCGCCCTCACCGCCATCATTGTCCTCATTGAGACGTGCCAATTCCCGAGAGACGTCCGTCAGAGCCTTGACTCTTTGGCAGGTAATTTCATGTGATGTCCAGAACTCGGGTAGCTCTTCATAGTGGCCCTTGAACAGTACTCCATCAGCCATCATCTCGTCCTCGAGACCATATGCTGCAGCATTTGCTTCGCGGAACCGGAAAGCGGTTTCCAGAGCAGCTAGTTGAATATCGTTGGCTTCGCTGACAAATCTCGCTTGCGTCGCTTGATCGATCTTCTTGTATATCTTCACGCTATGCTCAAATAGCGTCTCAACTACGTTCTGAGCCCAAGGAAGCACATGCTCCAAGCGCCATACGTCTTTTATGAACCAGTGCCGGACAGGATCCGTTTCATGCAATTCAGGCTCGTTCTCAGTCTTCATATCTTCGTGCATGGATTCGAAGAGCTCGAAGAGAAGGGTCCGCTTATCCTGGCCTTTGTTAGGATTGCTCAGCGCTGCATTGTAGCACCGCCAGATAGCCTTTGCAGATGCCATCTTCTCAGCGTTCCAGAGTAGCTTCCATTTGGTAAGCTTGCTCAGGGGCGGATAATGATGGCGAAGATGCTTGTTGAGATCAGCGAGAGCAGTAGCCCTGCGTTGGAGCGTTTGTTCCATCGAAGGACTTATTGCAGGAATATATGCAGAAGTCGAGTCCATAATCGATTGGCTAACACTTAGTGCTGCTGCTTCGATTTCTTCCTGGGTAAAAGATATCTCTGGTCTGGGAGCAAAATCCAGTAAGTCTTGGTGCAGACCTCCAAAGAACACGGCCTGCTCAATCTTGGTTTTCGCTGTTACAGCAGCTCTACTCAAAGCTGATAAGCCTTCCTTGGCAGGCAAAGTAGACACTCGGATGAGACCAAATCCATAGATTACGAGTACGCAGGATGATTGTAACTCACTGCGCTCATGTGCCTCGGACGCACATCCAACTATCTGGTATGGTTTAGTTGTGCGAAAGTCGATAACATCTTGGAAAGGGTCTGGTAGCGTATGTGCCTCCATTTGAAGCTGGGAGCTTGGTGTTTCCTCGACCTCTGCGAGAGATATGAGGACGAGGCTCTTCTCAAATATGACGAAGGCTGTCTGGGCTGGCTCAGGAACAAGGACTTGTGGTCTAAATTCTGTGTCCGAGGACTGTAACGTCTTGTAGCAAGTGATAGGATGGACGACATCAATGGTCACCGAGTTGCTAATGAGACTCAGCCCAATTAGGGCGTAATCTGTGGCGTCTGTTCCCTTAAGGCTCGTCAATGCCATAATTTTGCAGTCCCCACTCTTGTCCAATTTTGCGACTTCTTTCCCAGAACTTTGGGCCGGTAACATGGTGAAGTCCTGGAGCTCAAATTGTCGCTCCTCATATATCTTCTGTACTTCTGAGCCCTCCACTAGCGCCTTAAGCATATCACTCTTTGCATCGATTTCGCTGACCAACGTGTGTGTTCCGTTCCAGCTAAGATCCCATGTTTGGAATGATCCTTTGGTAGTAGCAACCGTGACGAACCTTTGGCCTCGTTGCCATGATCTCCCTGCTCTGACTGCGACAACGTCTTTTCGCCAACCCGCGCTGCTGAAGACACTTCGAAGACTTCCAAATACACCTCCGCTTTGAGCGCCATTGTCGCGTATGAATTGAACATTGATTGAAGGCTTCCCTTGCGGATCGCTGACCGTTAGGTGTGCGAGTCTACCCGTACTCAGAGTGAGAACGAAACCCCGTGGCTCAGCCTCTGTGATCTTGGTAACGAATTCACCAGATAACAGACCGCTGACGGTGCCTTGGACACTTTGTTGCTTTTGACGGTGCGAATCTGCACTTGCAGCGCTTGAAAGACTCTCCCAGTATGTGACCTTCCCATTTGTAGGCATGACCACCAGTAAGGCCGGCTCTGCGGAGGTGGGTATAAGAATGCCTAGTGGTAATGGGTGACGAGGGTTGCTTGATGATTCGAGGAGCTTAATATGGATAGGTCTGGTGTGATCGATTGGTCCCATTTCCTGCACGTAACGCCATACTATAGCTTCGGTCTTGGTCATTGCAAGGGCATAGCCAAGCTGGGCCGATGTTTCTCCTCGCCATTTTTCTGTATGTGAATTAGATCATACTGACCGAGTAAGAACAGCGTGGTCTTACCAGAAGCATAACGATCCAAAAGTGAGTCTGGGGTGGTAGGCAGTTGTGTCACGACGTAGTTCTCGTTCCTGGTCTGGATAAAAGAGAACTTAGCGCATTGTACATCACAATGTCCAGAATTGTGATCACTTGCCAGCTCAATGCCCCCATCGTTCCTACTTGTCCTTCGCTCTCTATCGGCCTTCTTTACGCCTCTGTGTCTGATTGCTAAGCTCGTGGCGTCAGCGTTCCCATGGTGTTGACTCCCAGGTTCCTTCGCGTGACCATTCGCCAATGGTTGGTCCTCCACAGGGCCAACGTGCCCGTTTGTCGTCACAGTATCAGGGTCTTGAAACGTTTCTGTAGTCAAAGCCGATCGTCGTATCCTCTTTGGGTTGTGTCGTAAAGCCACAGAGTCGTCAGAGCTAGTCCTTTGCCTTCTTCGTGGATTGCGCGCAACCACGCTGGCTGGCACGGTGGCGTCTGGGGCAAACATAATCACCGCACTCTCATTGTCGATCGTTTCGTGAACTGTCTGTGAGTATTTGGAAGCCGTGTGCTTCCTGTTTGTTGATTTTTCGATGTCGTGTTGTTATTTCCTAAATCCTTGAAAGTCGGGTCGCGCCTGTCACCAGAAAAAAAGTTGCGGCCAGGCAAGAGGCAAATCTCTTCGACCACGCTTCTGCCTCACCAATAAATCAATATATTGTCTACGAATGGGACATGGCCAGCTTGAACGCCAGTTTCGCTGTCTCATACATTATGGCTTTATTCGGCACGTAGCACATCATGAGCACTTCCAGTAATCACTGCGTTTTGTGTGGCTATGGAAGGTCATAAGGCGTGAGATATTTACTGAGAGATTAAAGTACGGACCTCCACGATTAAGCCATTGTGAATAGAAGCTGCTGAGCAATCGCCTCGACCATAGTCTCTCCGTCAAAGATCGATTTAAACGGGAGGAACGAGCAGAACCAACGGATTACCGTTTCGTCAGAGAAGATAGCTTCATCGCATTATTGCTAGCTGAATCACAAGCATCTATCAATAATACACATCATGCCATTGCAAGGAATCGAAAGAGATCAGCCTGCAATCGTTCTGCTATCTCAAAGCCACTATAGCCTCCACTAAGATGAAATCAACAGATGCCAGCTCTATGATCGGGCCCGCATCTATTATTCCCCCGAGAAAGCCATCTAGGCCTTCTTAAGATCTTCCTCATCTACGGAGGCAGTGCTAACGCTGTCGGCACTCTCTCCCTTCTCGAGGCCCAGATGCTCATCCAAGTCAGCATCCTCGGGCTTAGCACCATGGTATTCTTCCTCGAAGACAGGATCAGCATCGGCAGCCTCGAATTTGGTCTTGAAGTCACCGATGGCATGGCCGTGGGAGCTGCTGTTGGAGCGACGACGGGCGTTGGTGAAGTTGTAGCCATAGTCCTGGGACTCGTCTCCAGGAGTGCCCCTACGATATTGTGAGTTTGAGTGCTGTTGAGTGAGTTTCAGGGTTTTCACTCACCAATTACCTTTGCCTCCACCTTCCTTTTTCACCTTCTTTGGGTCGGCATCGACATGGCCTGACTTGGCGAAATAGCGGGGCAGATGCTCTGCGGCTTCGGCGGTACCGTCAGCAAGGCCAACATGGTCACGGTCATTCTGCTTGTAGGAGCGAGTCACTGGATATGTAAGTAATAAGTATGCTGAACCGACAACTTTGGCTCTTATGTAGGTAGGACTCTGATCACATCGAGGTGGGGTCGGATGTGAGCGGGCAAGGGGTGCAAGAACACAAGCTTGGCTCATCAGTGAGAACGAAACAACGTACTAATGGTTGGGGTATGGTATTCGTTGATTGATTGGTGGTATGATAGATGATTGATGATACAGAGGGGTTCGAAGATGGTTGAACTATTGTTGATGCCCTGAGGTGGACTAATGATGAATAAGTCAGCTAATGATTTCAAACAAACAAAGAGTTCGGAGCTTGAAGCAGTGACGAAGCATCATTGTTGATTGGCCAGCCTCAATGCAATAGGGAGTACACACCAGATAAGGGTCCAATTGGGAATTCTACAGATATCAGATCATGCAGCAGCTAAGTTATGTTGAAGTTGTTGGGAAGCTCCCTGGAAGCTCCCTCGACTAATATTGCTCTGGAATCTTCTGTCACGAGACCATCACATCAAAAGCTCACGCATCCCCCAGCTTCACAGCCGATTGCGGGGTCTAGCGTTGACTAAACACTAGCTCCCGTCTTTAGTGCCAACCCCCTGTCATTTGCTCATGACATAAGGTAGGAGCGGAGGACTCTCCACCGTACCTGACTACTCGGCCTAGCCCCTTTTTCAATCACATATGTAACGGCGCATAAGATGAGCGGCCCTGGCTAAATCAGTAGCTACCGACTGTCTAGCTACTATTGAATTCAATGATACATAAACAGGCACATCTGAAAAGCGACATTGAGAAAACAAATCAATCTAGGTCCCTTGTTTTTCTACCTTTGCCAAGTTGCGCTTTTGTTATACACTGGTCAACAGCTACGCAAAATACCAGCAGCATTCGATACTACACATTCTATTTCCTCTTACAGACCCCACGTTGGCTATGAGATATGCTCCGAATAGCTCAGCAAGAACAGCGCCGCTTACAATCAATGAACGCAACTCGCTGCTGCAATCACCCTCCCATAATAGCGGACTTGCGCAATGTTACTCGGACCCTTGATCATCGAGCTAATGGTGTAGGATAGATTCTGTATGCTGCTCACCCGTTTGGGAGTGAACTCTAGCGCGGTGTCTTCTCGAGGGGGTTGGGTGAGGGCTAGGACAGGCAGGTTGGTATTGCTTTTGGCGAGGAAAATTTCGAAGGGTCGATTTCATGGAGGGAGTATATGGACTCTCCAAGCGTATGAGGCATGTTTGAAGATATCAGAAAAGGATCATGTAGATCTTCAATAGTAGGAATTATATACAAGCTCTGAACTTACCTCTCTATCAACTAAAAGCCCACCGTGACTCCGCGCTGGATTATCCTCCTCTACCGCCTCGGCCTTCCCCTTCGTCACCTCTCTAGATATCAAGCCCCGAGGGTCCAGCCAATGCGCTGGAGATCGCTATTTCCCCTACATCATGCCCAATCTACTCGCTGCATTCCACAATGTCCTCGTCTCCGACCAGGACGGCTACGACCTTGGCGGCAGACTCGTCTTCCAATCCACGGTCCCCTGTTCACAACAAGTTATTCATCTGCGCTCAAAGAAAGGGCTAAGATCCATGGATTCTTTGCTTATTTGAGCAGGGAAATTTGCTTGCGGATGGGGTGAACGGGAGCTTGATGATTGAGCGGTTGGATGAGTTGTATGAGCATGGGTGTAAGTGATGCGGTAGTGTGTGCCGTTGTGGGGAACGATGATCTGGGTTGTTGGGCGCGTTGATGGGTAGTCATGTTTATGGGGAAACATGCTTTTGGCTTTGTCCATCGCCCCAAGGGTTAAACTTGATAGCGAGCGTGACGTTGATGCTGAGAGCGGGTATTGCGAGTAGCGCTTCGGTACGGTCGATGGGTTCAAGTGGGGCATTAGGTTCGAGTAGTGCAGGCGGATACTCTTCGGTGTCGAAGAAGTGGCTTGTCAAATTACAGTCGATTGCAGAAGGTTGAATTGGTTTGGTGCAACGTTCAGTGTGGCTAGAGCCATGCAACAACCTTGGTAGGGATCATAGCTTTCGATGATATTGAAAATTAAAGAGTTCCAGCTTTTAGTGCTTTCCAGATATAGCTCCCAGCATTCGATTCTCGAAACCATCCAAGCCGTCTCTGGCTAGATTAATCGGTTTAAGATAGTTCACTGGGGCTCATTCGCTTGTCTTGCATGTGAAAGGAGATCTGGCCAATATATACCCATTCCGGCGCAGGCACCGCCTCGAAGAACTTGGATGCTTCGTCTTCAATAACGCGATGCCACTTATTTCGCATACGCTCGGATAGCAACTCGTCCCATTCTAGATCGTCATTTTCCGAGGTCATCCATCGATGTTGATACCATTCCTTGTTTGAGCGGAACAACATCCAATTGTTATAAGGATCACGTGTAATAGCTAATCTCTTCAGACATGGTAGCTCGCTCAAACGGGTCCGCATCGTATCGCTGGGCTGATCGAATCGTTCTACCACGCTCAGGTGGAGCTGTTCTAGGCTTCTTAGGGTACTGATGAAGTCCACAGCTTCATTAGAACACACAACGTGTGTCCAATCTCGGATCGAGAGAGACTTTAGCTGCTTGAACGATCTTGACATACTAGGAAGTAGGCGAGTTCCGTCGGGGACCTTTGACTGTATGGCCGAAATCGTCAAACTTGTCAATTGTGGGTTTGCTTAAGGAAATCGACACTTAACATTCGGCTACGTGGAAAGAGGACTATGTGAGAGTAGGCACAGTGCCGCGTTGCTGGAAATAGGCCGAGACAACGGGACTGGACTCCATGGCCACATCCAAGGTACAAAGGCCATCGTGTATGAGCGCATTGAGCATCGACCAGTCTGCAAACTTTATGGACCGATGTATTCTAAGCTCACGGAGGCGGGGAAATCGGGGTGTTGGGTCTTCAGTGGCAAATGTGTGTAAGTCGGTGTCCAACTGACTACATATTGTTGATGATTCCAGCGTCGGTCCGCAGAGACGCAATATCCTAGCACACGCTGGTACTGTGCTTTTTACGCACAATCGATTAATGCACTGTAGGCCTCTCAATCCGAGGCGGAGTGTGCGCAATGGCCAGCTAGGAACATCAATTTTGAAATTTGTATCTATCTCAACGTGTGAGAGATTGAGATGTTGGATGCTGGAGTAGGCAAAACCGCAGAATAAGGACTGAGGGGTTGCCCGATTTCTTGTACTTCGTTCCCAACATAGCATCTCAAGGTAAGGGAAGACGACCTTGTTGCAAAGTATAGGATGCAAAGCCTTGATAAGCTCATCAAGGAATCTTGTAGCCGCCTGTCTCAGTTCTTTATCCTGATCCTGCGAACGCGTATTAAGCTTTGTAAAGCCTTCATCTTGGTATGCCTCAAGCCGAGTGAGCGGCCCATAATCCGGGTCTACCATCAGATGTCTAACACATGGTCCGAGGGCTGGGTAATCGTTCTAGCATTTCAATCCTTCAGTCTTTCTTCGGTTTCTGCCAGAAGGACGAGGAGTAGCTGTTGGCTTTCATAGCTAAAGTCCAATCGAAGCTCAGCGAATTGGCGGGAGCGGGCCGATTGGAGAAGCCAGGGACTTTGCCGGAACATGTGTAAGGATCACCCCAAGAATCTCAATAAGAAGATTGAGAACACGTGCATCTGATACTGGAAGTCTTCCCTCATTCACGCGGTCGAAAGATAGTGGCAGAGGGCTGGGACCTTTCTTATATTTAGGTATTCTGAAACAGACATGATACATGACGAAGCATTTTTGAGGGACAGATGATATGGTATGAGGTGAGTGCTTCAACTTGTTTTACTCTGATTGAGGAACGACTAATTTTCGACAACGATACTGTTGAGGAGTGTACTTTATCATAGCTTTTTTTGGGCTCCACAAATGGACATTAAGCCACCGATTCAATCTTAGCAGTTATTTCTACCCTGTGATTGAGATTTCAGTAAAAGAAAATGGCTTTGAGGATCGTACAACCTGTTGTACTAATCAGACAGAATATCAAGATCGGTAACTCCTATGGGTTGTAGCGAAGATAGGGTTAGGGCTGTGCCGGCGGCAAGCTGTGGGTGCAGCCCTCAGCCCTATCAGAATGATCAAAAAGTTGCCTGTAAGCTCCGAGCATTGACGACAATTGTTCTGCAAAGCAATATCCCATGGCACCCAGTACTCTCCTCCTGGTCTCCGATCAAAAAAAACCGCTGTGATAGCTAAAGGACAGATCTGACGCAAGAAGGCTCACTCGCATCCGTACATTGTCCCAGAAAGCATCCTAGGAATCAACATGAAGTCATTCCAGCTTCTCCGGCGATCTATAAACCCTCTCCAACGAGCCTCCACAACATCCTTTCGCCCTCTACAATATCAGGAATCTCCCTTCCTCAACACCATCCTCCGAATTACCCGCCGAAGACCCCTACCCACCCCATTCCGCCTCCGCCAACAACGCCGCCCCTACTCCCGCATAAGAAAACAAACCCCCTACAACCCGACCCCGCACCTCCAATCCCCCACCCCCTCCCTAACCCTAACAGCCCGTCTCCGCAAGTTATCCCGCGAATACGGCTGGTCAGCATTCGGCGTCTACATGCTCCTTTCCCTCCTCGACTTCCCCTTCTGTTTCGCCGCCGTGCGCTATCTTGGCACAGATCGCATAGGCCGCTACGAGCATGTCGTGCTAGATTGGTTGAGGAGTGTGGTGCCGGAGGGTGTTAGGGAGAAGTGGCGGGACATGAGACGGAAGGTTAAGGAGAGCAGTGGAGGTGCAGCGGAGGGGGAGAGGGGGAAAGTAGAAGTAGGGGGTCTGGCTGGCGAGGAGAAGCGTGTGGACGCTTATGGGGTTGTCAAGGGGAATTTGGGGGTTGTGGGGTACGATCATGGGGTTAAGGAGGCCGAGAGGGATAATCAGAGTGAAAATGCTAGTGAGTGACCCGCGTCGTTGGGGCTTTGGTCTGATGGGATGACTGTACGCTAACTGGTGACACGATAGGTATATGGACGCAGTTGGCGTTGGCGTATGCGATACATAAGAGCTTCATTTTTATAAGGGTGCCGCTTGCAGCTGCAGTCACGCCTAAGGTCGTGAAAACGCTGAGGGGTTGGGGCTGGGATATAGGTAAGAGGAGGCCGAAGGGCGCAAAGTAAGGGCCCGTGGGAGGAGTCGTGTACATGTACCTCAAAGTGGAGCTGGGGAAAACATATCATGTGGATGAAAGCATCAAGGCAGTAGAGCTCGCTCCTCACACCGGCTCCTGTATGTAGATATATTCATTCGAGTCTTCAGAGAATTGTTGCCAGAGTGTAAGTCTGAACCAAACACGTGATTCGGCTGATTCTCTGAAGTCTGTGTCCGATGTGTGCCGATAACGAGCTCTTGGTGTACATAGAAAGATTGTCCAACTGTAATAGATACAAGCACCGCCTTCGCATCGTACATTCATGGGGCCATAGCTACTAATCGCTCCTCCTCAAAGGCCTAAGGAGCGCCTTGCGATCTCTACGGCTTTGGACGCTGTCTTCCTATCTACCGAGGCGCTTTTTGCCGAAATGATCTTCACCTTCTTCCCATTAACGCCTGGCCTGGAGAAGACTGACTTGGGCGTGGCTAAGAGTTTACCATTGGGTTTGAACTTCTTGGCCGGTACCCGATGCTTCGGTGCGTCTGTATCCGGAGAGAAGTCGTTGTCTTCATCCTCGTCCGCCCAATGCAGCGCCTTCAATTTTGCCTTACGATTGTCTTCGATCAGTCTCAGTGCAGGATCCAAGGGCGCACTTGCCTTCCCAACCTCCATCGTCGAAGAAGAAGAATGTGCGCCGGGCGCGTGTAATTGCTGAGAGACAGGTAGGTCTTTTTGGTGTGTGGTATCACCGTTTGTAAGTGCAGTACTTGCTCTGGGTACCTTGATGGCTCGGCGGCCTTCCCTTGTTGGCTCTTCGTTCTGAGGTTTATCTCTTGGGGTGAAGGGCAGATTGTCCGGAACTTTAGCTAGGGAAGTAGGTTCCTCGCCTCCATGTCGCTGAGCTAGGTACTTTGGAAGCGGACGTGGAACTTGAGGCTTATTGCCAGGTACGAATGGACTTGCCTCAATCTGTGTACTGGCTTCTGAATCGCTCGAGGTTTCCGTATACTTGGTAGATGGACGACGAGTGCTCTTTTCAGCAACTAGATTAGGCTTGCTCATAGAGGTCCTGCGATCATATCGCTTGTGCGTAGTGAAATCGCCATCATCTTCTTTCCTGATCCTTCTCCTCTTCGACGTGTTATGTTGTTTCATAGGCGAAGCTGTTGGATAGTCGGATTGTAATAACAGCGGCGGTGCCCTATCCGCTTGCTGTATCCCGTTTGACGGCCCAGGTAGATTTGAATTGGGGTCTGTTACGGTAGCCAATTCTGAGCTGGAGACACACAGCTTGATGCGCAGCGTTTTGCCGGTGATTGCCGCTTCAGTACTGATGTACCGATCATTCTTTTCTGCATCCTCGAGCATCTGCTCAAGCTGGGTTAGCTGGACAATACTGGTGGTTCGCGAGGGTTCATGAAGATCGCTCTGAATTATATTCGCCCCTGACCGCTTCCGCTGTGGCTGCTCTGAATGGAAAAACTGACGCGGTTGAGTGGACTGGGACATTGTGGGATCGGGATATTCGTAGCTGATGCCATTGCTAGTGAAAGGTTGATTCTCTTGGGGGACCATATTGGCAAGTGGAGCTTTGTTGGGCTCATGCCTGCTACGTATGCCACAAGATGGAGGTGTAAAGTCTCTGTACATCACTCTTTTGCTGAAATTCGGACTTCCACGACGCGTAGATGGAGGTGAATCAGTATACTCACTGTCGGCATCGCGACGGCTTGGCTTGTCGTATATGACACTTGAAGGCTGATCCATTCGGAGCATTGGATCAATCGGCATTTCAGGCTCAGTAGTATACATAATGCCATTGCTGGTGTAGGGGCTATCGTGCGTGCCGAATACTTGTTCGTCCACGTAGTTATCGTCTAACGCCGGATCTTTGGCTTTGGCCCTTTCTGCTTCGTCTCTTCGACGGCTAAGACGTCTACTCTCGTAGGAATTGTCGTCACCTGCTACCTTAATCCAATTTGTATTTGGAAGACTGAAGTTGACAAGGCTCTCTACGCTTCTTGGGTCTGCGACCTTTTTTGTATCATGGCCTAGGACCGTACCAACCGGTTCGTATGGTTTCGTGCCTTGCTTTCGTCGACAGGCACCGCAGGAACATATCTTTAGACAGGCCGGGCACTCCCACTCAAGGTTTTCCATCACGGACTGCGGCA
The DNA here is from genome assembly GCA_018257865.1 of Stereocaulon alpinum. Taxonomy (NCBI): domain Eukaryota; kingdom Fungi; phylum Ascomycota; class Lecanoromycetes; order Lecanorales; family Stereocaulaceae; genus Stereocaulon; species Stereocaulon alpinum. The sequence goes on along the minus strand of JAEUBA010000004.1, from coordinate 129,098 downwards.
TAAGATCGAACATACGGTAAAGGCTGCCATAGCTGTACTTGCGGTCGCATTTAGTACATGCAGCAAGCTTCCATTGCTGCAGAGGATAGCAGGATACATGTTCAATTGCCCAAGACTTAGGTAACCGGTCTGCTCTAGTCTTCTTGGATTTTGATCTCTTAGGTCTGCCTTCAGCGTCAACCGCAACCGACACCTCTTCGTCGTCGTCTTTGTCAACATCTTTCATGCCTCCAGGTTTTCGCCGCTCCCTCGTAGTAATGGCTGGGAGTGGCTTTTTGGGATCCTGATACGGTCGAGCCTTTAACTGTTCTTGGCAGACCTGTGCAAGGGTTTTGCGACCCAAATTCTGATGTGCAACGTCAAGAGAAATTGGGGACTTCTCATTCAAGCCGCCATCGGAAGCGATAATCTGGCTCTTCCAGAACTCGTGCTTCTGGATAAGGTCCTTCCAATGATGCTGCTCCACCCACTTGTATTTGGAGATACAGCTACAGCTACGGCCCATTGCGAAACAGTCCATACATATATCGTACGTGTTTTCGTCACCGTTCTCAAGGGTCTCGATGCAGGAAGTACAGGTGAGAAAACGATTGAAGATATTGCAGCGGCAATACGAGCAGGTGACGAAGCTGTCATACGGGATGTACTGTCCCTTTCTTTCAGATGTCGACACGGGGCCAAGCATCTCAGAGAGGAGGATCTCAGTATACAGGGAGAAAAGTCTTCTGAAATCCTTTTGTAGCTGTCGTATCTTAGGGCTGTATTCGAGCTCAACTTGGATTTCTGAACTCGCTGATTGCTTTTGCGACTCAACGTCCGTGAGTAAGCCGGAATACTTCTCTAGAGCGAAATACACGATAGCTTTGTTTTTGTACTGTTCATCACGACAGACCATCCTTGCTCGCGGTAGTGCCTCGTGCAGAGCCATTTCCAAGGTCTCGACGGTGGTTCGGTTCCAGGCAGCTTTCATTGTCCTTGTTCCGCGATTCCAAACCTGGTGTGGAGCAAGTGGTGGGATCAAGATGAAGTCTCCGGCTCTCTGGTCGACTATGTATGTCTTGAAAGGGGCGGCTTTCCAAGCGTTGATCTGTGCAAAGTGGTTCTCTACTTCGATGTCGTGACCCAATGTGGAAAGCCAGTATTCCGAGACCGTGTGCCGGTCACTCGTCTCGGTCATGAACCATATTGAAGAGCCAGGCTTGGTGGGTTTGCCAAATTCGTCCCGGACACCTGACGTCTCTACCATCAGATTCTGCCCCAAGCTAGCACACATCTCCCGGTGCGCAGGTGTGTAGGTGCCCTCATGCCCAATGTAGCACATCATGTTCTCTGCCCTCATGGCAGGTGGGAGACAGCTCATCAAATCGCCTGCCCTTGCTACTCCCTGCCCCTTTGTGTTCGCAGAACCGGGCAGACCTTCTACCGATCCTGGACCTCCAATTTCTCCCGTGCTTTCGTTAAGATAGAAGACACTCTGGGGTATCTGCTCTTTCAATTTGTCATGCCATATCTGAGGACAATCTATGTCTTTCAAGTAAATCCTCTGCCTGTCAGACTCCTTGTAGTTCTCCGGTGTCCATTGGTCGGTAAGTTTCGACATGTTGTTTAAATAGTGACTAATCGAAAGGGCCATGTTCTGCTTCTTGTTCAGGTTCCGAGCATGTTCAAACTTCTTCCCACAATTGTCTTGCAGCCATTGGCTTGTAAATGTCCACTCGTCTAGCCGGTAGTTGTACCCTTCGATAACCAGAGGCTTTCCCCCAAGAATAACGTGCAGCAAGACTAGCTTATCAAAAGATTCTATCCCTTGCTCCTCAATCATGTCACATGAGATCCTTGTCACATATTCGAAATTTGGTGTCTCTTCGACAAGTTGGGGCAGATCGAGGTCTGGTGGTATGGGATCGAAAGCTGCGGAAGGTCGCTGGGAAGGCATCTTGGGGGGGGGAGGCCAAAATTTGATGAGGTACTCTGCGGGATTGAACTCTCAAAGCTCACTAGTATTATAGGTCTGCTGGATGCGGAGGTGATAGTGGGGAGAGGTTCGGCGAGACTTCATAACTAGGAGCTTTTCGCAATAGATGATTGAATGTATTTCTCGAGCCCTTAGTTGCGAGTGCTGAAGAAGAAAGCACAACTAGTGTGGGTATGCGGACTAATAGAGCACTGAGGTACTCTTTGAAAGTGAGCTCTCGAGGGTACGGGTTCCGCGCGCCAAGAAGATCTGGCTGCCGCGTTCCGAAGTTGCGCTAGTAGATTCGAATCGGAACATCTTCGCGCTTTACGGTACTTTCTGTATCGCAAAAGCGTCGGACTACGTTTGGATTAGTCTGCTGGATGCCTATATTGTTGTTCAAGGACTCCGCCCGTTTGCTGTTATGTACTGTGAGGGAACGGTACACTCGGTTTTGAACCCTTCAATTTCCTTAATATCATTGAATTTGGTCTGCATCTACGCGGTTTGAGCTTCTCGTGACTTGATCATCCCCGAGTAATCATAGAGATTGGAATTACAAAATGGAATAGACTATCGCAGCAGGCAGTACTGGGCGAGCTGCTACTCCCACGATTGCATGCATTTGGGCCTATCTATGCGGACTTTTGGTTGGAAGTTACCTGATGTGCAGGGTATCTTACAAGCAGAATCTAGATGGCTGGAGTACTCGTAACTGGCTCGGTGCCATACTCGAAAGTCAGGCCACAGCAATGCCTCGTGTACATTGATTTAATAAAGAGAAGAAGCAATGTACAACGTAAGGGATCCAGCATTTCGGCCAATCCAAGACTGGCAACCGTATCAACGTACACACCTAAGCAAGGTGGTCTGATTCCGACATCAAGGTCTCAGAAATGCAAGGCTATTGGAAGACTCGAGACCATTGCTAGAATCCAATATGGGAACGCATCCTCGAGCACACGGCCAACGATCTTACCCAATATGTCTCATCCGAAACCTAGCTTGCCAGCATATCAAGCTCCGGAAGCTGGATTTGTCTCCTACCTTCCCACGGCATGGATACCCTATGCCGAGCTCACGCGCCTCGACAAGCCAGCGGGGACATACTACCTTTTTTTCCCCTGTCTATTTTCAACGCTTTTAGCCGCCTCATATACCACTGCAGCGCCAGTGCCAGTCTTCATGACCTCACTATGCTTCTTCAGTGGCGCCTTGATAATGCGTGGAGCCGGATGCACAATCAACGACCTCTGGGACCGCAATCTAGATCCTCACGTCGCACGGACCCGTCTTCGACCCATAGCGCGTGGTGCAATTACACCATTTGAAGCCCTGACTTTCACGGGCTTTCAGTTGCTAGCAGGACTGGGCATCCTCTTACAATTGCCAACCTCGTGCCTCTACTACGGTATACCGAGTCTACTACTGGTTGCTACCTACCCTCTTGCCAAACGAGTGACTCACTATCCGCAATTCGTGCTTGGACTCACTTTCTCCTGGGGGGCGATCATGGGCTTCCCAGCTCTCGGCGTGGACGTGCTAGCAGACGCTGCAGCACTAAAGGCGACAGCGGCGCTGTACGCAAGTTGTGTATCTTGGACAGTCTTGTATGATATGATATACGCTCACATGGATATCAAAGATGATGCGAAAGCGGGCATCAAAAGCATTGCGTTACGGCATGAGAAGGAAACGAAGGCTGTTTTGTCTGGGTTGGCAGTCGTTCAGATAGGACTCCTGGCAGCAGCCGGAGCGGCCTTGGGGGCGAGCCCAGTGTTCTTTGCAGGTAGCTGTGGTTCTGCAGCTGCGACTTTGGGTCTCATGATTTGGAGAGTGAGGCTAAAGGAAGTGAGCAATTGTTGGTGGTGGTTTAAGAATGGCGCTCTATTCACTGGTGGAGGAATTGCTAGTGGCATGTTCGCTGAGTACATGCTTAGTCCTCAATTCAAAGGCAAAGTGCCTCAGAAGGGAGCAATAACAGCAAATGCTAGTGGCTAGATGATATAACCTAGCCCAATCTCAGCCCCTGACAACGAAGGAGCCTATCCTGGCCTGACGCCGTGCTGTTTCAATCACCTCTAGAATGCAGTACATTTCTCGTGCGGTCGTTGAATGCTCCTTTAGCCTCTATCAGCGCCTCTGTCTCCTCTGTCACCACCTCCACCCCTCTGGCCCCTTCCTCCGCGCTGTCCTCTCTCTCTACCCTCTGTGCCGGTGCCATTCGTCTGCCCACCTCCAAGACCATCGCCCGCGCCCAAAGTCAATGCCGCAGTCGCTAGACGGTTCGAAAGATCGATCTGTGTTCGGATCGTGTTTGCTAAGTACGAAACCACAAGGACGTCTTGGATGTGGTTGTTGCTGTAGAACTGTGAGCACAAACACCGCAAAGTTGGATCGAGGTACATACAAATCCCTCTCAATATCCTCCGGATCAACCTTGGGCGCCAGCGCCAGCGCATTGAGCAAGAACTGCCCAAGCGCACTACTAGGTGGCGTCTCCTCCTCAATGACAGCCTCCACATACTTCGACACCCTCTCCAGCATCCCCAACACCTCCTCAACCTGCCTCTCCAACCCCTCAATATCAGTCGGCACACTTGCAGTCCGATCCTTGTTATCTTTTGCCCCAGCGATCAATTCTAGCCCACTCTTCTCCGCCTCCCCATACCGAATCTCATGCGGCACAGGCGTGAAAGCCGCACTATCAGCTGCTCTATCAGCCGTCACACCCACAGGCGCGGAAATATATGTCCGTGTCTCTATTTCTTTTCCCGCATCCGTAGTCACTGTAAGATGCACAGCAGGGTGAGGCCAAGTGCCGTCACCTTGGCCACCGTAGAAATTCTGAATGAGGGCCGAGAAGGTGTTCAATTCTGCAGACGTAGCGTACCATCCCACGAGCACTTCTTTAGGGTTGGCTTTTAGATGGAATTGCAGCATCTGTTTCTGATAGTCCATGTCTACTTCGACTTGTTCGGCGGTCTCGGTGTGCCCGACTGCGAAGCAATTGCGAATTTCGACTTCTTGCCCATCTTCGCTGCGGACGCCGAGGAGGGTGCCGATTACGCGTTCGTTGTCGGTGTTGCTGTCTGTATTGCGGCGGAGAGAGTGGTCGAGGATGGAGAATATGGCCTGGAGGGTTGTACTTGTGAGTTAAGTGCCAGGGTAGGGGGAAAAGATGGAGCGCACCTGGGGTTGTATTATAACATTTAGAGGAGCTGTTATGGGTTGAGAGCCTGGGAGCGCAGGGCCTAGAGGTCGGGCAAGATGGAGGAAGGAATCGGCTTCCACCATGATTTGCGAGGTATTCAGATAACAGGAAAGGTACGTTTACACTGTTTGCGGAGAGTATCTTTTCTATCTCGGAAAATGTGTGTGAGTCTTGGCATTTCATCGGCGCACCTTCCTTCTTTTACGCGCTTGCTGGAACTTTTGGTGAATGAATGTTGGAGAATCTCACTACCGTGCTACCAATCAACCTCCTTCACACTACCCCGGAAGGCGAGCCTCGAGAGGCACTGATGACCCCCCGAGTCAGGGACTACTTCAGCTTTAGGGGCCCGCTTAGAACGTACGCCTACGGAAACCCTGCCCGGAAAAAGCGTGAACTCTTCATTTACGTTGACGAGGATCTCATTCCCAAGACTTGAAACATGAGACATCGATTGCTTTGTGCTACTTTAGCCGGACAAGTCTACTCAGGATTATTCAGCTTTTCCGCTCTTCAATTGCAGTCTACATTATTTGGTTGAGCAAGTGTAGGCTGTGCATCTCGAATGATCTTACCACTAACAGTTGAAGTACAAATAAGCAGACTGCCAATGTCCAGACCCACTGATGGGAGTACACCCAGTCAAATACCCAGATGCAATCCCCACATGAGTGTACGAACCACTACAATCGTTGGTGGTATACATACTCCCTGTCGGCTGCGGATTACCCGTGCCAGCCTGGCCGAGCAAGACGCTCTGTGCAGAGAACCCATTGTAGCAAGTACCGCCGCAGCCGAAATTGTTCACAAGTACATAATTGCTACCGCAATTGTAGTCGCTCGCGAAGTGGGCGTAGTGATCGCCGCTGCGGCGGGTGAGGGGATCGTCGATTCCATTGACAATGCTGTCGGAGATATTGATGTAGCGGATGGGGCTTTCGTCTTCAGCAGTAACTGCCGGTGCTGGCACTAGAGGACGTTAGTGAAATGTTTGAAGGAGTGAGAAATCAATTGCACCTGCGAGACCAAGGGAGGATAGAGTCGTGACGAGACTCAACATTGAGACGGAGAGTGCAGAGGTCTTCATGATATCGGAAAAGCAAAGCCGAGTTTATTGTGCGTTCGATAGTAATACTTGCTGAATAAAGATGGATGGTAGTACTGTTGTTGGGGGAAATTGTCGGTGTTGAAGCTGCTGTTGAGAGATATGGCCCCTACTTATACTCCTCAATCAACCAGAGGAAAGCGTGCGTAAGCAGTTTTCCCGGAATCGCTGACCACTGTTGAAGATTACGAACATGGTCTCGAATCTCGATGGCCGGAGCATGTTCCTTTGCACACTCTGCTGTTCTGCAGAGCGGTCTACTCGATTGGACACCCTGAATTAAGTGTGCTGAGATGTGACGGAATTCATGACACCTGCTCCCTGCTGCAGCAGCTTTACGATGTCGAACTTAGACCCGTGAACACAGTCTCAACATGGAACATGAAAGTTGTGTCGAAGCTTGAGAGAAAGATCTTCTCCGATTCATACACGACAAATCCCTTGATGTAAAAAGTTTCGAGAACCAACTCGTATGGCCATTGTCCACGGCAAAGAAAGCTAGGATCGTAGTTAATATCCGCTGTTAGACGATATTGGCTGCAGACAAATGGAACGAGCCAGTAAGCAGAGCCGTTGCCTTATTCGGAAAGAAATTGCGTTCACGCTCCGATCGCTGACACTCACTGCGCGGTGATTAAGCAGGACATATAGTGCGCCGATGATTCAGGCAAAGGAAGTACATCATCTATTCGGCTACACAAGTTTCGTTGAGGCAACAACCCGCAAGCAACAAGCTTGGCTGATACTGCCTGACAAGAAAGAGAATGTGCCCGGAATGTACACATACGAGCGCAGATGCGATACGGCCGAGTCAGCGCCGAACATACCCTGCGACGGGAAATAGTAAAGGCTGTTCCAGCTAATCCCCACAAATCATCCGAGTCGAGGCTGCGCCGGATACCACTTGCAATCGGGATGTCAGCTCTCATCGACTTCGGTTGATCACTTAAAACAAGACAAGGGTTTCTCGGCGCTGATTGGGATTGTACAGAGTGCAACCTCTGAGTAAGAAATTGCAAGTCTTGGGATCGCTGCTGATCAGCGATGCCGGTATTGAGCTGGTGAAAGTACAAATTTGGTCCTGTGGCAATGTCTTAGCATTGCGCGAGTCAGCCCCGCGTGGCTCGTCGAACGACCAAAAAAATACTGGTTTTCTAGGCTGAGGCCCCAATAAGCGAGTCCCCTAAGCGGGCTCTTAGGACAGCACCCCACAGCCAATGATCTCTTTCAATTGCACCACCTGTTCGCTCCACTGGTGTATTGTTGGGTCCCTAGCCTACTTCAGAGGATTTTTGGCCGTTTAGGCGGTAAGAGGTCAGGTATAGCCTTTCAGAATGGTGTGAGCAATTATATGATCGGCGTACTATGTCCCTGAGTACGGGGACTCCTCCGGGCGGGTCCCGGCCCGCGTCCTAGGACCCTTCTAGCGTATGATCAACTTTCGTCTATTCTTGACGATGTAAGCCGATAATTGTGTGAGATGTCAAAAGATGCACGTGTCTGGAATTCTTTGGATATATACAAAGGTGATATTGGGGATTGCGTGACCTATGTCTCTAAGAATATACGACCTTCATCATATCTGAACACAAAAGCTGCCTATTCGGGTGCATCAACTACGGCCTCGGTGTCGTATTACCATCTCCGAAGATCTAAGTCCACCTGAGTTGCCATGAACTTCATTGGGATCCGTGCATGAACCCAAACTGAGAATGGGGATAGTCCGTCTCTGTTGTTACTCTCGTCTTCAGAACCCTCGAGCTTTACGCAGTTAACTTGGAACCCCATGCATCTCACTGCCCGAACCCTAAAGCATCCCTAATTTCAATCTCACGCCGTCGATTCTTCTCCAGGAAATCTTCCAAAGCCTCATCAACCGTGGCGGCTCCTGCACTACCACCTACAACATTACCACCCCCAACAGTACCAAGCTGTCCAGCGCACACATACACGTGATACAACCACCTTTTCGGCACGTCTGAAGACTTCAACAGCTCTACAAATTCTGTACTCTGCCTCAACTCCGCCTCCGACACCAGATGCACACCTGACTCCGAGAGTAGCGGCTCACTTAGCCGGAAATAGCGAGAAGCGTCAACGTCGGAAATCCAGCGCGGAGCTTGCGTTAGAGGATCATAGAAGCGGCTGTCGCTCAGTCCATGGACACTGGGAGCCTTCCATACTGGAATCGTGGTGTCAGGCGCGCAAGTGTCTACTAGTAAGCCTTCTTCGCGCAGCGCTGCTGCGAGATCGGGCCGCTTTTCATAAACTCTTGTCTTGACGAGCCAGGAGGTATATGAGGATGGTACGTTGCTCAATCTTTCCCCTGCGTGTGTGCCGAAGTCAAGAATGTAGGTTGTTCCGTCGTAGTTCAGCATCGTGCCATTGCGCTTTGCCTCCTTACTAATCGCAAGTTTTTTCTTACTAGAAGGTGGAGTGAATGTTTCGCTTTCTGATGCCTTACGTTTTCGCGTCGGAGTGGAGGGTGGAGGCTTAGGTACTGTAGCAGCTGCAAGGTACTTGCCTTCTATTAGCGCTGCTTTGAGGTCCTCTTTGTCGGCGTAGATCTCTTGGTCGATCAACCAGGAGCGGTAACTTGGTGGTAGTTCATGAAGGAGTTCGTTTTTGTGCCTGCCAAACTTCATGCGGTATGGCTGTTCGTTCATCGTATCTGACAGCCACTCAAGCGGTCGGTTGGCGGCTAAGTACTCCCTGATGTTGCTGTATTGTAGGGTAGCTGGGGACTTGACGAAGAGAAGAGCTTTTTGCGCTGGGCTTATGGCTATGGAGAGTAGTTTCGATGGATCACTGATGCTGTGATGGGGAAATGTTGCAATAGTATTATCGGCATATAAGGCAGTGGAAAGTGGGGGCGATTGTGTCGCCAGCCACTCAGCTCCAGCACGCGCCCTTGGCTGGATGCAGTACTTGACACTAAACCCTTTTGCAGCTTCAGGCAGGCTATGTGCAGGTTGGTGGACCTGAGCGCTTGAGGATTGGTATGTGTAGAATTCATACTAGATTGACAGGAGGTCTGGGCGTAGAACTTCAGCTCCTATCAAAGGAACCTTCCTTCCTGCTCTCAAACACTTCGAGCCTTGACAGCAGTCTTCAGGATCGACTGAGTCCGTCCAGCGTTGCTCTAGGGCGACACCGGGTGGCTAGCTAAAAGACCCAAGAGGATTGAAGTAGCTAGCTCTACAGGAAGCAAAGTTCATGATTCTGATGAAATACCTGCCATCGCTGCCACTGCAGCCGCCGGCGTCGGCGCCGTTGACACAAACATCTATCGATACTTATCGGTTCCCTCATAGTGCCGAAAGAACGACGCTGGTAGCGGTACCAAAGAACTGTAGTAGCAGTAACGAAGGTGATATTCGTGAACGCAGATATCTTGGTGCTCAAGAGACAGGTGAACGAAGTTTCTGATCATGGAGCGTTGGTGGTCCTTGGGGGCTATTGGGGGCTATTGGGGGCAACAGCAGGTACAAGATGACTAGCGCAGGTTTAGCCGAAGTGAATCTCTAGGCATCAAGCTAGCAAGCCGACGATGCCAACCATTTGCCCTTTATCATCGGCCAGTAATTCTAGTGGGTTAGCCTCAGTCATGGCGCCATTTTCGAGAGGCAAGAGTCGGATTGATCACAAATCGCACGCTAAGGGAGGACAGAGAATATCCATCAGGGGACCAGGAAGAGGTGGACGGCGAGGCGACTATGCAGCAAGGGCAGGGAACAAAAGCACCTTTTATTCTACACGCGTCGAAGAACAGGCCCAAGACGCTTCTGATAACGAAAGCCAAAGCCTCACTTCAGATAATGAAGATGTTGACGAGGAGGGATCTGAGCCCTCCAGCAATAGCGAGGACGAAGATGCCCGACCGGGCACAATTCAGCCATACAATGCCCTCCTACTTTCACTTGGCGCAAGTAAACAGCGCAGTGAGCCTCAGTCAAAGAAGCGCAAGTTAGACAGCAGTGAGATCGTCAGTAAGCCAGATGTTTCGGACACTGGACTGGATTTGGTTGGGGAGTCAGAAGAGTCCGAAGACCCTGGCATAGATGGGCCGGAAAGTGAGACCGAGGCTGAACACGAAGCCGAAGAAGACTATGACCCTTTCTTCAAACATCTTGGCAATCTGGGAGATGATCAGAGGCTAGAGCAGGCTATTCTGGCCGTCAAAGAGGATCAATGGTCGACTAAAAGGCATGCGAACAAATCTAAATGGTCGCAGACACTGAAGAATCCTGTAGTCTCGGAATCAGCTCCTGATATGGGTCTGGGGTCTTATTCGAGCGCAAAGGACCTGATGCTGAAGCAGAGACTCAAAGGATCTGCTGAGCGAATACTGCCCCCGTTCGATAAGCTGACTGGTAGCCTAGCCTTCTCCATTTTCCAATACCAAGATATATTGTTTCCCAAGAGGACACTCGGAAACAAAGAGACTTTGCGGAAGCTTACCTGTCTACACATACTCAATCATATATTCAAGACCCGCGACACTGTGATAAAGAACAATACACGTCTTGGGAAGGAGGACGCTTTGGAAGACATCGAGTATCGAGACCAGGGATTTACAAGGCCCAAGGTGCTCGTGATTCTGCCTACTAGACATTCATGCGTTGAATATATTGACACCATTGTCTCGCTTTGCGAACCGGAACAGCAGGAGAACAAGAAGCGCCTTCAAGAGACATATGCCTTTGGGGAAGATCCCTCCAGAAACAAGCCCGAGGACTTTCGAGAACTCTTCGCTGGGAACGACGATGACATGTTTCGGCTGGGTCTGAAATTCACACGGAAAACCGTCAAGTTCTTTGCCCAATTCTACAATTCCGATGTTATCTTTGCCAGTCCATTGGGGCTACGGATGGCGCTTGGAGCGGATGACCCCAAAAAGCAGGATCATGACTTTCTTAGCTCAATCGAGGTTGTTTTAGTCAATCAGACAGAAGCAATGTTAATGCAGAATTGGGAACATGTCGAATATATCTTCGAACATCTGAACCTTCAACCCAAAGAAGCCCATGGCTGCGATTTCAGTCGTGTGAGGAATTGGTACCTGGATGGCAATGCAAAGTACATCCGACAGACGATTTTAATCTCTACTTTTAATTTTCCCTCCCTCAATAGGTTGTACACCCACCACATGCTCAATATTGAAGGCAAGATCAAGTACGCTAGAGAGGAGGAGGGGGCTATCATAGACCTAGGCTTATCTCTGAAGCAAACATTCTCACGCTTCGATTTCAGAACTCCAATCGACGAACCGGATGATCGCTTCAAGTACTTCACGGCTGCTGTTGTGCCGTCTTTGACGAAACAATCAAATTTTGGGGCCGCCGGTGGCCATGGCGTCCTGATTTACCTGCCTACGTATGCTGATTTTGTTCGGGTCCGTAACTACCTGGCGAGTTCATCAGACACGCAGGACATATCTTTTGGATCCATCTCTGAGTACACATCTGCCAAAGACGTTGCTCGTGCCCGAAGCCACTTCCTATCTGGTAGGCATTCGGTGCTGTTGTACACAGAGCGAGCGCACCACTTCCGGCGGTACCATCTTAAAGGGGTCAGACGGGTTATCATGTATGGGCTGCCTGAGAACCCGATCTTTTACAAGGAAGTTGTCGGAGGATATCTGAGTGCTAGCATTGCAGCAGCGAAGCTGGGTACACATGCTGCAAGCGTCAGAGCTCTTTTTTCCAGACTAGACATACTGAAGCTTGAACGCATCGTCGGTACGGCTCGTTACCTATCGATGCTGAAAGAAAGTTGTGGAGATACCTTTGACTTTGTCTAACGGTCTGAGCTCGACGAGGATGGACCAATCATGCAAGTGCCCTCTTGAGCTACTGAATGGGATTCAGACTGCAACGGCAAAGTCAAGATCATTCTCTTCGTACGTGCAACAGTTTTCGTCCTTTTGATAACGCAGATTGACTAGTGCTAGACCTATTGTCATCCAAAGCCTCATCTTTGACAATGTCTTATGTGCCTTCAGCATGCATTAGGGAAAAGGAGCTGGTGACATGATATAATCAAAGCAATAGAGAAAAGGAAGAATATTACGGGTCAAGGAGCGCCATTGTGTCATAACGTGGCGGAACATTCCCCCGAGGCACATTGAATTTCCTCGAAGTTGCCAAGCGCACGTACAGCGTTTGGCGGACGATATCCGGACATAGTCTTCCATGGTCACTCTATGTTTTCAAGTGTTCAGCAGTCTGTAAAGCAGGCCGAGTAGAGAACCAGGTATTCAGAGGGCGCAAAGACCCAAAAAACTTCTAAAAGCGCTGTAGTTCCAGCCCCAGTACGCGGAATCGATGGGTTATACTCCAATAATAGGTTCGGCATGCACAGCGCAGATGAGCGTAGCCTTGCCGAAGCTGTCATATTCGTAATTAGCGTACCGCAAGGACCCGTAATTTATCCATCATTGACGTATTGATAAACGAGGCTCATTGTGTGAGCAACAATCACTTGACTGCATCACCCCTATGCCACCAATTGGTTCACCTACGGGCCTTACTATCACTAATCCCTTGGTGCTATATCGTGCCCTACTCGCTACGAAGCGAATTGACCCTGATCCTGCCCAACATCGACTTGCGCTCCATCTCCAGAAACTATACTACCGTCTCAAAGACTATCAGCCAGACGTCGATTTTGGTCATCGTCTTGATCAAATCAATCGCTTAGTCAAGGTCTCTCATGCTCGCCCGGATGGACTACAAGGTGGAGCGCCAAATCAGGACAAAGAGTCGAAAAGCATACTCTCGTCCCTGCGTGGACAGACGGAGAAGGCAGATGCATTGGCACTCACAAGAAGGCTGACAAGCCACGAGTCTGCAGTACAAATACAATCGCCGCAGGGATTGCTGCTATATGGTGAAGTGGGGACCGGGAAGAGCCTCCTGGTTGATCTTCTTGCGGACTGCTTACCCAACCGCAAGAAGAGACGGTGGCATTTCAATACCTTTATGCTGGAGACATTTGCCAGGTTGGAGCAGCTTCGTAAAAGTAGGCTGCAACTACCTTTGGGTGCAGCCGCACCCGTTGCTCAGGATGAGGAACATTCTCTCCTATGGCTCGCAAGGGATCTGATCTCTACATCTCCTATCCTCTTCTTAGATGAATTTCAACTTCCAGATCGAGCTGCTTCCAAAATCTTGTCGACTCTTCTTACTTCTTTCTTTCACCTAGGAGGCGTTCTCATTGCAACGAGTAATCGAATGCCCGAGGAGTTGGCCAACGCATCAGGTGTAGAGTTTGCGCCTCCGCCTTCTTCGCGTCTCGGTCTGTTTGGAAATAGATGGGGCTTACTGGGATCGAAGGCTCAAGGTGGCAAGAGTGAGAATATGTTTGCTGGCAGAGGAGATTTTGCCGCATTTCTTGAGGTGTTGCGTGCTAGATGCGAGATTTGGGATATGGAAGGTGGCAGAGACTGGAGAAGGAGGGAAGCAGAGGGAGAGGCAGAAGAGGAGATGGAGTCAGGCCACGTCATAGATATGGATGATCAGGGTTTCGATGGACTTGAGCCCTTGGCCTCTGGGAACTGGGGCTTAGGCTATGAACAAAGTCGACACGTAAAGTCTACAGATGAGGATTCACCAGAGAAGAAAATATCAAGACTAACTACTCCTAAACAATACTTTGTGAGACCTTCATCTACCTCATCTCAGGAAGACCTAGACGAAGTAATCCAGACATGGAACGCCCAGGAACTTCGTGCAGTCTACGGCTCGTCAAGCACGCCATCCACCAGTCTCGAGATACCCTGGGAACCGACTGCTCTTCGCGTTTACGGCCGCAACTTGCTGGTCCATCGCAATCTCTACAGCGTAACTAAATGGACCTTTGACGAACTTTGCAGCACGAACCTCGGCCCCGCGGACTACATCAGCCTTGCCTCAACTTTTCACACTGTGATCCTTACCGATGTCCCCATACTCACGCTACTTCAAAAGAATGAAGCTCGTCGTCTCATCACGTTACTAGACGCTTTGTACGAAGCCCGCTGCAAGCTCCTGATCAGTGCCGAAGCTGGCCCAGATGACCTCTTCTTCCCCGAGACAAAGCAGCCTCCCACAGAAGGCAGTCCTGCATCAGACGATGGTGTCTACCCAGAGACCTTTTCCGAGATCTATCAAGACCAGACGTCGCCATTCCGTCCCAACATCTCCTCATACACACCCTCCGCTTCTCCACCGTCTTACGAATTCAGTCCACTCCCCTCTTCACTTTCTCAAGCAGCTTCAGCTCGCTCAGTCCTCGCTGACGAGGATAGTGATTTCGGACCCGTTTACGGAGCCGGCCGCAGTCATGGGCCCAGCGATGGCGTTCCGGGTGCTGGTAACGAAATTGGCCGACAGAACGGACCTGACTTTGCTCGCACGGGGACTTTCACTGGCGAAGATGAGCGCTTTGCGTATAAGCGAGCCAGGAGTAGATTATGGGAGATGTGCGGATCGAGGTGGTGGGCCAGAGAGGACGAAGGCTGGTGGAGGCCTGTAAGCAAGGACGTAAGGAGATGGGAAGGGCCCTTGTCAACTGATCAGGCCCTACCCACGGCTACCAGTAGTGAAGCTTCGGTTGGTGGCCTGGAGGTAGGGAATGACGACAAGCTATTCAGGCATGGCGCCAGCCCATTTCGTATAAGTCAAGAGGCGCCACCGAAGTTTGGATGGCAGCATGCTTGGGGAATGATGATGTGGGGACGAAAGGCCGGTGCTTGGGGCAAGGGACCTGAGGGCTTGAGCGAGAAACGAAAGAATGAGTCGGACCGGGATAAACCTGGCAGTGGCAAAGTCTGAAGGTCAAGATGAGTACACCAAGCTTGGATCACGGTATTCAGTGATTGGGTTAAACAATGGAGTGGTTACTTCACGCGGATCATTGAGAGGTAATACTACCATCTGGGCGAAGCCTTTCGTTCTCCAAGGATCATCTACTAATACTCGTCAGGAAAAGCGACGGTCGTCCAGACTAGCGTGAGTATCAAAGTATGATAGCTGGCCACTTCAAAGGGTACAGTGACTAAAACCTTGTAAACGTTGAATAGTGAAATGGAAGATATTCTCGCGCCACCAACCACGGTGCAGACGCAGTTGAAAGCTACTGAAGGGCGAGGAAACCATCAGGGACATTCACGGCCTTAGCTACGCGGCGTTGGTGGGCGCTGAGTTCGGGCGCTGCTCGATATAGAGATGACACGATTGAGTGATTTTTTGTTCTTCGAGGCTCTGCTGCATTGACATCATACGCAGAACTTTATTGTCAACTACTATATCTCTAGAGCTAGAGGGGAGTGGGACGGTTGAACGGTGCAACTGGTCGAGCAGTGAACTCTTCTGCGATCATTTGTTCTTCACAGTGCTTCTTTGATTTTTCGAATAGATGGGCTTGCAAAGATTGAATTCTTGAACTCTGAAATTTACTCCTGTGCTGAAAATTAGGATTAGATCGATTTTGCAAGTGGCTGATGAGCAGCGACGGACGTCAGTATAAGCAGGCACACGGCAGTCGCTAGATGTACCGGATATAGGCATCGATAGTGTAGTTACGCTCTGTTGATGGTCCAAGATAAGGGACTCAACCAAAAACATACCTGGTCTTGACCATGTCATGTCATCCAAGGCGATGACGGCGCCTTAGTAGGATAGCCGTGGATAGTGTTGCACTAATGTACAGTACATAGACGGCTTGGCTACTAGGTATTAGCTAGGATATCCACAGGTAGAGAAAGAAAGTTTTAGAAATTCGTGATCTAATATCCAGCGAGCTTATCACTTAAGCGATATAGCTTGACTATATCAAGTCTAAGGGTTTGCTTGTTGAAGCTTGTTAGACATCATGTTCAAGCTTTCTGACAGGTTCCGTGACGCTGCCAACATAGGGTTCTGTGTCATTGCGGGCTCACATGGAGCATACGTACTTCAAATGCATGCTCCGTGTAAGACAGTTGCACCAAGAGTGGAGAAAGATATTATCAGATAGTTTTCGAGTACTCCTGTGCAGCGTGTAGCTTTGTGTATACTCCTACGCAGTGAAACCATGATCATAGCCAACAGGATACCACCCACAACCACAAACGCAGGTCCTCTGCTTTCAATGATTGTAAAGTTGAATATGGTAGCTGGAGGCGGAAACACAGCAGCAGGATACTGCAATTCACAGTTTAGGTGCAATGTACTGAGTCTCAAGCTCGTCGACTTTCACCCGTATCAGTCTTTCCACCTCATCCAGTGGCAAATGCCTCCTTTGTGGGCCCGCATCCAGTGTGATTGCCTCCTCCCTCATATCTCGATACCGGATTTTAGTAGCGCTAGTCCGCTTCTTTCCTTTCACCGTTGTCGCAACCGTCTCCTCAACACTCCGTTGACAAAATTCGGCCCATCTCCTAAAGCACATATCTGCTTGCGGCGATCTATTCAACGCAGGCAGCGTCGCAAAACAATGCGGCAACGCTTCGAACTGTAGCCAAGTCACACTAACACCCTGTCCTTCTGCCCTCCTTGCAATGGCGTTCGCCCCATCGACAAACTGCTCCTCTCCAACTGCAAACCACATCGGCGGCATTCCCTCCCAGCTTCGGGCGAAATTTGGGCTTATCAATGGGTGTAGGTAGCTCCTTGTCTCCGCATAGATCTGCGATCGCGGGGGTCTAGTCGGCCAGAGCTCGCAAGACGGGTAATCGGAAAGTGCCCAGGGAATGTCCAGATAAAGATCGTTGACTCTGTTGTCCTCGTAGGAGGGTAGGCTGCCCAGCTGATCAGGCGCAAAGCTTAACGTGGCAATGCTGGCTGGGTAAGGGAGCGGGAAGCGCAGCTGGTAGCCGTGGAACGGTAGGGGACACGCACGAGGCGCAGTGTGGCCAATGATTTGCAACAACGCGAACAACAGCACACCGCCGACGGAGTCGCCGGCGAAGACGATGCGGGCAGGGTCCAGAGCCGGGTAGGGAGATGAGGGGGGTGGGTAGAGGAGCGACAGGTATGCCACTAGGACGTCGAGGATGCTGGCGGGGAAAGGGTGCTGCGGCGCGAGTCTATATTCGACTGATACCACGCGGCCACCAGTGAGGGAGGCGAGCTGCGATGTGGTGGGGCGGTAAACAGCGGGGCTGCCTTGGCTATTCCATGCCTCCTGGTCAGCTGTGTCGAGTACGATGATGTTGGTGGGAGGGACACGTACAAGTAAGCGCCACCATGGACATGCAACACTGTCATATCCGTTACCGCCTGCCCAAACACCGTCTCCAATCCCTCACATTCGCCCCATCCACCAGTGGAGGAGTGTTTCACAACCCACTCCACATGCACATCCTCTAATGCTGGTGCTGGAAATTGCGCTTCCCCCATATCCCCAATTGTCTGAAGGAGTAGCTGCCTGACATCGTCCTGGGGCGGCGCTGGAATCGTCGTCTGGAAAACACTGAACGGACCCTTCAGCGGTCGGGCTTTGAGACTCTGTTCCTGGATATAGGAAATAGTGGGCTGGGGCGCACGGTGCAGGAAGGCACGTAGTTTATTGATGGTCTGAGCCGTGGGCGAATCCCAGAGGGGTTGTTTGGGGAAGCGTTCCAGCTTGGCTCGATCCATTGATGCCTGCAAACAGTGTCGTTCAAAGACAGACACTCTGCGAATAGCCCACTCTTTGCAAACTTAAGTCTCGATGACAACTTCTGGATCGCGCTGGCCGACGGGCGATCGATCTTTCCTCGAGCATCATTACCTTAGTCAAGTACACCCTGGTAGAGTCCCATGATTACCATCCATGGCAACTGCCGCAGAATTCCGCAGTCCGATGCAGGGATGCGGAAGTGGGGTGCACGCAATGTATTCACTCGTTACACAGCCGTCGGAGCACCAACGCGAAGGCAAGGCTCATCTAAGGCACGACGTGCATTGCGTTACTAGCGCCGGTCGCAGCTGTAGGTTTTACCGTTTTAGGCGGACCACAACATTAGACGCTAAGCGATATAGGAAGGTGTATCATTTGGTTTGATACATGTCTAAGAGTGGCGATTTTATATATCTTGCAACTTTTGTTTTTGTTCGCCGCTTTACTTTGCTGAAGGACTGTGTATAGTTGATCCTAAGCTACGGCAATAGAGAATCGCATTGTGTATTGGGTTGTACTGTGATGGCATTGGATACGCAGATTAAAGGGTCTCATTGTCTCGACGCCTAGGTGCTTGTAAATTTCTAGAATATTGAGATGAGATCATAACCTCATTACGGCTGCTGGATCGCCATCCTTCACTTCAACAACCCACTACACAGCCTCCCACTCCGTCTGTATATTGGTAGTATGCCTGATCTCCCCATCCCTCACGTCCCCATCCAAATTCTCTAGCCTAGTCGCAGGCCCGTTCTTAGTGCCCCGTGACCTCAAAGACCGTAGACCTATGCTCCAGAAAGGACGTCTAGAGGCAACTGGGTCGTCGGTGTTTCGTGACGGGCGGTCGAGGTAGTCTTTCTGGCCGGTGATTTGCTGGACGAGAGGAAGTAGTGCTGGGACACACGCGCAGATGATGATAACGTTCATCTCAGCACTGGATGAGGAAAAGTTATCAGCGAGGACATCTTGGGCTATGGGAGGATAAGTGGGGGTTAGGCTTACGCGGTCCAGATGATGCCGTCACCAGCGCCCCCTGGAAGAAGGTCAGTAGCAATGACGTGGCTGGGAAAGGAATACAGCTCACAAGTCCAATCCGCATAATTTGCCAGTGACGCAAGCTTTGTAGTACGGACTATGGCGCAGATGCCGGCACTAGAAGACGTGTCAGCTGGATATATAGGCCTGAGAGTACGGTCTCGGTTTACAAGACTCCTAAGCTCATGACCACGGATATCGCAATCCTTCTCTTTCCTGACATTTGTAGGTTATAGATGACCACGAGCGGGAAAGATGCCAACGCGAAATCCGTGAAGGCAGAGTACGCTAAACGTCAGTCAGGAAACCTTCTCTGTAGCTTCGATAATAGACGGTTGCTCACCTCCCACAAACAACGAGAAATCTTCCACGATCTTTGGGTTCCAACAGGTATGGGGAACCGTGGGGGTCTAACTTGCATATGCAGGCGAGCATTGCACGAAAAGAAAGATGGCAGCCAGGGCAGAGAAAATTAGGAGTGTCACGACGAGGAAGTACAAGCCCCACATCTGGTAGCGCTTCGTTTTGCCTACGATGCGGTGCAAGAATAGCAGGACTGCAAGCTTGGGCACCGCAACACCCATAATGCCGAAAGGGTCGCCAATAAAGTCCCATTTGACTGCAAGAAGTTCATTATGGGGTTTCAAGTAGTATACGTGTCGTCCTAGACCGAGGGTAGTCGCATGAGAGAGTATAGCCAGGTTTAGGAGAACGAGTATCTATGGCTGTGAGCATCTCTGTCTTGAGGTTGATGAGTGAGCAGATGTGAACCCACAAGGGAGAACACAATGACGATGTCGTCTACTCCAGGGCTGCGCAGCAACCGCAAACGCGTGTACAGTCTTGCCGCAATTGCAAGTGCAGAGAGCACTGTCATTGCGGAGAACACGCCAATTATCGTAGGCGCTTTGGTCTGGTCACCACCAACTGGAACGGGGAGTGGTGTTTCTGCCTTATCGCACGTAGTAGAAATGCTCTGTTTTACCGAATGAAACACTTATCAGGCGCAACTGTGCTGTATTATACGAATCTGGGGAAGCGTAGACTGGGCCTAATGTATCGATTTGAGGCGAATGCAAGACATAGGGCAAACCATATATCCACGCGATAGGGGAAGGGTTTATGACTTCGCGCGAGCCATACGGAGTGCAAGTAGGTAGGGATTAAGGAAGAATGGTACCAACTCCAGCTTGTCATCATTGCGCAGCTGTTGCAACGCTACAATGACGCCCATTGACACCCTGTGAGACGATCGCAGCGTGAGTCAGCGCGAGGGTTGGGAGATCAGCAATAATTAAACTGAATTCGCGCTCGCTTAATCACTCGTATCAGACGTGCAGTAGGGTTGCAGGAAGGTTGCGGGGTTTTAAACACGACCGGGGCAACATACCACCTATGACCAATACCTTAGTGACCCTCCCGCAGGTGCTGTGGTCGTGCAGACATACTTGTAAACACAAAATTATTACCTACAGACCTGCCTCGTGAAAGGATGGGCGTCACTAGCATCTTTGCGGAAACCGTTGCGATAACGTTTTGTCTGTTCGCGCTTGGATCGTTATCCTGGTCCACGCCTTGCGAAGTTCACCAAGCTATGGCATCGAATGGACGTAAAAAGTAACAAGCATCAGATACACTTGATCAACTTGCATCGACGGTACGGTAGTATCGTAAGGATTGGCCCCAACACCTTGAGCCTCGCCGACCCAGAGCTTGTGCCGCTTATTTACGGCGTCAAGAATGAATTTCCAAAAGTATTGAAGCCTACCTCAAGAGCCAGGTGGCAATGATCGTCGCGCTGACGCATTAAAGTGTCATATGTACGACATTTTGGCGCCGCGTGTCAATGGCAAACCGGCCAACTCGTGGCTTTCCGTTCGGGATGCTAAGATTCATGCCTCCATCAAAAGGCCAATTGCCAATGCATATTCGCTAACGGCGCTGGTGGAATATGAGCCCCTGGTAGACGATATGATTAAAAAATTCGTCATTCGAATTGACGAGACTGTCGGACATCAGGTTGACGAGTACATTGATATGGCCATTTGGTTACGATTGTGTACGCTCTCGTTTGCCGATGCATAGTCGTGGGGCTTACTCTGTCAGATGCTTTCGACGTCATTATGTATTTGACATTCAGCAATACGCTAGGCTTCCTCGAGGCAGGCTCCGACGTGGATGGCTTCATGATAGCTCTTGACCGGAATCTCGATCGCTCCGCTCTTGTGAGTACAGCTGAAATTCTTGACCGTGAGTTACTCTAACAATACAGTAGTTGACAACGATGCCTTGGACGGCATACCTCGTTAAGCACAATCCGATTGTAGGATTCTTCACCAAGGATAGCGTCATATTCCCCGCATGGGCGGCAAAGCAGATCAAGGCTCGCATGGTCATCCGCGACGAGAAGAGAGACGAGAAGCCGCGCCCCAAGGATTTCCTAGATCGATTTCCCTCAGCTACCAATTCGGATGGCTCTACTGATTACAATTTTCCTCTCATCATGAACTGGGCTCTCACAAACATCATGGCGGGTGCTGACACCACGGCCATTGGCCTACGCGCAATCTTATATTACTTACTCGTATCCCCATCCAAACTGGAGGTACTGCTTCGCGAGCTTCGTGCGGCAGAATTGAGCTATCCGGTCTCATGGAAAGAAAGCCAAAGATTGCCGTATCTTGATGCGTGCATCAAGGAAGCATTTCGACTGCATCCAGCTATAGGACTTGGCCTTGAGCGAGAAGTGCCACTTTCTGGTCTCCAATTACCCAATGGCAATATGTTGCAGCCTGGAACAAGTGTCAGCATGAATGCGTGGGTAGTGAATAGGCAAGACGTGTTTGGTGAACAAGTCGATCAGTTCATTCCCGAGCGTTGGCTGAAACAAGATCACGAAAGCGCCACGAAGTATCAAGAGCGCGTTTCAAAGATGAAGAGGGCAGATCTCACGTTTGGTGGGGGAAGTCGATCATGTATAGGAAAACACATCAGCTTGCTGGAGACATACAAGGCTATTCCTACGCTGCTCTTGCAATTCGAAATCTGCTTGGAGAACAGCTCGAAAAAGTGGTCGACTATCAATAGGTGGGCAGTACGGCAGGAGAACATCCGCTGTAAAATGCAGAGACGAAAGCCTTTGCTATCGGTCACAATTTAGCGACCTCGTCCCGCGTCACCTCGATCAAACTTTCGCATGACGGATCCTTTGTCCAGATGCCTTCAACTCGTAACCCGGCGGAACTGATAAGTTCTCGCCATTGTATTTCGGTACGCTCTGCAGAAGCTCCGGTTGCCATCATAATCCAGTCAAGAGAGGTCATTTTCCAAGATGCCCCTGTTTCCGGCACGACGTTTTCGTTGATCAAGATTTTGGAATAGCTGGGTTCCATGGCAGCTTTTAATTGCCGTAAAATCCTCTGACAGTTCTCGTCAGACCAGTCATGCAACACAGAGTGCATGTAGTAAGCACGGGCATCTAGGCCCATATTAGCATCCGTTGTCGTATGTTTGCAATTAGATGTCTCCGTACAAACTCACTCTTGATTGGCTGCGGTTTGAAAAAGTCATGCTCTATTACTTCAAGCCAAGGCCTTGACTTTTTCGCTGATCTGGCCGTCTGTCGTAGCTCCTGCAATACGAGCCTCCCCTTGGTGGCCAGCCCTGGGCATTTTGCTTTCAGCTCCTCCAGATCATGACCCAATCCACCACCCACATCCACAATGAGTACTTCGTTATCTCGAGACTTCATCCCATCTCCTAATCTTCTTCTTACGGGGTAAAAGCCTTCATCCATCCAACTCGGTCTCTCAGCATGATACCCGCTCATATGCTGAGCAAAAGCTTGAGGCAGACCCTTTTGCGTAACCGCCCATTGCCAGGGTGTCATGTCTGTATTGAACGCAAACTGGAAAGGTCCTTTTTGGGGATCTTGAGGTTCTCTATACCTCGACTCCGCAAGATAGGCTGGCAATCGTGCTAGCACTGGGGCGGGAAGTCCGCTACTCCATGTCAAAGCGGCTGAACATGTCGGGTCACATAGAGTACGAGAGAGTGGCGTTGCTGCGAAGCTCGAAGGGCCACTCTTGACTATGACAGAGGTTGCTACTAAGTGGCGGAGGAGCCGCTCCATGAGACGTGAAGAAGTCTTGCAGGCCATCGAAAGTTGGGATGCTGTCCGAGGAGAAGTGAGCTGCGGGAACAGGCCAATGGCAATGGCGGTTTCGAGGGCAGCGCGGCGGGTGGGTTCGGCCTAGGCGAGCCATGTGATAGTCTCGTTCGGGTTTTCCAATTCAGTAAGGAGAGCACGGGCTTGGGTGACGAGAGCCGAGCGGGCGGACTCGTCGTCTTCGAGGAAGGCTTTACCGTAAGCGGATACGTCGTTCAGAAGATCTTGCAGACGGGGCTTATCTACAACCATGTTCACTAACCTCTAATCAACTTACCGCGGTGATGCTATATCCTTTAACGTGATATCCGCGTGCAAGGCGTTGATGAAGGTCGAGAAACAGAATCAAGGATGTAAGACTTGGTGGAGTATTGTAATATTCCATTGTAACACTAGTGGAGGATTAAATTACCTTCACTGTACATGTACAAAACTACAGTAGAGTTGTGTCATCGCCAAGTGATGCTCGTTGTACTTTGGAATATTGGGATCTCATTGGACGAAGAACAAGTCGTATCAGTGGTGAAGGACAATAAGGTAGGTGCGTTAGCTGTTATCCAAGCTAGAATTGCAGGCAGAGAAAGTCTAATGCGTATGCAGGGCCCTGGCAATCCCAACCCTAAGGTACCTTAATCGTCTACCTTAGGGTTGCTGGAATGGCTTACGGTTGCCGGCCTCATCCGACAAGATCTCACCAACATTCTAATATTGTGTTCACTTCTGCTGCATGCTTGTCGATCCATCGGAGCTAATAGCTAAAAGGATGACATCGCAGAACACCTAATCTGCAGGTGACTGGGGACTCGGGTATGGCAGTGTAGCGGTCTAGGAAGCATCTGCTGTGCCGTACTTTATCGTATGAGCGAGCCCAACGTCATCGACTCATCGGAGCGGCCCTTCGGCTCATGCAGGGCACTCCCGTAAGGAGGCAACGGCGCCGATCACTGTGCCGTGCGACGACCAACCTCGGTTGAACACCAGGACCATCAGTCAGAAAGTTTTTACAATTGAAGGAGCCGGGAAGGATCGCCATTCAAGCACGGCTTGATTGCTACATCTCAAGGATCGAAGGATTGGCCGCCTGTTTCACCTTTCAGCTCCGTACCAGGATAAGTTTAGCTTTAGGATCGTATTTGCTGCATAAGATGCTTGATAGTAAAGTGACGTGAGGCTGACGGGTGACGTCCGGCCCGCCGCGCGCCTGGATTTGCAATCTGTTTAGTGGGTTGGTACTACACACCATTACGATGCTTCTGGCCCTTGCATCTTGTTTAGCCTTTACATTGGAACACAATGACATTCCTCCCCGGGTTAGTAGTAGCCGACGATATGTACAAAGACATTGGTTCCAGTGGTCAAGGACATACAAGTGACGAGCTGTGCCGTCAACAGCGAAACCCGAAAAGCCACTGTGCCGTTATAGGCTAGAGTGAGAGGACATGATATACGTCTTACAAGAGGGTGGGCCATATGTTGATACACCATGCGTTCTGGACAGATGTCTTTTTTTGCCGTTAGTTCTCATTTTTGACCACTCACGAAAGTCTGAACATGTTCATGTCAAACTTGAGAATGCAGCCTCTCTTTTACCGCAGCGATATTTCATTCTTGTGGCTGCTCCAGACAATCCCAATCAGTCTACTCATTTTCTCGTTACCCCTAGTATTTCTGATTGTGCGAGGGATATATAACAGATATCTCCATCCTTTACGGGGTTTCCCAGGACCTTTTTGGAGTAGCGTTACAGATCTCTATAAAATCTATGTTCTATCTTCTACAGATGTCTCGTCTATGACATTAAAGCTTCATGAAGAATACGGTGTGGCTTGTTATCCTCTCACTAGTCAAACATAGCTAACCTACGAAAGGCCCTTTAGTGCGCGTTGCGCCGAACATGCTGTCTTTCAGTAAAGCACACATGATTGCGCAAGTCTATCATAGAAAAGTAGATAAAGATGATTTCTGGACTCATGGAGCACTCGGTGAGCATCCACCTATGCTTCAAACCAAGGACCACAAAGAGCATGTCAAGAAGCGCAAGATTATCGCACCTGTTGTATGTACCTGCATAAATACCAACTTTGTGGCGTCTTTAATCCAAATTTGCAGCTATCCTGGAAGAGTTTATTGAGATTTGAAAGCTGGGTCGACGAGGAGACCTTAAGACTTCGGAACAAGATCAAGCAGCGCTATGTTGAGCCAAAACGCGACATCAATATTGCTGACTGGATCAAGTGAGGCGATCACTTTTCTGGCAATATCGTTGCATTGACAAAATCGTTTAGATGGTACTTGTACGACACTACAACGCATATCATGTTCCAACGAAGGTTAGGTTTTGTCGACTAAGGCCGTGACGTCAATGGCCTACTTGCAGCTTTCCGTTACACGGCCTTGCTCGTCGGTCTTATGGCATTGTTCCCTTACCTCTTAGGTCCACTCGTGAAGCTTCCAGTCATCAAGAACCTTGTGCTTCCACGTAGCAGTGACACCCAAGGAGTCGGCAAGGTTATGAAGGTCAGTACGTCTATTTGCCAATGTTTAGCATCTGGCAATAACCATTCTTCAACAGGAACAGGATGAATTGACGGAGAGCGCAAAGCCCGGGAAAAGCCTACTTAAATCGTAGGGGCCACCCTCAGGGAGCAAAGGTTAGCTAGATAATCTGCTAACCTCAAGTCCAGGCTTCTGGGTTCCCAAGCAGTTCACAAACACGCGATCAGCGACGAAGACCTGAAAACCGAGACCCTTATGCTATTGGTTGCTGCACCTGACACCACCTCCACTCTCATCTGCTCCATTATAGACAACATTATTCAGCGGCCAGTTATTTACAGCCGTCTCCTTTCAGAAATCACCTCTTTTTCTACTAAAGGCGAACTCAGTACCCCTATTGCCACCCTTGCCGAAATCAAACGAATGCCCTACTTCACCGCCTGCATATACGAAACAGCACGCCTCTATCCTTCGTTGCCTGTGCTTCTCCCTCGTCGCGTATCCCTAGGGGGCTTACTCTTAGACGGGCGTTAAGTTCCCGAGGGAGCCACCATTGGTGCAAGTCCGTCAGTCGTTAACAAAGACCCAGACGTCTTCGGTGCGGACGCTGCGGAGTATCGTCCGGAGCGCTGGCTTGGGCCGCCTAAGCAGGTTGCGCAAATGTCCCGATTCTTATTTACATGGGGATTTGGGACAAGGAAGTGTGCCGGGAAAAATCTGGCGTTATTAGAGACTTACAAGGTCTGCTTGATGGTGCGTTGTGTTCCCTCTTAAAAGACTGTGAACGACTCTACTCAGCTTTGATCTGGACTGTAGCTAACAGTCTGTGTGCGTGCCAACTAGATGTTCAGAGATTTCAGTATTGAACCTGCCAGACCTCTGTCGTCAAAACCAAGAAGGGAAGATAAAGGGTTTGCCATCTATGATAACTTGGCGCTGTCTCTCACCAAGAGGGATACAAGCATCTTGGATGAGGAATGCGAGCCAGACTTTCCTGTCCGCCGATGATGAACATGCTGGAATTGAGCACTAGCGAACAGGAATGGAGGGAAGACATCCGACGTAACAAGAAAGGCGGCTAGCCGGTAAAGGGGGCCAAAAGCAGGCAAGCGCAGCCCGTCTTCTGCGGCCGGCACTATTGTCAAATCCCCATCCACTCATTGATGCTCTTTCGAATACTTACTGTAAGTCTTGCAAGACAACTGGTTCAGTGTAAGACCAAAGAGGTTACATGTCGAAGATAGAACCCAAAATACATTGCCCCTCCTTCTCACAAAAACTCAGGTGGGAAGAAGGAAATAGAATTATATGCGAATCTTGGCATCGAAAGATGATTGATTCGAGTAGAGTCCTTCCTAAGAACATCGTTGACATGGTTAGTAACCTCCATAATGTTGGTCATCACACCCAGTCTAGAGCCTGTACTTCCTCCTGGCTCTTGCGTGGGTATAAAGCTGCACGCACTCTACTCCACGAGTATCTCAGATGGTGAGGTGCGTTGTGTGTAGCGGCCATTCCCCACGAAAGATTAGGATCTTGGGATGCCATGGGAGATGTGAACCACACAAAGCTTCAGTATCGGGTTGAGACAACAAAGACCGAGTACATTTGAAGGATCTCAAGCGTCTCAATAGAACCTAGGTCAAAAAGCTTCTTGGAACACAGTACAGGCTACGAGTTGACCAAGTCGCTACCTCATGAATCTGTCAGCTATACTCGAACCGAAAAGTACTTGAACTCTTCCATGTGCATGCGACGAAATATGCATGCAATCTACACGTACTATGACGTGTCATTGTCGGTGAGGCAACCAGCTAATGTGACAGTTCCACAACAATATCCGTTTTAGGTATTACCCGCAGCGTATCGTTGTTCACTGGAAATGCCGAATTCTCCAGAATTCTCATGGTGGGTCTAATGTTAGGCGCAGATCCAGTACAAACCACGACAGCCATGACGATGAGGTCCGGTCAGACACTCAGCTTAGTTCGCTAGTTTTCGTGAGCGAATGGGTACTCGGATCAAAATGTGGCGTAGCGCGATGTATAGTACAGGAACCGGGAAACAGTCTTATCTGGGAACAGTGCCGGACTAGCTAAGCTTTATGCCCAGGTAAAAGCGGAATGGCTGCAGACGGACATGATTACGTCACATCACAGTAGATGGACAAGATTGCGAACATCTTACCTGAGTCATAGTGTACAATTGCTTCTTTTCGAGGTATGTCCGTGGGATCAAAAGCTTAGTGCACAAACGCGTGCCAATCAAACAACGCAACTGTCACCAACTTGCAGGAAACATCCGAACCTGATATCCCTGCAGTAAGCCACAGTTCGCAACTGCTGCGCCCTAAATCGATGGAACGTTGTGTGCATGATTATGTGTGGGAATCTGTACGCTGATCGCATGGGATGTGGGATGAAACGTGATCCATGCAGCATGTATTGAAGATCAACTGCTGTACGAAGGAAAGTGATGCAATTGCTTCCGTTGGGGTTGATTGGTAGGTTCTTATCAACTGCGCAATGACAACGGCAGCTAACTCATTCGATGTATAGGGCGTATTCTACGTACAGCGAATCAGCGAACCAGGCAACGAGTTAATTTCGACTGGGCCACTCAAATTGAGATAAGTGGAGATCCTCTGTTATTGTCTCAAAACCCAGGTGTTTGTGGGAATGGGTAATCGAAATCTTTGTCCAATCCCCAGTCCCCGTCAAAATTTGGGATGTTAAGTTCGACCAACCTCCACCGTTTCACTTTTGAGCGACCAAAAGCGAGAACGAGCAAATCATGACATACCTGAATCAGTACTACCCACAGCTCCTCAGTGCCTTTTTTGGCACTATTCTCTTGTGCAAGCTAGCCTCATTCCTACGTCGCAGGAAAAGACTCCGTGATTTGGGTTGTGGTAACATCTCTCATTATCCTCATAAAGATCCTCTCCTTGGCTATGACCTCCACCGACTCCTCGAGAACAGCAAGAGAGACCACGTAAATGTTTCATTAATACAGCACCTCCACACTACATACGGTAAAGGCAAAACTTTCCAAGCTCTCACGTGGGGTCTGAAAACGTTGTATACTGTTGAACCGAGGAATATTCAGACAATCTTAACCTCAGAGTTCCAGAGCTTTGGGGTCGAGTCAATTAGGAAGGCTTTCAATGATCCATGGATTGGCGCTGGGATCGTAATGTCAGATGGGCCGGTCTGGAGAAGCTCACGGAATATCTTGAAGCCGCTCTTTGGCAAGACGTTGTTCGCGAATCCATATCACCTTGAACACCACTTGAGCAGACTTTTGGCATTGATTCCTAGAGATGGGTCCACAATTGACATGCAGCCTCTTTTTTGGCGCTTGGTATGTCTAGGGAAAGGCGCAAAGCACCTCCTTTGATTAATTCCTTACGCTAATGCTTCTACAAGTAGTACTTCGATGCTGCCACCGAACTGATTGTGGGTGAATCAGCCGATTCTTTACTTCCAGATTCTCGTATGGACGTGCCCGGATTTCTTTCACTAATGGAAAGGGCTCTCGAAGGGGTGCAGCGTCGCGTAACACTGGCTCCCATACTTTCTTTCGTCCCACGCGACAATGCATGGACAGAGGCTTGCGACAAGATCCACAGCTTTTTCGATAGACATATCGACCGTGCCTTGGCGGAGCAGAAGGATTCCTCGCAGCGTCGTGAACATGCAACCTCACAGAAGAACTCAAGGAGTACCAGTATCCTCCACGAGCTTGTGGAAGGTTCACAAGATCGTCGTTTCATTCGCGACCAGCTTCTTAGTCTCTTCCTACCTTTCCACAATGCCTCTCCGATTGGCATAGCAGATCTATTCTTCCAAGTCGCTCGCGCCCCGGGTGTGTGGACCAGAATGCGAGAGGAGGTTCAATCAGTAGGAGATGTGCCGTTAACATTCGAGCTGCTGAAGTCGATGAGATACATCCAAAGCGTCATTAAAGAGAGTATGTGTCAACCTAATACAAAGTTGGCAGCATTGGCATAGCTGACCATGATGATGAGGCTTGCGCTTGCTCGCACCTCTCGATAGAATCCTGCGTCAATGCTCCCATGACAGCGTCCTTCCAGTTGGTGGAGGTCCTAGCGGATCCGAACCTGTGCTCATCCAGAAGGGCACGCTAGTTGAAATACGTACAAGCGTCTTACATCGTGAGCCTTCATTCTGGGGACCTGACGCTGAAGATTTCCGGCCAGAGCGGTGGCTCGAGCATACTCTTCGTCCGAAATGGGAATTCCTACCATTCGGTGGCGGGGCAAGAAATTGTCCCGCTCAGCAGATGATCATGGCACAATATGCACTTATTCTTGCGAAGTTTGTGCAGGAATTCGAGACGGTCGAGAATCGAGATGACGTGCTTGAGTTCGTAGATGAGTACAAGTTCTCGAAGCGCAGTGCGCGCGGCGTTCAGCTTGCTTTTACTTGAGATCACATATGCATAGAGGTGGGGTGCAGTGGATATTCTACCTGGACAACCCATGTATCTGGTAAATAGCGTAGAGGAGAACAAGGAAATGGACCAAAAATGCAAGTCGTAAACCCTATCGCTAGGCCAATCTCAGGCTAGATGTTCACACACTCGCTCTGGGACCCTCCCTGAGAACGAGAGGTGTCTTGCGCTGTAGACGTTGATCACCCAAAATTGAAGATTCTTAATTTAAACGCAGATATCCCGGGATTTCAGAAAAACCATTCGCAGCTTCGCTCATAGAACTTCCAGGTTATCCCCTCGATATGAGCTGATCATGATAGGCTTAAACTCTAGGAAATAGCTGCTCCATGTATAGATCATAAGTCCTGATATTCATATGTCGGAAGCATATTCTTTGAACCAAGGAGCTAGGTCTCTTGCCGATCTGCTAATCAGCAAACACAATGGCCGCATTGGAAAACGTCGAGCATCCGCTTGAGTTGGCAGACTGACACTTTTTGACATGATCCGGTACGACGTGACTTATCCTGACGTTGCATAGGATATGACTTCCCAGAACATGTCGAGTCATGACTGGTAGTCCTAGTCCTTTTCATGACCATTTACGGTCTTGGATGACCTCCTGTGTACTTTATCGAACGACTGTGAAAACTGCTCCAGGCAATGTAGGCAGTCCTGCCATGATGATGGAGGGCTACACATCTGTTAGCCAATCACCATGTAGGAATTAGCTCTTAAGCACCTACTGCACGAGTAGCGATATAACGCGACATAGATCCAATTGCGTTAGCCAAAAACCTATCTCAACCAACAATGATAACCACAGTGCTACCGCTGTAGCGTCTGCAAGAAATTCGCAGCTCCCAAATAAACACAAAAAGTTGCCACAATGAAGACCTGTTTGGCTTCGATCGAAATGGATAAGGGCCCGAGCAAAGTGCCAAAATCGTAGCTGATAGAGAGCAGCGAAGATGAAGTTTGAAAGTTTTCGGCATACGAACACCTGCCCTAGCTGCATTTCAGAAAGTGGTAAATCTAGCGCTTCAGTCTCTGAAACAGCGAAACGTAGTGACGCTTTGATTTCCCCTTTGGGAAATAGTTGCGACCTGTCGAGACGCTAGCAGTTTGATTGCAGTAGAAGCCACGAAGCATGCAATCGCTTTTTGATGCAAGGCATGCACTGCAAAGGCGTTCATGGTACATATGGTAGGTTCGTGTACTGTAGGCGTGCTTCTCGTATCCGTTAAAACTGTACACGAGTGGAGGAGGTGGAGGCCCACTGGCACATCCTAAAACTTGAAGGATCCAACCGATACTGGATATGTACGACGTCCAGCGCTGAAGGACTGATGTTGTATCTTGTAGCTGATATTATGGAAAAAGCGAATCACTTTGATCGGCGTGAGAAGGACATCTCGCTTTCAAGGGTGGGTGAATCGTGTTCAATGATTGTGTCCACATGGTTCCCTAAAGGAAAGAGATTCTCGCCAAGTAGGAGATCTATCCCAAAACCGACGACTGCATGTGTTCTTGTTCGAAAAGAACGGCTTAGAGATAAGAGGTATATCGGCTTATTGGTGGCTTGCTCGCCTGACATTCCAGGATGACTTCATCTTATGTGAGACTACTCCATTCTTTTCCCCCCAAGACCCTATAGCGTTTAGCTATTCAACGTGCATGAGTGGCGTAGAGGTCCGCACCATGGCCATTGGGGCTAGAGGAAGCCAAGAGAGTGCAGCATGAAGAGGAATGTTCCGCGAAATTATGGAGCGATCATTAATCATGCTCACTCCACTGCATCGATATGATCTTCTCGAATCCAATGATACGTAAGGCAGTGCGCCATTTCGGCGTTGACTGATCTCTCCCTTGAATAGTGTAGTAATCCTTACCCTCTTTGGTGAAGGCCCATGCATGCAACGGCTGAACCAAGGAGCCGGATCTCTTGCCGATCGACAGATCGGCAAACACCTTGGCCGCATATCTCCGTGCAAACTGATAAATCTATAGCACTCGATGTGGTCCGGTAGCATGCAGTTTGTATCGAGGCTGCGTTAAACCAAGTGTTCTAGAACTCAACGGTCTCAAAGCACCGGCAAAGTAGAGGATTTGACTTTTCGCTTATCATTCATTCTCTACTTTCGATCATGGGTGAATGTTCCCTGAGTGCCGACCGATACCATGTCTCGTACCCTTCCATTTGCTGAGATGGCACTGGGGAGGCTTTCTCGAATTGTAACGAACACCGCAATTGTCTAACGCGAATGATCCATGCTCGCAGTCTCGCACCCTTCTACGGGACAGTTAGACCTTCTCACCGTGACCTTCCGCCGTCTCAGATGTCGTCCGTGACCAGTTTTGATGAAGATCATGTTTGAGGTAGATGCCATCCTCTTCTACAGGGCCTTGAGGTCCAGCTTTGATGTAGGTATTGACAGTCTTCAGCCTGTCCATCTCAACTTGGGTCACACCAACAGCTCTTCTTGGAATCCCGTACTGATCCTCCTCATTGTAGCCGCTCGTATTCCTCTGAGAGTCCGAATGCGGGTCCTTGGTACCCATTTGCGAATGAAGCTGTGGTTTGCCGCTACTGAGTCGAATTGTGTAATTCCAACGCGAGAAATGTGATTTCAGCGTTGCCCATGGTGGAAGGTGGTGGCGAAACATGCGAGCGCAAGAAGGCATGCTATTGGTGATAATGCCAAAGAAGATCTCGATGAGACTGGAAATTGGGCATATCAGTCTCAGATTGGGAATCTTTACAATTATTGGACACTTACACCATCAATTCCACGTCGATAAGAAGCCAGGTTGCATCTGAGTTGCGCAAGATCTGTTGTCGGTAATAGATACTACACGCGGAGGCTATGACAGCTCTGTGTGGACACATCAGACCAGGTATCAAATTTCTAGAACTCTGAAACTTACATTAGGCCTGTACTGAAAATGAGGATAATACCGAGTTTGCGCGTGTTGCTTAGTTGTAGCTGATACACAGCGATAGACGGCAGTATGAGCAGGAACAGATCAATCGCTAGACCTACCCAAGCTATGAGGATCGCCAGCTTGGTCACGTTTTGCTGAGCAGCCGAAAAAATTGCTTCAATCCAGGTTTCACCTGGCTTTGGCGTTACCAGAACAACTGAGGCAATCCAGATGCCCCAGTAGATGACCGTGGCTAGTGTTGCACCAACGTAGATGGACAGTCTTAACCATCGCATTGGCCAAAATATCTGTAAGTACAATAAGAAGAAACTGAACTTCGTGATCCAAAGAACCGGTGAGACCAGTAGGTCCATTATGTAGATTGGCTGTACCAGCGTTAAGTGTTTGGTGGCTGGATATTGCGCACATGACTAACAAGTGTGTAGTTCGCACTGAAGAAATCACCAAGGCGGATATCGTACTGATGCTTTCCGATAGGTCCGTTGATGGTGGCTAGAGCAAGGTTCGTGTCATTGCAGGCTCACAATACTCATGGGGTAGACCCACGCCATATGCACGCTCCATATAAAGCGATTGAACCAAGAGCGGAGAGAAATATCGTCAGATCATCCCAGGAAAATTTGTTGATGATATGCAGCTTCGTGTATACTCTTATCGTAATAAATATCATCATAATAGCCAACGGAACACCGCCTCCAACCACAAGCTTCGGTCCTCTGCTATCAGGATGCGTAAAATTGGGTGTAACACCTGGAGGTGGAGTCGCAGCTGGATACTGAAGAATAGCAGGGTCTGATAGATTAAGCTTGACGGCCATGTTTAACAAGTTATCGTTGAAAGTGCGGTAATAGATAGCTTTTTCAAGGAAGCGAGATGGAGCAGAGCAGGCGGGTGATAAGGACCTGGTGGCCAAGAGTCGAGAGCAAAATTCTGTCTTTCGAAACGGAAAAGAGATCCCCAAAGACGGACAGAAGCCAGGAGCTTAGACCAAAGGGTATGAGGTACATCTTACCCCATGCTCGATGTGCTCAGCAGACAGCCTTTTGATGTTGTTCATGTACACCAGGTTACATCGATCTGCGGCGCAGCAGCTGATGAAAGAGGCACAGTAACGTCTCACGAGGCGAAGCCGGAAAATAAGGTGGTTCCCCGCAGATTCGTGACAGCTGCGAGATTCGATTGGCACGCAAGTCTACGCCAAGTTCTTGACCCACGAGAGTTTTCACGGGTAGGGCGCCTGAAGGTGACACGATTGATGCAAGCAATCGCAGGATTTACTCCTTTGGGAATCTGCAAGTCGATCATCAACCAGGCCATGACGTGTTTGAGGAGTCAGCAGCTGAAGCAATCTAGTTGTGTAAGCGAACAAGGGTCCCAGTCCCTTGGAGCTGAATGATCAGTGTGCGCGTGTCATCAGCACCGGTGGCTTTATACCGTTCATCAAGCAGAGTTACGACTAGGCAAACTACCCGCACAAGGTCGTCTTCCTGCAACAAGGCTTCCATCACAACTACCAGACCGAAAGATCTGAAGGAAGATCGGCTGAACACTTAGAAGCCGTTTTGGTTTTCTGGGGATGTTTTCCGAACTTCAGGTGGATAGTTGTTGTTCAGATCAAATTCGAACTTGATGCCCCCACGGGGATTTGGCGGCGCTTCTGTATTCTAGGTAGGAGGCCCCCTAAGCGAGGCCCCCTTAAGCGAGGCCCCCTTAAGCGAGGCCCCCTTAAGCGAGGCCCCCTTAAGCGAGGCCCCCTTAAGCGAGGCCTTAAAGCGTGATTGATAGCGAAGCATGGGGGTTTCACATTACCGCAGCTCCGGTGCCACGGTCCGGGACCCCTACACGGTAGTGTGAACTCTATTTTTGGCGATGGTTGCTCCGTGCCTTTCTTCTACCACACTTCTCATGCTTGATGATGTGAAGGATCTCCATCTGCCTCTAGCTACTCCATTACTACCTGCGATGTCAGCTTAGCCAGGCAGCAGGCAAACCCCGTGGTTGAGACCGTTTCCCCTTTCCAGGTTCTATACGGCGCATCGACACGCCATTTCTTGATCCAAGTGCCACCCGGGCATCCAGAGTAAAGACTCATTTGCCAGTCTGAGAAGGGTGAGTGAAGGGTTCTGTACTTTGTTTGCAATCCAGGCAATACAAAATGAATTAGTAATCACGGAGAGAAGTGCTCAAAGTCGAACAAGCCATGAACTACGCACCATATATTCCTGGGTGTATTAAACAGTGAACGAGATACACTGTGCTAAAGCAACTTTCAGATTGGCCAACAGATTCTTACACCGCAGATCCTGGCTACGAGGACTACCGAATTAAGCTAGCTATCTGATTGGGAGTTCTCGTCATGGCTGTCGCACCTTATATTGGGTCTATCGCTCGTGCGTTCCAACTGGGTGCTGGTCTGGTGTGTCTGGCACATTGAGTACATAGTGCCCTTCCCCCCCCCCCCCCCCCCCCCCCCCCCCCGCCTTTTCGCCCTGCATCTTGCTCGGGCTCCCATCTCTTGATAATAGGCGTTTTGTGCCTCAAGTCGGCATGAGTGTCCTAGATTTGCACGTCATCGACAACGGAACGCCAAGATGCCCGTGGACTACGTAAAGGTTTTGATACATGCAGTTGGCACTTACCCAGCAGTCTGCCCGTATTCAAAATTGTGTCTAATGGGTTCCATGATCCATTCAGCCATGTATGGGACATGTGGAAGGAGCACAATCGGATCGAATGCGACAGCGATTTGATCACCCTTGTAGCCTTCATCGGGTTGCAAAAGTCCAGCCATTCTGTTTCTCTTTCCAACGCTAGAATGTCTTCGAATATACCTAATGCTTGTTGCCTCAGACTCCCGACACCGAAACTTTGAGATGTCTGAGTCATTGGTAGTACCCTTTGATCTCGAATTCTGTGGAGTAACGGGTGCCATCAGCATTGCTAGGGTACCTTACATAGCGCAATGTGCGGTGACGCAGGTACGTCGACATTGCATGGCAGCTCCACCAGAGCGGCCCAAGGAGCAAAACACAGCGCCACAGACATTTGTTATCTATATTGCAAAGCATAGGTTGCTACTGCAGGTCATGGTCCCAACACTAGCGACGATCGCCATTGTCTCGATTTGCGAGAATTCGGCATTCATCATCAACGACTATGGTATCTTGACTGCTTAGGTAAGATGTATCTGTGCATACTCTAGAAGTCTCGCAAAGCAGACCTTGTCCATTGCATCTACCTCACAGGTAGAGAAAATACCGAGTCGATCTTCGGCTAGGAATCAGACCGCTTAGTATTTATAGTACCCTCCACCAAAACCCGTGACTAAGGCTAGAGCCTCCGTCTCTGCATTAGGGAACTTAGCGAGCCACTCACCATATTTCTTTACTACGCAGCTCGCAGAGCCATCCGCCCGTCCATGGCCTTGAGCATGGTCGAAGCCTTCAATAGAAATGATATGAATTCCTTCGAGAGCAGCGTCGGCATACGATCCTACGCAAAGCCGTCCTTTCATACAGTAGATCTCAGCTTGGCCACGTTCAAGAATGATTGCACCGGCACTTGAGACTAGAAAAGACGACACCCCACCTTGTTCGCTTCGGGCTCTGCCATCTGGAAGAGAAGAGACTCATACTTCAGGTATGTAGCAATTACCATTGCTTCAACTAGCGGTTTTCAAACGTGTTGTTTGTCGAGAACTACAGCTCTAGCGGCAAATCGCCATTAGGTCCTTTCGTATAGCGTACCGGCGTAGCATAGCACTTTATCCTTGAAATAATATTTGCTTTAGCCATCAGAGTTCACCGCCAGTGGCCTCTTCGGCGTGCTACTAAAAGCGTGCAGGTGGGTCGATGATATGGAGAAATCGTCGATACGGTCTACGCTGCAGGCGGCCTCGAGGAAGACTCGAGTACATGTGTTGTTTTGTCGCAGGTAGGACGGTGTCTCAGGGAGAAGAAGTTGAGAGTCAGGCGGTCGTGAAAGACGCCAGAGTACGTTGTGATAGTTATAGGGAAGGGGTGAAGAGGAGACGAAGGAGAAGTAACATGATCATGTGGGACGTGGAAGACTTTATGGTAGCCTTGGCTGATATTAAATATTCGATTATCTTTGTAGCATACGCACACGCGCCCTCTCCAATGGCAAAGCTTGCGTCGATTCAAGGGACCCGACAATGGACTGATGGCTTAATTAGTAGTTGAAGGTTGCACATACCCAAGGCGAGCAAAGAGTCTGTCACACGCAATCATTGGATGCATAAGGCGAAGAGGAGTCAGCAACGACGGCCAGGCTTGGACCGTCTGATAATTGCTATAGAGATTGCCTAGCGAGTGACTAGAGCTAGTGAATACACGGTGATGCATCCCCAAAAGAGCAAGCGAGCTAAAAACTTCCTCCGCAACAGACCCCTAAGATACTAGTCTCTAGCTTCTCGAGGTTATCCCGTTCGCTAGGACGTCTGCATGTTGCCAATCTAGCAATCGACTGAGTAGGAGAAGAAGTATCCATTGGTGACCTCAACGCACTGGCCTAGACCAGCAACGGTGGGGTTGGCCGTGGCTGCGTTGAATATGGAGTGAGCAAGTGCGTTTTACGGTAAATGAACATAGTGGGAGTGGGTACTTACAGACGGAATCGGTGTAGACAGAGACTATACGAGTTGGATGCGTCAGCCAATTACAAGATTATGAACTAGTTCCTGGTCGGGATCGAGTACAAATCTCGAATTGAGAGGGTTGAGAGAGTCAAATACGTACTGGTGCAACCACTATCGACTTTTTGAGCAGCAACGGAGCCAGTCGCGCCGATCTCATTACATGAGCCGCTGTGGTCATTGGTAGTGATTTCAACGGCGCCGGCCTTGCAGTTGGTATCGGTGTAGCCAATGAACTGCGTGGCATACGCGGAGATGGTGGCCATTGCCACAATGAGGAGGTACTGGACTGAGAGCATGGCGGCTAGTAAAGGATTGATGTTCTTTGTTTGATTGACTGATTGATTGATTGATTGGTAATGAGATTGAAGGCTTCAATGCTGTGAGGATGAGAACACGGAAGATTTGGAGCCATGAAGGGTTTCTTATATGACTTTCGATGCTCGGAGTATAGTTGTACGGTCTGGTTCAATCACACGTCTGCGCCATGAGACATGGGAACATTGTTGACATTTGGGCGGTGAGGCAGCGAGCACGAATCTTTGCTTATGCTGCATTGAGTCTTACAGTCGGATATCCTGAAGGCAGCCTATCCGTGCCCCCTACACAGTCTCGCGATGCGGGCACGTGTACATGACAGGGGAATTATGTGGACGTGTTCGAACTGTTGCCTTTATCGCACTGAAGCTTGAGCCGAACATACCAGAGGTGACGTGGGAATCTCTGCGGCAATTCTGGCGATTTTCGTATGTGTAATATAGTATAAATTTGCCTGTGGACTCGGCGTTTCGATTGGGTGACGCAGCTTACTCGCATTATCAGATCGAGGTTTCCAAACTGCAGGATCCCAACTGCAATGAAGCTATTGCATCGGATCTGGGTTTCCTGGAATCGAAAACACAATCCAAAGATGATTCTGAGTAGCTCAGTCATGGTATTGACGCGCCTCAAGGCAAATTGGAGAAGCTCGAACAAGACGAGTGTATGTGGCAATCATTGGGAGGCTGGCTCAGGTTGTCCACATTCACATTATGGACCGTATGCCGATCACTTAAAACTTTTGCCATACCACCAATGTCGTTCCCACGTTTCAGCTGTGTTCTATGTTGGGCGGTAAACTTACACAGGTGGACCATCCAAGGATACTGATATCATCCGAAGCTGAGACCGTTCCCACAGTTCACCGAAGGATCCGCATATGTAATCCGGAAATACCAACCGGCCGGCTTAGAAACGAGCTGTGCTCTACCAGGACTCGAAATGCGACTGCACTCTGCATATGCATGGGACATGACGTGCATTGCCTAGGAAAGTGTAATTTCAAACCGGATCTGCCAGATCCGGACGCGGAGAACCCTAGTCGAGCTATTGGTAGATGAGTGAATGCTTGATGTTCGGAATCCGTTGTGTCAAATGATTCCCATAACCTGACATTGGACTCGATCGTGACCGTGATAGGTATCGAAGGTACCTTGCCCAAACTCAACCATTATTGCTGAAATTCTTGCAGCTCCGACATGCCTCTGTCGTATTTGCCATTCTAGGCTTGGCGTTCACGATGAGTCTTAAGTATCAGCTGCTTCCTTGTGATCAGCATTTGCTGATAAAGCTCCAACGTGCGGTCATACATCAGTCCCGTGCACCCTCGAGCCGAAACAGTCCCATTGGAACAGACAATTCGCAGTCAAGAATTAGGCTCCCCGTGGGTACCATCGGATACCGTGCCTGGACACCTCGGGCGATACCCTACTAGAATCTTCGCAGTCTAGAACCAATGGTAGTATTCAGAATCTCGCTTTGTCGCCACGGAACAATTTTATATCTCTTGCGAAATCAGCAGAAGGGCCTACCCGAGGTGTCTGAACCCTATATGTGGGGCTAGCTACTACATGTCAGAGCCGCAGTATGCTTTACCAACTCATGTGTGAGGGCTTTGGGACATGCTAGGAACTCACCGGAAGCTTCTTTGTAGGCAAGCATGGCAGCTAGATTCCATTGGTGTACGCAGCGTGGAGAAGCGCGGCCTATCCAATAATTAGGGACGGAAAGACTGAGTTCATTAGTTGATCGCTTACGGTATGTCTCTAGCGTGCTCACGAGCGCGAAGTCAAGAAATTGTCCGATCCGGCAACAACATTAGAGGTCGTGATGTCCCGATTGGAAAGGTTCCATATGTTGGCTGTTGCAAAGAGAATGTTCTGATGCGGAAGACCACGCTCTGTAAAGGACTAGGGGAGAAATGATCTGCACTATCTAGTGTATACCCACAGGTAGCATCGACGTCCCATCCAGCATTCATGCCATTTCTAACATAACTTGGTCATCTGTATAATTTCAAGCTTTCGGTGGGGTGGTCAGAGTAAGCAAATCCATGCCGATGCCGAGGGCCACCTGATCAACGAAAACTTCATGAATGACAATGACATAGAGACGACGGAACGAATGCTATTGCGTACTCTCGAATTACATCCTCCAGTGCTCGGACTGCATCAGAAGACCGCTAATTGGAGGAGGCTAGGTTTCTGCAGTTGAGGTTTAGGTAACTCTACCCAGTGCTCTTCGTATATCCATTCCCAGAGAATGTGTGGTGAGATCCGACAAAAAGGCTCTTACGCTCCGAAGGATCCGGGTACAGGACTGGGTGGCTTTGGAAATCAGGTCAAGACTGGGGTGACACCCTCGACGAGATCAATGAGGAATTCATCACAAGAGAGCTCGAGTTCCTCTCTTCGAGGATACAAATTTTCTGTCATTTCTTCATCGCCCTCTATTCTAGGCCTGACCAGACCATTGAAGCTATGTCTATTACAATCGTCAGACTGTGTGCTAACAGGCATTCTTGTTGGTTCGATTGAGACGAGGAGCTTGCTACTCTCGATGTTTCCACTGATGGAGCATCGTTTACAAATTCAAAGGAGTGAGAGGTGCAAGTAATATATGCATGAGTCAAGACTCGCGACCGAAGTTCGGCTGGCAAAATGCGTGGGAAAAGATCAATTGGGGAGACAGGTGGACGTAGGGGACAAGGGATGTAAAGGGGTCGGGGGTTGGTCTGTGGCGTTCTGTTACTGCATATTTACTATGATGAGCTACCAGGGAAGTAACGACACACACGACTATCAGGCCTCTAACGCTCGTCACCTTATGCTCCAATGCCTCACTTCAATTGCACATTCACAGATATTATGAGCATTTTCCAGCCACTATCGACATGACTCTCACTCCAAGCCCATTTTCCTCTGATGGTAATGACGAGGAGTCGAGCTCACTAGGTGGTAAGGGCAACAGCCAAGGCACCGTGCCCAGCACCGCGACTACTGCGACCCAAACTAATGCAAAGTCTCCACTTCGGTACCCAACTAAGTCATCTCCTGTTCGGTAATTAGCGCCTCTAATCCAGTTACCTAGGTTGGACTAACACTCGGATAGATCACTCTACGCAGAGTTCGTCCATGTGCTTGTCGGCCCTAACAAGATCGACTATGGAGTCCACAAGGGCTTGCTGGTGAGCATGAAAACCCAAGTCCTTACGGCCAAATACTGATTGCGGATACTGCAGTGCAAGCAGTCTAAGTACTTCGACGAGATGTTCAATAAATCCTCCGTAGAAGCCTCAACTGGCATCGTGAGGCTGACAAAGGAATCACCCTTGATCTTTGAAATCGTACAGACTTGGCTTTACACAGGTCAAACCACGCGGGCCGTAGGCGACGAAGACAGAGACATCGATTCCGAGCACAGCCTCGACCTTTTCCTCTTCGGCACCAAATACGATTTACCTAACCTGCGTAACAAAGCCATCGACAACCTCATCGAGCTTCACGGAGGGTCTATTCCCGCATGTCAGAACATCATCAAAGCATACCATGGGACACTTGAAGGATCACCTATACGCAAACTGTTCGTGGACCTCATTGTCTACTTTCCGGCCGAAGCTCAAATGATGATGCATAGGCACGCAGAAGCCTTTTGGAAATACCCTCAATTCTTGATGGATGTAAACGTCGCTCTATTAAAGATTGTTCAGAAAGAAGTGGTGCAGATGCCTGGCTGTGTTGGCACAGCTACTCCTTGCGAATATCATGTGCATGACAATGGGGAGGGTAAATGTAGGTAGACTAGCCAGTCTTTAAACGCATTTGAATTCCACATGCATGAGGAGGAGCGGGGAGTGCGAGATGTGAGGCTTCACACGCTGTGAAGCAGTTGCGTGGTGCAAGTAGTAGGTGTATGAGACCCCGAGTGCGAACAACATCCACAAGAACCCAGAGACACAGGTTAAGTATCCTTTCAAACCAAAACGAAATCCAGAAACTCCATTCTAGCTCATTACTAGCCATCCGTAGGATTTCCCCATTCCAACTGAATGCTAAGCTAGTAACTTGCCGACTGCACTTCAATAGCCGCCAAACACTCCAACAGTGAAAGGTCCCATCGCCCCGCCGTCCATTTATAGAATTTCAGCCCGGGTCCCCTGAGAGGGAACCATAGGATTGGCCACTTAAGCAGCGAAATCAGTCCCCGGAATTTACCGTCCTCCCACTTTGTCGGAATAACTTCGCTCCGCACTCCGTAATAGCGGCTTGGCGCCTACTCCTAGATAAAACACTATAGCTTAGCTAGCTAGATTTAAGATAATCCCTAGTTTACCTACCTAAATAGATACCCTGTAAGCAGGTTGTCCTAGGTAGGTAATAGGGGATTAGATAACCTAATCGGTATAACCTAGCAAGAGGTTCTACCGACACTAATTAGTTATCGACCTCAGATCAGTAAGGTACAGAAAGAAAATTTTAACTTTAATACCGAATTTTAATTACAGCGACCTTAACTGTAATACTAAACCCTAACTATAATACCTAATCCTATAATAACGCAACCAGCTATAGAAGAGGAGTATAGAGGGATAATAATACTATTAGAAATTATCCTTGAAGACCCTAAAAAGTTATTAAGTACTACCCTAGGAATATACGTAACTTAAGTAATAAGCTCCTACTAAAACTGCGAAGAAGAAGGATATAATCTATAGATAAACTTCCTTAAAGACTTTAGTAATTAGGACGAAGTTTTATTTAGTAAGATAGAGAAATATTTACTATAAAGCTTTAGGGAGTATTACGGTTCCTTCTAACCGTAGGGTAAGCTCTTACTTAGTACTCGATAGAAAGTAGTATAATAGCTAGGCGATAATCCAACTATCTTACACTCTTATAGAATTAGGCTATAATAGGGAGCTACTTTTTAATTATAACGTCTATATACCTAAGGATAGGACTTATATCTATAAGTACCTAGTAAGGCTAATAGTCTAACTATAGTCTAATTAGCCTATAAATATACTAAAGCTAAAGAAGAAGTCCTACGTTAACTCTATTAATAACTCTAATACGCCTAGCACGCCTACTATAGGCGGTAACTCTAACACGCCTAGTACGCCTACCTTAGTTAAAGCTAAAATACTAACTAAGACTAGTATTAGGGGCCGGCCTAGAGCGAGTCGATAGGGGTGTTAATTAACTAGGAGAATAAATCTAAGGAAGGAAAGCTATATATATAGAGCGTATATATAATATATTAGGGACGCAGCTCGGTAGGCGCTAAGGCTAAAGAGGCCTAGCGTTAGAATAATACTAAGTCGGATATAGGCTGAGTCGGACCTAATCTAAATTAGACCTAGGCTAAACCTAGGCTAGGGTATATAAATACTGGTAAGTAATAAAGGACTAGTAAGTAATAAAAGGCTAGCCCGTAATATCACCCCTCCCCTTAAGAAAGTATTAACCCTAATACGTACAAGTAGTTTCCTATTAGCTAGGACTACTAGGCTTTCTAGGGTAATAGTAGTAGAAGTCTATAACTATATCAACTATATATTCGAACTTATTACCGTCCGCGTTATACTATTAACGATCCGGTTACTCCTCGTCCTTCTACTTAATATAGAACTGTAAACGGCGCTTCTTCCCTATCTAGCGGGAATCTAAAATCTTATCTAGTTCCTATTCGTCTTTATTATTAATAACTATTAGCCCTAGGGGTTCGATACGT
Source organism: Stereocaulon alpinum (assembly GCA_018257865.1). Classification (NCBI taxonomy): domain Eukaryota; kingdom Fungi; phylum Ascomycota; class Lecanoromycetes; order Lecanorales; family Stereocaulaceae; genus Stereocaulon; species Stereocaulon alpinum. Next base: position 85,392 of record JAEUBA010000004.1, on the reverse strand, counting down.
TACTTAGGTAGGGGATTATTAGCAGCCTTATATAATAGGCTTAGGTAGAACTCTTTATAGGTCTATATACTCTTTAGGAGGTTTAGTAGGTAGGAGTACCCTTTCTTTTCTAGAATTTTATATAGTCCTAGTATTTTATTATCTAGCTTTTTACTCGGCCTCACTATAGTAATATTCTTACTATTTAGGAAGACCTAATCTCCTGCTTCGTAGGATACGTCGGATTAGTAGCGATTCGCTTAGTCTATTATACGTTTACGGCTCTAAGCGGACTACTCTTTAAGGAATTCTAATATATCTACTATTTTATCTATAATATTATTTACCTTAGCAGCCTACGTCCTTTCTTAGGCGGAAGGGCTAGGTTCTACTAGCGGCGAGAAAGATATATAAGGATAGAAGCCTTTATTAGCGAAGAAAGGAGATATACTAGTAGTATTAGCGATAGTATTATTATTAGCGAATTCTGCGATTAGTAGCTAATAGACCTAATTATCCTATATATAGGAGTAATATATCCTTAGTAGCCGTTTAATATCTTAATTAGCCCTTTTAGTTTATCTATTAGTTTCTAGGTAGAACGCTATAGATAGCTTTACCTTAATTCGTAATCGCTCGTATAGTACCTTCTATACTAATAAGACGAACTATAGACCTCGGTCTAATATAATTAAGTTAGGTAGACTATAGGTGCGGAAGACGTAGTTAAGTAAGATATCTACCGTAGCCTCTATAGAGGTTCCTTTATTAGTAGCAGTATATAGGGCGTAGTACCGTTCCTTAGTAAGGCGATCTACTAGTATATAAATAGCGTTACGGTTATCCGAAATAGGGAGACCTATAATAAAGTCTATTAAGATATCCTACTAGCGTATTATAGTATAGCCTTACAAGCTATATCTACTATATTACTACTAAGGGCCCCTAAGTCTAATATTAACTTTAGTTAATATCGAGCCTTAGTAGACCTAGCCTAGTCTAGCTGAGATTACCCTATTAGGAATTAAGTTCTAGTAGCTCCTATATATAGAGCTACTACCCCCGTCCTATTTCTAATTCCTTATCTTTTATCTTAGCTTACTCCTATACCTAAGTCTTTACTATAGAATTAAGAATACCTTATCTACGTCCCGTTCCCTAATATTATAAAAGACTAATTACCTAGCTAGTACTCCTACGTACTAGAGTAACTATAATATTAGAGTAACTACCTAATTATAATACTTATATATAGTAGTTACTCGCCGAAGTCTAAGAGGATCCCGCTAGGGTCCTAAATACCTTTAACTACCTTTATACCTAAGCTAAGGGTACTACCCCGTCTATAGCTATACCTCCTCCTTCCTCCCTTATATTTAACGCAGTAACCCTCGCTAATATTATTACTTAAGCGATAGTATAAGTTCTCCTATCTATAGTTTAGTCTATACCCTAACCCTAAGTATTTAATATAGATACTCTCAGCTATACCTTAATTATAGGATTATAACTATCCTTAGTAATAGGCTATCCTCTTCCTCCTCTTCTTCCCCTATAAACCTAAACCCCCCTATAATCTAAAAAGCTCCCTGATATCTTAGAGTATAAAGGAGATTAAGATAAGCTAGATATATAGGAATAAACCTTAATCTAATAGATATATATAAATTATAACTATTATCCTACTAATAGTAATAAGATCGCCTATATAAAACTTAAGTTAGCTATAGGAAAGAAAGCCTCTAACTTAATAAACTAATATCGAAAAGATAGTCTATATATATTAACTAGCTTTATTGATTAATTAATTGGTTTATACGCCTATTCTAGTATCTATATATACTAATAAGGGTGTTCTATTATATTATTTGTGAAACTAGTAGATAGTACACGTAGTGTACCTTTCCTAGCCGCAAGAGAAACCATAGTATAGTGCCTAGATAAAAACTCCCGCTTATCCTTAATAATACAATTGCTTTTAGTCTAGGGATTACACCCTAGGCCTCCTTAACACCGGTAACTCTTAACTGTATTCTTCAATATTATACTGAGCGCTCTATAACATTATTTCTAATACTAACTGTAATATACGCCCTTCGCACTATACTTAGCTCTTAAGGACCCTGCTATATTCTTCTATATCCTTTAACTTTATTATAGCGCTAAGCGCCCTATAACTTTCTTTAACCTTTACTGTATTAATATAGGGGGGGGGGAGGAGGGGGTATATAGCCGTCCCGTAAGGGTTCGAGTTATTAGCGCTGATTAGTAGTGTTTATTAGTGTCCGTAGTAGTACCGGATTTAGCTGTTCGGTAGTTTACTAGTTAAGGATACGAGAAAGGGGGGAAGCCATATACACCGCCTAGGAGGCCTATACTTATATAAAGAATCGGATAGCATAATATCCCGCTAGTCGTATTAGATAGTACTTACTTCTATCCTTATATACTTTACTTCAGGGGGGAGCCAACCCTTCAGCTTATAATTATAGTTATACAGCGCCGCTTACACCAAAGGCTCGCCTAGCTACTTAGATAGGGGCCGTCCTTTTCTAAAATACGCCTTCTAATTTATAACCTAGTATATCCTTCTCTTAGTCCTATATACCCATAACCCCAGCCTTCCCCTAGGATAGACTGCGCGTTAGTCTTAACTAGTAGATACGCATCAAGCGCACGTAGATATTAGATTTTTCGAATTAACGGCTAGGTAGGTATTACCTATACTCTTCACTCATCAGGCTGAGATACTGCACCTAATACCAATTCTTGCTGTCTAGTCTCGATCGTAGGGGAGGTATAATAGTCGTAGTAGAGTTAGGGTAAGTATTATCGCGTTGCCCGAAAAACTCTACACAGAGTTCTCAGCAACCACGCGACGTCTCAACATTATTTAACCTGCAATGTATTAGGGGAGACATCTCAGCTCTGAATAGGTATTCAGGTTCGTAGCCAGCACCGCGTACAGGTGTGTCTCTATCGCTGGCCAACTAGCTTTATTAATTAGAGAAGAAAGCTATAAAAAGCTTATAGTAACCCGTTTAAATAAGAGGATACTTAATAATATATTTAAGACCTTAAGTAAGGTCCTATAACCTTTAGGGAATACCTTAACCTTATCTCCTAAAGGAAGGAATAATTTAGATTAGAGGATAAATCCTTAATTAACGCTATAAGGTATAATATTAACTTCAGTACTTAGTAAGCCTTTATTAGATAGCGGAAGGCTAACAGCTAGTAACCCTAAACCTTTAATAAGTACGTTCGTATATACTTAGAGATTAACTAAGAACTTTAGTAGATTAAATATTAACTACCTCGCTAAAGCTCTATACTTACTAATATTAGAGCAAGTACTAAACCTAGTAGCTAGAGGCCTACTACTACTAGAACCCCCTCCTATATAGTTATAGCTAATAAACCTACGACCTAACTACCTCCTAGAGATTTAATAGATCTAAGTATAGTATAAGCTGCAGTTAAGGGTCGGAAGCTATCCGAGCCCTTTATTAAAGTAATATATAATAAGTAGAAACTATATTACTATTATAAGCTCTCCTACCTAAGTCTTATTACTAAGAACTACCTAAATAAGTAGACCTAACTCCGCTCCGGAATTATTATTAAGTTTAATAATAACTAAAGTATTATAAGGGGCGTCTCCTTAGATATAGGAAAAGTCTAGTCTTTATATAAAGTTATATACTAAGATTATTACTAGTCTTATATTTATCTTCTTACCTCCTAATCTTATCTTTTAACCCCCCGCTTTAATTATATACTAAGTTCTTAACCTAAGATACCCTATAGTTATTTAAGACTAATCCTACCTTTTATAATAAGTATATAGTAATTTAGTATACTCTTCGCCTTACTTAGTCTAGAATCCTAATATATTACCTCGTCGATATAGGCGCTTTAGGATATATATTTATTAATAAAATCTTTATATATACTTAGAATCTTACCTTCTATACCCTTTATTACCCTTATATTATCTAAGGATTTAATAGTTAGCCTATAGTAGCTAGCTTAATTACCTATCTAGCTAAAGCTATTATAGATACCTAAGGTTATATAAAAAGGATCTTCTTCTATATAACTAAACTCTAGTAATATCTTATTATCCTTAGTCTTCCCTAGCTCTATTAATATAGCGCTACTACTAATTTCCTAGAAAACTCCTTAACCTTCGCCTTAGTATTCTACTTAAAGAATTATACCCTTAGTCCTATTAAGGTTATTACCGAAGATAAACCTTTCCTAATACTAAAGGAGAACTATAAGGTAATAACCTCTAAAGAATTCTCCTAAAACCTTACTCTCGCCGCCCTTATCTCGCCCTATACTTTAAAGAAGTAAGATATAACTTAGAAGGAGTCTACTTAGTCCCCTACTTTAAAGAAGTAAGATATAACTTAGAAGGAGTCTACTTAATCCCCTACTTTAAAGAAGTAAGACTTAATCTAGAGGGAGTTAACTTAGTCCTCTACTTTAAAGAAGTAAGACTATACTTAGAAGAAATTAACCTAGCCCCCTACCTTATTCCCTACTTTAGAGAAGTAGAACCTAACTTAGAAGGAGTTAACTTAGTCCCTTACTATATTCCCTACTTTAAAGAAGTATAATATAACTTAGAAGGAGTTAACCCTATCCCTTACCCTATTCCCTACTTTAGAAAAGTAGAAGATAACTTAAAAGGAGTTAACCTAATACCTAATCCTATTCCCCGCTTTAAAGAAGCTAGATTCGACTCTAAAAGAGTTAACCCTACTACCTATTCTTAAAGGGACTAGTTATAATAATAAGTATAGTCGTATTATCGCCTCTATAAAATAAGGCTAAATACCTAAGATCTAGCCCTGCCTAGTTACCCTTAATATATATAAGCTAAAGCCTTATACCTTTACCCGCCTTATCTAGCCTAATAAGTAGGCCGCCTTTAGTCTATCTCTTATAGAAATTAATTAATTTCTTAATAATCCTTATTAACTTAACTTAATATTAACGCTAGAACCTCGCCTAGATTAGGAAACTCTACCTAGTACCTATATCTAAGTCTAGGACTAAGCTATATTTAAGATAAACTAAGAGCTTTACTTAGCCTATACTATAACTTAAGAAGAACTCTAAGCCTACTAAGATTAGAAGAATATTAATCTAGCTATAATCCTACCTAAGCGGTACTACGATTTCCTAAATATCTTCTTAAGGAAGGATATTAATACCTTACTACCCTATCGCCCCTATAACTATACTATTAAGTTAAAAGATAGGCAGTAACCTCCGTTATCCTATCTATATAGTATAAGCCGTAATAAGATCCTAAAACTCTGTTATTACTTAAATAAAAACTTAAATAAAGGGTTTATCTAAGCTAGTTATTCCCCCGCTACGTCCCCTATCCTATTTATTAAGAAGCCTAGCGGAGGCCTACGCTTCTACGTTAACTATTAAAGACTAAATATAGTAACTATAAAGAATTAATACCTCTTACCCTTAATCTTTAAGACCTTAAATTAATTAAGTTATACTAAGGTATTTACTAAGTTAGATATTATCTCCGCGTTTAATCGCCTTCGGATTAGAGAAGGCGATAAGGAACTAATAATATTCTATACCTAATTTAGCTTATTTAAATACCTTATTATACTATTCGGATTATATAATAGCCCTACCTTATTCTAGTATTATATTAATAATACTCTAAGAGAGTTCCTAGACGAAACTTATACTGCGTACCTTAATAATATCCTAATCTATAGTAATATTAAAGCTGAGTATAAGATTTATATTTAATAAGTACTTTAGAAGCTCTATAAAGCGGGGCTATAAGTAGATATAACTAAGTACGACTTCTATATTAAAGAAGTTACCTACTTAGGACTAATTATTACTACCTAAGGGATTAAGATAGATCCTAAGAAAATTAATACTATCTTAAATTAGCCTAAGCTTACTAATATTAAGGACGTCTAAAGTTTCCTTAGATTTACTAACTTCTATAGGTATTTTATCTACGGGTTTAGTCGGCTAGTAGTACTACTAACCGCCCTAACTAAAAAAGATATATTATTCGAGTAGAATAATAAGTACTAAGCCGCCTTTAAGGCTCTAAAGAAAGCTTTTACCTCTAATATAATCCTAGTCTACTTTAACGCTAACTATAAGATTATAGTAGAAACCGACGCTTCTAACTATATATTAGGAGGAATCCTATCCTAGTATAATAACTAAGATATACTACGCCCTATTACTTACTTCTTAAAGAAGTATAACCCTACTAAGTATAACTATAAGATCTATAATAAGGAACTTATAGCTATTATCTATACCTTTAAGGAATAGCGCCCTAAGCTAGAAGGCTCCGCCCTACTTATAAAGGTAATATCCGACTATAAAGCCTTAGAGTACTTTACCTTATCTAAGGAATTATCGCGCTACTAAGCTAGATAGAGCGAATTCTTATCCTAATTCGACTATAAGATTACCTACCGACTAGGAAAAGATAGTAGTAAACCTAATATATTAACTTATTAATTAGGAGATCTCCCTAAAGAGGGGGATATATTAGACCTTAGATACTAGTACTAGTACTAGACGATCCTTAAGCGGAGAAACCTAGCCCTAGAAGTCCTTATAGACTATACCTAGAGTATATTACTAAGTATAACTTCCCTAGCCCTAGCCCTAGTCCCCCTAGTTATAATAGTAACTACCTTAGATATCCTTATTTAGCCCTTCTAGCTATACCTCACCCTAATTTAGGTAACCTTAGTAGAATTAGAGGTAGACCTTAACCTAGAACCCTAGACCTTACCCTCGTCCTATAAATCTAAGTTAGATAGTAATAATCCTATTAACTTTAATAAAGACCCCCTAGACGTCTTAACCTAGTAGCTATAGGATAGAGCTAACGAAGCTAACTAGTTCGTACCTAAAGTCCTAGAAATACTACGCTCTAAGGAAAGATATTATAGTAGAATCCCCCTCGCTAAGTATAAAGATAAGGACGGAGTTCTATACTTCTATAAGAAATAGTATATCCTAAATTCTAATAAGCTACGGCTTCGCCTAGTCTAGCTAGCCTATAACAGCGTCGTAGGTAACTACCCTAGTTATATAAAGTATTATAAGTTAATTAACTAAGCCTATTAGTAGCTAAATATCTATACTATTATCTAGCGTTTCGTACGGAATTACTATATATATTATAGAACTAAGCCCTCCCGCTAGCGTACCTAAGGTTAGCTGCGCCTATTACTACCTCCTTAATAATAATAGAGAGATATCTTAATAGACTACGTAGGTCTTTTACTACCTTATATCTATAGGGGAATTACCTATTAGTATATCCTAGTCTTTATTGATTAATTAACTAAGATATAATACCTTATACCTACTATATCTATAGAAGTAGATAAAGCCTACGATAGCTTCTACTAGAATATATAGAAGCTCTATAGATTACCTAATATCCTTATATCTAATAGAGAATCCTAGTTTACGTTAGAAGTCTAGTAGTCCCTTTATAAGTAGCTTAGGATTAACCTGCGAATATCTATAGGCTATTACCTATAAACGGATAGCTAAACTAAGCGCTTTAACGTAGTAATAGAATACTACCTTTATATATATATTAACTATATATAAGATAATTAGGTAAAGTAGCTCCTAGGAGCGGAGTTCTCTAGTAATAATATAGACTCCTTTAGTACCTTAGCCTTACCTTTCTTAGCTAATTATAGTTAATACCCTTATATTAGGTTTAAACTAACTAAACTCTTACCCCTAGATCTTACCGCCTAAGCCCGTAACTATCTAATCGCTACTAATAAATTCGTAATATAGATAGAAGCCCTTAATAACTACCTATAGGATAAGATACTAATTACTTAAGTAATCTTTAAGTCTTCAGCTAACTAGTACTAACGCCTCTACCTAAGATACCTAGTAGATAACTAAGTATAGTTAAATACTAAAAACCTAAATACTGCGCGACCCTCTATTAAGTTAGATAATTATAATATTAGTCCTTTCTAAGTCTCTAAGATCTTTAATAACCCCCTTATAGTCTAGTTAGACCTACCCCTATCTATAAAAGTCTACCTTATCTTCTACGCTAGCTTACTATAGCTGGTAGCTAATAATCCCCTACTTAGATAAGTCTAACTACCCTAAGAACCTATAATTACTAAAGACGGCTAACGCGAATAGTACGTTAATAGTATCTTAAATTCTAAGTACGACTATAGATATAGCCTACTACTATTAAAGTACTATATTAATTAGGAAGGCTACGTAGCGACGTAGGAACTATTTTAATACCTAAACTACTATTAATAAGCTATTAATAAGTACTACGCCTTAAAGCCTAGCGCCGCTAGTCCCTATAAATCCCTATATACTATTTAAGGTTACTACTATAAGGAGCCCTTACTTACCTAATTCTCGCCCTCGCCTCGCCTAGTCCTTATCTTATTAATAATTACTATATTACTATATAAGTTTAATATTAACTTAAGTTAATATTAATCCTTAATAAATCCTCGCCTAGCCTCGCCTAGTCCCCGCCTTACCTTATTCCGTACTTTAGAGAGTATAACCTAACTTAAAGAGAGTTACCTTAGTCTTTACCTTACCTTACCTTACCTAGTTATAACTCTAGATAAGTTAAGTCCCCGCCTCGCCCTAATTATAACTCTAAATAAGTTAAGCCCCTGCCTAGAAATAACTCTAGAGGAGTTAAGTTCTCGCCTCGCCTTACCCGTCTAGTCCTTATCCCTTCTCGCTAAGTCCCTACCTCGCCGCCGTATACCTCTTATAGGAGCTTAACCTTAAAAAGGGGGCTACTATTATAGTATAGCCTTATAAGCTATATCTACTATATTACTACTAAGGGCCCCTAAGTCTAATATTAACTTTAGTTAATATTAAGCCTTAGTAGACCTAGCCTAGTCTAGCTGAGATTACCCTATTAGGAATTAAGTTCTAGTAGCTCCTATATATAGAGCTACTACCCCCGTCCTATTTCTAATTCCTCGTCTTTTATCTTAGCTTACTCCTATACCTAAGTCCTTACTATAGAATTAAGAATACCTTATCTACGTCCCGTTCCCTGATATAGCATTACTTTAGAGTCGGTAGGGGTTATAGGAGTCTATTATACTAATCTCTTAGTACCTTACTTCTTTAATACGTATAGTAGTTACGGATATAGCGTACTACCTCCTCTTTTATACCTAGCTAGTAGAACTAACGCTTTAGAATCTCTAGCGTATAGTCTCTTCCTAGGTAACCGCTTACGGGGAGATTATAACTTTCCTTTATAAGTTCGATATAAAGCTTTAGTAAGGCAGGGACCTAAAGGCGTTCTTTATAGAAGAGGGTATAATAGTATTAGGAGTAGTACCTTAGATTAATACCCTTAAAGATTTAGGTAGGATTCTTCTTAATAGCCTTCTATACCCGCGTATAGTCCTTATTATCCTAATTCGCTAATATAATTCTAGCGTAGAGAGGTAAGTCCTTATCCGTTAGTATATTAATTTGCTCCTCTATAGGCTTACCCCCCTCCTCAGCTTCTTAGTTAGCTAGGAAGGTTAGATTATAGCCTTAGAAATACTTAGGTAATAGTAGTATATAATACTAGTACTTTAGACGTAAGTCGTCCTTATCCGTAGATACTAAGTTAGGTAACTTAGTTAAGGTATCTACTTTCCTATTTAACTTCCTAGTATAGTATATAATCTTAAAGTTATAGTCTACTAACTTCTTAGCCTATCTAGCTTAACGGCGGGTAAGCTCCTTTATCTATATAAAGTACTCTAAGCTTTTATAGTCGGTAAAGATCTAAATCGGGATATTAGTCGACTTAAGTTTAGGGCGCTAGTACTTTAGATAGCGAACTATCGCTAGTAGTTCCTTATTATAAATCTTATAGTTATATTCTACTAGTAGTAAGTCCTTACTATAGAATACTACTAGGTATAGTACTCTATTATTATCCGCTTGCGATAAAACTCTATTATTAACGTAGTTTAAGGAGTCCGTCTCTAGTACTGCTAGTTAAGATCTTTTATAGTACCTTAGTACTAGGGCGCTAGTTACTAGATCCTTTATCTCCTTAAAGGCTAATTAATATACTTTAGACTAATAGAATAGGTAATCTTTTTTAGTAAGTACTACTAGCGGCTTTACCGTTTTTAAGAAGTCCTTAATAAATTAATAGTAGAAGTTATAAAAACTAATAAAGGCTTATACCTCCCTTAGGTAGGTAGGGGCCTCTTAGTTAGTAACTACTTTAACCTTACTAGGGTCTATCCTTAGTCTACTAGTAGATACTATTAGTCCTAAAAACTTCGTTTCTTATATATAAAACTCGCACTTATCGATATCTACTTAAAGGCCTACTTCACGTAGTTATATAAGGACCTTTCTAATATACTCTTAGTACTCCTTCTTAGTCTTACTATAAATTAGGATATTATCTAAGTATACTTAGTAAAAGTCGTTAAGATACTTAAATAAGGTATTATTTATATATTACTAGTAGGAGGTAGGACCTCCTATTAGTCTAAAAGGTAATATATAGTATTTAAAAGCTCCGAAGGAAGTAGTAAAGGTAGTATAATCCTTACTATCTAGATATATTCTAAGCTTATTAAATATAGTAATAATATCGAGCTTAGTAAGGTATTTATAACCTACTATATAAGCTAAGGCTTCTTTAATTAATAGAATTAGATAGCGGTTCTAAATTATAATTATATTAAGTCTATAGTAGTCTACGTAGAATCTTAAGCTACTATCCTTCTTCTATATAAATAGTATAGGGGACGCGTACGGAGTAGTACTTAGTAAAATAAAGCCCTTCTTTAGGTTCTCTTTAAGGTATTCTTTCACCTTTTATAGCTTAAAGCCTAATATTAGGTATAATTAGCTCTGCGGTAGCCTCTTTCCTAGCTCCAGCTCGATTTTATAATTATACGGTTAATACGCGGGGAGCTCTTTTACCTTCTCTTTATCGAAGATATTAATTAAGTTATAGTACTCCTTTAGGAGCTTCTTCTTAATATTATCCTTAGTTTAGACGGTAGTCTCGCGTATTACTTCCGTAGGGATATCTTTTCTCAGTTTACGTTCTATTCTAGTAAGGGTTATAGAGAAGTACTAAACTTAGTACTTCTTTAGATTCTAGGCTAGTAGGTAGAAGGCTGCTATACTAATTTAACTAATATCTAACGCCTTATTTTCTTTAGGCGGGGGGGGGGAGTAGGCTAAGGGGTACTAACCTTCTTTAGCTTAGGTTTTACTATAGCGATTTTAGTAGGCTTTACTAGCTTTAAGGTAGTTAATTTAGCTTTAACTTCTAGACTAGAGGTAGGCAGCTTAGGCGTAGGTATACTAGTATAGTCGTAATACCCTAGTACGAAGATAATACGATTATCTATTATATTTAGTAGGACCTTATACTTATTTATCTATAGCTTACTAAGGATAATATTTTAATTACCTAAGTCGGTAATAAGTATAGGTACGGTAGACTCTATATAATCGCTAACTTATATAGAAGGATAGATTACGTAGGTAATAGGCTTCCTTCTTATCTTACTATTATATCCGTAAAGGTATCGGGGTTTAGAAAGGGGATTAGGGATAATATTAAGGGTATTGATTGATTGGTTTATACGCCTATTCTAGTATCTATATATACTAATGAGGGTGTTCTATTACATTATTTGTGAAACCAGTAGATGGTACACGTAGTGTGCCTTTCCTAGCCGCAAGAGAAACCATAGCATAGTGCCTGGATAAAAACTCCCGCTTATCCTTGACGATGCAATTGCTTTTGGTCTGGGGATCACACCCCAGGCCTCCTTGACACCGGTAACTCTTAACTGTGTTCTTCAATATCATGCCGAGCGCTCTATGACATTGTTTCCAATACTAACTGTAACACACGCCCTTCGCACCATATATTAAGGGTATTAGAAAGGATTTATACTTCTTTTTTATTTATAAATAAGTATATAATAGTACTAGTATTAGTAAGAGCTTTTAATTTATATTCCTTATCCTAAGCTATTAAGGTAATAGGATATATAAATAAACGCCTACTAAAGGGATTATAGAATTCTATAGATAATAAGAATAGTAGGTCCTTAGGGGCGACTTCCCTAAGGATAGCTAGTTTTCTAAATCTAATATCTCTTTAACTTCTTTAGTCTCTCTAGCGTCCTCGTCTTCGCTACTAACTTCTTATACTACTTCGCGGAGACGCTTAGGGTATTCGGCGGCGAAGTAGCCTTCCTTATTATAGTAGAAATACTTTAGCTTATCCTTTAATATAGGACGCTCCTCCTTAGGATATTCCTCCTTATAGGTCTTAGGTATAAAGCGTATAGTTATACCTCTAAAGGTAACTTAGTAGTTTATATAAGGGATTAGAGTAGGCGAGGGGGCTCGCTAGCTTCTTATCTTAAGAATACTATAAGGGTTAGTATTTATATAAGGCTTTATAGTAGCTTCCTTAGCTTAGATATTATATATCTTTTATTTAGTAATTACGAGAAACTTATCTAAGGTAGTATAGTCCTCGTTTAACTTATATTTCTTAGTATAGATATCCCTTTTTAGGGCGGGGGAGATTTTCTTATATAGATCCTCGAACTAGCGCTTAATATTAATCTTCTTAGTAGTTATAAGCTAAGTAGGATAATAGCGAATACGAACGAGCGAATAAGCGTAGTAAAGGCTACTCTAGGTAATAGGGACCGCCCCGTTATAAGTACCTAATAAGATAAGGGGAGAGACTAGGCGGTAGGAGATAATAGAGGAGGTAGAGGAAGAGGAGATAGGGGAGAAGAATACGCCCTACTAACGCGTTCTAACGCGATAATAAAGGAGAAGATAGGTAAAAAGAAGGAGGAACTAGTAAAGAAAGGAATAGAAATACTAAAAAAGCTTATAATTATTATAATTAAGGTTATAAAGGGGATAAGCTATAAAGAGATAAAGTAGATAATAGTCTAAGGACTATAACTAATATAGGTCGCGTTAGGGATAGTCCTTAACTATATATAAGAGTTAATTAAAGAATATAAGCTTAAAGATACCTAGATTAAGGAAATAAAGGAAGAAATCTAAGTACTTTAAGTAAGGGGTATACTTATAATATTATTATAGAGCTAGGCTAGCGTAGCTAGTAGAGGGCTATAAGCCTTATTAAGATAAAGGATAGGAATAGATTTCTCTTCCCCTTCTCCCCCCCCCCTAGCCGCAGTAGCTAGCGTAAAGGCGAAGTAGCTAATACTAAGGATAAACGACGTTAAGGCTAGAGAATAGTTAAGGAGGGTAACTAGCTCCTAGCTAGTAAGGATATTCTAAAATAGAGTATACTTAATAGTAGATTTAATTATTAGAGTAAAGTAGATAGTAAAAGGCGACTTTATCCTCTACTATATAATAGTAGAAGCGAGGTAAGAATTAGAAAAGATAACGAACTAGGCGAAGAATATCTACCCCTCTATAAAGGCGCTTAGACAGACCTACGCAGTAGCTATATATAAAGTATAGAAGGAAGTAGTAAATATAGCGAACTAAGAGGAAGTAATAGTAGTACTAAAAAGGGATAACTAATAACTATACCTAAGGCTTAATATTACTAGCGTTTAATAGCCTAGATTCGCGTTAAAGGCTAATAAGTAGAGATAGGAGAAGAAATACTTAATACTCCTCCTTAAGATCCCTAACCTAGATATAGCGAATAAGCTAGTAGCGGAGGGATTCTTAGAAAGCGAATAACCGCTACTATATAAGAGATAGGAGAGAAGTAGAGACCTAAGGTAATACTTTAATTACTAGGGGTATAGCTATATAGTACTAGCGTATCGAAGCTAACTTAAGTATAAAATATATACTAAACCGTACTAATCCTACGAATATAATATTAAAGGTAAGGGAAAAAAGTAATACGTAGTATACCTAGGATACTATAAGTTATAGAGTAAAGCGTACTTAGTTTAGTAAAAGGAACTTTACTAAATCTACTAAAAACTAGAAAATAAGCCTAAATAATTTATAATAATATTAAAGATAGTACCCCCCCCCTCTCTAATACCCCTAACTAGCGATAGCTTTACGCTAGTACTAGCTAGGGGTATAAATAAGAGGAAGGTACTAGCGGATATTATAAATAAAGCCTAAGGAGTAGTTAAGAAAGTAGGAAGGCCGAAACTAATAGATAGGCTAATAATATTAGGCTAATTAATCCTCTAAGTCCTTAGTAGCCTCCCCCTCTTAATAATAATACTAATAGGACTAAGGGAGGGTTAAACGGTCCTAAAGCTAAAATATAGATCTAAAATAGATAAGGAATTATAAATATACTATTAATATATAATAAGTAATAATACCTAACTTAAAGTAGTATAATATAATATTAGAAAAGAATTAAAACTAATAATAGTACTACTTTAAGATAAATAGGTTAAAGAGATAGATATAATAGCTATCTAAGAACTAAGCTAAAACTTAGTAATATAGGTACCTTATAATAATAGCGCTAGCTACTTCTACCTTATATATAATAGAGACCTAGAAGCCCGTATATACTTCTATATTAATAAGAGAATAGATACGGATAGCTGGGAGCTAGTCTACTATAGAGGAGACCTAAGCTTAATTAGGATTATCCTAAAGGAGTAAGGGAATAATAGAGAAACTACCTTAGAAAGGCCCTAAGGAGAAAGGAATACTAGCGACCTAAGCTATTAAGATAGAGAAGTTTAGATCTATAATATTTATAATCCCTTATTAACTTAGTATATATTAATTAATAGCTCCTTAACGCTCCCTCTCCTAAATAGGGTATTAGTAGAAGATAGAGAATATATTCTCCTAAGGGACTTTAACCTTTACTATCTAAACTAAAATAACTTAGGCTAATAAATATACTACGCTATAGTAGACTAGCTCTTAGAAATAATAGAAGTAAAGGAGATAAAACTAAGACTATTAAAAGGATTAGTTATATAGAGGGCTAGAGGCTATAAAAGTATAATAGACCTATTATTTCTATTAGAAGAAGCGTACTAAGTAATAAGGAGCTCTATAGTTTATAAGGACCTATACTATAGCTCTAACTATAGGCTAGTAGTAATAGAATTTAAGTAGAGTTAGGATAGGGGTACCTTACGCCCCCGCTACGCTTAGAAGAAAATCGAAGATAAGGCTATTAAGGAGGAGATTATAAAAGGTATAAGAGTCTTATCTATAGCGCTAGGAAAGCTAAAGCTCTATAATAAAAAGGAGATTAACTAGTACCTCGCTAAGCTAATAGGAGGCCTTTAAGAGATTATTAACCTTATAATTCTATAGTCCTAACTATACCTAAAGGCTAAATCCTATTAGAACTCCCGCTACGCTAGGGCTACCCTAAAGGTAAAGGAATATATAAAGGAATATAAGAGAAACTATAGTACCTAAATAAAGGAGGCCCTCTATATAGCGAATAAGGAAAGGGCGTAGGTAATTAGGAAGGCTAAGACCTTTATATAGAGGGAAAGTATATATAAGGCTATACTAAAGCTAACGGGCGTATAGAGACTTATAAGATAGGGAAGAGAGAAGAGTAGATATCTAAAGGAACTCCTATAATTCCTAGCGATTAAAGATAGCAGCAGGGGTAAAGCTAGGGACTTTAATAGAAAGGTAAGAGCCTTAAGGAGGGTCCTCTTCCTACTATTACTAGCGGTAGACCTAGGAGATATTATAGGTATAAGATACCTAGAACTAATATAGATAGATAAGAAGATATTAGTTAAAGAAGTCTTTAAGGTGATATAATACCTAGCGGTTAATAAAGTACTTAGTATTAATAGAATTCTAAACCGCTTCCTAAGGGCTCTAACTAGTATAAGTATAATAGGGGTAATAGTCTACTTATTCTAAGCCTACCTTAAGCTAGGCTACTACCCGAAGTACTTTAAAAAAGCGAATATAGTAATCTTAAAAAAGCTAAAGAAGAGTAACTACTTAGAACTAAAGTTATATAAGCCTATTGTACTCCTTAATATACTAGGTAAAGCGTTAGAAGCGGTAATCTTATAGAGACTAAGTAATATAGTAGAAGAGAATAAGCTACTCCTACTATAATAGATAGGGGCTAGGCGGAAGTAATTAGTAGAGATTATACTTAAAACCCTTATAGACGTAGTTTATATAGTCTAGAACTATAATAAGAGTATAAAGAAGAGAGTAGTAAGCCTACTCTTACTAGACGTAGCTAGGGTATTTAATAATATATTATATAAGAGGCTACTATATAGCCTTTAGATAAAAGGTACCCTAAGTATAATTATAAGATAGGTTAAGAGCTTTCTAATAGATAGGGCTACGTCTATAATACTAGGCGGAAGGATAAGTATAGTTAAAGGGGTATTTATAGGTATCCTATAGGGATCGCCTATCTTACTAATTCTTTACCTATTCTTTAATACGCTATTAATTAATACGTGCGTAAGAATAAGCCTCCTAGTATAGGTTAGAGGCTTTATAGATAATATATACCTACTAGCCTATAGCGAAAGTATAGAAAGGAATTATTAAAACTTAGAAAAGGCTTATAAAACCTACCTAAAGTAGGCTAATACCTACGGCGTAGTATTCGCCCTATAGAAATACGAACTAATCTATATATCCTAGACGCCGAAGAAATTTAATATATTAATAGTAATAAACTTTAGGGATATAATTATTAAACTAAGTATAAGTATTAGAGTACTTAGTCTATATATAGACCTAAAGCTAAGATAGGGACTATATATCGCCTAGCTAAAGGCGAGAGTAGTTACCTAAAGCCGTATAATTAAGTACCTTATAGAGTTAATATAGGGCGCTACCTTCGCGAAATATAGAATAGTATATAGTATAGTAGTAAGACTAATACTAATATTCGTAATACTAATTTAGTACTAACTAAAGGGAACTCTAAAGGCTACTTAGGGCTATATAAAAAAGTTAGTAATAATTTAAAATAACTACCTCTAAATAGTCTTAGGAGCTTTTAAGGTAACCTTAGTCCTAGTACTTAAGGCCGAAGCGGTAATTATACTAATTAACTTTTAACTAAATCGCTTAGTAATATAATATTAAGTAAGCTAGGGGATCTATCTAGTTATAACTAGTAGTAATAAATATATTAAGGGAAAGCTTAACTATTAAGGGCTAAGATAATAATAAACGCCCCTAACCTTAGTAGGAGAGAAGGAACTTTAGGTACTAAATACCTTAGGGGTTAGGGACTAGGCTAAAGTAGCTACCTTTATAAAATAAAAGAAAGGATAGAAGAACCTAATTATAGATATTAAAGAATACTAAAGTACTATAGCTATTACTTAGAAGATAAAAAACTAGGCTATCTAGCGAAGGATAGATAAATAAAAAGCCTATAAAGACTCTATCCCTATATACGCGACTAGCCTAGCCTAGGAGGGAGACCTTATTAGAGACCGCTTCGACTACTATAACTAGCTCCGTAAGGTAGAGAGCTTTATAGTAGTATAGTTAAGGAGTAGTAAAATTAGGCTAAATAACTTCCTATACTAAATAAGTATACTAACGGTCTATAGTACCAGCTACTAGTGCGGTTAAAGGAAGTAGAATATAAAGTATATATTACTCTTCTACCCTAAACTAGCGGAAGAAAGGGCAGAGCTAATAGAATAAGCGGGGACGAATAATATAAGATAAATACTAATATAGGTTAAGGGAATCTACGTAGCCGTATAATAGATAGTAAGAATAGGATAGCTTAGCTAGTTCTTACTAGCTAAATAATAGTTAGCGTAGTCTAAACTACCCTTAAGACCCTATAAGGCGCCTAAACTAGTAAAGAAGAGGAAGAGGAAAAAGAAACTATTAGTAGGGGATACTAGAGAATAACTACTTACTCTAGACTAAAGGTAAGGCGTCTGTTAAACTATATAAGAGATATAGAACGCGATAGGGTCTAGGATAGAAGACTAAGGGTAGAAGGGGAGAGAGAGATAAGATAAGTAGTATTTAAGGTATAAGTATAGCTAGTAGCTATTAATATAGAGGTAAATAAGTTATAGATAAGGGGGAGTTTTTACTAAAAAGAAGGTTTCTCTAACGACTAGTAGGGCTATCGCCCTACTAGGATAATTCTATAGGACTCCCTTATTAGCAGAGTATTTCTACTAGAGTAGGTATATAAATCAATCAATTAATCAATTAAGTCTATACCTACCTATAAGATCGTCTGCTGAAAACTACTAGATACTATATAAAACCTTATCTAAGACCTCTAATTATCTATAGCCTTATAAGACCGTCGCAGCCTCTTATTACTAAGCGAAACGATATATATAGACCGTCGCTACTGAAACCGTAAATCTAGTAATCGTAGCTAATCTAGATATCTAAGTAAGTTAAGATATAACTCTAATAATTCTAACCGCAGCTGTAGCCGCGATTCTATAGATAAAAAGCGATATTTTATCTATAAGAAGGAAGGATACTAGTTAACTAATTACCTTAAGGAAGAACGCTAACGCAGCTTTAAGTAATACCTTACTAACGTTAAAGGCGAAAAGGAAGAAGGAAATAGCGAAGGCAGTACTACTAAGGATACCGCTGATAATCTACCTAATTAAGATAACGATAAATCGTTCCTAATATCTATAGGTACTATTAATAGTAAGGCTATATACCAAAAGCTAGCTAATTAAGCGACTTTATATACCGTTATAAAGATACTATTATAAACTCTATCCTATATATACGCTAAGGGTCCGCCGGCTTACGTGATATAATATAATTAGGGGGTAGGATCTTAGCGAATATATATCTATCCTAGATCCCCCCGATATTCTAAGTTCCTTAAGAATTAGTTTATACTACTACGGGGGTAATAAATATACCTTTACTCCTATAGTAACTTTATATCTCTTATAATACTACCGCTAGTATTAAGCTGGTATACTAGTCCTTTATAGTTCTAATTCTTCTACCTTCTAAAGGGAGAGGCTTAGAGTTGCTATAATATTAGGTCGTACGCGTAGCTGTACCGCTAGAACTAACCCCCCTATCGAAGAAGGTAATAATATTAATAAAACCGAGCGCTAAGATACTAATAATATATCTACTAAGACCTTAGAGATAGATAACGCTACGCTAGATTAGCGTATACGCGAAGCCTAGGCTACTAATTAATACCTAAAGCGAATTCGCGAATTATTAGTACTTAAAGCTGAAAATGAGATAATTTAATACTTAAGATCGCAATCTATAATTAGGATACTAATAGGAATAGTTAAAGAGTTAGAAGATAATACCGCTATTAATAAGCCGTCGCGCTTAGTTAATATAGCTAGCTAATAAATCCCTATATAACTAATTATACCCGCTGTTAGACTAACGACGAATATACTTCTATACTAAAGACTATTAGTAGTAAAGAGTTTTCGCCCTAATAATATACGAGCCTATAAGGGTACTAGCGAAGGTAAATACCTACGCTAGTTTACTAAGTTAAAAAAGAAGTTCCTAAAAAGCCTAGAATACTTTACTACCGAATTATTAAGGATAGTCTACTATATAGATACCCTAAAGGATAACCCGAATACTTAGTAGAATACCTATATTAAGGACTAAGGTTAGGATAGTATCTTATTTATATTTTTTAAGTAGTTCCTATATAATTTAGTAGTAGATCCTATAAACTGCCGTCTCTTCGCCTACGAAAGGTTTAAAAAGGCTAAGTAATATTTAAATTAAAAGGTTACTATATTTAAGGCCTACTTAGAGGAGTTAGAAGCTAACCTACCGCCTATAGTACTAGAGATAAAAGCTAACCTCTTCCTAGCTAAGCTAAGATCGGAACTAAAAAATAAAATTCTTAGTACTAGTAAGGTATCTAATAATTAGGAAGATATTATTATATAGGCTATTATATAGGAGAATACTATAATACGCGAGCGGCGCAGAGCTATCTTAGTTAGCTATAGGAAGTCTACTATTAGGGGCTTTAAGCTACTTAGAAGTCGCCTACTAGAATATTATATCTCTAGACCTAATAAGTCGGGTCTAAGGAGTAATAGCGTACCTTTAGGGTAATAGTATCTTCGTATAAAAAGCTTAAAATAGAAAGTCGATTTAGAGCTAGATACTAAGATTATCTACTATAACTATTAGAAGCTAGGCTATAAGAGTCCTAACTATTCTAACCTCTATAAGTCCTTTACCTATACCGCTGTTAGCGTAGTATTAGTAAAAAATAATCTATCCCCTTAATAGCCTTAAAAGCGGGGACGAACTAAAAAGTAGAGGTATATCCTTCTATCCTAATAAAGGGTTAGATAAAGCTCGAAAGCGGCCTATAGTAGGTAGTTACCCTACTAGATATAGGTTCGTAGTTAAATTTAATCTCCTAGAAGTTTATAGTCTAATAGGACTTATAACCTTATACCGCTAACTTACTACTACTAGAAGTACTAAGTAGCTTAGGTATATATATCTACGGTATATATTAATTTTAATATATATTAGTTAATAGCTAGGGTTATAGTAAGGAGTATAGTATACTTTTCTATACTATTAATTAAAAGGGTCCTAATATAGTAATTAGTATACTAGGTCTAAGTTAGATAAAGATTCTTTTTAATCCGTTAGTAGGCTAATAGCGCTTTAAAGTTAACTCTTAGAAATTATAAGTTAAAGACCCTATTAGCTTCGGCTACTATCTCTAATAAAAGCCTAAAGTCTATATAATTATATACACTGCTATAGCGATATATACGCTGGATAAAGGAAGCCTAAGATAGATTCTAAAGGAACTGCTAGAGTTCTCTAATATCTTCTTAAGTAATAAGGCGGGTACCCTACCTATATTTAAGGAAGGTAACTACGCTATTAAGATACTAGAAGGTAGAGAACCGCCTTATAGGCCTCTCTATAATCTATCCTAAACTAAGCTAGCGGAGCTGCGGCGTTATCTTAAAGATATATTAGTAAAAGGCTAGATCCGCTGCTTAACTTCTTCAGCTAAATCACCTATCCTCTTTATACTAAAGAAGGACGGTAGGCTACGTCTTTATATAGATTATTATAAGCTGAATATAGTAATCGTAAAAAATTAGTACCCTCTACCCCTAATTACTAAGATATTAGACCGCCTATACGGAGCTAAAAAGGTTATAAAGTTAGACCTAAAGGATACCTATTATAGGATCCGAATTAAAGAAGGTAATAAGTAGAAGACTGCGTTCCGCACCTGCTACGGCTACTTTAAATATTTAGTTATACCTTTTAGGCTCGCTAATACGCCGGTAACGTTTTAAGTATATATTAATAGGGCCCTTAATAGGCTTATTAATATAATATATATTATATATCTAGATAATATCCTAATCTATAGTACGGATCCGGCGGAATACTAGTAGTACGTTAAGTAAGTACTAGAATAACTACGTTAGTTTTCGCTATACGCTAACCTAAAGAAATATTAGTTTAGTACTGAAAGGGTTGAATTCCTTAGGTTTATTATATCTACTAATAGCGTAGTAATAGATTAGGAACGCGTAGTAACTATTAGGGACTAGCCTTAGCTAAGGACCTTTAGGGAGGTATAAGTCTTTTTAGGCTTTATAAACTTCTATAGGCGCTTTATCTATAACTATTCCGCCGTAGCTGCGCCTCTGACCGACTTACTTAAAGGTAGTAAAGACGGGAAGAAAACTGGCTAACTAGACTAGAATAATAATACCGAAAGAGCTTTTATAAAGCTCTAAGATTAATTAATTAATTGATTTATATACCTACTCTAGTAGAAATACTCTGCTAATAAGGGAGTCCTATAGAATTATCCTAGTAGGGCGATAGCCCTACTAGTCGTTAGAGAAACCTTCTTTTTAGTAAAAACTCCCCCTTATCTATAAGTTATTTACCTCTCTATTAATAGCCTCTAGCTACGCTTATACCTTAGATACTACCTATCTTATCTCTCTCCCTTTCTATCCTTAATCTTCTATCCTAGGCCTTATCGTATTCTATATCTCTTATATAGTTTAATAGACGTCCTGCCTTTAGTCTAGGGTAGGTAGTTACTCTTTAGTATCCCTAGCTAGTATTTTCTTTTTCCTCTTCTTCTTCTTTACTAGTTTAGGCGCCTTATAGGGTCCTAAGGGTAGTTTAGATTATACTAACTATTATTTAGCTAGTAAGAACTAGCTAAGCTATCCTATCCTTACTATCTATTATATAGCTGCGCGGATTCCCTTAACCTATATTAGTATTTCTCTTATATTATTCGTCCCCGCTTATTTTATCAGCTCCGCCCTTTCTTCCGCTAGTTTAGGGTAGTAGAGTAATATATACTTTATATTCTACTTCCTCTAACTATATTAGTAGCTAGTACTATAGACTATTAGTACTCCTATTTAGTATAGGAAGTTGTTTAGCCTAATTTTCCTACTCCTTAGTTATACTACTATAGAGCTCTCTACCTTACGGAGTTAGTTATAGTAGTTAAAGTAGTCTCTAGTAAAGTCTCCCTCCTAAGCTAGGCTAGCCGTATATATAGGGATAGAGTCTTTATAGGCTTTCTATTTATTTATCCTTCGCTAGATAGCCTAGTTTCTAATCCTTTAGGTAATAGCTATAATACTTTAGTATTCTTTAATATTAGTCGTTAAGTTCTTCTATCCTTTCTTTCGCTTTATAAGGGTAGCTGCTTCAGCTTAGTCCCTAACTCTTAGAGTATTTAGTACCTAAAGTTCTTTCTCCCCCGCTAGGGTTAGGGGCGTTTATTATTATCTTAGTCCCTAATAGTTAAGCTTCCTTTTAATATATTTATTATTACTAGTTATAACTAAGTAGACTCCTCAGCCTACTTAGTATTATATTACTAGGCGGTCTAATTAGAATTCGATTAGTACGATCGCTGCTTCGGCCTTAAGTACTAGGACTAAGGTTACCTTAAAAGCTCCTAGGACTATCTAGAGGTAGTTATTTTAGATTATTACTAATTTCTTTATATAGCTTAGAGTAGCCTCTAGAGTTCCCTTTAGTTAGTACTAAATTAGTACTACGAATATTAGTATTAGTCTTATAACTATACTATATACTATTCTATATTTCGCGAAGGTAGCGCCCTATATCGACCTTATAAGGTACTTAATTATACGACTCTAAGTAACTACTCTCGCCTTTAACTAGGCGATATATAATCCCTATCTTAGTTTTAGGTCTATTTATAGGCTGAGGACTCTAATACTTATACTTAGTTTAATAATTATATCCCTAAAGTTTATTACTATTAATATATTAAATTTCTTCAGCGTTTAGGATATATAGATTAGTTTATACTTCTATAGGGCGAATACTACGCCGTAGGTACTAGCCTACTTTAGGTAGGTTTTATAGGCCTTTCCTAAGTATTAGTAGTTCCTTTCTATACTTTCGCTATAGGCTAGTAGGTATATATTATCTATAAAGCCTCCTACCTATACTAGGAGGCTTATTCTTACGCACGCCTTAATTAGTAGCGCGTTAAAAAATAGGTAGAGAATTAGTAAGATAGGCGATCCCTATAGGATACCTATAAATACCTCTTTAACCGCACTTATCTTTCCGCCTAGTATTATAGATATAGCCTTATCTATTAGAAAGCTCTTAACCTATTTTATAATTATACTTAGGGTACCTTTTATCTAAAGATTATATAGTAGTCTCTTATATAATATATTATTAAATACCTTAGTTATATCTAGTAAGAGTAGGCTTACTACTCTCTTCTTTATATTCTTATTATAGTTTTAGATTATATAGACTACGTTTATAAAGGTTTTAAGTATAGTTTCTACTAATTATTTCCGCCTAGCCCCTATCTACTATAGTAGGAGTAGCTTATTCTCTTCTACTATATTACTTAGCCTCTATAAGATTACCGCTTCTAACGCTTTACCTAAGGTATTAAGGAGTATAATAGGCCTATACGACTTTAATTCTAAGTAGTTACTTTTCTTTAGCTTTTTTAGGATTATTATATTCGCTCTTTTAAAGTACTTTAGGTAGTAGTCTAGCTTAAGATAAGCTTAGAATAGGTAGACTATTACCCCTATTATATTTATACTAGTTAGAGCCCTTAGGAAATAGTTTAGGATTCTATTAATACTAAGTACTTTATTAACTATTAGGTACTATATTACCTTAGAGACTTCTTTAACTAATATCTCCTTATCTATCTATATTAGTTTTAGATACCTTATACCTATAATATCTCCTAGGTCTACTACTAGTAGTAGTAGGAAGAGGACCCTCCTTAAGGCTCTTACCTTCCTACTAAAGTCCCTAGCTTTACCCCCGCTACTATCTTTAATCGCTAGGAATTATAGGAGTTCCTTTAGGTATCTACTCTTCTTTCTTCCCTATCTTATAAGTCTCTATACGCCCGTTAGCTTTAGTATAGCCTTATATACGCTTTCCCTCTATATAAAGGTTTTAGCCTTCCTAATTACCTACGCCCTTTCCTTATTCGCTACGTAGAGGGCCTCCTCTATCTAGGTACTATAGTTTCTCTTATATTCCTTTATATATTCCTTTACCTTTAGGGTAGCCCTAGCGCAGCGGGAGTTCTAGTAGGATTTAGCCTTTAGATATAGTTTAGACTATAGGATTATAAGGTTAATAATTTCCTAAAGGCCTCCTATTAATTTAGTAAGGTACTAGTTAATCCCTTCCTTATTATAGAGCTTTAACTTTCTTAGTACTATAGATAAAGCTTTTATACCTTTTATAATCTCCTCCTTAGTAGCCTTATCTTCGATTTTCTTCTAGGTATATTAGGGGTATAGGGTTTCTCTATCTTAACTCTACTTAAATTCTATTACTACTAGCCTATAGTTAGAGCTATAGTATAAGTCCTCTTAAACTTTAGAGCTCCTTATAGCCTAATATACTCCTTCTAATAGAAATAATAGGTCTATTATACTTTTATAGCCTCTAGCCCTCTATATAATTAATCCTTCTAGTAGTCTTAGTTTTATCTCCCTTACTTCTATTATTTCTAAGAGCTAGTTTACTATTATATAGTATATTTATTAGTCTAGGTTATTCTAGTTTAGGTAATAGAGGTTAAAGTCTCCTAGGAGGATATATTCTCTATCTTCTACTAATACCTTATTTAAGAGAGGGAGTATTAAGGGGCTATTAGTTAATATATATTAGGTTAGTAAGGGGTTATAGATATTATAAATCTAAACTTCTTTATTTTAATAGCTTAGGTCGCTAGCTTCCCTTTCTTTTTAGGGCCTTTTTAGGGTAGTTTCTCTATTATTCTCTCGCCCTTTTAGGATAATCCTAATTAAGCTTAGGTCTCCCCTATAGTAGACTAGTTCCTAGCTATCTATATCTATTCTTTTATTAATATAGAAGTATATACGAGCTTCTAGGTTTCTATTATATACTAGGTAGAAGTAGCCGGCGCTATTATTATAAAGTGCCTATATTACAGGGTTTTAACTTAGTTCTTAGATAGCTACTATATTTATCTCCTTAACCTATTCGTCTTAGAGTAGCGCTATTATTAGTTTTAATTCTTTTCTAATATTATACTATACTACTTTAAGTTAGGTATTATTACTTATTATTTATTAATAGTATATTTATAATTCCTTATCTATTTTAGACCTATATCTTAGTTTTAGGATCGTTTAGCCCTCTTTTAGTCCTACTAGTATTATTACTAAGGGGGGGAGGCTACTAGGGACCTAAAGGATTAACTAGCCTAATATTATTAGCCTATCTATTAGTTTTAGCCTTCTAACTTTTCTAACTACTCCTTAAGCTTTATTTATAATCTCCGCTAATATCTTCCTCTTATTTACTCCCCTAGCTAGTACTAGCGTAAAGCTATCGCTAGTTAGGGGTACTAAGGAGGGGAGGGGTATTATCTTTAGTATTATCGCGAACTATTTAGGTTTATTTTCTAATCTTTAGTAAATTTAGTAAAGTTCCTTCTATTAAACTAAGTACGCTTTACTCTATAACTTATAGTATCTTAGGTATACTGCGTATTACTTTTCTCCCTTATCTTTAGCGTTATATTCGTAGGACTAGTATAGTTTAGCGTATATTCTATACTTAGGTTAGCTTTAATATACCAGTACTATATAACTATACCCTTAGTAGTTAAAGTACTACCTTAGGTTCCTACTTCTTTCCTATCTCTTATATAGTAGTAGCTATTCGCTTTTTAGGAATCCCTCTACTACTAGCTTATTCGCTATATCTAAGTTAGGGATTTTAAGGAGGAGTATAAAGTATTTCTTCTCCTACCCCTATTTATTAATCTTTAACGCGAATCTAGGCTATTAGATACTAGCGATATTAAGCCCTAAGTATAGTTATTAGTTATCCCTTTTTAGTACTTCTATTACTTTTTCTTAGTTTACTATATTTACTACCTCCTTCTATACTCTATATATAGCTACTACGTAGGTCTATCTAAACGCCTTTATAGAGGGGTAGATATTCTTCGCTTAGTTTATTATCTTTTCTAATTCTTACCTCGCCTTCGCTATTATATAGTAGAGGATAAAATTACCTCTTACTATTTACCTTACTCTAATAATTAAGTCTATTACTAAGTATACTCTATTTTAGAATATCCTTATTAGCTAGGAGCTAGTCGCCTTCCTTAGCTATTCTCTTACCTTAGTATTATTTATCCTTAGTATTAGCTACTTCGCTTTTACGCTAGCTACTGCGGTTAGGGGGGGGGGGAAAGAAAGAGGAATTTATTCCTATTCTTTCTTTTAGTAAGGCTTATAGTCCTCCGCTAGCTACGCTAGCCTAGCTTTATAATAATATTATAGATATACTCCTTACTTAAAGTACTTAGATTTCCTCCTTTATTTCCCTAATTTAAGTATCTTTAAGTTTACGTTCTTTAGTTAACTCCTATATATAGTTAAAGATTATCCCTAACGCGACCTATATTAGCTATAGTCTTTAGACTATTATCTACTTTATTTCTTTATAGCTTATCCCCTTTATAACCTTAATTATAGTAATTATAAGCTCTTTTAATACCTTTACTCCCCTCTTCGCTAGTTCCTCTTTCTTCTCGCCTATCCTCTCCCTTATTATCGCGTTAGAGCGCGTTAGTAGGGCGCGTTTTCCTCCTCTATCCCCCTTTCCTTTACCTCTACTACTATCTCCTACCGCCTAGTCTCTCCCCTTATCTTATTAGGTACTTATAATAGGGTAGTCCCTATTACCTAGAGTAGCTTTCGCTACGTTTATTCGCTCGTTTATATTCGCTATCTCTAATAGCTTTTTCCTTTTACCCCCGTAGTATTTACTTATACGGCTTTAGATTATCGCCTCGTAAATACTAAGGTTCTAGTATTAATATATAAAATACTAGATAAATCCTACTATATCTAGTAGGAAGCTCTAATTTATACGCTTACTTACCTATCTTCTCTAGTACCTTAAATAATCCTAGTTACCTATAATTAAGCTTCTTCTTTAGGTATAAGGTATATATATTTATACTTTATAGTAGTACTTTATTACCCTCCTTAAAGGTTATAGCTTTATAGTTACTATTATAGTACTTTACTTACTACTTAGTAGTTTACTCCTATATCCCTTTTAAATACGATCGGGATTTATATAGCTATTCTACTCGCTCTATAATAAGTAGCGCCTCCCCTTTTAGGCTTTTACCCTTAGAAGTACTACTTAGATCTACTATATAGCCTATTAGTAGGTCTTATAGGGTTCGCTTAGTACTTATATATATACTATTATTATATACGAATATCGCTATTAATAGTAATTCCGGCTAATTATCCTACTTATAGTTATAGTATACTTATAGGTAGTATTTAAGTATTTAGTTCTACCTCTTAGTCTAACTATCTATCTAAGGGTAGAACGTAGTACTAAGCTTATACTTCGTACCTAAGTACTAGTAAAGCGTTATCTAAAACTTACTAGTAAATAGCGAGCCTCGATCTATAATTAATTCTTATATTATACTTTATAGTAAGAGGAATTCCCTCTATATTATATCTACTAGGCTATCTACTATTAAGTCTTTTATAGTTACTATATATATTATATATTTTATAAGTTTATCTACTAAGACTAAGATTATATTATAAGTCTTTTCTATACTATATAAGGTAATTATTAAAGTTTACGACTATCTAAGTATCTTTTATAGTCGCCCTAGCTAGCTTACGACCTATATTATAAGACCTAACTGCTAGGTTACGGACTTAATCTAAGTACTAGTTAATATATTCTTTCTATATAGGTTCACCGGTACTACGTAGTATAGTATCTCTTATATTCCTCTAAATCTACCTCTTTATATCTACTAGGATAGTAGAGGACTAGCGAGTCTTTTCTTTATCTATATAAAAGTTATTATAAGGGGCTAAGGCGATATAATCCTTATAGTCTTAGATAAATATAACTATTACGTTATAGTAGGTAAGGTACTACGTTTTAGGTACCTTAGTAACGCTTACTTACTTATAAGTTATATCGCAGTAGTAGTTATCGCTATACTTACGATAGTATCCTTATACGTATTCGAATTTAGCAAGTTTAAGCTTTTTAATAACTACCTACTTCTTAGCCTTAAGTAGTATAAGTTAATAATATTACTTTTAGGTTAGACCGGTAAGGCGGGGGTCTTCGCTTATAGGTATAAAGACTAGAGGTATATTATTATTTTAGTCGCTACCCTCGTTAGTAGTATAGCTAGAGGGTATACCTTCTTTATTAATAGCTTCTTTAGGGTTAGTAACCCCCTCTTATAAGGTTATAACGTTAGTAGTACTTTCCTACGGTGCGATACTACGACTTCGTAAGTTAATAGAGTTACCTTAGGTTATACTTACTATTACTAACTAGGCAGCTCCGTACGAACGGAGTTATTAGAACTATAAGGTAGTAAGTCCTCTTTTAGTATAGAGCTATATAGCTACTAGGTACGTAAATACTATTATAGGTTTAATAGATAGGTAAGTATAAGTATAATTTATAGATTACTAGTAGAGCTAATAACTAAGGAAGTAAGAAGGAATTTAAGGCGTACGCGATTCTTTAAGTCCCTAGCTAAGCCCGCTTACTAAGCGTACTAGGAACTTCGCCTAGTATACTAGAAACCTACTAGGTATACTAGGCCTAGTACTAATATTCGCCTTCCGCTCTATATTAGTAGGCTATAATTAATACCTAGCACTGCGGCGTGAGTAATACGTCGATATTAACACTAATAAGGCTAGTACTGCTAGATTCAAATTCGGTATTAGCGACACCCTGTCGAAAGGTACCGTTACCGTCTAATTACTAATTAGTATTATCGAATTCTATATTATCGACGCTAATACGCTATTCCTTCTCTACCTACGAGACCTCAACTAGGCAGGTTTTTATTTTAATAACCTAACTAACTACTTAGTTAGCGATAATAGATAAGTCCCTATTATACGGTTATACGGCTACCTATTCCTTATATAGGGAACGTCGCTATTAAACGCCTATATTAATACCTATACTAATAACGGTATTATAAGTAGCTAATTAATAGAGTAGGATCTCCGACGCCTATACCGCCGCTTTAGTTATCTATTAATAATACGCCTAGTACGCTTACTAAAGCGCTTTAGCTACCGTTTCGACTAGGACGCTATTAATCGACTAGGTAAGTTCTACTTAACTTACTAGAAATATAGAAGATCGCTAGGAAGGTTTAAATTTACTATTAAAAATATAAGCTCCTACTACTACGCCAAAGCGCTAGGGTAAAAGACATAGATACGGGGGTATTACGCGCTTGGCAGCAACCCCCTAATAGGGTATATATAGCCGTAGGCCTTACAACTATCCCCCTTTCTAGAATCTTAGTCCCCTAAGATCTAGGGTATAGGCACCTTATAGGCGCTAAGCACTGCGGGCCCCAGCTGCCGAAGTAGGAAGGTTTTAGGCGTCGTAGGCGCTAAGTACTGCGGGCCCTAGCTGCTGAAGCAGGTCTACCGAAGTAGGTAGGTTTAGGCGAAGGGCGCTCGTAATTATATATATAGCGTAATTCGAACCCCGACCCTTAGCTATACCGTACAAAGTACGTTAACCCCGCGTTACCCTAGAGGGATAGTGCTTAGACCTAGTTAATAAGCTACTGCGGCCCTAGGGTAAGCGCGTAATATAGTTATAAGCTCCTACTACTACGCTAAAGCGCTAGGGTAAAAGACTTAATACGGGGGTATTACGCGCTAGGCAGCAACCCCCTAATAGGGTATATATAGCCGTAGGCCTTACAAAAAACGACCTATAATTTAATTACTTGGTAATAATTAATATTATATATTTAGATAGTCCTACGGTCTTAGTCCTATATATAGTTAATAAGACTACGCGCTTCTAAACCGCCCGCTTTCTTAAGGATATTTTAGCGGAAATAGTCTAGGATACCCTAAAGGCCTACTGGATCGATACCTATATTAGACTACCGGATATACTAGTCTACGACGTTAGTAAGTAATTCACTAGCGTTAAATTCGCCTCTAAGGCGAAAGGAATAGTAATTAATATAAAATACGTCCCTATTAAAGTATACTACTTAGTTAGACTAGTTAAATACTACTATACGCCTCTTAGGCGTGCTTATAATATTATCCGAGAAGACCTATTACTGCTAGGTAAGTAATTTATCCTATAAATTACTATTAAGGTAATTAACGATATAGCTAGACCTAATAGACTAACTCCTATACTACTTCTATTTAGTACGTTTCTAAAGCTTACTAAGCTAGACCCTATATATCTATTAATTATAGAAAGAGGTAAGGCTATTAAACGCGTAATAAAAGAAGCGTTAGATTGATTGATTGGTTTATACGCCTATTCTAGTATCTATATATACTAATAAGGGTGTTCTATTATATTATTTGTGAAACTAGTAGATGGTATACGTAGTATACCTTTCCTAGCCGTAAGAGAAACTATAGTATAGTGCCTAGATAAAAACTCCCGCTTATCCTTAATAATATAATTACTTTTGGTCTAGGGATTATACCCTAGGCCTCCTTAACACTAGTAACTCTTAACTATATTCTTTAATATTATACTAAGCGCTCTATAATATTATTTCTAATACTAACTATAATATACGCCCTTTATACTATACTTAGCTCTTAAGGACCCTGCTGTATTCTTCTATATCCTTCGACTTTATTATAGCGTTAAGTGCCTTATAACTTTCTTTAACCTTTACTATATTAATATAGGGGGGGGGGGAGGAGGGGGTATATAGCCGTCCTATAAGGGTTTGAGTTATTAGCGCTAATTAGTAGTGTTTATTAGTATCCGTAGTAGTACTAGATTTAGCTGTTCGGTAGTTTACTAGTTAAGGATATAAGAAAGGGGGGAAGTTATATATACCGCCTAGGAGGCCTATACTCGTATAAAGAATTAGATAGTATAATATCCCGTTAGTTATATTAGATAGTACTTACTTCTATCCTTATATACTTTACTTTAGGGGGGAGCTAACCCTTTAGCTTATAATTATAGTTATACGGCGCTACTTATACTAAAGGCTCGCCTAGCTACTTAGATAGGGGCTATCCTTTTCTAAAATACGCCTTCTAATTTATAACTTAGTATATCCTTCTCTTAGTCCTATATACCTATAACCCTAGCCTTCCCCTAGGATAGACTACGCGTTAGTCTTAACTAGTAGATACGTATTAAGCGTACGTAGATATTAGATTTTTTAAATTAATAGCTAGGTAGGTATTACCTATACTCTTTACTTATTAGGCTGAGATACTATACCTAATACTAATTCTTACTGTCTAGTCTCGATCGTAGGGGAGGTATAATAGTTATAGTAGAGTTAGGGTAGGTATTATCGCGTTGCCTAAAAAACTCTATATAGAGTTCTTAGTAACTATACGACGTCTTAATATCGTTTAACCTATAATATATTAGGGGAGACATCTCAGCTCTAAATAGGTATTCAGGTTCGTAGCCAGCACCGCGTACAGGTATATCTCTATCGCTAGCCAAGAAGCGTTAGAATTATTAGTAAAAAGAGATATTACTAAAGCCTTACGCTACCGTAACGGTCTATAAAACGACGCTATCCTAGATACTCCTATTAGCAGTAACGTCCTAGTCTAGCGAGAAGGTAAAGGATAGAAAGGGCCCTACTAATTACTCGCTATAAACGAATAAGCCTATATAGTTAAACTTAGTAGCAGCCCTATAACCTTTCGAATTATATTAGTTAAGCCGTACTTAGTTAAACTAATTAATTAAACGCCTCCTATAACTAAAACAGACCTACCGACCGAAGATAATAATAGTAATAAGTACCCTAATAGCGAAAAAGATATTAATAAGGCTATAGAAATATAAGCTACTACTATATACTAGAATCCGTAGCGATAGCGATACCTACCTACCTACTACGCCTACCTTACTAATAAGGAATAATTAGATATCGAGCTATTAATAAAGCTCTAATTAGAAGATACTATTCGATTACTAAATAGCCTATTCGTCGACTCTCGCCGAAAAGAAATTAACGGCCTTATTACTAAGGGAGTCTTTAAGATTATTAGTAAGTAAGATATACCGCTATATACCTGTATCTTCAGCTGCTGATTCGTCGATAATATTAAGTAGGATAGCGCTATACTATTCGAAAAGTCTAGACTAGTCGTCTAAGCTTATAATAATAAAGGTAAGAAGGAGGTACTAACGTAATTACTAATAATTTAACGCGCTAGCTAACGCCTTATCGTTTACCTTACCGCTATTCTACTATAAGACCTCTATATACGCGATATCTTATAAGCTTATATATAGTCGACGTTAGTACCAAGTCGCCCTATCTATATAAAACCGCCGTAAGGTACTAACCTAGGAGATAATATACTAAAAGTAGTCCGCCCTCTATATAGCGTCCTAAAGGTAGGGACGTATTAGTTTAGAACCTACTATAACTACTATACTAAAAAGCTAGGCCTTACTATCTCCTTATTCGATCCCTACCTAATATTCACTAAGTAGGCGATTATTAGCCTATAAACTAATAACTTACTATTTTACGGAATAACCGAATACTTAGAGCTAGAAGAGTAAGTACGCCTTAATATAGGCTTTCTAGCAAAGCTAATTAAGAAGCTAGATAAAGAAAAGGACCTCTAATTCAACGGCACTACTATTTCCAGTAATACTTTTTCTAGTAACGGCGATATTCTAAAGCTCTCGTAGTAACGGTAATATAGTAAAATCAATACGATTAATACCGCCAGCGATATTAAATTATAATATATTAAGGAACGAGCTTAAGGCGCCTATATAGTCTCTATATATTAACTAGAAATAGCTTTTATACTATCTAAAGCAGCCTAAATTACTTAACTAGCGAAAGAAGACGCTAATTAGTTAAATAAGTAGCTGAATTAGTAAAAGGAGAATAACTACTAAGGTCTATAATTTATTAAGCTTGCTCTAAAGAAGCTGAAACTACTAGTCTTTATTAATATAGCCTTCGCTAATAACGCTAACCTTAGCTCTTAGATTAGATACGTGTAAAGGACTAGTACGCCGGCTCAGCACCGGCGGTAGTAGTATAAGAGACGTAGAGTAGCTATAGGAGTAAAGGTATATTTATTACCCCCGTAGTAGTAGGAACTAATTCTTAAGGAACTTAGAATATCGGGGGGATCTAGGATAGATATATATTCGCTAAGATCCTACCCCCTAGTTATATTATATCACGTAAGCCGGCGGACCCTTAGTATATATATAGGATAGAGTTTATAATTATCTCCCCCTCTAAGGCCCTAGTCCTTAGGTACTACGGTATAACTAGATTACTTATTAAAAAACCTTCAAACCTAATTAGGAAATATAAGGGAAAAGAGTTAATCTAATAAGACGTCGTTAAGGCGGCTCGTACTATATATATAGAATACCTAGAAGGTATAGCCGTAAAGCGCGTCGTCTATAAACTTTATAAGATATATATATAAAGGCGTGTTATAGGCGCGTTATTATTATAGTTATTTATATATATTTATATTATAGGTACTAGTAGGTAATAGGCGCGTATTAAGGTTATTATTATTTTAAATAGCTTTATAGCTAGGCGGCGACGTAATAATAGCGTCTGCGAATATAAGAACCCTAACTTTCCCGCCTAACTTTCTCTTCTTTATAATACCTCCTATTCTTATATATACCCCTAATATTAGCTTTATAACGGCGTATATAGGGTATACTAATACTCTTATAGTAATTCTCGTCCCTATATATATATATTTAAATACTCTAAATATTATAAGTACGTTATTATCCCCTTAGCGGGTATTATTATTAATATACTAACTTAGGTAGAATATTAATATACTACTTCCTTATAGAACTTACTTCTACGTTAGAAATAATACTTATATTAGAGGTAAGTCTCCCCCCTATAATTATTATACTAACGGTTATTATAGGCTTAACTGATACTATAAGGTATATTCGACGGCTCTAAGGCGGCGCTTATATATTAACTTACTTAGATTCCCCGCCCTTTTTAGAGGTATATACGGGCCTTATTACGTCGTAATACTTATACTAGCTAGTTAAGAAGAGTATAGCGTAAGAGGAAGAAGATTAGTAAAGAGATAACCTAGTAGCGTAAAGTACGGGGTTTAATAGTATTAACTAGTAGGTTAGCCCCGAATATAATCGCTAATCTATAGGGATAACTCTATACAGCCTAACAGCGTATTAAGGAGTTAGAGGAGCTTATAACTAACTTTAAGGACGAGTTTAAGGTCCTTAACTAGTAGATCGCTAATCTTAAGGCGGATAATAGCCCTCTAGTAGACTATTATAAAGATAGTCCTAACTAAAGTAGTTTTAATTCCGAATTAGATTAATATACTATAGTTATTTAACTATCTACTCAGCCCCCTATTAAGTTATATATAGTATAGACTACTAAGGAATACTAGTCTATAGTAACTTCTAAGTACCTATCTTAGGTTATACTAATATTAAATATACTTGCGTGCGATATATCCCCGACGTATAAAGTATTAGTTAATAGTAAGAATAATTCTATTTACTTATACCTTAATATAAGTAAGTAAGTATAATTTTATATAGAGGAGTACGCTTATAGTATAATACTATTACCTCTAAAGGTTTATAATACCTATAACTTATATCGTCGCCGCTGCTTACCTATTACCTTAGGTAGTAGTTAAGTAGCTAGAGATCGTATATACTTACTACCTACCTACTTGTTATAGGTTTGAGTTAATTCTTAAGTATCCTTTAGCTTATTATCTAGTAGCTACTAGTTATATTCTTTACTCTAGCTAGTCTACTTAACCTTATACTAGATACCCTCTTTATTCCGGACCTTATCTATAATTTCTTCGACTTCTTATATCTCCTTATTATTAATAAGTTTAGGGGCTTATATAAATATTACCGCCGTTTTATTAACGTCGCGAAGGTAGTATAGTTTTAGTAGGGAAATATAAAAGGTATTATAGATCTAGTAAGTATTTAGTAGTAGTAGGTAGTATACCTACGCTCTAATCTTATCTATAATCTTAAAAGAGCCTACGAATTTATAAGATAATTTCTTACTTAGGCGTTTTTACTTAAGATTTTTAGTTAATAGTATTACTAAGTCTCTAACCTTATAGCTTTAAAGCTTATAATTCTTATTATACTACTTAACTTATAAATCTTTAGCGCGCTATAGGCGCTCCGTAGCTTCGTCTCTTAATACTTATAGTAGTTAAATCCTCTTATTTATAGTAGGTATTATCCCTTCTAAGGACTTATCCTTAAGTTTCTAACGAAGTTCGGGGTAGTACCTATATATTAGGAAGAATAGCGTTATTCTAATAAAGGAATAAAGACTATTTATATAAGCAAATTCTACTATAGATAGCTGCCTAGCCTAAATTATTTAATTATCGTTTATAAAAATATATAAATAGTACTCTAGTACCTAATTCTAGCGTTCCGTCTAACTATTAGTCTATAGATAAAAGGCGGTACTTAGGCGGCGCTTAATCTTTAAATAAAAGTAAATAGCTAACTAGAAGGTACTTATAAAAATAGAACCTCTATTACTAATAATACTATTAGGTATACTATAGCGGTAGACTATTTTAGTATAAAATAGCTCCGCTAACTTAGCGGCGTTAATTATTACTATAGTAAGTAGATACTATACTATTTTAGTAAATCTATCTACTATTACTAGGATATAGTTATAGACTATATTCCGGTATTTACTAGGGGGTAACCTAGTAATAAAGTCTATAGAGAGTTCCTTCTAAGGTTTATTAGTAATTAGTAGTAAACTTAATTCGCTATAGGGG
Source organism: Stereocaulon alpinum (assembly GCA_018257865.1). Classification (NCBI taxonomy): domain Eukaryota; kingdom Fungi; phylum Ascomycota; class Lecanoromycetes; order Lecanorales; family Stereocaulaceae; genus Stereocaulon; species Stereocaulon alpinum. The sequence continues at coordinate 48,952 of JAEUBA010000004.1, read as the reverse complement.
TAATAGCAGAGTACCTTTATTCTTTAATAAATATTATAAGTTTTAATATAATCCTTAACTTATTTAACGGCCCTATTCTAATAGTATTTATAGGTAAGTAACTTATATATCTTTTTAGCGTTAAAGTACCCTACTAGAGGGGTATTATAGTATCTACTAATAAGTTCTTCCTATAAGGCCTTATCCTTAGAAATATAAAGGCGATCCTTATACTATAGGAGCCCTTCTAAGTCTAAGGATTAAGTATTACTACGTAGATAGCAGTATTATAGTATACTCTTATTATAAAAAGATTTCGCCTAATTATCTATATCTTATAGCTCCTAGACTAAAGTCTTTATTAACCTTTAAGGTTCCTTATAAGCTAGTTTAGTAATAGTCTTCGTTTCCTTTTAGGGGATAATAACTTAGATTTCTATAATCTAAAATACCGGCGCTATTACTACGACGAACTCCTCGCTTCCCTTATCCTTATTCTATAAGGCAAGCTTATTTTATAATATAGGTAGAAGTTTAGTATTTAGCGGTAAAATACCCTTATAATTAAGGTAGCGCGAAGGCGGATCTATATAATTTAATTTACTAGTATAATAAATAATTTTAAAGTTAAAGGTAGTAAGCTTTAGCGTCTATCTAGCTTAGTAAGAATTTAACTCCTTCTACTTTATAAAGCCCTTAAGATTATTATAATTAGTAAGGATCTTAATAGTAAATATACTTCCTTTTAAGTAGTACTACTATTATTTTATTACCGCTATAATAACGAGTAATTCTTAGTTATAGACCTTATAGTTCTATTCCGTAGGGATTATCTTTTTAGACTAATATAACTAGACGCTAGTAGCTATTATTATTAGGTTACGTAAGTACCGCAGCTATAGCGAAGTTAGAGGTATTAGTTTTAACTTATAACTACTTTTCTAGATTAAAGTAGCGTAGAAATAGCGTAGAAGCGAAGATATCTTAAAGCTTTATAAAAGCTCTTTTAGTATTATTATTTTAGTCTAGTTAGCTAGTTTTCTTTCTATCTTTACTACCTTTAAGTAAGTCGGTTAGAGGTATAGCTATAGTAGAATAGTTATAGATAAAGTACCTATAGAAGTTTATAAAGCCTAAAAAGACTTATACCTCCCTAAAGGTCCTTAGCTAAGGCTAGTCCCTAATAGTCGCTATACGTTCCTAATCTATTACTACGCTATTAGTAGATATAATAAACCTAAGGAATTCAACCCTTTCAGTACTAAACTAATATTTCTTTAGGTTAGCGTATAGCGAAAACTAACGTAGTCGTTCTAGTACTTACTTAACGTACTACTAGTATTCCGCTAGATCCGTGCTATAGATTAGGATATTATTTAGATATATAATATATATTATATTAATAAGCCTACTAAGGGCCCTATTAATATATACTTAGAACGTTACCGGCGTATTAGCGAGCCTAAAAGGTATAACTAAATATTTAAAGTAGCTATAGCGGGTGCGGAATATAGTCTTCTACTTATTACCTTCTTTAATTCAGATCCTATAATAGGTATCCTTTAGGTCTAACTTCGTAAACTTTTTAGATCCGTATAGGCGGTCTAATATCTTAGTAATTAGGGGTAGAGGGTACTAATTTTTAATAGTTACCGTATTCAGCCTATAATAATCTACGTAAAGATATAGCCTACTATCCTTTTTTAGTATAAAGAGGATAGGTAATCCGGCTGAAGAAGTTTGATTAATTAATTGATTTATACACCTACTCTAGTAGAAATACTCTGCTAATAAGGGAGTCCTATAGAATTATCCTAGTAGAGCGGAAGCTCTACTAGTCGCTAGAGAAACCTTCTTTTAGGTAAAAACTCCCTCTTATCCGTAACCTATTTACCTCTTTATTAATGGCCTCTGCCTATACCTATACCTTAAACACTACTTATCTTATCTCTCTCTCCCCTTCTGCCCTTAGTCTTCTATCCTAGACCGGCTGAAGAAGTTAAGTAGCAGATCTAGCCTTTTACTAATATATTATTAAGATAACGCCGCAGCTCCGCCAGCTTAGTTTAGGATAGGTTATAGAGAGGTCTATAGGGCGGTTCTCTACCTTCTAGTATCTTAATAGCGTAGTTACCTTCCTTAAATATAGGTAGGGTACCCGCCTTATTACTTAAGAAGATATTAGAGAACTCTAGCAGCTCCTTTAGAATCTATTTTAGGCTTCCTTTATCTAGCGTATATATCGCTACTGTAGTATATATAATAGTATAGACTTTAGGCTCCTATTAGAGATAGTAGCCGAAGCTAATAGGGTCTTTAACTTCTAATTTTTAGGAGTTAACTTTAAAGCGCTATTAGCCTACTAACGGATTAAGAAGAATCTTTATCTAACTTAGACCTAATATACTAATTACTATATTAGGACCCTTTTAATTAATAGTATAGAAAAGTATACTATACTCCTTACTATAACCCTAGCTATTAACTAATATATATTAAAATTAATATATACCGTAGATATATATACCTAAGCTACTTAGTACTTCTAGTAGTAGTAAGTTAGCGGTATAAGGTTATAAGTCCTATTAGACTATAAACTTCTAAAAGATTAAATTTAACTACGAACTTATATCTAGTAGGGTAATTACCTACTACGGGCTACTTTTAAGCTTTATCTAACCCTTTATTAGGATAGAAGGATATACTTCTACTTTTTAGTTTATCCCCGCTTTTAAGGCTATTAAGGGGATAGATCGTTTTTTGCTAATACTACGCTAACAGCGGTATAGGTAAAGGACTTATAGAGGTTAAAGTAGTTAAGACTCTTATAGCCTAGCTTCTAATAGTTATAGTAGATAATCTTAGTATCTAGCTCTAAATTAACTTTCTATTTTAGGCTTTTTATATAAAGATACTATTACGCTAAAGGCGCGCTATTACTTCTTAGACCTAACTTATTAGGTCTAAAGATATAATATTTTAGTAGGCGACTTCTAAGTAACTTAGAGCCCCTAATAGTAGACTTCCTATAGCTAACTAAGCCGGCTCTATACCGCTTATATACTATAGTATTCTCTTATATAATAGCCTACGTAATAATATCTTCCTAATTATTAGATACCTTACTAGTACTAAGAATTTTATTTTTTAGTTCTAGTCTTAGCTTAGCTAGGAAGAGATTAGCTTTTAACTCTAGTACTATAGGTAGTAGATTAGCTTCTAACTCCTTTAGGTAGGCCTTAAATATAGTAACCTTTTAATCTAAATATTACTTAGCCTCTTTAAACCTTTCGTAAGCGAGGAGACGGCGGTTTATAGGATCTACTACTAAATTATATAGGAACTACTTAAAAAATATAAATAAGATACTATCCTACCCTTAGTCCTTAATATAGGTATTCTACTAGGTATTTAGGTTATCCTCTAGGGTATCTATATAGTAGACTATCCTTAATAATTCGGTAGTAAAGTATTCCGAGCTTTTTAGGAACTTCTTTTCTAAGTTAGCGAACTAGCGTAAGTATTTACCTTCGCTAGTACCCTTATAAGCCTATATATTATTAGAGCGAAAACTCTTTACTACTAATAGTCTTTATTATAGAAGTAGGTTCGTTATTAGTCTAACGGCGGGTATAATTAGTCGTATAGGAATCTATTAGCTAGTAATATTAACTAAACGTAATAGCTCGTTAATAGCGGTATTATCTTTTAACTCTTTAACTATTTCTATTAGTATCCTAGTTATAGATTGCGATCTTAAGTATTAAATTATCTTATTTTTAGCTTCGAGTGCTGATAATTCGCGAATTCGCTTTAGGTATTAATTAATAGCCTAGGCTTCGCGTATACGCTAATCTAGCGTAGCGTTATCTATCTCTAAGGTCTTAGTAAATATATTATTAATATCTTAGCGCTTTATTTTATTAATATTATTACCTTCTTTAATAGGGGGGTTAGTTATAGCGGTATAGCTACGCGTATAACCTAATATTATAGTAACTCCAGGCCTCTCCCTTTAGAAGGTAGAAGAATTAGAACTATAAAGGACTAGTACGCCGGCTTAGCACTAGCGGTAGTAGTATAAGAGATATAGAGTAGCTATAGGAGTAAAGGTATATTTATTACCCCTATAGTAGTAGAAACTAATTCTTAAGGAACTTAGAATATTAGGGGGATCTAGGATAGATATATATTCGCTAAGATCCTACCCTCTAGTTATATTATATTACGTGAGCCGGCGGACCCTTAGCGTATATATAGGATAGAGTTCACAATACGTTATTATCCTTACTAACGAGTAATAGCTAAATAAATCGACTATTAATATTAGTAGTAATATTATCTACTAGAGTAGTACTAAATATAAGAGAGTTATAAGATTAGTACTAGCTTTAGAGCTATACGTAATAATAGTAGGGTTCGATATTACTACCGCTTTATAATCTACTATTAAGGGAATTACTTAGGTAAAGATCCTACTAATCCTATATACTAACTCCTACTCCCTATATAATTATATTATACGCCTTAGTACTACTGCGGAGAAACGCCTAATAATTAATATAATAGGACTGCAGTAGTCCTATAAAAGAAGGGAGATTAATAAGGTATAGTAGATTAATAGAAATTATAACCTAGTAGATACTATAACTAAGGAGCGCTACTACTAAGTATTAAAGTAATTAGTAGATAATAACGCTATTAAGCTAAAGATAAACGCCTAGGTAGAAAGGGAAGCTATAATCTAACTAATTAGATTATAGCGTTACTTAGCCTTATAAGCCCGTTTCTTTACTAGCTATTTACTAGATTTAGCGTTAATTAGTACTATTTTTTCGACTTTTCTAAAACTTTGCTAGTATCGGAATAACTTCGCTCCGCACTCTGTAATAGCGGCTTAGCGCCTACTCCTAGATAAAACACTATAGCTTAGCTAGCTAGATTTAAGATAATCCTTAGTTTACCTACCCAAATAGACACCCTGTAAGCAGGTTATCCTAGGTAGGTAATAGGGGATTAGACAACCTAATCGGTATAACCTAGCAAGAGGTTCTACCGACACACTTAAAGGGCGAGCTGCAGGGCTCTCTCCAGGCGTCCCGGGCTTCAGCCCTGTGCGCAGTGCGGACCACTAAGTGGACACCTATCTCCATGCATCCAGAATGTCATTTACAAATCCGTACACTTGTAGAATCAATGATCGTGGATGCATAGCAATGTATATGATGCCCGCCGAGGGTTTTGATGTGGGTGTAGCTCATCCTTGTCGTGTCGGCGAAGTCATGGGGGCTGATTGACCCGACAGGGGATGAGGTACTGAAGTGTCCATTCGTACTATATATGGGAGTCTTTGTGTGGGGTATGGCCGGGTAGACTGCTCAGGCTCGGTTTAGGGCCGTTCTGCAATTCACTTGTGCGCCTAAACCTGGGATCAATGCATGCGTAAGGCGGCTACCATTGTGCTATGTAATCAACTTTGGGATGCCGCCTGGCTTAGGAAACGAGCTTTTCTTACGTTTATCTTGCAGTATATAGTCGGATCTACAGGTTTGTGTAGCTGAATTTGGTGTTTCTATCTGACAGTTGTGGTCCAGCAAGCTAACGTCTCCATAATTTTCGTGGAGGGTAATGGCCCGTAAGCTAAGGGTACAATGCAGCGCCAACACCTTGCTCGAGAAAGCCTATCGGCTGCTGAAGTAACACCGATCCGTCCCTAAGTGCCAATTTCGACGTCTCGCGCTAGGCGGTACGTCCACAGGAAAGCTGGTATTGGAATCCAGCGAGTACAAAGTATAGTGGATGTCCGGTAAATCGGGAGCGCCTAGTTGGGTATTCGCAGTAGGCAATCGGTAGCAAGTCCGCCAGCCTTGGGGCCAGCAAAAGGAATATTGAGAGGAGTGCAGGCCATGTTATCGTTTTGTGGAACATGGAGTGTAGTATAGACATTGGGGTGTGGTATAAACAGTTGGTCGTGTCATAGGAACAGATTGTGTATTGATTTATTGGCCGTCCGCATTGCCATCGTAGATTCCGCGACTAACCTTGGCAGGGTTACCAGCGACGACCGTGAACCTTGGAACGTCCTGTAACGCCATTAGCTCATATTCTCATAGCATCTAGAACAATGTCAACTTACTGTGTGTAGTAGGCTCCCAGCACCAACGGTGCTACTCTTCCCAACTCTCACACCTGCCAGGATCGTAACATTGCTGCCAATCCAGCAGTCCTCTTCAATTACAATGTTTCTTCCAAGAGCAGGCCCATTGCTCCCCATTCTCCGCCGTGGATCGATGGGATAAGTCGCACACACAAGCTTCACGTTGGGACTGAAGATACATCTCGCGCCTATGGTAACGGAACAAGTATCTGAGATACGACAGTCCGCCCCGATCAGGACATCATCGCCAACGGTGATGTTGTATCCATAGTCGCAGTGGAATGGCGCTTCTACGACCACACGCTCACCAACACTGCCGAAGGGAGGTTCAATGTTTTGACGTGGCACCTCGCCGTTGGGACCAGGCGGCTCAGGATTCGGCCGAAGGCTAAGAATTTGACGAAAGAGTCTGCAGCGTTCTTCGGGGCTAGCGCCATGGGAAGGGTTGGTCGCGTTGTTAAAGCGCCAGATCGCGGCAATGCATTGTTCACGATCTTGCGTAAGGGCGGGAGTCATAGGGTAGTAATAGAGACCTTTAAGCATCTTCTCGCGCTCTGTGTACTGGTCGTTGCGGCGTTGTCCACCTGGTGACGGGCGAAGAGAGACCTGCGTTGCGGCTGCTTGAGCAATGGCTTGCACATTGTTGTGGTTCGGGGGGGTGTTATTGTGAGTCGAGGGATGTCCTGCTGCTGAGTATTGAGACGCTGTAGAATTAGTCCGATGTACTGATGCTGGCGGGTGCATTGATTGGTCTGAGGCATCAGCCGGTGTCTCATAGACCGAGCCACGATGACCGTTTTCAGACTGATATTTAGACATGTGGGGAGGGTTGCTGGGGTACGGGCGGACTGCCTTACCATAAGCAGACTTTTGTGTCGAGTCCGGAGGGCTCGACCTTCCATACACTCCATCTCGCTCATCCTCAACAGTGATTGGCTTTCCCCGGTCACCATGATCATATGATGGACGGTGCTGCATTTGCTGAGGTGGTGGTCCGGGATATTCAGGGCTGACTTCGTTATAACGGGAAGGTGGATATGGATTTCGATTCGGAGTTCCCTGGAGCGGGTAGCCGTTCTTCGATTGAAGAGGGATTGGTGCTTTGGCGTTGGTACCGCCAGGTTTCTGCCAGGCGCTACGCATGGTGTAACCTTCACAAACAAACCCGCCTCGCAAACAGTTGTTGCCTATTGGTCTGGTCAGAAAGGATTTCGAGGTTTAAAAGAGTATGTGGTAAGATATAACAAGTTGATGTAGCGGATTGTGTCCAGTTTTGGGGAAATATTTTGAAACAAGACTTGTAAGGAGTACTTTAGAAAGAACCGGGATCGATGAAAGCACCTACATTCTGGGTGTTGTTCATCGCACTTCTTCTTCCGTCTCCTACAAGTCATACATCCTGTTTTAGTACGGTTGCTGAAGACTCTTTTTCGTCGCTTGCGATCCAGATCTTGAGAGCTACGATTATCACCGTAAGCACCGTATTGTGCATGTGGATCGTCATCGTCTTCTGGAGACCCATAAGGATTCTCGCGTGGCGGCATGGAATCATAGCCGCGATTCTCCCGCTGCAGTGCGTTGGCCAAATGAGCCTCTTGAGGGTCGGAGTAGTATGGTCTTGGTGCTGGGGCAATAGATGGGTCCACCGGCTGATCGTACTCATTTCTTACGAGTTGATGTCGCTCAGGACGTGGGTATATCTCTGGAGGACTGTCTCGCATCCGTGGAGGGGCAGCATAGGTGTCTTGAGGAGGTGGAGGGTACGATCCTGGAGGTGGTGGATATGACTGCCGAGGACTATAAACCTGTCGGTCTCTTGGGTGCCCGTTCTCCATTTCATGTGTTCGCTGTCCTCCTGGACTAGGAGGGGGTCCGTTCATCGGGTACACCGAGTTAGCTTGGTGATCGTAGTCTTGTCGATGAGGAGGCTCTCCATCGTATGACCGCTTTCTCTTCTGTGCTTGAGGACTCATAACAGTGGTGTTAGGGTATTGGCTACTGCCGTTTCTAGAATGGCCATTCGAGTATTGTTGGTCAGGCTGTTGGGTTGGTCTTGATAAGGGCCGATCCATAGGTAGAATCGCAACCGGAGCTGGTGTTGGTGGTTTTGAGCTCTGAGCTTGGGCCAGGGCTTGTGTCGCAAGCGGAGCTGCCGATGGCCTCCGCTCAGGGCGCTCGAGGTCGGGTTCATTATTTGTCTGGTCCTGGCGCACTGTGGATGGCGATGGTGTTTCCTGTGCATTGTTTGGAAGGAGTGGACGGTGATTGGGGGTTTCCGCTGTCTCCTTCTTTAGCTCTTGTTCTGGCCTCGATTTGGCTGGAGGAGCCGGTGAGGCACTGCCATTGACAGCTGTGAATGATGGAGTTGGCTCGGCTAGTTGATCGTTGCCCTCGCCAACGTGGTTTGAAGCAACGGCTGCCATGGTTCACGTTCACGCGCGAGAGTCGGAGCTCTTTGCGCTTAGAGCGTATGGCAGACGCGACGATGTTGATCTCGAGACTGTGAGCATTGTAAGTAAGAGTTGCCATTTTGAAGTATTAGACTTCAGTTCTAAGGAGAAGCCGGTCGATTCACTTACAGTGGTCTTAGTGACAGCTCAATATGATTGCATCGAGCGCGCGTCAGTGCGCCTACTGAGGGTACCGAGTCTTGATCTGTTCTAAGGTGAGTCTATTAACATCCAACACACCGTTCCCAGTATTAACAAGAGATTAAAGAGTCTTTCCGGTCAACAGAAAGTGCTAGCAAGCCCACAGTAGTGTTCGAATGAAGGTGTCAAAGAGGGGGCCCGCAGGAAATATAGGTGTGGGCGGATGGGCTTCCCACTTGCTGCGCTAAATTTAAGGCTAAAGCGTTTCTGTGAAGTGCTTGTCGCGCGGAGCTCACTTGGCTAAGAACGATTCAGACGCACGCTTTTGCTATTGGGTTTATGATGTGGGAAAATCTTCAGGCATTTGAAACGATGTGGAGGATAGACCCAGCGCTGTGGTTCAACGTCTACTAGAAAGCATGGGCGAGTGTGAAATGATGCTTCGCAAAGGGCGGCTGTGTCGATTGAACAAAATTTAGTTCGAAAATTAGGCCGCCCCCCCTCGGTCAGCGCCAGAGCGGCGATTGCAGCTGATTGGCGGTCCATAAATACTAGGAGACACGCCTGGGGCTATGATTGGCTCCAACAATATGACACACATTTCCAAGCACAAGTCCTTCGATGGAGTCTGGCAGGGCGCTTACACTAATTCTTCAGGCACCGGGCAGGGATGCATGGGTTATAGCTGCATGGCAGACGCCCTCAGGTCTCTGACTCGGTCAACTCGAAAGTTATTGCTGCGGGAGCAGTCTGTTTAGAATGGCCAAGATGGGCGGCAAACGGCATGAGATGGATGAAGCCAAAGCTTTGACCCACCGACATCACTATAGCTCGGCACAAAGCTCAGGAGCTAAGATTAGCGCCTCGTGATCTCGTAGATCGCTCTAGCTCTAAGGTAGCTTCCCACACAGACGAAGTTGGTCATGACCTGCAGGTCCTGCTATGGCTTTCACCGTTTTGGATGGCGGAAACGCTACACAAGTGCCAAACGGGATCCGTGTTTCAAGCGCAGGCACCAGCCAACACGTTGACTTTGACTCAGCTCTATTACCCAAGGATTTACTCTAAAGTTCTTTATCACTAGCACAGCTGGCAAAACTCGTCGCACGCTTTGTCTTGGATTCTATAAAACACCGGCGGATGAGAGGCACAGTATGTTGTCTCGATCCTCTCCCGTTCCTGCGTTCCGCGCCCAGCTACTGATGGCGTGGGCTTGAGGCACTTTAAGGTTTAGGAATCATGCTGCATGGAAACATACTTGAGACAACCCCCGCAATCGTTGCATGCAGCAACCAACGCCGCGCCTCTTTGCCTCGATTGGTTTACAAGCCTCGCTTGCCGACATAACAAGAGGTTCGGATAGCTTTCGAGAGACAAAGGGAAGTCAGCGGGCCAACGTCGTCATCGTTTTCCAAAGTCGTAACAGGTCAATATTAATAGCAGGCGAGAATAACGCCTGCCGCCAATAGCAAGCCACGTAACGAGGATGGTGGCAAGAAGCGCGCAACCAATTGCAGTTCACCGATCTTATTGCGAGCGTAATTCTCAATGACAACCAACCGAAAACAGAAATGGCGTTCGGCGCAATGATTGGCGTGACCAGCATTCATGTGAGTCACGCTATCGTCTTCATGGTGACTAGTGGGTGTCATGCAGAGCTCAGGCCGTTCTGCTGTCTGCATGATTTCAAGGATGGCGGTAAATGACCCCAAACCAAATTGCAAGCCCGCAGCAAGCGCCATCGGTTTTCGGGCTAAGTTAGTGGAATAATTCCGGGCCATCCTCGGCCATCCTCCTCTAACGCGCCTAATGCCAAATCACACCAACAATAACATCCTGAAGGAGCTGCACCGCACCACACTAAAATAGTCATTTCTACAATTAATGTTTCCAGGCGCCCATCTTCATTCAACGGAGATTAATGTAGACGCACAGCAGTGGCCACGCGTATTGACTTTACATTCTTCAGGGTTCCGCAGGCCCACCTTGAAACCCTCGAGAGGTACCTTTAGCCACGCAGCACTGCGAGCCACAACAATACTGCTGTTTGGTTTTGAAGCTGAAAGGGACTGCCTCGAAAGAAAATTCTCCAAGATCAATCAAGTCCCGAAGGAATTTCAACTGGTGCTAGCGCCGTTGTTAATTCCAAAACCAACAACATACGCTAGAGAATGAAGGCTTTCATCCTTCGATCCTTCGTTTGACTGCTAAGCCACCCTCTCGACCCCACCTTCTGCTATTCGTGAACAAGCGAAGGAGTAGATCTGACATCTGTAGATAGGAGACTCTCCTACGTTCCGTCTATCCCATTCAGCTCTCTTTGTCTAAGTGCAATCTGATATTGTGCTCCGAATCGAAATGATGCCTAGCGACTTCAGTGGGGTGTTTGAGGTGACTTCGAAATATTCCTTTGTCGATCAGCACGAGAGCCTCGCCCACAGGCCAACGAAGGTGAGGTCCCGTCCAAGTCCTTATCGAGCATGCGTGAGACATTCTGTCGAGGCCTAGCCCTAATGGATTGGGGGATATGTCCACTCGATTTATCTTGTTGGATCGAGCGCGTGGGTTGGAGCTATCATTATCGCTTCAACCAGCCGCTCAATCTTGAGCACGCGGTGGATCACCAGCCAATCAGAATACCTTAGTTTTGAAAGCTCAATCACAGCAATTCACATTCATGAAGATTCTGCTTGCCTACATTTGAGCCACACTAGCAAAGTTGATTTCCTTGCTTGTTTGACATTCGCGTGCTCAGACCTGGCTGATTTCAACACTATCAGGCGTAAACATCCATTGGTGACTACGAGACCTTTTCACAACCTCCCAAACCCTCATCCACATCTTACACCCCTAGCCTAAGCGTACGGAGGCTATTTTCTGTTACCTAGCCATGGCCTCCTGCCTGAAAATATCTCGATGGCATTTTCGGTATGGCAGACCCAACGCTAAAACCTTGCATAGACCATATCAAGATTGATGGTATCGCACTCGCCGAGCGCTACGCAGGTTATGGGTGCTCGTATATACGATATGCATGAGTGGCCGCAACTATTCCCCTAGCCAGTATCACGAGCATGTGGACGGACTCTAGGTTGATATCAAATTTGCCCCGACTGACCCACAGATAACCAGACCTCATGTATAAGATGCTATGGCCTGGCAGGCGGCTGAGGTACGCTCGATGAACCTTGCTTGTGGTGAACATCGGAAAGTCCGGACCGGGGTCAATGCTTGGTTCTCATTTGGACCGACCCACATATCACGACTTCGCCTTCTCGGACATCGTGGAGCACATGACCATAACAGACGCTCATATTAGACGGCTATGGCCTCTGTCCTGAGTCTGTGGGCGCGACTCGGCTGAAATCTTTTCTTATGTGGAGAACTCATGCTAGCGATGTCACACATGGGGGCACTTTCTGTGCCCGGTGTTGTGGAGCATATTGCCATGAAAAGACCATGCGCCAAGCAGCTATAGCTTCTGCCCTACAATTTATTGCCATCGAAAATGTTATAGATGGCTTCTGAAGGGTGCCTGTAGAACGATGGGTGGTGCGTACTTTACGTCTAATTGATTATCAGCAGGCGAACCTTATTAAACTGATCAGTATAGCTCTTCCAGCCCTTCCCACAATAAACGTGAGCTATAGCAAAACTGTCTCTCTTCCTAGAGCCAGCCCCACAGGTTATTGGTAGTTCTTTCGTCAGATCTGGAAGATATCATTCCGATTGATGCTTATCTCTACAGCGAAGAACTACCAATCGTCGCCCCACTGAAGAACAAGGCGAGCTCTCTAGGATCCAAAGGAAGGGTTTGACTAGCTCTTCAAGGGGCTTTCACCGCAAAGTCGGGGTCTTATGGCTTTCACCAATCATATAGGAGCTATAGGCAGGGCGAAGCGCTACGGCAGTATTAGCAAATTTGTTTTTGGAGAGGCAATAGCTTACGACGTGTTCAACCCCTGAAGAAACACTCATCGTCTAGGCAGCCCTCTGAGTTCTATCTGCTCATCCAATCGTTCGAAACGATCAACGGCAATGGAGACCCCCCATTGACAAAATGTATCAACGACATTCGTTCTTGTACGCTACAGCCACTTAGCTATACGAGTCGTCAATGCATTGTGTATGTTAAGAATAGATTCTGTGTGGAGGTCCATCGATCAAAGTCTATAAAGCTTGATACAGCTCTCAATGTCTTTCAGTGTTTGATAAGTTAATTAACAATTACTCTTTCTCATCTACCCACCTCTCACTACGATGCCTCCGAAGCACAGTGAAGCATCTAAGGATTCCAAGTCCTCAAAGCCTCCTTAACATCCTCCCATTTCAAGGTCGCACGGAGACACTTCAACATCATATCTATCTAAACAGGATCAGTACCAACGTCAGCGTGGAGGGTCCTATACCTCAGGTTCGGATTACTATAAACGGACCGCTACCGCGGGTCAGTTCTATGGCTCAGGAGTTTTTCTAGATAAAGACGGAATGGTAGCCTAGTACGATCGACACCCTGACTATCCAGGCCCTATCAATCGAGGCTCTTACGATCCAAGCCCTTACGGTAGTGACCCCAGCTGGTTTCCACTATCCGAGTATAAGCCCGATCGCACTATACCAAGCCGAGACAATGGTCTAAGTAACAACCCCCCATTCAACCCGTATAGAAGTTCTTCAGCTTGGAATCAGGTTTCAGGCTTTGAAGGTACAAATAGTGCCTTCGGACTTTCTAACGATCCCTCGAGTCTGGCCGAGTCCACTTCAAGCCATGATGGCGGTTAGATCATGCCCCAGGTTAGATCTACAAGTAAGCATGCAATAAGATCTTTCGGATGTTGGTGGTACTTTTAAGAACTCGCCAGAAAAGCTCGCGCTAATGATATATAAAGTCTATTGAGAGCCAGTACAGTTCGCTGAACTCCTTACTTATACATATAGCAGGAAGATTATTAATGAGAGGAAGGCTTGGAACTCAAGGCCGGTCAGCTGGACCTACAAACAAGCGTTGAGACGATTTTGTAGAGCTTCGTTCGAACCACAGTATCGGGTACCATGGTTCAAAAACTGTGCGAGCTCTTTTACCATAGATGGACAACTTATGCTGGCGATGTTATATATAGGGGCACTCTCTGTGCCCGGTGCTGTTAATTGTGTTGCCATGAAAAGACTATCCGCTAGGTAGCTATAGCCTTTGCCCTACGCTTTATCGCTTATTGAAGATGGCTTCTGAAAGTTGCTAGTGCTCGGATAGTGGGCCTGTGGAACGATAGGTGGTGCGTGCTCTGCTGCCCATTGATTATCAGCAGACGAACCTTGCTGTACTAGTCAGTACAGCTCCTGGCACCACTTTAGCTGGTGCTTAGTGCTCGATGGCGCTGTCGCCGGTGGTATCTAGCTGCCACCGGTGCGCTTAGGATGTTAGGGATCGACAAAGTCCTATTAATAGAGACTACTACCTGTTCTTACTCGTCAGTCCTTTTCGTCTCTATCACCCCTCTTCTGTATTTTACGCGTATCTAAGCTGCAAGCTTACCCCGCCTATCTACGTGTATATATCTCTTCTAGACAGATGGCTCTTACTACTATAGCCTAGGTCTCCTGTTGTATGGACAGAGAGGGCTTTCGGTAATAGGCCTTCTTCTTGCTCCCTATCAGCAGCTTGTGGCATCAGCCTAGGCCTATAGCAGCGACGAGTATCGGAGTTGTCTAGCTGTTTAGCCTGGGAGTACAAGGGTAAGCCTTGTCTAATAGAGAGTTGCACAACACCGGAATATATTCTCTACCTGCGCTTTTGAGTCCCATCACTACCTTGGATACGAACTCTGCACCCATTTGCTTCCTAACACATCAACCGGATTCCCCTGCACGTTGTTGTGCGCTTAAGACGAAGATGGGTCTCATCAGTACAATGATTTCAGAGAAACTGACAGCGGTGTACATCCCGTCATAGGTGCTAGCCTTGTGTAACATCAAGACCAAGCTACCTGTCAATGAACAACTTCAAACCCTTACACTCTCCTACCCAAGTCCTACATCTAGCTCCTACCATTTCTAGAAACCGTGCGAATATTGCTCGAGAGGGTTTTAAAGACTAGGCTGGACGGACGAATTGAGTGCAGTTACTTCGAGTGGTCCAGGCTGCGGTGCATCACCAGGAGCCTGATCAGGATGGGATGGAGGATCTCGCATCGAAGTCGCTGGGCGCTTACTAGATCGTGCGCCCTTATTTACGATCTCAATCTGCCTCTGTTTCTCGATAAGATACCATCGCAACAATGGGTCATACCAGCGTTGGCAAAGTTCGTCGAAGTGGTCTTGGCAACTGACATTGCTGCGGCCGGGAAGGTAAGTGGCGAAGTTGTTCCAATTGGCGCCTTGTCTCACGAGATATTTGAGTCTCTGGTCTTCTTCTTTTGTCCAAGGGGCGGTTACAGCGACTGGAAGACGAAAAATTAGGTCAGGGAACTTCCACGTTTTAAGCTTAGATTGATGGTACGTACCCTGATCAGTCAAAACGATAGGGTCACTAACGCGACCAGTGGGACTTGGTCTGTCAATCCTTTCCTGCCGACTCGATACCTGTCTGTGATGATTTGGCGCTCGAGAAGAGGAAGAGTGTCCGGGAGAATCTGCGACTGGGTTGCCCTTTGATCCGTTTGGAGACGTTTCATGATATCTTTAATCTGCTTCCGACCAAGTAAAATCTCCATACTCATATGGTAAGGGGTCGTTTTCATCATATTTCCGAATTCGAAAATTCCAATGAGAGTTCGCCGTGGGTGATAAAGGGGCCCAAGTACGTTCACTCATTTTCCCTCGAAAATACGTGATATTGCAACCTCAGGGTACGAAAGATACGAAGAGTAGTAAGAATCATAGTAGGTAGGTTCAATGGCATATCAAAATTTAGTGGGTTTCGTGGTGCAAGTGCTTGGTGAGTGGATCCATGGTGCCAGGTGACAATGAATCACAGGTTCCACATGAGAAGGTTTGTGGGGAATCAACCACCACTGTGGTGAATGGTAACCACATTTGTCCCGGCCGGGTTTTTAAACAACCTTGTAGACAGGTCTCTGTATTGCACTTCATTTTGTAGCAATCATGGTGAAAGTCTTCTCACAGTCTTGAGCTATTGTATCAGACATTGTGTTCTAAAGCAAGCTCCAAAACCTAATCTCAACATTTTTTCGGTGGATCCGGCTGACCGACTTTAGAGTCCTAGTACTTACTCTCACTTAGGGTTCTTCTGTTACGTATATTACTAAAAATTTAGCAGGCTGTACTGGTCCTCTATACAATACAACTATCATTAGCGCGAGCTTTTCTGGACTTTCTTGAGAGCGCCACTAATCCTTAAAAGATCTGATTGCATGCTATCTAATTAGAAAGAGCTAGTCTATGGTTGTAGTGTCGATATGACACACAAAGGTCAGACTGCATGCCATCGCCTTCTCATTTCACCGTTTCAGACCCGTCAGGCCTTTCGCCTGTTCAAGTTACAGTTGAGTCACGTCTTCTTTTTGGACTTAATCTCGTCCCAACACTTTTGACAATCCGGCCCTTGGCAAATGGATGGAAACGACCTTGCCAAGTCAGCCCACGAACGCTTTCTTCCCTCGACGAAATCTACAATCTTCTCATCATCAGTGGGTGACCGCTTCAAATTTCCAACCTTTTGAGCCTTCCTTGGGTCATTTAGCTTACGTTTCACTAATCTATCAGATTTTCGTATGCAGTCATTGGGTTTACGACCAAGCCGCTCGCCAGTTTCTCTCCATTCCAAGCCCTGTTTCTGATGATCGATGAGGTTTCTCCTATCCTCGTCTGTCCAACATCGTTCATCTGGCGTTTGGCCTGTATCTAAGTAGTGTTAGTTCAGAACTCACAATAATGCTCATAGTGCCTTGGGTATCTTGCCCTGGGTCATAGAGGGATTTTGGAGATGCGACGTAGGGTTAGGATATTCGTAATCCGTCCATGCCAGTAGGAGCTCCATACGGACTGGCCGGCGGGAAACCTTCAGGCGCATACTGGTAGCATTGACTCTAGCGTTGATGACCATACACTGGGTGCTATTGTGATAGATTGGCCCCCTGATCTTGAGGAGGTAGATCATATGAGGGCTTTTGTGCAAGACCATAGCCTGGAGTCCATTGTGGCGGAATATAGACTCCAGACTGGTACGGTGATGGCTCAATATACCTCGGAGATGCATATATTACAAAATAGGCGGAAGTTTGCGTGGTGGAGCGTCTACCTCGGTCGTAGGGCGGATCACCTTGAACAGCTCCTGATGGTCGATATTCTCGGGGCTGCTCCGAAGAGAGCCAGAACCCTGAGAGTTGTCGTAATTCCGCCTATTTCTGTTGTCACCCATAGTTGCGGCAATGTGGCAGAAACATAGAAATGGGAAGTGTGGTAAACGAAGAGGGAGCAAGGTTGAGGATATGATGGAGAGCCATAATCGAATGAATACTCAGACCTGATGTACTTGGCTCAGAAGGCGACGTGAACAGGGCACATGACGCCAATGGTATCTGGCTACATTGCGAGGCTAGTTTGACTCGTATTGACCCCTGGTCACACCGCCTTGCAGGGCAAAAGCATGAGGGAACCTTAATAGAAGCGTTCCGTAGAGGCTTTGTAAAAACAATTCGTAGCATATCCACAAAGAAATCAGGTCCTCCACATCAACAATCCTAGGCGATGTGTGTCAAAGCGATCTGATTGTCGTTGATCAAATAGCATTGCTAACAATCATCAAGTCTCAGATTGCCTCATCAATGACCGCCTGAGCTCAACCTCGGTTTCAAAGCAGACTTGGAAGAATAATAATGTACTTAGCCGTTACGGCCGGAACAGCTTCTAAAGTCTTAGACAACTAGATGGAGAAACACAGACAAGGACACAGGGTATACAGGCAACACAGGGATCCCCTGTGGAGTCACACCACTTTGCCTAACAAGGTCAGCTGACATGAGACTGCGAAAGGGTGGCAGATCGTTATGCAGGAGTCCATATTTAGTCAATACACGAGATTTTTGGGCTCGACTTGCCAGATGTATGCTCTTCTGACAAAGACCCAAGTCCAGTGGGAGCATTTACCGTTACGGCCGTAACAGACTCATCTATCTGCGAGCTTCGTATAGATGGCAAGAGAGACAATTTTGCCATAGCTCACAGATTGTGTGGGAAGGGCTAGATCAGTGCTCCTCTAGTAAGGGTGGAAAGTCAACGAGACTATACAAGGATTAATCAGTTGGCTAAATCGTCAGCTCTGGGCCTCTGACTTGAGCGACGGCAGTACTACTATCAACGATATCGTCTGTTGACCAGCTCCTCCGGAAACCCTACCAAAGCCTCTGTTCCGATGCTACACTACTTCTTTCAGACGCTGCTGACCTACGCGCTTTGCGGTCACAATGATAAGGGATGCGAACGATCAAGTGAGGGCTGTGGCATTGTTTCAATGCCATCATCTCTTGAAACAGCTCCTTTCGTGCTTCCATAACCTGTTTTTGCCCCCCTTTTCAACCACCTTAGAAAAAAGGGTCCTCAAATGACATTAGGAGGCGGTGGCACTGCGGTCGATATGCTATTCTTCTGACCAGATTCCAGTCCGATGACCTATCGAAGATCCTTGTCTTGCGTCGTGAGACTGTTTTCTGTCCAGCCTTGCCTCCACACATGGAGGTCTTCTGAGAGAGACAGAGGCTCAGAAGACGCCGTAGGGTGATAGTGCTGCTTCTAGTGAACCGTACTTTTGCCCCAGCTCGTCTTCAAAAGAGGTTTCGACAACGCATCTCTTTCTCCTTCTTCTAATACTCGACAACTTCCAGTATCCTCTCTCTCATATAACTTCCACCCAATCAATAAACAACCCGAACTCTTCGACCATCCCTTACATAACCAGATCCACAAACAAGTAACCAACATCATGAGCCGTAATCCTAATCCTCCAGGCTGGGGCTCTCGAGGCCCACGCTACCACGGGAACGAACCTCTCCCACACGAATATGGAGACTATCGCTGGTCAGAGAGTGAGGAACAATACCTCCCTATTGCGCCTATGGATCCCGGTGCCAGTACTACTGCGGCCAGACCAGGTAAATGCTCCTATCAACGAATCTAACTCTCTCGAATACGCGTGGACTAACTGGACCAGACACCCAGGCCCCTTGGTCGACCGCCGAGGACCAGCAGCTCATCAACGCAATGAGGTCTCGCCCTGGCGCGACATGGGAGGCAATCGCTGAGCTGTACATGCCTGGTCGCTCCTGGATAGCTTGCGAGCACCGCTATAATAGATTTCTGAAGGCTCGATTTCCCGACGTTGCTCGGCAACACAAGCACAAGGTCGGCGTTACAAGGTCGGGTTAAGTCAGTGTCCTGAAAGGTTGAGAGGGTAGATATTCTTGCGATCTCAATAATTGTGGGCATGTTAATCACCTTGGTACAACAATATAGATACTCCAGTTGAGAGCATGCCAAATTAAGAGACCCTCATCACAATACTGTGAATAGTGCCCGACCAGACAGACTTCTGCGAGTAGCTTTCTCGTTCTATTTCCTAACCCGCCATGTACATTGCAATGTTCTCTTCGATTTCATTCGGCGTCCACTCGTCTAGAAATGGGGATCTTTGTTGTTGATCGTAGTGAAGAAGCGGATGTATTGTGCATAGGATGTCTCTCCATCGATCCTGACACATCTCGACGGAGCGACCAGGTAGCGCCTGCGAGATACTTCCCCACGAGTGACCTTCCTTCAATAAAGCAACGAGCAAGTCATCTTCCTCTTGCCTCCAATTTTGAATATGAGGGTGACCTTCATCCTTCCCGAGGTCTGCGACTCTGCAAGACGGTCCGGAAAGGCGGCGTCGGGATTCTTCTGTTGCATATATTTATGGAAATGTGATTTACACGAGTCCACACTTCGGCCCGGGAGTGCTTCTGCGACCTTGGCCCAGGATTTGCCTTGGTTCAACAGATCGACAACTGTTTCCTCTTCTTCCAAGATCCATTTTCGCTTATGAGGCTTCGACGCCCGCTTTGGATAGGTGATGCCCGGATAGTCTTCCTTCATGTATTCATTCCAGTGGTTTTCGCATGCACGAGGAGTGCGGCCGGGTATTTGAGGGGCTTCTTGGTCGCTTATGACGAGGGCGAGAAACTGATCTTCTTCTGATTTTGTCCATGAGGGATAGGGGGGCGAGGATGATGCGAAGCCACCTGTAGTCTGTCATTACTCGCTGCTTTACTTGTACCGAAAGGTACACTATACCTGAGACTCGGTCGTTGGGATCGGACATGGCCGCTGATAAGCTGTGCTTCGGTAACTAAGTGCTAGTATTCGAAGGATTCGTAATGGTCGAATAGCTTGATTGGAATGATGATACTTTAAAAAATAGAGTCATATATCGAGGCCGAAAGTGTTGATACTCGTGTTATGTACGGATCTATAGTGTTATCATCACACCAAGTCGCATGACACGGACAACCTTACCTGCCAACACCAGCTATTTGACAAAAAATGTGTCACTCTAGATGACAGTCAGCCCTTCAACGCCACTTCGATGAAAGACGAAAGGCTCCATCTTTGGACGTAAGAAGCTCGCAGTAGCAGAATCGGCTATAAGCCGTTCTCTTAGACGTCAAGTGAGACTAAATCAATCAGCTCTATCAATAACAGCATCTTTGATGATGCGGGTTGAGGTCCCGTAAAGTGATCGACCTCAGTCCCCCTATCGCCCATTGTAAAACCGTCAAGCACTATAGGACTGAAAGCCAAACAACAGCTTTAGTATTGAAGAAGATGTGTTCTTGTTGCTGTATCATGACATGGCTCAATTTACCAACCCCATCTTGTCGCCCACCACCTTTTAAAGGCACTCTCGCGTCCTCCAACCTCCAAAAGTGTTCATTTTACGCTTTCCTTTATATTTCGGTATGGGCAGGAGCGGTCCTTCAGGTAGGATATCGGCTCTTGTAGCGTGGGGCATGAGTCGCTGAGTTCATTCACTTCTTCGGAGGGAGGGTTGGGGTTGACTGTGGTTCCGGGGTAAGGGTTTGGCCTGCCTGGGTTTCGCAGCGGTATGGGAGAAGCCCGCAGATTGGGTTTGCTGTTGGAGTATTTGTGAAGCATGTGTGCCGGTGTAGCTGTGGTTGTTGTTGGGCGTCGATTACTGTCTTTGAAAATTGTTCTCTCTAGTGACCTTTAGTGTCGTCGAAATGCGAACTTTCCTGTGTCTCGATTGGATGGCAAAATAGGGAGAAAGGGAGGCTAGTTCTTGGAACGATGTTCTGTGGTGCTGTATGCTTGATGTAGCATACGGAATCTGTTTGATCGTTTGATCTGACGAGAATGGTGACATGTAGCTACCTGATCTCGGATTTCCACTTCAGGAATTTCGTACTCTAAGGACACACTAAGAAAGATGTACTGAGCAAAGACTGCAAGCATCCTGGAGCACCGAGGGCGAAATTGAAGTACCTGGCATTCTGCATTCAATCCCTTCCCTGATAGTGACAAGAGCTTCTTCTCGCTCTTTCACACTTACCCCCTGATCAGCGATTCCGTTTCCCAACCCACGTCCTGCCACCAGCCTTCCGTAACATTCACTGCTGCAGCTTCAGCTCCGCCTCTCTTGCGGAGCATACGCATACACGATATTGGGATAGGTATGCTTGAGGCCCGCTCTGGCGTCGAGACCAAACCCGTCCCCATGCCAGTGGCCTACGCAAGCCGCAGCAGTGCGACCCACTAGCTGTTGCGAGATCCACGTCCAATCCCTACCGTCCTGAACATGCGCAGCGAGTTCCTCATCTTCCGCCAGCGTCCAGAGTTTCACACGCATCGGAGTACTAACCTCTGGGTGCTTACTCCTCAGCTTCGTGGTCCAATGTGATTCGCAGCTCTGCTTAGTACGACCAGGCATCTGCTCAGCGCACTGATCCCAGCGATTACCGGCCTTCACAAGCTCGACAAGTTTATCATCTTCCTGTGAGCTCCAACGCCGCCAGCTATTCTTTCTCCTCTTCTCCTCCGGAGCTCCTTCCCAGATGTCAGGAGACTTGTCCCTTAGATGTTTCACCCACTGCATTCTGCAGCTCCCAACAGTGCGGCCTGGTAGCTGCCGAGAACATTCCTTGTACCATGTGCCCTTGCTCCGGAGGTCGAAGAGGAGCCTCTTTTCCTTGTGTGTCCATGCAACCCCTTTCGCTCGCACGACACTAACGGTTTTGTCAGAACATGAGTCTTCCAACACTCCTTCCTCTGCGTTTTCGCATTTTCCGAGGGAAGCGGCTACAACATCTGTTTGCTCCTCAACAGTATCAGCTATATCAGAGTGCGAGATATTGGCCTCGTCTATGACAGGGCATGGTCGTGATCTTCTAAGACGGCAAATGCTAGTGGAAAATGAGGGTGTATGGTGGCCCTTCGATCTCACGGACCGGAGATCCCTGCCTGGACTCGATCGCTCATGCAATGAGGAAGCTGGGCGCGTTTTGATGTGTGCAACCATAATTCAATGGAACACAAGCGAATTCTCTTGACGGTATGTGTGAAGTCACTGGGTTGCCAGTGAATTCAGAGAGCAGTGTTGTGAGGTGATCATTAGCATCGCGAAGACGCTTGAAAGTTGGGCAGAAGGAATGTGTGCTTAACGGCGGAGGCGATGACATCTGGAAGCCTACCAGTGGCAAGATGCTTACCGGAGCGTTTCAGGTTGAGATGCCATAGCCCATCGAAAGACCAAATTGATTATACGTACGTATTGGTGGTCCACTATTCATGCAGTAGGATTAGGCCTGGTAAAACAACTAGGCCGTAAGTCGTGGGTCTGGGTGCTGGGTCCTGCGACAAAGTGAATATTGGAAGTTCTCCGTCAATCACAACTACTTTAAGCCTTAGCATACGCACGTAATAAGGCCAATGCTACTTGAGCAAGGGCCTTTTATTTCGTTTTCAAGATGGATATCGTTGTTCGGACGATCATCCACCAATCGTACCGTTGTATTCAAGTCACGTCCGGAAATAGCGTCTAATAAACTGCGTATTTGTAGCATTGTGACACTGATACGAAGCGGGACCCGTTTCCTCCCCTTTACATCAGAGACATCTCTTCCCTTTGTAAAGTCGTAAAGAGTCGCTCCCTTTGTTAAACAATTCAAACCTACACGAGGAAGCAGCCCTTGTGTTTCATGATCCCTTGCCTTTCAAATTGCACCTAATTGTGTTACTACTAGGAAGCCTATGATCATGCTTCGATGTTAGCTTCAATAAGATGTCACGTTTAGCACTTGCCGTACAGCAACCCTCCAGCAATGATGACCGGCATAATCAGGAGTCGCTATCAAAAACCTCTTTGGGAAAAAGGAGGGAGAAGACTCTCCACTTCACAAAAGCTCCGAGATATCGCAAGTATGTCGAAATCGTAGCGATGAATCACGAGGTGAGATAGTGGCAATGAACTACGAAGTGAATTTGCTTCGGGGAATCGTGTGTGACGCTGGTAGACCGCCATCGCCATGATAAATCTCTGCTGATTCCCCTTCTTTCTTTCTTTCCTTGCAAAACTCATCTATGCCCATTTTACACGAGTAAGTCCTTAGCTGAGCAAGCGCTTCGATATCGGAAATGCTGATACTATGTTTAGTGGCAGATCTTCCTTGCGCGCCGTGCCTTCGGGCACAAGTCAACTGTGAACGTGGCTTGGCTCCGCCGTGCGGGCGGTGCAAGCGCGCACATTGGGGTGTGGGAAGGTGTGTGAAGGTATGTCCATGCTTCAGCTCTTCGCGAGCGTCCCGCTGATATTTCCAGATACCGGAATATCTTGCGCCTGTAGCTCGAACTTTAGTCGTGGAGGCCGCGGGCGGTCCAACGGTAGCTGGTGAATTTCGCCCTCTGGACGAGCGCATTGTAGACCTGCTTCGGCAGGTCACACAATGGCGCAAGGACCATGGCATGACTCCTGGTACCG
The DNA here is from genome assembly GCA_018257865.1 of Stereocaulon alpinum. Lineage (NCBI taxonomy): Eukaryota > Fungi > Ascomycota > Lecanoromycetes > Lecanorales > Stereocaulaceae > Stereocaulon > Stereocaulon alpinum. The sequence continues at coordinate 25,242 of JAEUBA010000004.1, read as the reverse complement.
CGCACCACCGCCCCAGTCGCGTGCATGCCGCGCTGGAGAGGAGGTTAGAGGCGTTGGTGAGTCTTCCTAATCTCCATAAAGACAAATGCTGACATACCGTAGGAGGCAAGTCATTTTCCATCCTCCCTATATTCCTTCCTTCCCCGTTCCCAATGATTCTCAACCCTACGTCGGGACGCTGTCGCTCCATGAATGATGACTGACTTTTCAAAGGGGGAGTTGGGCCGACTGCGTACCGCGAGCGAGGCGCCGAGGAGGGATAAGGAGTTGCGCAAGGCCAAGCACCGGCGCGAAGAAAGCAGAATGCAGATTCTTCGGGAGAAGAAGAGTCACCCAGAAACAACGCCATTTTCCAAGTGCGAGCGAGTTCATGCTTTGACGGGCCCTCGTGCTTCGGAGAATCGGATAGAGACAGAATACATTTCTGACGATGATGGAGTTCCTGCTGTCGAACCCGTGGTCTCTGAAAAGCGCCTAATAGCAGACGCCGCTGCTGAGCCTTTGGGGAAGAGGATCAAATTGTCCATCTCTCCAGAGGCCAATACTGAGCGTCCAGAAAATTCCATGGCCCTGAAGGCAACGAGGAGAGCAGCAGTGCAGGAGCTTGAATCAGATTCTGAGACCACGTCGGAGGCGTACAATGATGCTGTAGGAAGAGCTTGGTGGATAGCCTTTGCATCTGAGGTCCTCAAGGAAGCCCAAGATATGGATCATTCGAGGTTGGAGGAAGACGGATCCTCTGTGGGAGACGAAGAAGGGAAGCGCTGGGGGGAGTATTTTCCGAGTGCCCAGATGGCCCCTCACGAGCCGGACGACTGGACAGCGGACGACGATGACGACAGCAACAAGACTGAAGATCATGAGGGATCCTTGCTTGGTGGTCTGCCAGATAATGGACAAAGTCAAAAGAGCTCCAGTCTCTCGGACGTAGTCACGGTGAGCACTCCATATGACATGATGGATCTTTAAACCCCCTCGCACTGGAGATCGGAGGAAGTTGAATCCGTTGAGTATGAGTCAGACGGAATGGGCAGGAAACGGTACGCAACCTTATCACCACAAGCGCTGAGTCCAAGTCAGCAGCTAGACTCGCATACGAAGGCGCTTCGCCATCCCGGAATCAATCTTGATTGTGTTAAGCTCCTGGCTGCAAACGGGAGCGTGAACATCCAACATTTCAAGAGCGAATCACAGACGAATATGGGCGTTCATTTGCCATGCCGAAGGCAGCAGAGGCTCGAAGGCGGGGTCTGGAGGCCCTGCTTCGATGCGCTGCTCAACAAGACGAGTAAGATAGTCCTCGTAGACCAGTTTGCGAATCGACACTGAAGGATGTAATGCTTTGAATAATGCGGGTCGTATATCGGACGTATGTCACTGCCTGCTGGAAAGGCGGCTGAAAGTCAACAAGTATCTACGTTTCCCCTAAAAACCTAGTAATCATCGAAGGCATGCATCTCATTGAGAAGCCAGACCACCACCAGGGCACCTGTATCACCCTGCGCCCTCCGTTTCATCGAGGGCTCGTAAAACAGCCTCAACCTCCTTAGGATCACTGATCCCCCAAACTCCACCACCCCTAACATCATCCCTCCCCCTCATCCCCACTTCTTTTCCCACAAGGTTCCTTCCCACTTTGCCGGGCCCAATGCCCACCCACCGTCTCACCCCCTCTTCTTGGTCCAACCACCTAATACTATCCCACCATTTCACAGTCTCAACGCATTGCCGACTTAACAGCTCCCGCAATTGCCCGACACTACCAAATGGTCTCGCACTGACATTACTAACGCAAGGAAACAAAGCATCATCGAAGGTCACGTCTGTATTCTCGAGTATATCCCGCATAACTTTCGCAGCAGGCGCCATAATTGGCGAGTGGAAAGGTGAATCAGTCGCTAGTCTTACGGCGCGTGGGTCATGACCGCCAAACTGTCGGAGTTGCACTAACAGTGCTTTGATCCTTTCGATGCTCCCGCTGAGTACAATTTGATTCTTGCTGTTGATGTTCGCTATGAGCACCTGCTCAATAGCTGGGGTATGGAATGACGAATCATCTCTTCCGCCCTCACTAGCTCCGTAGCCGAGGAAGTCGTGTATGGCTTCTATTAGGCTTGACAGTCTATCAGGTTCACACATGAGTGCAATCATGCCATATTCGCCCCCTTCGACCTTTGATGCGTCGCGACTACATCGTGCCATGACCTCTGCTCTCCGTCGCACCATGCGTAAAGCGTCTTCGTAGCGGAGATACCGGGAGCTGACCAGTGCAGCAAATTCACCCAAGCTATGCCCTAGGCATATATCAACTCGTTCGCCTGTTTTGAAGCCAAACTCCTGTTCAAGTACACGCTGTATCATAATCGAAGTCGCCATGATAGCTGGCTGAGCATTCTCAGTAGCTGTGAGGGTGGAGCTGGGACCATTGGCAATAATTTCGGAGAGTGGGTAGGAGAGGAGGGAATCCATCTCTTCAAGGAAAGGTTTGCAGGTCCCAGGAAACGCTTCGAGCCAGGCATCAGCCATCCCGATTCGTTGAACGCCTTGACCTGTAGTAGGTTAGTGAGACGATCAAGGAAGGATCCCAGAAGAGGAGCGTCAAGTTACCAGGGAAGAAAAGGGCGGTCTTTGGATGACAGCTGGAAGAGGTAGTCGTCCATCTAGATTTGATAACACTACTCAATGGCACTGTTGGCTTCGCCGGCGCGTGGATGGGACAATACTTTTGCAAGCCATGGGCTCGATGCGGGGAACTCCCGCTGAGCCCATTGCGAATGTGGAGCTTCGTGAGCTGCTTCATGTTGTGGATGCGTACGACCAAGCCGGTTTGGCTGATATGCTCCTGGCATCTCGTTTATCATGGCATTACAGAAGTCATCGAGATGTAGGGTTGTAGATGTTTGTGACTTTCTATGGACATCCCGTGCGGAGTAACCGTGTCACTTCTTGCCAAGCCCCGCTATCGCGTCAAAAGCAGACACTTAATGGGAAAGGACATCTAATTGTGGAGATGTCTATAACAACTCCCTCTGCCTATGGTCTGTTCTTTCCATGCCGTAATATAACGCCGAGCCCCAATTGCTCTAGACCAACGCTCCCGAAGCCAATGCATTCTCGAAAAGGCTGTACAGTGAAAACAAACCCTCCCATCCATTTGTGCGACCTCACTTCCGATACCACATTCCTAGCAACGGTCAGCATCAACTCCGTCAATGTGCAAAGGATAGACCGTACTTGTAATCTTCGTATGCCTCATCTTCTTCTGTAGCTGAAAGATGCCATACATAAGGGCCTCTGACGTTGGCGGACAACCGGGAACGTAAATATCGACAGGAACGATCCGGTCACATCCTCTAGTCACACTGTAGCTATAATGATAGTAACCTCCTCCGTTGGCGCAAGAACCCATACTGACCACCCATCTTGGGTCAGGCATCTGATCGTAGACTTGGCGGAGAGCGGGAGCCATTTTGTTCGTCAGAGTACCGGCAACGATCATAACATCCGATTGACGAGGCGAAGCGCGGAAGATTATACCGAGTCTATCTTGATCATATCGTGGTGTGGAAAGATGCATCATTTCGACAGCGCAGCAGGCAAGACCGAACGTCATGGGCCAGAGTGAACCCTGGCGAGCCCAATTGGCGACTTGATCGAGCGTGGTTCTGGGTTCCGAAAATCAGCCTCGATCCGGAAGTTCTCAACGAAGTAACGTACAGGGCATATTGCATAACACCCTCCTTTTTCTCTTGACTAGGTAATGGGACTTCTCGTCGAGGTTTACCCGTGACACTAAGTGGGGGACCCCGTGCATCTCGTGATGGTGTGACCTCGGTGGCGGATTTTGCTGAAGTTGACGAAATGAATGCTGATGGGCCTACGCGTAAAGAAAGGAGGGCGGTTGTTGGTTTAGCTGTGAGGATGACAGTGTCAATTGGAGGTGGCAAGACTCGGAGTATAGGAAGCACATACCTCGAAGTGCCAAGGAGGCCGCCGATCGAGTGGTGGAGAGCATGATGACAGAAAGAAAGTGGGAAAAGACACGAGGTTTAAGACTCTAGAAGTGTATGAGGAGTGAATTACAGAGCGACCATGGAACAAGTAGGTCGATGTTCAACAACTCTACCTTATGACAATTGGTGATGCAGCGCTAGATTCATTGGGCTAGCGTGTCCAGCTAGATCGCTTGGCGCACGGAATCTGGATCGTTTTGCTTTGCTCTTGCTCAGGTTTCTCCTCTTGCATATCCACCTTCTTCTCTTCTTTTGTGATTTCCAGGTAGTCGAATCTTGAACTTCTTTTCATCAGACCTAGTAAAGATTCGCAGAAGTGGCTATTTTGGTCATCCTCGGGCCGTTGTTCGTCCTGGACTGTAGGCTCACCGGGCTCTGAAGCTCGCGAGTATGACCGCCACCGCCGCAAATCTGGCACAGACTTCCCTCTGAGTCTTGTCTTGACAGTCTTCTAGGCAGCGCGCATTTTTGAGTTAGGGGATGTTGGGAACGTAAACCTGGTGGCTTCTGGAGACCTTCTTTTCTGAGGGGCAGCTTCGGATCCATTGGTAGGGCTCATCCTCGATTCCAGTGCCTTTGCGGTGGGCCTCGTATGAAAAGGATGATTAGATCAGACTAAGCAAAGACACCTGGCGTTACTTGAGATCACGGAATGCTGTAAATGAAGTAGCTGATGAATGGCCTCCAGTCATTGGACGAGGCGTCGAAGATGCGGGAATGCAGCAGTGACTTTAGGAGGCTTCAAGTGCTCCTGCCTGCTGGTAATTCCTCGCTCTTCACCACCTATTAATGGCTCCATTGATGTGCTAATCCTCCTGTCCGACTCTCCTTGCCTACTACCGCTACCGTGTTTTCGGCCATATTTCCTTCAGAGCAGTTCGCCTCCCATTGCTAGGCTGCAGCTCCTCTCTTGCACATCCTATTCTCCCCTCATGTCCCCATGTCAACGACTGGAGGGCAGGCCCCTACCCATATACCTAACTTTACCAACCCGCCCAGCGAACGGACTGAGCTCATCACCATTCAAGTTTCTATGACCGCTTTGGCCTTTCTGTTCGTTTCTCTACGCCTCATCAGTCGGTACATGATTATCAAAAGCCCAGGGTGGGACGACCACACAATAACGGTGGCTATGGTAGTTAATTACCTAGTATTTTACAGAGGTTTTAACCTACATGCTTATACGTCCTAGATCCTGGCTCTTATTCAGGCCGCTCTTCTCCTATCTTATCTACCTCATGGTGGTGGGCTGCACTTCTGGGACGTTCGGCCTTCCGCCAACGTGTGTTACACTAGTACGTTCTCCCTGCGCATGCTTTTTCTACCTTTCATGCCTCCTTCAGAGCTAGAAAATACTTGCAGCAGAGGAGACAGGCGTTCCGAGTCAAGATACTCCTCAGAGACTTGCTGACAACCGAATTCTCCAGTGAAGGTATGCAGACCAATGCTCATAGCGCCATTCTGGCCTTTCTTACATTACAGAAGATGATCTATGCGACACAAGTCTTATACCTTTTGATTATAACAATCATCAAATTCTCCATCCTTCTCTTCTGTAAGCGACCTCTGTGATCTACTCTCCTAGTATTGATAGCCTACTCTGTGTTGCGCAATATAGTGTAGGGACTGCACAAGATTTATAGCTCTCCTGCAGGATGTCTATCCATACGTAAATCGTCTTTTGCGAAATACGCTGATCCCAAAATCTTGTAGACCTGCGACTTTCACCCGCGGTTCATTTCCGCAGATGGGTGAAAGCCGCAATGGCAGCTTGTCTGTTCGAAGACGTCCTATTCACCTTGATAGTTCTCTTCCAGTGTGACCCCATTCAAAAGGCTTGGGAATCTGTGATTCCTGGGAGATGTCTCAACACCATTGGCTATTTTAAAGCCGAGACGACTTTCAGCTTGGGGACCAACCTTATGATCCTACTTCTACCAATGCCTACGCTATGGAAACTGCATATGGTTTTGCGCCGAAGGCTCCTGCTGATAGCAATCTTTGCCGTCGGCTTAATGTGAGTCCACATGCAGGCAGAATGTACAACCTAACCTCCATCAGCTAATGTGTATACAGCCCTTGTGCCTCTTTGATCGCTCGACTTGTTAAAACTCGCAATAGCAGACTGTCAACCATGACCTACAGAGAAGACCCCACATGGGAAGCAGTATTGGTGCATGACTGGGAGGCGATAGAGTATTGTACGGGGCTTATCTGTGCTTCGCTCATCCATCTGAAGCCTCTTTTACTCGCAATTGCGCCCAGCGTTCTGGGCCACACTCACACCGTATCACCTGCAGCAAGAGCTATGTGTTACAGAATTCCTGGAAATGTGCTTGAGCCCAGGGACTCGTTGAGATATGGAGAAATTGGGGGTGAGCGTAATGTGCGGACGGTGATCTCTGCTGCCAGATCCAGAGACGGTGCTGACGGGGAGGAGGCACCACTCCATGGGATTGTGGTCACTACAGATATCGGCGTTCGAGAGACGTATCACCCAGTAACCCGATACCCCGAGAGAGCGCTTCTAAGGCCTTCACATACCTTCCGACAGAAAGCATATGACTATGTCAGATTGAAGAACTAAGGTGTGTTGAACCACCTTTTGCTGTAGCTTTGCTTTACCTCGCTTTGCATTATTCATGTACAAAAGGACAGCCTCTGTAGACTGCGGGCGGAATACGCTAAGGGGAGGTCGATATAGAAGGCGGACAATGTTATCTAGATACAATGTACAAACATCCACGAATATAATTGTTGAAAGGGTAGACCTTCATTGGGTTTAGCCGACCAACATAAAGCTAGAACTATATTTGCCTTTTCCGAACCACCATCAACTTTTTAGAAATTGAGCTGCCACCCGTGATGGCACACCCCTCGATAGCCTGCATAGGCATAATAGGCAAAAACGTAGCACTCCTTCTCGTTCCTGCTTCGGTACTCCCCCACAACCCCACTAACACTGCTTTTGCAGGACAACCCCCTCCATATCGCCCTCTTTCCCCCTTACACAACCAACCCCTCCGCCTACCTCGAATTCTCCTTCTTCCTCAACGCCTCCCTCGACATCTTCGACGCCCGCTCCCGCGACCGCAACCGTGTAGATCAAGACCTTGGCATGTTACAAGCTATAGATGAGCGCCTTTCGATCTGGGGATGGGAAACAGGTACAGGAACGAGATTTGCAATTGTTATCGATGCGTGGGGCAAAAGTGGCGAGGGAGGGAGCCAGTCACCGGTTAGTGGGGGCGGAAGTCGGAGGGTGGTGGGAGATGGGGATGTGAAGGGGGCGTTTAAGGCGTTGCAGACGGCGTATATACGGTTGTTGCAGAATCCGTTCTATACGCCTGATGAGCATACGCCTATGGCTGTTGCGGCGGGGAGGGGGAAGGGAGGGGAGATTAGGAGTAGGGGGTTCATTGGGGAGGTCAAGAGGATTGGGGAGGTTTGGAAGCCTGGGGCGAATGTGTGAGAGGGGGAGGTAGAGGATGCTTGGGATGCTTAATCTTTGGTATGGGAGGTCTACGAGACTTGATAGGACGGATAATGCAGCAGGGAGTGGGCACATGAATAGCTCTGGCATGAGGGGAGTGCATCCGGACACGCAAAGCCTGGGAGTATTTTTGGAGCTACTCAAGGACGTTACGCCCGCATACGTTACCTCTATACGCCACACACGAGTATGCTAGTGCTTACGCAAGGCCACGGAGGACCCCATGCAGTGCATGTCCAGCAGGCGCTCTCGGGTCAGCTCTCAAGGGGAGTCATCTCGGTGTTTGCGACGACGCATGTGGGTTTGCATGGAAGAACTCCTCTACAACGCAGACGTGCCGCTAAGTATAACAATATCGTACTTGGAGAACATGGCGAAGGTGGGCCCAAAGGTGGACATGGTGGACGGAGTAGTTAGGGATAATGAATGGGGAGCATGAATGGCTTGGAGACCGTGGAGCAATGCCTACCGACATGCCATCGCTCGACTAGTGAACTTTGTGATACCATACAGCACTATACCCAATCGCGCTCATCTTTCCATCTTTGAAAGTCATGATTTGATGCCGCTCAGACGTGGCAGAAAAAAGGAAGCACATAACTCCCGCGAGATAGAAAATCTATCAGCAAAATGCTTCCCAAAAGCAAAGACCAGGACTTTTCACACTCAAATCATCTGAACAATAGAAACGATCCTGTGCGAAACACCCGTCCAACAATATGCCACATGCTCAAACAAAGCAGCAGAAAGTACCATCTTGACTGAACAGCCCCCAGATACTGCAACGCAGAGCACCCCGAGCCTCAAAATGAGCGGCATCCTGCGTATGCCTCAGGCCTGCGTTGGGGGCGACCGGACTGCAAGTAATGCGAATCAGCTTATTATTAGCATCCGCAAGTCTTCATCCTACTTCGATACCTTTTACCTTAGGCAGACATGGTACTCTTAAAATTGATCCTATTTGGTGGCACCACGCCTCATGATACTTCACCACAGGCTCTTCCTGCAAGCAGATTCTTCGTCCTTCGTCTAATATGCGGCCGGAAGTTCTGCTACGGGCCTTGCGACGTCTGATCTTAGCACAGCCTTGCTGTGGTTTGGATGCAGCTTGACTCCAAAGCTTGTTCAAATTTAGAATGGGGATGTCGTTTACACGTCACCAGGAGAAACTTATGGGCAATTACTGGAGAAACCGCCTATCATGTTTCCTATCCTCTATCCCTGTGTCATCAAGCAAATGCCATAATTCGCCCAATACGACCGCAAGAGCAAAGCAGCTTAACTGTTAACGACAACACCACCATTGGGATGCAGACTCTGACCCGAGATCATGCTACTATCCTGACTAGCCAAGAACACAAAGCATGTAGCAATCTCACTGGGCTGTGCTGGCCTGCCCATTGGCGTCGCGGAGAACTGGTCTTGTGCATACTCCTTCATAGTCGATGGAATGAGTGGTGTCCAAACCGGGCCGGGGCAAACAGCATTCACGCGGATGCCGTAAGAGATCTGCTGATTGTGTAGGCCGCGAGTGAAGGAGATAATGGCGCCCTTGCTGGACGTGTAGTCGAGGAGATCTGGGCGGCCGATGTAGGCGTTTACCGAGGCGCAGTTGACGATCGTGTCGCCGGACTTCATGTGGGCGAGGGCATATTTGGAGAGGTAGAAGTAAGGATGGATGTTCGTATCGAAGGTCTTGAGCCATTGGTCCCTGCGTAACCTCTTTAGTACTGTTGTTCAAGATGGGCTGGGTCAGGGGCGATGACGTACTCTGAGAGCTCAGCAATGCCGTTGATCATGTTCTGATACGCAGCATTGTTCACCAATATGTTGATAGCCCCCATCTTGCTCATCGCTTCCTCGACAAGCTTCTTGCAGTTCTCCATCTTGGTAAGATCTGTAGGGAATAGGTAGCATTTCTGCCCGTACTTCTCTACCTCTGTCCTCGTCTCCTCGGCGTCCTTCTGTTCCTCTGGTAGATAAGCAATGATGCTATCCGCACCTTCCATGGCGTAGAGTATGGCTATGGCACGGCCAATGCCTGAGTCACCGCCAGTGATAATGGCTTTCTTGCCCTTGAGCTTGCCGGCTGCTTTGTAGGTCTGGTAGCCGCCATCTTCGGTCGGGATTTGGTTGTTTGCTGGATCGGGACCTTTCATGTCGGATTGGTTGGAGGGCTGAGACATGTGTTGAATTGGGATTTGATGCCCTTAGAGAGGCATCAATCGTTGTTAACGAACGGAAATGAGGGCTGACCTTACCAGACTTGAATTGGGAGTCCTCGCTCGTAGCAGCCTTGACGGTGTTCTTTACTGATTCCATGATGGGCGAATATATCTCTGAGAAGTGTTTCGTTTGATCTTTGGTTTGGAGGTACTCGAGATCTTTAATGAGTATGGCGAGATTTGTTTGAAGATGTTCGGAATTCAGCTCTGTCTATGGCGAGGCGGCAATTCTTATATGTCGTGTTCGCAGAGCAGCTACGTCAACAATGTGGCATGACGTGCACAACGCTCTTTCCAGAAACCCCATGGAGCTTCTGCATGTTGGACCCTGATTCTCGGTTGCGGTGGAACCTCCGCTGACCATGCCTGACATCTCATTATGAATAATTTCCGCATGCTGCACTTTCAACGTTTGTTAATAGGAATAGTGAATGCTACGGAGTATGCTTGTTGAAGGCTCCGTCAGTCGAAGGTCGTTATGACAACTCCAAGAAATTTATTACAACGTCACTATTAGTAATACAACGCACCACGTGACAAAAATACGAAACCACTACACCATTGTACCAGCGCCATTAGGAATCGAAGCTAGTACAATTAAGTATCAACTGCAACAACGTGCCCCTATGCATCAATGTTAGATTCAATGGCTTAGAAGCGTACCGTCTGAAGTGTATCAAAACCAAACCTTCCCGCAAGCTTTCATAACTATCTTGTCACCATTCTTAGGCTCCCTTAGATCAATGTGTTATCCCGCAGGCTAAGTGTCAAATCATACAGCAGTCTTCAACATGACCTTTCGAGCAATGTTCAATTTACAGTACTAGGAATCTACATCCAGTCGAGTCAGATGTTGTCTTGTCGCTGAATCGGAAAAGGTAGCTTGATATTTGAAGTAGATAGCACGTAGAGCAGCACTTATCAAGTATAATGGCAAGCCAGCAACCCGAAATCAGGAACGCCGAGTTGCGAGTATCATTACTACATGGTGTTGGCACCGACCATTTGCATAACAGGTCCGCCCTTCAGCTCCTTCATCTATCTTCATCATGGTATCTACCCAACCTCCATAGCCACCGTCAAGGCCAAACACCGAAGCAGCGGCGATTTCATGCGGCCATCTACCGACGACTCGTCAAATACAGAAAATGTCTTAGGAGGCAAGAGCCCAACCAACAGACCCATTACCGCCGACTTCTCAACCGCGTTCAGGTAAATTGCGCTGGTTCCAGTCCAGGCTAAAGTCTCTTCAAGCCGGTATGACTCTTATCTAGTGAGAAATACGAGGCTTGAGCCTTTGCTGACAATCAAGTCTTAGTTCCTGTTGCATGTCAGGCTATATCTATCTCCTCCTCGGTCCTGAGGCGAAGGACTTTGGTGTGCAAAAGGCCTTATCTGCCAACGCTCTACATACTTCCAAGTAGCCTTGAATAGCTCTTAACTAAGGGGATTTGAGCTTCTGGAGGAGGACTCCCAAGTTCCGGAGATCGTCCTCGCGTAGCTTTGTTCGAATCAACCAAGGTGCAACAACAACAGATAGATTGTGGAATGTACAAGAGACCAGATATCGGATTTTGATCTTCGGTGATGAAGACGATAGGTCAATACTACGTATTCTAGCGCGGGATGCTGTCATGCAACACGACCAGGAGACTAAACGGTGGTTATGTAATATCAATCAATTATACCGTGAGAGCCACCAGGTTTCCCTGTAAACAATAGCATCGTGGAGATATGGACTGAAAGATACTACAACAGCCCGAATTGCTCGAGAGACTGAGTGATGGATTGCGCAGATGCCCTACCTTCCTATTAGATATCAGCAGGAAGCTGGTTAAGAAATCAGGGCCTTCAAAGAGCGACCCTTTTCACGCACTAGGTCAGTGATAGTACCAGTTCCTTGCACAACGTGAAGCAAACTGTACCTAGACCAAATATGGGTCTAACAGAATACGATGCAAGCTGCATGGCCAGCCTTGGTTTCCTCGTCGATTGGGGTGCTCCAAGACAAATCGACTACTATCTTTATATCAATTTCTGTATGCTCCTATCTACCTATGCTTGCCACCTTGCCATTCATAACTCTTTTAGCGCTGTAAGCGCCAGTGAAGTACTCAACACATTTGAATTTCGACACCTCGAATCTTTGACATAACGTGTCTTCAGCCACTCGGAATCTGGAGTCAACATCATTCCTCTTTGTATGTCTACACAATTGGCCAATCACTTTTGGACATAAAAGTCAGCGAATCTGCAAGAACACCACCGGTCAACTCATGGAGGGTATTGCACTGTCGAAAATTGTCAGATTCCGCATTCAAACTAGTGGGGCTCTCAAGGTCTTTGTTGAAGAGACTTCGACCAGAACATCTACTAGCACGACTACCTTGGTCGTGTCGAGACCAGCAAGACGCGTGTTCTCTGATCCTCCTAAATTGTATGCTTGTTATTAGCCAATTTAACAAACTCATGATCAACCTTGACTGACCGAGTGGTTAGGTCGCCATATTCACCAATATTCGTCCACATCCTAGTCGGACCCAACCAAAAGGACTTTGCCATCCATCGAAACCTCATATGCCAACTATCGGGATTCTTCGACGCCGCATTCAATGGATCATTCAGCGAAGCCTCAAGTGGTATCATTGAACTTTACGAAGAAGACCCGGATTTGTTCGAACTCGTTTACAAATGGTGCTACATGAAAGATACTGCTCAATACAACGATGGCCAGAGTATAATGTGCGGAGCAGAGCAGATAGTGCGCTTGTGGGTCCTTGGCGATAGATATAATATGCCAGGTACGCCGTTAGCGACTTCTTTAGGGTCTACAATAGTATCTTCTTATTCCATGGACGTGCCAAGAGCAATACAAAACTTCCGCTTACTGCCTTACTCTCTTATATTTGAACACGTTGATCGTTTGGGTAAAGCTATGCTGACTCTGAAATGCTGCAAGGGCTTTGCAATCAAGCGGTAAACCAGGTGATCAGGGACTACGAAGACAACAATTACGTGTTCACCAATGTCACTCAAATCTATGAAAATACTCTGCCGGGCTCGGCTTTGCGCAGGGTAGTCATAGCCAGCTATATGAACAACCCACACGAAGGTGCGTCGTTATACGAAGAACATGAGAAAACATTCCTGCAATGCCCAGAGTTCCTGCTCGACCTGACCAAGGCCTTGAGTGAGAGGCTAGGCGGAGTTCTCTCATGGAATTTCCCTAGTCATCGTCAAATTCTGAATCAATGCCAGTATCATCACCATGCAACGGGCGAGAAGTGTATCAGAGTCAGTGAAGAGGCGTCAACCTAATGCTCACAGACCAGATAGCGATTCACTTGGTTATAGACTTTGACCAGATGCTTGTATTCGTATCTGGTCGTTGGTAGAAAAAACTACCAAAACAGAGAGTGATGGACACAGGATTAGCTCTTTTCTGGAGACTAAGTCCAGTTTATCAGGTATTCCTTGCCTCTTGGGAGATAGCCTTGAGAATGTATTGAAAACGCTGGGACTCGTATCGCTCTACAAGTGACTTGGTGGGGACGTCGTAGTCTAGTCATTATTCTTGCGGCATTATGATACTTTCACACGGCTAATTCATTCACTTCTGCTCGTCTTCAACCCCGCAACCTCACTTCCAACCTTGAGGTACGCAAGCTCATTCTCTTGACCATTGAAAGGTCTTGTTGTATCCAAAATGAAACGAAAGGACGTTCCAACAGGTGACTCCTTGCCAGCGGCGGATAACGCCCGAAAACAAAAACCTTCGTCTGGGCCTGCGACCCCGAAAAGAAAGAAATTTGGCAACGTTTCTGTCAACGCAGCTACAAAGACGGTCAGCAGTAGCGTCTCAAATCCACTTGCATGCAACCCAGGAGCGGCCAAAGCTTCGCCTTTGCGGTACAGTCCAACCGAATTCTACCAGAGCCATGACTGATTCGCATACAGGTCTCTCTACAGCGAGTCTATTCACGTTCTCGTTGGTCCGCAGAAAATGGATTTTACCGTTCACAAAGGCCTTATTTGTCAAGCATCGAAGTTCTTCGAAGCCGCACTCAATGGTTCCTTTTCAGAAGCTGTAACGGGTACTGTCAAGCTCCCAGAAGAAAGTCCCTCCAACTTTGAGCGTGTGTATACCTGGCTCTACACGAAAGAGTTCAAATCTATCAAGGGTCTAGCAGACGTAAACTGCGACAACTCCAAGCTCGTCGACCTCTATGTTTTTGGCGACAACTTTAGTATGCCAACCCTATGCAATGGAATCATCGACAGAATCGTCCTGAATTATGAAAGCCATAATAAGGTGTTCATAAAGGCAGTCCCCAGAGTCTATAGGACGACACTGGCGGACTCGCCTCTTCGCAAGATCATCGTCGCCACCTACCTCCAGTATCCGTCCACTTCAGAGACCTACTGCGATAGATGGAAGGAGACAATTCTCGCCTGTCCAGAATTCGGTTTCGACTTGATTAAAGCGTACTGCACACAGCGAGGCAGTCTCCTCAAAAGTCGCCGGATACCAGATCCGTGTCAGTACCATCAACATGCCGAGGGCGAGGAGAGATGCTCTAAGAAGAAGGCATCTTGAAGGTTAGCGACCGGAAAATAAGAGACATTCAGGGACAGTCAACCAACGGACAGATACATGGAGCGGGATATGTACATGAGAAAGGTTTCTCAAGGGCAGTCCACCCCTCGTTTTCGACACGCCATACTCTAGCATCAGTGAGATCAGCAAGATCAGTGATACGATTCGTAACATCTTTTCAAATTGCGCCATCAACATTGAGCTCTTCTCTCTCCTACTATATATATTCCGTTTCGTAACTCTGCCTCTGCACCCACTTTCATTGCCAATCACTCACCAGCACGTTCGTCCCTATCACAGTCTACTCCACCCCAATTGCAACTGACTACTCACGTAGATCTCCAACCAAAGCCTCTATACGTTCCCTCCATAAATAAGAGAACGACCTAGTAACAATCCACTATACCCACCTATCACACCTACCTCCCCCTTTCTCATCTCTTCCTATAAACCCCTCCCCCACTACACCTAACCCCTCCCTAAACCCTCTAACACACCTCCACCTCCACCTCCACCTCCTTCTCCACCACCACCACCTACCTCACGCACTCCCTCGACCCCCTCGCCAGTCTCACTCACCCTTCCTCATTATCATCTCCCCACCTCTGAATCTTCATCTCCGTCTCCAAACACACCACCCTGCCACACCCTATCCCATCCCTCTGCAAAAGTTACAGACAACATAGCACAGACTATGCTAGTACTGACTTTCTCTCGCATATCTACCAAATTTCAATATACCCCACGCTCCCTGCGTCGTCATTACGTAGCCAACATAACTTCCTTACCCCAACGGATCTATAGGTGGCGTTTGAGAGGTGTATTTCAGTAAGGATTTTTTGGAGGGTGGTGAGTTGATAGTTGGTGTTAGTTGGGTTTTGCTGGGTGGTTGGTAGGTGGTGGAGATGGGAGGTGGTGTGGGTGAGGGGGGGGAATGGAAGGGGGAGATGGGGGAGATGGAGGAGGGGGTAGGAGGGTGAGATGGGGCAGGGTCGTGCGAGGGGTTTTAGAGGGTGTGTCGACAGGGGGGTGGTGGTATCGTGGAGTGGTAAGGATGGGTTAAGTATACGTACGTTAAACAGGAGCTTGGGACTGGCACGTTCAGGAGGAAACGTATGGTGGGATGTTCGCCAGTTGATTGACATGGATTGCGCAGATTTTGTGACTCCAGAGACTTCATTATCTTTTGGCTGAATCGCGCCTGTGCCTCTATCTGTGCATATGGCGATCAAATAAGCATTCGCATGATACAGACATTTCCTAATCAACTCGTCAACCAATCCAGAAATTGTGGTGTAAAATAAGATACCACAATTGTCGCCCCAGCCCTCAGTATCCCCTCCGTACTTTCAAATGCCATAGTCTTGATATCGAAGACGCCAGCAGCCGCGGCTGCATGTATCATCGCAAACTCCCCACTAACTTGATATGCTGCGATAGGCATATCCTTCCCAATTTCCTTTGCATCACTAATAATATCCAGATACGAGCTCGCAGGCTTGACCATGATGATGTCTGCACCTTCTCCTATGTCACGATGTATTGCGCGGCGAGCCAATCCTCGACCACCTGGTGGTAATTGGTAGCATTTGCGGTCGCCGAAAGAAGGGCAACTACCAGCTGCGTCGCGGAATGGGCCATACATACAGCCAGAGAATTTGGCTGAGTAAGACATGAGCACAACTTTGTGGGCTATGCCGGCTTCGATGAGCTTGAGCTTTATGGCTCGTATCCGGCCATCGTTCATGTCTGAAGGCGCAACGCAATGCGCACCGGCCTCAGCATATGCCATGGCCACATCACTGATTCTATCAACTGAAAGCGTGTTGTTGAGACTGCCATCGTCTCGTAATATGCCGCAATGGCCGTGGGAGGTGTATTCGCATAGGCAGACATCGGCGACAATAAAGAGGGAAGGGAAGCGGGCGCGCAAGAGGCGAATGGTCTGAATAACGGGCCCTTGAGGGTCATCAGCTGCGGTGCCGAGGGCGTCTTTGACGTTGGGCGCCATGGGAACGCCGAAAAGGATAACGGAGCGAAGGCCTTTCCGGACGAGGGGCTCGAGATGTGGTGTCAATCTGTTGATGCCCCGGCGGTGTTGATTGGGGAGGGAAGGTATGAGGGTTTCTTCATCGTCTCGATCCGATATGAATAAGGGGTATATGAGCATAGACTGTATCCGTAGTGTCAGTGATACATTCAGCACGGAAGCCATGATTGTATGACCTTGGTCAATTGCCTTTCGGCTTGCCAGGACCGCGCAAGAGGATGGCTGTATCCTCCGTGCAATTGACTGGATATATCGCCTGATACGCTCACGCTCGTTGCAGCTGTACTTGCATAAGATCTAGCATGCGAACCAGATGTCCACGCAGAAGGCCTCGAGGCACGGGATGCTCCGTCGTTCGCATTGTCTTTAAAGTGCAGATCGGAGACTAGTGTAGAGAAGGACATGGCTCTATTCTGAGACCTGAAATGGGAGGACGAGACAGGATCGTAAGATCGGCTTTGAGGACTTTCAATGTTGACAATGGCCGCTCGAGGCGTGGACAATGTTCGAGCAATGGCGGCAAGATCTGATAGTATGACTCGGAATTGTGATGATAGATGAATAGTTGGGGCAATCTGCTAGGTATTCTTAGACATGCCAGACTTCAAGGATCTTTACATGTATACGTTGTACAGCGTTGATACAAAAAACGCTTTGCCTCGGTCAAATTCGTCATCCCGCTGACTATCAGAATTTACGGCGACTCTGATTGGTGGATTAATGTTAGCCCTAAGAGGGTGCGCCCTGAGTGACCAAACCACCAATCGTACGGCTGACGCCTTAGGACCCCTAGACGGCCCCTAAAGAGGGACCCAGGAGCTAGACTCTTGGAATCGATCTTGTCGCCGAAATACCTGACTCTAGGGCCCTCTCCATGGGGCTTTGAGGTGCCAGCCCTACTATTGCCCACGAAAGGGCTCTGTCAGTTATGGGTTAACCTTCCATCTGGTCCCTGATATTCCGATCATGCTCAACCGTTTGCCGTAAAACTCTTTGTCGGAATAACGTCGCTCCGCTCCGCAACTAGCGGCTTGGCGCCAACTCCTAGATAAAACACCATAGCTTAGCTAGCTAGATTCAATCAATCCCCAGTTTACCAAGCCCAATAGACACCCTGCTAATCAGGTTGTCCGGGGCAGGTAATAGGGGATCAAGCACCCACTAATCGGTACAACCTAGCAGCTAGGTTCTACCGACACTCTTGCTTCCTTTTCCATTTCAAGGCTCTGGAACAAACGCGAATTGGCTTGATATAGACATTAGTATCCGGATTGAAACATAATGAAAGATACGTCTTCGGGACGTGGATTGCTCTGTCACGGACAGCGGTCCCTCCCCTGGGTTGCACGATATTGCCAAAGGCAGGCTGGGACTCGAAAGAGGACTTGAGTTGATACCCCCTCGATGACGTGAAGTACCATATCGTCCTGCCGTATTCATATTCCACGAGATCTCACAAGCGTACAATTCCGGCCACTTTTCACTCGCTCCGTTTAGTGTGGCCGAAGCTTCAATATTGAGATCGCTGGACTTTGCAGTCAAGGATAGAGGTAGGACAAGGTGATGAGGACGTGTAGTGAGTGTCATGTGTCAAGGCCGGGATTGGGAAGTTGGGGTTGGGTTGGAAGGAGATGAGGCGCGTGGGTGAGGCTGTGCTGTAGTAAGTTTTTCTGTGCTCTAAGGGGATAAGGGATGGTGGGCTGGACAGGTGTTGTAAAAGAGAACAAGCAAAAGCGGATAGACATGGAGGATCGTTTTTAACTTGAATTCTATTGATGCATGAGAATTTTGTCTTGGGTACAATAATTTACAACATTCGGATTCGCCGGAAAATGATACATTGAAACCGCCTTCATGTTATGCAATGTACCAAAGACGCATACCCCCTTTACACTTCCAGTACGCCCAGCGCTTGGGATACCTTTGGCGTCACCTCTTTCCACATAGCTACGTTAATCATACAATCGGGTTCACGATCGCGGGCCAGCCCCATCGGCGGATACCCGATGGCTAGTTTGCTTGACGGGTTGCCCATAGAGTATTGGCGCCCAGACTCTCCAGTGAAGGACGGCAATGTGTGCTGTGCGCTGAGCGACACGGAGTATATCTGTCTGCATATTTGTAGAGCCTGCCATTGACTTTGTTGGAGTTCCGGGCAGATACCTGTTCGTTATTTGCGAGGGGCTGAGGTCCTTTATAGCTTTCACCTCTCGATTGATCGTGATATGAATTTGGCTAGAGAGAGCTTTCTCCAGAAGGTCGAAATTGAAGACCTCGCCTTTTCGATCACAGTGATTTCGTAGCTCATGCTCCACGACCAACAAGTGCTTCAGTGATGGTACGCCAGCACACTTGCAAAACTTATATGCTGCTCTAACGATCTCTAGGGCAACATCTTCGGTTCTTTGTGAAAACTTGTGGTCCGATTCGTCGTCAGATACTATGACTGATACTCGAGTGTACAGATCGTTATATGCGCTTTGAGGTATTGAGCCATCCCATTTGAGTGCTTTCACAATGTTGACAAAGATCTGGCGGCAGGCTACCTGGTACATGAGGGTCTGGAAATCCATCTGTAACGTTCGAAGGCGGATGTAGTCGAGAGTAAAAGTCGGAGGTAAGTAGTCGGAGTTGCTGATAATGATGTCCGTTGTTGCTCGAACGAATGTCGTGAATTGGGATGACTCCTTGTCTCTTGATGTTTGGTTTGATCGGAGGTGTGCGAGCCAAGTTCGCGCCTCGCTTGGATCCCATCCATCTGTCATTCGGCGGAGGAAATCTTTCTGTTCGAAGCTGACGGTATCCTCTACCGTGGCGAGGCGCAGACATCGAATGCGATGGTTAGCGAAGTCCTACGGGATGTATCAATCAGTCCTCTGCTGGTTTCGAGATGATATGATCGAATCTACTTACCAGTTTCATGATCTCCAGAATGCTAAACAGGCGTTTGAGACCGTCGACCACGATTTCTGCATCAGCGGTTTGCATGCCGCGCTTTATCATTGAGGTCATGATAGAGAACAGCGGATATCGTTTCGGCGAGCAAAGTGGTCGCAGGAGTTCACCAAACCAATCGCTAAGGGACACCAAATCACAAGCACCGTTATCCAATTGCTGAACCAGCAGCGCTGCGTCAAGCCGTTCATCTATTGCGTACCATTTGCACTCTGGAGCTAAAGTCTTCATGGTTTCGCGAGTGGTTTCAAACATGACGGGTAATCTGCGCGGTATCGGACGGGCGGTGTCCTCGGCTTCAAAGCAGGGCGCAGAAGTGGTGTAACAGATATTTGCAGGTCGTGAAGATCTTCTTGATCGGTTCCCCCAACCCATTGAGATCTCAGCTTTCAGCGCATCCCAATAATCACGTATCTCCAACATACGCTGTTTTCCACGACATCCGTTTGTATTGGGTCGATACTGTATTTGCGGGTTGAAGTTTAGATCGTGCCGCAGTAACAAGTTGTTGGAAAGCTGATCCCATTCTAGCTCGCGGAGGCTTTCGCATGTTATTGGAGGCTCGAGACTGGCAGACCAGAAGTGTTCCCAGCTCTTGCCTTGCGGCTCTGAACAACACGAATGTGGACAAAGGTGATGCATTGTGTTTTCAGGCCTTTGCTCTGTACATGAGTTGTTCGACGGTGCCAGGATGGGAGGGAGCGCTGTCGCTATGAGGCTCTCCGAAGAGCTCTGCGTTTCGGTGTCATAGTTGTTGGGTGTCGAGTTCTCGTATGAACGTCCTCTATCGACCTGGAGCCTTGTCGGAGATTGGCGAAATACTTGAGGACTCGCGGGTTCTGAAGTTGGTCCCATGTTGACCTTTCCTACTCAGAGATTGGCAGTCTTCTACTACTTGGAGGAAGATGCGAAGGTCGAAAAAGCTCTTTCTTTGGTGGGCTTTAAGAAGATCAATCCTTAGCAAACAGATTGCCTGAAAACGGCTTTTGATGCAATCGCAAGCATGCTAAATCTCATGAGTTGAACAAAGGTCACAACGACATCCCGGAGCGGACTTAAAATTTGTTTGAAAGGAACTTCACCCTACGCTTGACGCAAATGTGAAGCATAGTGCACGCAAAATCGCTAGCATACGCTCGAAAGAGGCTGACCACATACATTGCGCAAGCTTTCACTACGTAGTATCCCATTGACTTGCCACAACAATGCAAGGCGGCAGCTCGACTACAAAGCAAGGCTTAAAGAGACAAGGAAGGCGAGTGTTTGAACCGAGCAATTCAGCTAAGGAGCGATCTTTCCTGAAATAGGGTGGGGCTTTACGGGAAACAAGACTTGGACTTGGACCGGAGTGGCCCATGCATCGAATTTATCCAACAGAAGCAGGGCATTGAACAAATGAATGGCCTTTGCTGCTTCGATTGAGCTAGAGCGTCGAAGACTACAGCCAATACAAGTGTCACCGTTGACCGCTTTACCAATAACATTTGGACGTCGAATGGGAGATTAGACCCACATGGCGCCGCAGCGGCTCACGAGAATTTAAACGGTTAATTTTAGCTCTACGTAGTTCTAGATAGGTAGGGGTGGAGGCTTCGGCTCAAGCGTTTGTGAAAGCATGATCCGAAGTGAATCTCATTCGAAGCTCTACAAATCATTGCAGATCCATTGGACTTTCAATGAAAGGGATGAAGGAACAAATCGTGGAAATGCATCTGCATTCTAACATCTACCCGTAGCCAATATCGACCCTATATTGAAGCGTAGCTTGGGAGTTGGGTACGCCTACATTGCATGCGCATTCCTCGCCCGTGGCTATCGCACGGCAATGCAAGCCACCCGACTTGATCCTGGGGGGTGCATGAATCTACTGGGTCTGACGATGATATCAACGTTGTCTTCAATGGAGAACAAGGCAAAACAAGGCGGCCAGTGAACGCGGCCTCGGTGCCGATCGCGCCAATGTGGGGTTAGAGTAGCCGCCAGGAGCACCCTAAGCGGGAGTTCCTGACGAGCTAGGCAAGCAGAAGAAACTATCTTCAAACTCCAAGGCTGCCCTTCGATGGACGGTGGTAACGTCGTACTTGCTCCTTCCGACGGGGAAACACTGACGTCACCTGTCGATCGAGTACGAGATGCCTCATAGCTTGCGATGGGTGATTCCATTAATGTCATGATAGCTTCGTGCAAACCGCAGGACGTACGGGTATTATATGAACAATCGCAGAGGTGGGAGACTGCCGCGTATGAGTTTGACAAACACCAGGAGCCTCGATTGTATGAGAGCCGTGTTCCTGGACTCTGATTTGCACCCTAGCAGGCCCGCCAGCTTACGGAAACATTATGAATCTAGTGCATATCACTTACCGAGTGTATGGAAAGCATGCTGATCACCTTTACATTCGTCTTCACCAAAGGTATGAGGCTGTCTAGGAGACTGTACTCATTCGCTCTACGGGTCCAGCCCTCGTCAATGCGTTAGATAACCACAGTCCCATTGGCGTCCTGCTGATCATAGTCCTAAGGTTTCGGCTAGGCTACGAGCTTTGACACCGATCGCAATTGGATATACTTCAGTCCCTAGTACCTCCCATTGAGGATGCCAATTATGGACGGTATCGCCAAAAGGATGCACTCGCCTCACAAGCATCCAAATCCTTGGCCAGGCTGATCCTCCGCAAAAGTGAAACTACAGGCATGAATAAGTGGCACCACTTGGAAGGAAACTGTTTCAATGGCCCTGAAGGGTTCCCTCGGCAACAGTTGGCCGTCCCGTTAAAGGTTCCTGTAGGATCGTCGATGGGTGAACCCCTGCTATCTGCTTCGGGGAGTCTGTAGGGCGGCTCAGCGCTTGCTCCAGGCACAAGTCCGAATGCTTAGGGGCTCCCCATTCGCGGGGTAGACCTCTTCATAGCACATAGCAAGGCTATGGATTCCACCCCAAGTGCTTGTCGTTAGTTGAGCGCAGCTCTAGGTGCCCTGTGACGACGACCCTCGTAAATGCGTCATTGCCGAGCTACAGCCCTTGCGGATCCTTAGTGATCCTATCCATGACTATAGGGGTCGATCCCAAGGCGTCGGTGAAAGGCTATCTACGATCACAAAACCGTGTTACAACAGGGACTGTGAGACGAACAGGTCCACGGAAGAGGGCGTCTACATACATACTGTGCTTGTTCGTAACCTACAAGTCATGGTGTTGAAGTGAGGCGTGTGATCATGCGTCAGTGGTCATATAAGAAATACAAATACCAAGCCTGGGTTGCGAGGCTAGCAAGACTAGCAATCACATTGATCTGCAACACAATCACTAAATCTAACCAGTTAGCTTCATTGCATAGGTCGTATATCCGTTCGTTGAAGCATTGTGCTGACGCCCTGTCTCAAAGGGACCATCCCATTGGGAATGGTTCTTTGTTTCGTGAATCTGTGAGCGCTTGTCCGAGGCAATGTAGGGCGTCTCCTAAGTCCTTCAAACCCAGTCCGGACATTAAAAGTTGCACAAATGTCGTAGGCAGTCTCGGGGATGACATCGGCAATGCAGATGGCGGTCTGAGACTGTGTTTGGAAGGCGGCCTTCATGCGTATTCGATGGTCTTGGCTGTGAGTGGCACATTGACCCAGCAAAGGCGTTCTCAACCTCTAGAAACCCATGACCTTGGCATGAACGGGACCCGGCCAATATCTGGCGGCAAAGCAACGTTGTCGATCATCCTTTGGAGAGCTGGGAATGCAAGGATAGGATAGGCACAAGGAAACCTGACCTTTGCATCATACGACCGCCCCCATATGGTACCAGGCCGTGAATTCTCACCTAGATACACCACCAACGCACAACCCCCTAGTATGGCGTTCACGATGTCCCGGGGCTCTACGATTGGTATATCTCTCCACCCTTGTTGAAGCTTTATCAAAAGCTTATTGCTGGAAAGTAGAGAGTACTCTGGTGCGACAAGTGTGCTTGATCCAGTTTTCGTGGGCTTAGTTCGATCTTTGGTGTGATGTTGAGCACTACGGCGTAAAGAATTTGAAGAACATATCCTAGTAAATTGCGGTGCTAGCAGAATTTACGGTAGTACATTTGCCATGGATTCCCATGCTATTGTCAAAACCAACAGTCTCCCACTTTCAAATTCGCTAGGAGTCGGACAGCAGAAGCCTGGGATACTGGGAGACAGGAATTTTACCAGGAAAAGTTGAGACTGTGACATCCGCGCCTTGATCTCGATGCGGCTGGCAAGCTGGAAGGCGAAATTCTGGCGACCCTTTGGTAATCATCCTGCCCCGATGTACATGCACTATTGCTATACTCACCTTGCTACCGAAGAAGTAAGGCTTTCCAAGAGACCAAGTCCGCCCACCTCTTGATGATCTCGCTCATTTCTTAACGCATTAGACATCTTCCTAGAAGACTCATTCCGTCCTGACCGTCTCGACATGGTTTGCCAGCCTTGTCCTCACAGCGCCCTGATAGCGTCGTTGTTGCTGATCGGTCCAAGCCTTGGTCAGAGTCCGCATATGTGCCCTCCGGCTCTTCCAACGCCCAACTACCCTCTACATTCCTCGGCGCCGTGGTGAGCAAACGAGTCTTGAACGGCCTCCTAGACATCAAGTGCAGCTTCCCAGCAAGTTGGGCGGGTCAGATTCCTATGCTGAATAATCAGAATGACGGACTCTTCTCCTGGTGGCTTAAGGCAGAAATACCATGTGAGAGATTGATCAGTGAGTGAGCTCTTGGCAAAGCACCCCTTTACAAGTGGATCCAAACCAACCAAATAACGTGAGTTGAAGGTCGAGGAGCATCTATGTCTGAGAATAGTGGCCTGGGTAATAGTGGCTATCTAACATATCGTTGCAACGTCGGTACTCTAGCCCCTCAACTTCCGTCACTGACCTCGACTAGTTTGGCTGGATGGCGGTCCGGCTGTTTATCCCTCGACGGCTCAAGTAAAGAGAACGGATCCTTGTACTTCCCAGTCAACGCAACCTCCCCTCATCGAACCCTCATTGCTGGATGAACTTGGGAGACACTCTCTACATTAATCACCCTGTTGGCACTGGACATCGTGGGAAAGGAGATCATGCGACTTTGAACGCACAAGTCACTCAAGGTTTTGAAGCTTGGTTGAAAGCTTTTTACGATGTTCTGGCTAGTCTCAAGTCATGTAATACGAAGTTAATGGGGGATGATGTCGTGGGATATTCATGAGTACAATACGAGCTTTATGATCGTTCGCTTCTGGTTCTGATATCGCTGTATGGATCCCCTGTCACAGCCAAGTCATCTTCGCAAACAAGGGAACCCTATCGACCAACGTGAAGGCGATCGCTACCGGCGACGACACGTTTGATAACATCGCTGCATTACCAGTATCTTTACCACGACCTGTGTCAACCACCACAATCAGGTACCAAGGAGACCTCATGGTAAACTTGTTACCTTCGACTGAATCGACCAAAGCTGCGTCTTCACAGACGTACTTCAACAGGTTGTCTCCCCTGCACATGGCGAGATTGAGATATCTGGATACCTTGGACAAGATAACTTTAGGCTCAAGAAGCGGCGGAAAGCGGTCTATCGAGTGGAAATGCTCCCGATAAATGGCAACAGCAAGACAAGTGGCGAGGATGATACTCTTGGCCACTCACGGGGAGGCTCTAATGGAATAAGTCTGTAAAGGGATGACACTGAAGATCGTTACATCGCCGATCAAAAGATGCCGGCGTTCTTGACCTTATCAACAAAGAACTGCAATGGCAGACCTGCTACCGTAGCCACAGCTAAAGCCTATTGATTGATTGATTTATACGCCTATTCTAGTATCTATATATACTAATAAGGGTGTTCTCTTATATTATTAGGAAATCTAGGGGGGTTAAAGGCCCTCTAGACGCGAAAGAAACCTTTCTAG